>OU342743.1:471725150-472325150 GCA_910589775.1 Avena eriantha | reverse complement strand
TCGGCCCCAACGCCGTCGCGCAGTTGTCGTATCACGTGGCCTATTGCGAGGTCTTCCTAGGAGTTCGCCTAGCCGTGGCGAACTTCCTGAAGTTCTTCAACTTCACGGTCCAGGTGGTGGGGAACGGTTGCCCCCTAACAGAGACTAACTGCTGCGCCGTCTACCCGAGGCCTTCGTCGCTGATGCCACAGCTGGAGATGCCTAACACCGTTATGCTATGGCAGCGCTCGTAGTTCTACATGTGCAACAACACCAAGGTCGACCGGATCAAGGCGTATGTGTTTGCCAACATCCCCTCCAGTCGAAAGGCTTGGTCTGTCCAGAACTTGGGCGCCCAGGCCGACATGGAGATGATTGGTGCCCGGGTGACGGTCTTGGTGTAGAAGGAGCGGCTCGTCGCCCGGGACATCTTGCTGTCTTGGATGACGAATCGCGTGCTTCCGCTGCAACAGAGGTCGCACAAGATCTGCCACATGTCCCGGCCGCTAGATCCCACCCGGGTGTCCCAGCTGGAGGTGCCGTTCGTGGCCCTTAGAGAATGGTTCCCACCATCTCGAAGGAGATGCTGACGGAGGACTGGGTCTTCTCCTGTCGGCCATATCTCCGCGAATGGCTGCCCTCGAAGGTCAGGATCATTTCCTTTTCTCCGGGCAGATCTTTTTCTGAAGAGCTTTTCTCCTTGCTTCTTATGTTCCTTGTTGAGTAGATTTTTACGGTGCAGCTAGTTGAAGACGGGATGGGGTAGGATGATCTTCCCGAGTTCACCACCGACCACAAGCCGTCGAGGTTTCCGTTATCGGAGTCGGAGCGGTTCCCCACCAGGGCCAACGAGGGCTGCGAGTTTCCACCCGGTGAGCACCTTTTCCTACCCAGGTTGTTCTTGTTCTTCTTTTTTCATACGCTTGAAGTTGTAGCCATGTCTTGGCGAAGCTGCTCACGGTGTGGATGCGGACCTGGCTGAGGCCACCGCATCGAAACCTCGCGGGAAGCGGGCTGCCTCAACCAGCACCGCTCTACCGGGGAAGGGGGAAGAGGAGCCGGCGCACAAAGGCGGCGACCATCATGCCGAGCATCGCCGGGTATGTGCCCTTGTCGTCCTTGCCTAGTGAGCTTGTTTCTTCTTGTCTTTACTTACTGTGTTCTGCTTGCCCTTCTCTTGGTGACACGATGTCCCTGACCGGCTCTGCGACCATCGCCACCACATCCGACCTTGCTCCTGCTCGGGCTGAGGGGCCGGCTGCTGCCTCTGCTGCGAAGGCGGCTGAGACTGATGCCTCTGCTACCAAGGGGGGTGAGGCTGATGCCTCTACGGTGAAGGAGGCTGAGGCTACAGCCTCTGCTGCGAACACGGCCGAGGTTGCGATGGATGCGGCAGAGACAGTGGCACCGACTGGCTCGCAGGTCTTGCCACGGGCCTCTGCCGCGACTCGTGTCGCCGATCTTCTCCTTGCTCCAGGCTGGGCTCAGGCGGGTTCTGTCGCCTATCAAGTGGAGCCCATGGAGGTGGAGAGATGATGTAGTATTCATCTTTAAACTATTCCTTATCATTTGCAGCAATCAAACATGGCAATTGCACTCATTCATACAGTAATGCAAATCACACCTACACTCATATTCAATTTAATAATAAAAGTTTTTGTTAACCCTATACTTGGGTGATTTGAACTTAATAATCTTGATTTATATTTTTGGGGTGTTACAAACCTTCCCTCCTTAAACAAAATGTCATCCTGAGATTTAAGAAAAACTAGGAACTAAATAGATTTTGAAACTCAGTCCTAATATAATCTTCTCACTCCCATGTAGCTTCTTCTTCATTATGGTTGCTCCACTGGATCTTGAGAAACTTGATACTCCTGGTCCTAGTGGTTCTAAAGGCTTCTTCCAAAATACAAATGGGTACTTCACGATAGGTTAGATCCTTGTTGATATCTATAGCTTGGTGATCGATGTTCTTGAACACTTCGGTCTTCTCCGGAACTTCTAGGAATTTGCGAAGTAACGAGATATGGAACACATTATGTATGGATGACATCTCCTCTGGCAGTTCTAGTTGATATGATACTTCTCCTCGGCGATTCAAAATCTTGAAGGGTCCAATATATCTGGGGGCTAACTTTCCTTTTCGATGAAAACGTTGCATTCCTTTCAAGGTTGATACTTTGAGATACACAAAATCTCCGACATTGAAGGTCAGGTCACGACGTCTCTTGTCAGCATAACTCTTCTGTCTGGATTGAGCGGTCTTGAGGTGCTCACGAACTTTGTGAACTTTCTCTTCAACTTCTCGTAAGGTGTCGGGTCTGAAGATCTGACTTTTTCCTACTTGCGAAAGATTCAAAGTGGTACGACACTTCCTTCCATACAGAAATTCAAAGGGGCCCATTTGCAAGCTAGCTTGATAACTATTGTTGTATGAGAATTCTGTGAAAGGCAGACAATCTTCCCATTATGATCCATATTCTAGCACACAAGCTCTCAACACATCTTATAAGAGTTGTTTGACTCTTTCAGTTTTTCCATCGGTTTGTGGGTGATAAGTTGTGCTGAAGTTCAGCTTGGTTCCTAATCCTTCTTGCACTTTTTGCAAAAATCTTGAGGTAAACTAGGTTCCTCGATCCGATACTTTGGTCTTAGGGGTTCCATCCAAACTGACGTTTCTAGCAATGTATAGCTCTGCTAGCTTCGAACTCTGGTAGGTGGTCTTGCCAGGTATATAATGGGCTACCTTGGACAGTCTATCAACTATGACCCAAATAGAGTCATTTCCCCTACTAGATGCAGGCAAACCGGTGATGAAATCCATTCCGATAGAATGCCTTTTCCATTCTGGAATCTGTAATGGTTGCAAAAGTCCTACGGGGTGCTGATGTTCCGCTTTGACTCTCTGACAGATATCACACTTGGCGATGTAGCTTCGGATTTCTCTCTTCATCTTGTGCCACCAAAATTGCTCCTTCAAATCTTGATACATCTTCGTTCCTCCGGGATGGATAGAATAAACAGTATCATGAGCTTCCTGCATGATAACTTGTTTCAGCTCGGAGTCTGCTAGCACACAGATACGTCCTTTGTACCACAAAACTCCTTCTTCATCTTCGGTGAATCCATGTACCTTCCCTGTACCGATACGACGCTTGATTCCGTCGGTACTTGCATTTCCTTTCTGCGCCTCCTTGATCTAACCGGTCAAAGTGGGTTGAAGTTCTATGCTATCTAAAAATCCTTTGCTAACTAGCTCTGTTCTAAACTGCTCCAACTCCTGATGCAAACTTGGTTGGGCTTCTTTAATCATGGTGTTTAATCTACATGGCAATCTACTAAGAGCATCCGCTACCACATTGGCTTTGCCGGGGTGATAGTGAATGTCACGGTCATAATCCTTGATTAACTCTATCCATCTCCTTTGCCTCATATTCAGCTCCTTCTGGGTGAAAATATACTCCAGACTCTTCTATTCTGAATAAATCTCACAGCGGTTACACAGAAGGTAGTGACGTCAGGTCTTCAAAGCAAAAACTACGGCTACTAGTTCAAGCTCATGGGTAGGGTAGTTTTGCTCATGTTGCTTCAGTTGTCGCGATAGATATGCTATGACGTTGCCTTCTTGCATCAACACATATCCGAGACCAATCTTGGATGCATCACAATGCACATCGGAAGGCTTCTTGATATCTGGCATAATTAGAATTGGGGCTGAAATCAATCTCTTCTTGAGTTCTTGAAAACTCGCTTCACATTGGTCCGTCCATTCAAACTTCTTATCTTTCTTCAGCAATTGGGTAATCATTCTTGCGATGCTCGAAAATCCTTCAACAAATTTGCGATAGTATCTCGCTAATCTGAGAAATGCGCGGACATGGGTTTGAGTGGTTCGGGCTTTCCATTCTTCAATATCTTTGATCTTGGCGGGATCGACAGCGACTCCTCTTGCCGACACAATATGTCCTAGGAATCCTACTTCCTTTAACCAGAATTCACATTTTCTAAACTTGGCATATAACTGATGTTCTCTAAGGGTTTCAAGGATGGTTCTCATGTGAAGCTTATGGTCTTCTTCTGACTTGGTAGATCACAATATCATCGATAAAACAACGACAAACTTATCCAGGAAGTTCATAAAAATCTTATTCATGAGATTTATGAAATAAGCAGGGCCATTGGTTAATCCAAAAGACATGACAGTGTACTCATACAATCCATATCTTGTGGTAAAGTATATCTTTGGGATATCCATTGCACGAATATTGAGTTGCTGATAACCAGTTCTAAGATCAATCTTAGAGAACACTCTAGCACCAGTCAACTGGTCAAACAAATCTTATATCTTCGGCAGTGGGTACTTGTTCTTGATGGTGACATCATTTAGCTTCCGGTAATCCGTGCACAAATGGTTACCTCCATCTTTCTTATCCACAAACAAAACAGGTGATCTCCATAGTGATGCGCTTGGTTGAATCAGACCTTTCTCTAGCATAGCATAAAGTTGTTTCTTCAGCTGTACTAATTCACATGGGTTCATACTATAAGGTCTCTGAGTTATGGGTTCAGTTCTAGGAATTAGTTCAATGATGAACTCGATATCCCGATCTGGGAGCATACCGGGCAATTCATTTGGGAACACGTCGAGGTATTCACAAACTACTCTCACTTCATCTAGGGTTGGTTGGGCTAGACTATTCTTGCACTTAAATTGACGGGGCAAGGTCTCAGATACATGCTCTACTGATACTCCAGTGCTACTGGTCATGGTTATGGCTTTCTTGGCACAGTCAATCAATCCTTTATGTTTCGACATGCAATCCATTCCTAGTACTACTTCCAAACCTTTGGTTCCAAGTACTATTAGATTAGTATAAAAATCTATGCCATGGATTCTGATAGGTACAGCCTTGCAATTTTTTCTAGCTTTGGTGGTTGACCCAGGTATTTGAACTATCATAACATGCTTCAATTTTGTTGGTTGAATCTTAGTAGTGCATGCAAAGTCTTCTGTAACAAATGAGTGCGATGCTCTAGAATCAAACAAGACTCTTGCAAGTACTGAGTTAATAGAAAACATACCCAACATGACATCTGGCACTTCTTGAGCTTCTTCAGCATTCATGCGGAACAAACGGCCGTTGTGGTTGAGCGAGTTCCCTGGGGAAAATCTCCTTCCAGGCTGAACACGGCGCTGCTGCTGAGCGGGTGCATTCACATTGGTGGCTGGTGCAAGCTTCTTGGGGCACTCGTTGGAGTAGTGACCCTTGACTCCTCATTCAAAGCAAGTAATATGAGACTTGTCTTTTCCTGCAATAGGCACAACATTGCTTCCAGTCCTTGGGGCAGTATTGTTGTTGTTGGACTTGGGCAGTGCAAGTTTGAAGTTATTGGAGTTGTTGGGGTTGTTGTTGGGGTTTCCTCCAGACTTCAAATTTCCTCCGCTACGATTGGAGTAGTTTGGACAGGACATAGGGGGCCTGTTGTTTCTTGGGGCATATCCTACAGACGGGTTGGGGCGATACTTCGGGGTTTGGTGGGATCCAGGCTGGTGCATCATGCGACGCTTGTGGTTGTCATTGGCTTGGTTTATCTTCCCTTCCATCTAGATAGCAGATTCCACTAGTTCTTCTAGATCTACAAAACACATGTTGACTAACACAGTCAGCATCTCATCATGCAATCTATTCAGGAACCTTTCCTTCTTCTTTGCTTTGGTGTTAATCTCATCAGGGGCATATCTAGCTAGGGACAGAAATTTGTCACGGTACTCAACTACTGTCATCCTTCCTTGCTTCAGTTCCCTGGACTCATCCCTCATCCTGGTGACCAAACCTTGGGGCACATGGGTCCGGCTGAACTTGATCTTGAATGCTTCCCAAGTCATCATCTGACCTTCGTTCATGGTATGAGTACTATTCCACCAGGCTCTTGCATATCCTACCAGATAATGGGTGGCAAACAGTACCTTTTCATTGGCTTCAACTCCTGCGACCTCTAGATTGTTCTCCATGGTTTGCAGCCAGTCAGTAGCATCTAAGGGATCCTCAGACTTACTAAATATAGGCGGGTTGGTATTCTGGAAGTTCTTAAGCTTGGATCCATGGTTATCCTGGTTTCCATGACCTTGATTATTGTGGGCCATCTGAGCTATCTGTTGAAGAGTGGCTGGGTTGGCTTGGCATTCGGCTCTACTAGCTTCACGGTCAGAAACTAACATTTGCAGAACCTGCAACATTGGGTCCTGAGATGAACTCCTTCCTCCAGGGTTTCGGCAAGTCATCTGAAGATTGAGATAGATAATGAGACAAGAGGGAAATTTCTAGGGTTCATGGTTTTGTTTCAAAAGTTTTAAACTTTGAGTTTAACTGAGCAAACTAACCACTTTCTCTCATTCATTCACTCACTCAAGCACACAATACAAACACACACCTCAACATAATTAGAAAACAGATGGTTTTAAGAACCATTCTATGAAACTACGATATAGTGGGATCGGTACAACTCCTTCCTACAGTAGTGCTCAAGTGCATCTAATCATCATCAATGCCTTGCGTAGTGAGCAAAGCGAGTTCCCTGGATCTGGTTGATGTTTTGTCCACAAAGACGGGCAAGAGCTTGATGCATAGCCCTGGCTAATCTGTCTAGCCAATTGTTCTCTTGCAAGGTTAATTTGATCTTCTCTGAAGTGGGTGCTTCCATCTTGCCTCTGAGATCTGCAACTATCAGCCATTGTAGATCTCCTCCTATGTGATTGTTGAGTTGTGCCCTGAAGAATTCCGGGTGCGGGCACTCAAGATACTCTGACAGTGCATCTAGATCCCTCTCAAAGATCAGGTGGCCTCCATTGCCCAGCTGTTAGAACTTGCAATACTGGACCTCCATCTATAAGAATTTTAGGGTGAGCAAGTTAGTGAGGTAATCAAGTGTGTCAAATTTTATGTAGAATTCCAAGATTTTTTGAGTAACTTGATTTTTTTTGAAAGAATCTCAAGGATAAGAGTGGGAACAAGTTTTGATAAATACTCAGTTGTTTTGTTTTGAAACTAAGTTTTTGGTTCGGAAGTCCATTCTAACTAGGGTCTCCTATGGTCAGGATGGCTCTGATACCAACTTGTCTACACCCGGATTTTTAATCCCAGATGCCTGTTATGCCATACATCACAATCCTAGGTTACCATTTCTGCCAGACATAAGAGAATTGGTACCACAGTACATAATCCATTACAAACAATAATAAAGGTCTTACAAATAAAGGATCTCATGATCCAGTATTAATACAATCAAAGCAGTGGAAAGTAAACGTAGTAGGGGCTCCATCTTCAGGGTCACAGGCAATGCTGGCGATGTGAGATGATCCTAGTTGTCATAGACCTCCTGCTGTCCATCTTCCTGGTAGTCCTCCTCATAGCCTGGCCACGGGAATAGCCAGGCACAAAGCCATCAGTACTCTTTAAGTACTCGCAAACTATCACAAACAAGTAAGGTAATTCTAGTAGGAATCTTAAGCTCTAGGTTTATTTGCAAAAAGGCAGGTTTATCTGATATTGAGTTTAGAATTAAAGAAAACTAATTTAATATTCTACATCACCTAAATGGGAACATAATTTTCATGTCCACAATCCTGTTGTGCTGAAGTCAAAGTCATAGTTCCATTCACAAGTCATTTTTGGAAAACATCTAACAACGGAATAGTATGGCCACTCCAACTGTCCATGACCACGGACGTGGCTATTCGAATAGTTTGACACTCTGCAGAGGTGGTACACTTTCACTACAAAATTCGATACATCTATCAGGGATAACCCTGAATCATCATACTTAGTATGCGGATAATCAATCATAACCTTTCAATTACACACTTTAGTATAGGCACCTCCCCTATGAGCTTGGCCTCCCAGCCATGGCCATCTGCCATCCTGGGCATTGCATAGGTGGACATTCATCATGAGGTAGCCTCAGCTTAACCTCTTCCGCAAGGGAACCCATACTAAGGCATATAAACTTCCATCTAAGCCCTACCCAATTCGGGTATTGTGGTTGTATGGTAAAATTGGAATGGTATCGCATCCGAACCCAACCAACATTTTTTATAAAAACGGCCAAGGCTGATGCCTCGAGATTTTCATCATTAAATCATTTTGTGTTCATAACACATGTCAAAATATTTCAATAGAATAAATCATCATTCCAAGGTTTTCATAATCATTTTCACTAAGTATATCCATCTAAAGTGAACAACTTTTATGCTTAGCACTAGACCTAAAGTTGAGGGTATTCACTAATAAGGGGTGATAATCAAGTATAACTATCCAACTCTAGTGTTATGCCTTTTGATGACATCTAAGTATAATTAGTTAGGCCTATTTTTATATTCTTTATGGTATCTATCCTATTTGTCCAATACTCATAAACCACTAACTAAAGGTAAAGAACTTTGGTAAAAGTAAAAGAATAAAGCTTGCAAGTAAAACTTGGGATTGGTATAATCAAGGTTGCATAACCAAAGCATGCATAATGCATCTTGCATAGGTTATAAAGTTGGCAAGTGTTAACTTGCTTAATTCACTTGTAGTGTTAGGCTTTCCTTGGGTAGTGAAGTGGTTGAAGTTTTCTTCTTCTTCTTGGTAGTACTCCTCCTCCTCGTATCCCGGGTCGGTACTATCGTCTATAAATGAACACGAGGTACGTAATCACCAAACCATAATTAACTACTTCTATTTAGCACCTTAAGGTTCACACTTTATGATCTAGCATCATCACAATCATCACATGAAATAAAGACTTATTCTTATTTATTTTATTTTAGAAAAGTAATTTCTACTCATTAAAAAGACTTAAGATTTAATATTCTCCACTTAAAATATGGGATCATGTTGACACATGTCATCACCACATATTCTAATACATGGGAAATGTGATTTAAAGTGGTGGTCATATTTTATAAGGTTTAAGATTATCATTTAATAGAATTAAAGTGACCAGAAATGCCTATATAGCATTCTTTTAGTACTAGTCCAAGATCAAAGCATGTAAACCTAAATATTTTTACATATTCAGATAGATCTTGTAAAATGTGATTTTTGAGAGTTGGAAACAACTCAAAAGCATTTATGGTTGATTTTTGAAAAATGTTTGAAGTTGGAAAAGTCTCTGTTTGCTATTTTTACTATAGGTGATCTATAGGTTCAAATGGTTTTAATCCAACGGGGTTGGATAGATATTTTAAATACCTGTCTAACAAAATTGGAATCATGCAATTTGGTTCAGTGAATCTCTTTGAATTGATTTTTGAATCTACTAATAGAATCTAGTTTTAAGTAAAATAGAAAGAGTCTATTTGAATTGACAGGCTTGCGCGGGAAAGTAAATGGGCCATCCCAATAGCACTGCGCTGGCGCAGCGGGATGCTGACAGGGGGGTCCCACTAGTTAGTGGCTCATCTAACCTGAAACGGTATGTTTCAATCTAGGCCATGCGATTAGACTAGGATCTAACGGCTAACATGCATCGTCTATGATGAACAGGTCCGGCGAGACTGAACCCTAACAGTGACAGTGGGTGTACGTGGGGGCTCACCAGGGCTGCAGCTAGGGTCGACGATGGGGCGAACGAAGATGTAGACAATGGCGGTTCGGACGGTGGTCGTGGTGGCTCCTGAGGAGGCTCCAATCAACGGCTCCCTTCCTTCACTGTAGCAGCGGGCTCCGGCTAAATTCCAGCGATGTGTTGCTCGCCTTGATCCGGGGAGAGGTGTGGGTGGTTCTGTGAGGAGTGGGGAGTGAGATGGTGTGGTGAATTTAGGCGGAGGTGGCCTCTATTTATACACCGGCGAGAGGGATAGAGCGGGATGGCTCGGGCTCGCTGGTGACAGTGATACAGGGGCTAGCGGCATGGCTGAGGGTAGGGGGCGACGCAGTGCTTCCGGGTGGTCATCACACGCTTAATGGCATGGCACGGGGTGGTCAAGATTGGTCGGGAATGAGCGGTGCACTGCGTGGGAGCGGCCGTGTTCGAGACAGCGCACAATGGCTATGGGTCGCGCGGCGGCGAACGGGCATGTCTAGGAGGTAGCTAGGGTCATGGAGAGTGTGTCCACGCGCGAAGAGGGCGAGGCACGGCATGTGCGTGATGGTCGGCTGCAGCGCTCTTGGCATGGCATAGAGAAAATGGCCACAGCTAATGCGGCTGGTCCATGGCTTTGCTGCGATCGAGGGATGGATAGATGGTGGTTGTGGATGGTCGCCTGTCCCCTGGGCTTCATGGGAGAGGGCGGCGTTCGTTGTGGCCAGTTGTCCATAGTCGGACGGCGTGGCGAGCTTCAGGCAGCGCTATACTAGCGCAACGGCAAAGGGGGGAGCTGTCCACTGCATTGCTAGACACCGGAGGAGACAGGGGTGTGAAATGGGGACAAAGGGTTGTTACTACTCACAATAGTAGAAGTTAGGCAAGGTTTAATCAGTGTCTGCCAGGTGCTAGACCAAATGGCCGCATGAATTCAAATTTGATATTTTTGAATGAAATTTGGTGAGTGTTCTGATCTTATGCTTGGTAGTCCATGGTTGCTTGGATTAGCCAAGGTGAATTGATTTGAGAGGTTTTTGCAAAATGGTGATCTTAGTACATACACTTGATTCAATTTTGAATTGTCCTTTAAATAGATTTGAAAATAGTTTCTATGAGTTTGTAAAGAGGGCTTGGGTTCACTTTGAATGGGTCTACAAAGGGGTGAAGAGAATTGGAAAAGTTTCTATTAGAAATCTTTTACTAGGAACACTCAAAGTGGTCTAGTGGATAACTTTGGTCAAAATGATCATTTGCTTATATGATTCATATTTGAATTTCCTTGCTTTTGATTTTGTTTGTAATTGGCCTAGATGATGTAGTATTCATCTTTAAACCATTCCTTATCATTTTTAGCAATCAAACATGGCAATTGCACTCATTCATACACTAATGCAAATCACACCTACACTCATATTCAATTTAATAATAAAAGTTTTTGTTAACCCTAAACTTGGGTGATTAAAACTTGATAATCTTAAATAATATTTTTGGGGTGTTACACCACAGGTATCATACCCGTGTTGGTAGGGTATGGGCACACTTTTATACCCACGGGTAATACCCATACCCTAACCCGTTATGTCATGAGTATGGGCACGGGTAGATAGACCCATACCCTACCCATTTAAACTAACATAGTAGTAAAACTTACCTATAGAGTTACAACCTATGGGGTCGTGCAACCTAGGGAAGAGTATGATACTATGACTTCTAAACTTCAATAATTTTCATGGGTACGAGCAAGGGTAAAGTTTTATAACCGCGAGTACGGGTATGGGTAAAATTTCCTACCCATTCATTAAACGGGTGTGGGTATGATATTGATATACCCTACTCATACCCTACCCATTGCCATCCTTAGTTCGCGCCCATTGATTAATGCGTCCATGTTTTCCTTCAGGTTTTTCGAAAGTTGTTTGGTCATGCACACATCTAATATTCTATGAAGTACAGTACTACAGCATACGTAGACCACAATTAATTAATCGAGCTAATAACTATTGTTCTTATTTAAAAAGAAAAATTATTGGGTTTTAGAGTATGTCCAACAACCTTTTTTTATTGAATTTCTAAAACCTGACTCTAGGAAGAGGAGCACGATGGTTTATCAATGGAACCAATTTCCTAGCCTTCCTATAAGCTTCATTAGTGTTTTCCCTTCCTAGCAAAAATCATGTCTACATGACAATGACATGTGCATTCAACCACTCGGCCACCCAATAAATAAATCCCCTTTATCGATAAATTTTGAATCACTATGGCTGGGAGAGTTCAACCTTATGTTTAAAAGAAAATTTTGGGAACCCACTATTCCGCTAACATGAATAATATAGTACGCCTGAGCAATGACGTCAAAGCCACCCATAAGGTAAGCTCATTCAAAAACAAGAAGAAATGTGGGGTTGCTAGGCCCCGCAAGTAACCTGTCCTCACAACTCTTATTGTCCATTCACGCTCATCGATACATGCGGCCTTGTTTTCCTTGAGATTATCTGAAAGTTGTTTGGTCATGCACATATAGCATAATCGCCAATGTTTTCAAATTATCTCTACTACTATAATGGAGCAGTTTTGAATTGGATCCATAGCACCAATCCTGACTGTTGGGCTGTTAGATCCAATGGTTCACAGCAACTTGATTTGTTTTGAAGGAGTAGTACCTAGAGCAAACTCCACCATCTTCTAGAACCATTGTAACATCCCAAAACTTAATCCCAAGTTAATCAAGATCAAATCTACCCAATTTAGGGTTAACAAAAACTTTTCCATTTAAAATAAATAAGCATTCATATGTGTGTGCATGTAAATTAGGAGTTGACTTGAATTTCCATGTTTGAGTGATCCATTGGTTGTAGAATGATTCTAAGGTGAATTAGACATCATCTAGATCATGCCCAAACAAATCCCAAAGAAAAATAAATCAAAAAGAATAAATTAAGGAAATGGTCATTTGTGCCATTTTAATCACCGAGCCTACTTTGGCTATTCCTAGAACTCAAATCTTAACAGAAACAATTGTGGATATTTGCACCCCTTGCTAGTACAAGTAGTGAAGTACCAAGGCCCACTTTGTTTCATCCCAAAATTTTCAAACACTAAATTTAAATGACACATGAAAATTGAATGTAGTTCATATGTATAGATCCCACTTTCTCAAAAACCACTCAAATTAACTCCATTTCAAAATCCCAAGCAAACCTAGATGCTTAAGCATGAGATTAATCAATCGACCAAAAATCTTTCAAAAATTCAAATCTTTTTCTCATGCGGCCATTCTGTCGAACACTTGGCATGCATGAATCACACTCTAGTTTAGGCTCACTATTTCTACAGGGTTTTAGCACCCATTTGACCTCAGTTTACTCCCTCTGTCCCTCTTAGCTCTAACCAAAGCTTAATCAACTCACCCCCTTGTCCCTAGTAGTATTACCACGCCACCCCGAGGACATGCTCGCCGGCCAACCTTGCCAACACCACAGCAGACCGCCGGCCCCTCTCCGCCGCTCCAGGAAGCACGGCGTGCCCTCGCCGCCGCCCACGGTCCACCCCACGACCACAGATAGCCCCTAGACCACTCCCCAGCATCGCCGCCCTTTCTCTCTATGTGCAGCCAGAGCGCGCCGGAGCGCGATCGCTGCCAAGACGCAGCACACCGCGCCTCGACACCAAATCACGCACGTCACTCCGCCTCGGCACCAGCACCCCGCTAGACATGGCCGTGCATCGCCATGATCGCCATGATCGCCGTCGAACATCGCCTCTGTCTCCCAGAGTGCGTGAAGCCCCCGACAGTTAGGCACCACCCCTAGCCGCAGCATTGCGTTGTAGCTGACCGCCAGCAGACCGCCGACCGTCCACCTACCTGACCCACACCGGTAGCCCCCTGTTTCGTCGTCACCGATGAGCTGCGCCCATGCCTCTCGGTCTCACCGTCAAGCCTATATGAGGAGGCCACCTCAGCACCATGTCTTCACACCATTCCACTCCCCTCTCTCCCCTGACAATTTCCCATCTCTCGCCGGAGCCGCTCGAACGCTGTTCGCCGGAATTGCACCGGAGGTAGCCGCTGTAGAGGAGGATAAGTTGCCGTCGATTCCGTCTACCTCAGCCCCTACCGTGACCTCGCCTCAGTTCATCGTCGGCGTCCAGTTCGATCGCCCACCTTGCCACACTAGCCGAAGCCCTGGTACGTCCCCAGTAGACCCCCACCGGCCATTTAGGGTTCGGTCTCGCCGGCGACCAGTCCGTCATTGACGACGACCATGAACTGTCGATCTGCGTTCTAATCGTGTGGCCCAGATTGCCCCATACCATTTCGGGTTTTAAGTATCGCTGACATGCAAGACCCCCTGTCAGTAGCCCTCTGCACTGCTGAGCGTTACTAGGCCGGCCCATTTAGTTTCCCGCGCTGACCCAGTTAATTCAAGTCAGATTTTTCTATTTAGGTTTAAAATCAATTATGTCCCTTAGTTAAAAAATCAAATCAGAGAGTTCTATAAATCCAAATTAAGTGATTCCAATTTTGTTGGAAAGCTAAAGAAAATCTCTATTCAAGCCTGTTGGATTTAAATCATTTAGAGTTAGAGATCTCCCTAGTAAAAATAACAAAACAGAAGCTTTTGCACATTCAAACATTTTTCTAAAATCAACCATAATAGCTTTTGAGTTGATTCCAACTCTCAAAAATCACATTTAACCATACCTATCTGAATGTAATAATATTAAGGTTTGCATGCAGTGACTTTGGACTAGTCCCAAAATAATGCTATATAGGCATTTCTAGTCACTTTAAATCATTAAATATTAAACTTAAACTTATTAAAATGTGATCCAACCTTTAAATTACATTCCCATATGTTAGAATATGTGGGGATGACATGTGTCCACATGATCCCGTATTTTAATTGGAGAATATTAAATCTTAGTTAATTTAAAACAGTAGAAATTACTTTTCTCAAATAAAAATAATGAAACTAGTTAATTAAACCTTGTGATGCTTGTGATGATAATAGATCATCAGATGTGTGCCTTAGTATGCTAAGTAGACTAGTTAAGTATTGTTTGGTGATTGTGTATCCCGTATGTATTTATAGACGATAGTACCGACCAAGCTTTCGAGGAGGAGGAGTTCTACCAAGAGGAGGACGAAGAAAACTTCAACCACTACACTACACAAGGCAAGATAGCACTATACAAGTTAACCCTTGCAAGTTTTACTTGCAAGCCTAGCACTTCAAGTAAACAGAGCAAGCTATTGTTAGCAAGCTAGATAACCTAAGCAAGATGCATTAGGCATGCTTTGGTTATACCACTTTGACTATTATCTACCCCAAGTTTTATTTCCAAGCTTTTACTTTCTTTACTTTATTAAAGTCCTTTACTTGTTTGAAAGTAGCATAAAAAGTATAAAACTTGATCTATCTAGATAACCTTAGATGTCATTCTATGGCATGAGATTGAGATTAGCATCCCACCTTAGTGAACACTCTTAACTTAGTAGTTTAGAGTTAAACCAAAACTTGATTCACTTTAGATGGGATTACTTGGTGAAAATGACTTGTGAAAACCATGGAATGATGAGTCATTCTATTGAGATGTTTTGAAATGTGTTGAGAAACACAAATGGTTTGTGATGATGAAAATGTTGAGGCATGCGCCTTATCCCTTTTACAAAACTGATGGTTGGGTATGGATGCGATACCATTCCAATTTTACCTTACAACCACAATACTTGAATTGGTTAAGGCTTAGCCGGAAGTTTATATGCATTAGTATTAGTTCCCTTGCGAGAGAGGTTTGAGCTGACGCTACCTCTCAATGTTGTCCACCTATGCAGTGCCCAAGATGATAGATGCTCATGGTTGGGAGGCCATACTCATAGGATAGGTGCTTATACTAGGGTGTGTAAAGGAAAGGTTATGTTTGATTATCTGCATACTAAGTTTGATGATTTAGGGTTATCCCTAATAGATGTATCGAATCTTATGGTGAAAGTGTACTACCTAGAGTGTCAAACTATTCGAATAGCCGCGTCCGTGGTTATGGACAGTTGGAGTGGCCATACTGTTCCGTTCTCAGATGTTTTCAAAACAACTTATGAAATGAATTGTGACTTGACTTGACGACAACAGAGTTGTGACCATGATGATTTAAGTTCCCTCTTAGGTGATTTCAAACCTTATTTTATCTTTCTTTGTTTCTGAACTCAGCTTAGGTTTCAAACTTAACTTTACAAATAAACCTAGAGTTAGCATTTTCCTACTAGAACTATCTTACTTGTTAGTGATAGTTTGCGAATACTTAAAAAGTACTCATGGCTTTTATAACTGGCTATTCCTATAGCCAGACTATGAAGGAGACTACCAAGATGAAGGACAGCAGGACGCCTATGATAACTAGGACTATCTTCCATCGTCAGCATTGCCTGTGCCTCTAAAGATGGACCCCACCGCTACGCTTATTATTTATTCCGCTGCTTGTTGTATTAAGACTGGATCATGAGATCATTTATTCGTGTAAGACCATATTATGGTTTGTAATGCATGATGTACTGTGATATCCAATCTGTTATGTCTCGCAAAAATGGTAATCCTAGGATTGTGAGGTATGGCATAACAGGCTTCTGGGATTAAAAATCCGGGTGTTGACAAGTTGGTATCAGAGCCATCCTGACCATAGGAGACCATAGTTAGAAAGGACGTCCAAACAAAAACTTATTTTCAAAACCAAAGTGAGTATTTATGAAAAACTATTTCCTTTCTTACCCTTGGGAATTCATTCTCTCTCTAAAATGCATGTTCCTCCAATTCTTACATTACTACATAAAATTTGACACACTTGATCACTTCACTTACTTCCTCATCCTTAATTCTTAAAGATGGAGACTCAGTTCAGCAAGTTCTACCAGTTGGGCAACGGAGGCCAGCTGATCTTCGAGAGGGATCTTGATGCACTATCAGAGTACTTGGGACGCCCGCACCCGGAGTTTCTTGCAAGTCAACTTCCTGGACCCCTAGGAGGAGACTTACAATGGATAGTCACCGTTGATGTTCGAGGAAGTATAGAAGCACCAATGTCCGGGAGGATTCAGTTCTCTGAGGGAGAACAACTGGCTAGATGGATTAGCCAGGGCCATGCATGAAACTCTCGCACGTCTGTGTGCCCTCGGTGTCAACAAAATCCAAGGAACCCGCTTTATTCACTATGCAAGGCGTGACTTAATGGGAATGCCAATGGAGATGCCAAGTCACCCGTAGTTAAAGCGTCAAGTGGAGAACCTCGACTTCCTATTGTACGACCGCGAGAAGGAATTGGAAAATGGTAGGGATTTCGCCAACCACAACCTTGCCATTGCAGCCCAGAAGGCCCAGACTTTCTCACTGCTTGTCAAGGACCGTCAGTCTCTTCACCGCTAGTGTGCAAAGAAGGATCGCACCTTCGACCGTCTTCGCAAGAAGGTGGACGACCTCGAGAATACCATCAAGGAGAAAAAAGCTCAGCTTGCAGCGAAGGAAGAAGAAGAGGAAGGTTAAGACATCCAGGGAGATATGGATTCTTACCTCAGCAACGATGATGACTTTCTGGAGGAGGATGCCGTGGACTTCTACACCGACGCTGATGACTCCGACTTCACCGATGATGAGTATATGCACTAGAGCACTATCGTGGATTGAGGAGTATCGGTCCCATTGTATCGTAGCTTGCAGAATGGTTCTTAAAACCATCTGTTTCCCTTTGTTGTTGTGGTGTGTGTGTTTGTATCGTGTGCTCGTTTGAATGAATGAAAAGAAGTTAGTTGCAAAACCTAAGTCAAACTCAAAGTTTTAGCTTTGAAATCAAAACCATGAACCTTAGAACTTTCCCTCTTTCCCCTTTATCTACCTCAATCTTCAGATGACTCGTGGAAAGCCCGGAGGGAGCAGCTCATCGCAGGACCCAATGATGCAGATTATGCATATGCTAGTTGCAGACCGTGAAGCAAGCAGGGCAGAACACCAAGCCAACTTATCAACACTGCAGCAGATCGCCCAGATGTCCCAAAACAACCAAGGCCATGGAAATCAGGATCATCAAGGATCCAAGCTGAAAAACTTTCAGAATACCAATCCCCCAATCTTTAGCACTTTGGAGAACCCACTAGATGCTGATGACTGGTTACAAACAATGGCGAACAATTTGGAAGTAGCCAGAGTTGATGACAACGAGAAAGTTCTCTTTGCCACCCACTACTTGGCAGGAGATGCAAGAGCCTGGTGGAACAGCATCCGCATGATGAACCATGGTCAAGTGATGACATGGGAAGCCTTCAAAATCAAGTTTAGTCGCACCCACGTGCCACAGGGCCTAGTCACCAGAATGAGGGATGAATTCAGAGAGTTGAAACAAGGTAGAATGACTGTAGTGGAGTACTGTGACAGATTCCTATCCTTAGCAAGGTATGCACCTGATGAGATCAACACGGAGGCCAAGAAGAAGGAGAGATTCCTGAACAGATTGCATGATGAGATGTAGACTATCCTCATCAATATCCGTTTCGAGGATCTCGAATAGCTAGTCGACTCTGCCATTCAGATGGAAGGGAAGATTAACCAGGCAAACGACAACCGCAAGCGTCGTATGATGCACCAAGCTGGATCCAACAGTCACCTGAAGTACCGTCCCAACCCATTTGCGGGATATGCACCAAGGAACAACCGAACCCCAATGTCTGGCCCAAGCTACCCCAACCGTAGAGGAGGCAATGTGAAGTCCGGAGGAAACAACAATCATCCCGACAACACCAGCAATTTCAACCGTGCCCCTCCCAAGAGAAACAACAACAACAACAACAACAATACTGCACCCAGAACTGGAAGCAATGATGTGCCTGTGGCAGCAAAGGACAAGTCTCAGATTACTTGTTTCGAGTGTGGAGTGAAGGGTCACTATTCCAACGAGTGCCCCAAGAAGACTGCTGCCACTGCCAATGTGAATGCCCCAGCTCAACAGCAGCGTCGTGTTCAACTAGGAAGAATATTTGCCCCAAGGAACCCTCACAACCGCAATGGCCGTCTCTTCCACATGAACGCTGAAGAAGCCCAAGAAGCGCCAGATGTAGTGTTGGGTATGTTTTCTGTCAACTCAGTTTTAACAAGAGTGTTGTTTGATACTGGAGCATCGCACTCATTTATCACCGAAGAATTGGCATGCACTAGTAAGATTCACCCAACCAACTTGAAGCATGTCATGATAGTTCAAATTCCCGGTTCAACTACAATGGCTAGAAAAATTTGCAAAGCTGTACCTATCAGAATACATGGGATAGATTTTTATGCTAATCTAATAGTACTTGGAACCAAAGGATTGGAAGTAGTACTAGGAATGGATTGGATGTCAAAGCATAAAGGATTGATAGACTGTGCTAAGAAAGCCATCACCATGACCAGTAGCTCTGGAGTAACAGTAGATGATGTATCTGAAACCTTACCCCGTCAATTCAAGTGCAACAAAAGTCTAGCCTTACCCACTACAGACCAAGTCAGAGTAGTTTGTGAATACCCCGACGTATTCCCAGCTGAATTGCCCGGTATGCCCCCGGATAGGGATATTGAGTTCATTATCAAACTAATCCGCGGAACCGGACCAATAGCCTAGAGACCCTATAGCATGAACCCCTCAGAGTTAGTAGAGTTGAAGAAGCAGTTGGATGCTATGTTAGAAACAAGCTTGATTCAACCAAGCGCATCACCATGGAGATCACCAGTGTGATTCGTCGACAAGAAAGATGGAGGCAACCGTTTGTGCACCGATTACAGAAACCTGAATGACGTCACTATCAAAAACAAGTACCCACTACCAAAGATAGAGTATATGTTTGATCAGTTGACTGGTGCCCAAGTATTCTCAAAGATTGATCTTAGGACTGGTTATCACCAACTTAAGATTCGTGCAACGGATATTCCGAAGACCGCCTTTACTACTCCTTATGGATTATACGAGTATACGGTCATGTCTTTTGGATTAACCAATGCCCCTGCTTATTTCATGAATCTCATGAATGAGATCTTTATGAATTTTCTAGATAATTTTGTCGTTGTGTTTACCGACGATATTCTTATCTACTCCAAATCAGAAGAAGACCATGAGCAACATCTGAGAATCATCCTTGAAACTCTTAGAGAGCATTGGTTCTATGCCATGTTCAGCAAATGTGAGTTTTGGCTGAAAGAAGTAGGATTCCTAGGACATACTGTGTCTATCGGAGGAGTCTCTGTCTATCCCACCAAGATCAGAGATGTCGAAGCATGGGAAGCCCCAACCACTCAAACCCAAGTCCATGCATTTCTCGAATTAGCGGGATATTACCGCAAGTTCGTCGAAGGATTTTCGAGCATAGCAAGACCCATGACCCAATTGTTGAAGAAGGACAAGAAGTTTGAATGGACCGACAAATGTGAAGCCAGTTTCCAAGAGCTCAAGAAGAGATTGATTTTAGCCCCAATATTGATCATGTCAGATATCAAGAAGCCATTTGATGTATATTATGATGCATCCAAGATTGGTCTCAGATGTGTATTGATGCAAGAAGGCAAAGTCATTTCTTATCTGTCTCGACAACTGAAGAAGCATGAGCAGAACTATCCGACCCATGATCTTGAGCTAGCAGTCGTATTTTTGGCATTGAAGACATGGCGTCATTATCTTATGGGTAATCGTTGTGAGATTTACTCAGATCACAAGAGCATGAAGTATATTTTCACTCAGAAGGAGCTGAATATGAGGCAAAGGAGATGGATAGAGTTAATCAAGGATTATGACCTTGACATTCACTATCACCCAGTCAAATCCAACGTGGTAGCGGATGCTCTTAGCAGATTTCCATGTAGGCTAAACACCATGATCAAGGAGAAGCAACAAACTTTGTATGAGGAGTTGGAGCAGTTTAGAACTGAGCTAGTTAGCAAAGGATTTTTAGCTAGCATTGAACTTCAACCCACTTTGATTAGCCAAATCAAGGAATCCTAGAAGGGAAATGAAAGTATCGATGGAATCAAACATCTTATTGGTACAGGAAAAGTACCTGGATTCACCGAAGATAAAGCAGGAGTTTTGTGGTACAAAGGACGTATCTGTGTGCCAGCAGATTCGGAACTGAAGCAAGTTATCATGCAGGAAGCTCGTGATACTCTTTATTGTATCCACCATGGAGGCACAAAGATGTATCAAGATTTGAAAGAGCAATTTTGGTGGCACATGATGAAGAGAGAAATCGGAAGCTACATCGCCAAGTGTGACATCTGTCCACGAGTCAAAGCAGAATATCAAAGACCCGCAGGACTATTGCAACCATTGCAGATTCCGGAATGGAAATGGGATTCCATTGGAATGGACTTTATCACCGGATTGCTTACTTCTAGTAGGGTAAATGACTCAATCTGGGTCATCCTTGATAGACTGTCCAAGGTAGCTCAGTTCATACCTGTCAAGACACCCTACCATAGTTCCAAGCTAGCAGAGTTGTACATTGCTAGAATTGTTAGTCTACATGGAACCCCCAAGACCATAGTATCAGATCGAGGAACCCAATTTACCACGAGATTTTGGCAGAAAGTCGAAGAAGGATTGGGAACCAAGTTGAACTTCAACACAGCTTATCACCCGCAAACTGATGGACAGACTGAAAGAGTCAACCAAATCTTAGAGGATATGTTGAGAGCTTGTGTTTTGGAGTATGGATCAAAATGGGAAGACTGCCTGCCTTTCGAAGAATTATCAAATAACAATAGTTATCAAGCCAGTTTGCAAATGGATCCATTTGAGTTCCTATACGGAAGAAAGTGTCGTACCCCTTTGAATTGGTCGCAAGTAGGAGAGAGTCAGATCTTTGGACCCGACATTCTCCGAGAAGCTGAAGAGAAAGTTCACAAAGTCCGTGAGCACCTCAAGACTGCCCAATCTAGATAGAAGAGTTATGCTGACAGGAGAAGGAGAGACCTGACTTTCAATGTCGGAGATTTCATGTATCTCAAGGTTTCACCATTGAAGGGAACGCAATGCTTTAGTCTGAAAGGAAAGTTAGCCCCCAGATATATCGGGCCGTTCAAGATTCTGAATCGCCGAGGAGAAGTATCGTATCAACTGGAACTGCCAGAAGAGATGTCAGCCATCCACAATGTGTTCCATATCTCGTTACTTCGCAAATGCCTAGAAGTGCCGGAGAAGACCAAAGTTTTCAAGAACATCGATCACCGAGCTATTGATATCAACAAGGATCTGACATATCATGAAGTGCCCATCCGTATCCTAGAGGAAGATTACCAAACCACCAGAAACCGGAGTATCAAATTTCTTAAGATCCAATGGAGCAACCATACGAAAGAAGAAGCCACATGGGAGCGGGAAGATTACATTAGGAAAGAGTTCCGAGATCTCTTTTGTTCCAAGTTTTCTTTTGTAAATCTCGAGACGAGATTTTGTTTAAGGGGGAAGGTTTGTAACATCCCAAAACTTAATCCCAAGTTAATCAAGATCAAATCTACCCAATTTAGGGTTAGCAAAAACTTTTCCATTTAAAATAAATAAGCATTCATATGTGTGTGCATGTCAATTAGGAGTTGACTTGAATTGCCATGTTTGAGTGATCCATTGGTTGTAGAATGATTCTAAGGTGAATTAAACATCATCTAGATCATTCCCAAACAAATCCCAAAGATAAATAAATCAAAAAGAATAAATTAAGGAAATGGTCATTTGTGCCATTTTAATCACCTAGCCTACTTTGGCTATTCCTAGAACTCAAATCTCTGCACCCCTTGCTAGTACAAGTAGTGAAGTACCTAGGCCCACTTTGTTTCATCCCAAAAACTTTCAAACACTATATTTAAATGACAATTGAAAATTGAATGTAGTTCATATATATAGATCCCACTTTCTCAAAAACCACACAAATGAACTCCATTTCAAAATCCCAAGCAAAACTAGATGCTTAAGCATGAGATGAATCACTCCACCAAAAATCTTTCAAAAATTCAAATCTTTTTCTCATGCGGCCATTTTGTCGAACACTTGGCATGCATGAATCACACTCTAGTTTAGGCTCATTGTTTCTACAGGGTTTTGCCACCTATTTGACCTCAGTTTACTCCCTTTGTCCCTCCTAGCTCTAGCCAAATCTTAATCAACTCACCCCCTTGTCCCTAGCAGCAGTACCACGCCACTCCGAGGACATGCTTGCCGGCCAACCTTGCCAACGCCACAGCAGACCGCCAGCCCCACTCCGCCACTCCAGGAAGCACTGTGTGACCTCACTGCCGCCCACGGTCCACCCCACGACCGCAGATAGCCCCTGGAAGACTCCCCAGCATCGCCGCCCTTTCTCTCTGCGTGCAGCCAGAGCGCGCTAGAGCGTGATCACCGCCAGCACGCAGCAGATCACGCCTCGACACCAAATCACGCACGCCGCTCTGCCTCAACACCAGCACCCCGCCAAACACGGTCGTGCATCGCCGCGTGACCTAAAGTTGCCATGATCGTCGTCGAGCACCGCCTTTGTCTCCCAGAGCGCATGAAGCCCCCGACTGTTAGGCACCGCCCCTAGCTGCGCCATTGCGCCGTAGCTGACCGCCAGCAGACCGCCCACCATCCGCCTACCTCACCCACGCCAGTAGCCCCCTGTTTTGCTGTCACCGACGAGCCGCGCCCATGCCTCTCGGTCTCACCGTCGAGCCTATATAAGGAGGCCACCCCAGCACCATCCCTTCACACGATTCCACTCCCCTCTCTCCCCTTACCATTTCCCCTCTCTCGCCAGAGCCGCTTGAGCTGCCGTTCGCCAGAATTGCACCGGAGGTAGCCGTTGTAGAGGAGAAGAAGTTGCCATCAATTCCGTCCACCTCAGCCCCTGCCGCGACCTCGCCTGAGTTCGCCGTCGTCGTCCAGTTCGATCACCCACCTCGCCGCACTAGCTGGAGCCCTGGTACGTCCCTAGTAGACCCCCATCGGCTGTTTAGTGTTCGGTCTCGCCGACGACTAGTCTGTCATACCGTTTCGGGTTTTAACCATCGCTAACATGCAGGACCCCCTGTCAGCAGCCCTCTGCGCCGTTGAGCGTTACTAGGCCGGCCCGTTTAGTTTCCCGCGCTGACCTAGTTAATTCAAATTAGATTTTTCTATTTAGGTTTAAAATCAATTATGTCCCTTAGTTAAAAAATCAATTCAGAGAGTTCTAGAAATCCAAATTAAGTGATTCCAATTTTGCTGGAAAGCTACTGAAAATATCTATCCAAGACCGTTGGATTTAAATCATTTAGAGTTAGAGATCTCTCGTAGTAAAAATAACAAGACAGAAGCGTTTGCACATTCAAGCATTTTTCTAAAATCAACCATAATAGCTTTTGAGTTGATTCCAAGTCTCAAAAATACCATTTAACCATACGTATCTGAGTATGTAATAATATTAAGGTTTGCATGCAGTGACTTTGGACTAGTACCAAAATAATGCTATATAGGCATTTCTAGTCACTTTAAATCATTAAATATTAAACTTAAACTTATTAAAATCTGATCCAACATTTAAATCACATTCCCATATGTGGTGATGACATGTGTCCGCATGATCCCATATTTTAATTGGAGAATATTAAATTTTAGTTAATTTCAATTAGTAGAAATTACTTTTCTCAAATAAAAAGAATGAAACTGGTTAATTAAACCTTGTGATGCTTGTGATGATAATAGATCATCAAATGTGTGCCTTAGTATTCTAAGTAGACTAGTTAAGTATTGTTTCGTGATTGTGTATCCCGTATGTGTTTATAGACGATAGTACCGACCAAGCTCTCGAGGAGGAGGAGTTCTACCAAGAGGAGGAGGAAGAAAACATCAACCACTACACTATAAAAGTTAACCCTTGCAAGTTTTACTTGTAAGCCTAGCAATTCAAGTAAACTGAGCAAGCTATTGTTAGCAAGCTAGATAACCTAAGCAAGATGCATTAGGAATGCTTTGGTTATACCACTTTGACTATTACCTACCCCAAGTTTTATATCCAAGCTTTTACTTTCTTTACATTATTAAAGTCCTTTACTTGCCTGAAGGTAGCATAAAAAGTATAAAACTTGACCTATCTAGATAACCTTAGATGTCATGCTATGGCATGAGATTGAGATTAGCATCCCAGCTTAGTGAACACTCTTAACTTAGTAGTTTAGAGTTAAACCAAAACTTGATTCACTTTAGATGGGAATACTTGGTGAAAATGACTTGTGAAAACCTTGGAATGATGCGTCGTTCTATTGAGATGTTTTGACATGTGTTGAGAAACATAAATGGTTTATGATGATGAAAATGTTGAGGCATGAGCCTTAGCCCTTTTACAAAACTGATGGTTGGGTTCGGATGCGATACCATTCAAATTTTACTGTACAACCACAATACCTGAATTGGGTAAGGCTTAGATGGAAGTTTATATGCATTAGTATTAGTTCTATCGCGGGAGAGGTTTGAGCTGGGGCTACCTCTCAATGTTGTCCACCTATGTAGTGCCCAAGATGACAGATGGTCATGGTTGGGAGGCCATACTCATAGGAGAGGTGCTTATACTAGGGTGTGTAAAGGAAAGGTTATGTTTGATTATCTGCATACTAAGTATGATGATTCAGGGTTATCCCTGACAGATGTATCGAATCTTGTGGTGAAAGTGTACTACCTCTACAGAGTGTCAAACTATTCGAATAGCCGTGGCCGCGGTTATGGACAGTTGGTGTGGCCATACTGTTCCGTTGTCAGATGTTTTTAAAACAACTTATGAAATGAATTGTGACTTGACTTGACCATAATAGAGTTGTGACCATGATGATTTATGTTCCCTCTTAGGTGATTTCAAACAATATTTTATATTTCTTTGTGTCTTAACTCAGCTTAGGTTTCAAACTTAACTTTACAAATAAACCTAGAGTTAGCATTTTCCTACTAGAACTATCTTACTTGTTAGTGATAGTTTGCGAGTACTTAAAGAGTACTCATGGCTTTTGTCCCTGGCTATTCCTATGGCCAGACTATGAAGGAGACTACCAAGATGAAGGACAGCAGGACGCCTATGATAACTAGGACTATCTTCCATCGTCAGCATTGCCTGTGCCTCTGAAGATGGACCCCACCGCTACGCTTATTATTTATTCCGCTCCTTGTTGTATTAAGACTGGATCATGAGATACTTTATTCGTGTAAGACCTTATTATGGTTTGTAATGGATGATGTACTGTGATATCCAATCTGTTATGTCTCGCAAAAATGGTAATCCTAGGATTGCGAGGTATGGCATAACAGGCATCTGGGATTAAAAATCCAGGTGTTGACAACCATCATGTCACCCCCCCCCCCCCACAAAAAAAGTTCATAGCAATGTAGATTGTATTCTCAATATGTGTAGATAGTTATTAATAATATACATAATGTATGCCTTTTTTCTCTAACAAGACTATTGGTTAATGATAACTTAATGTTCGTTAAAACACATTTCATACAGTATATACGAGTGTGGTACGTGCCTTTTACTAGTTGGAAGTAGCATGACTTCTTGCAAATCTTGCCACTATATAATGTACGAGTAACTTTGAACAATGAGAATTGAATCAAGACTGGCAAATCCAAAAAATGTTAACTCTTGGATCTTTTTTTCCATTCTAGCACATAGAAGATTCTATCGATAGTCCTTAGCACAATGAACACTATGCAAAAACCACAAAGATTCAAATGACATGTTATACATTTAATTATCTTAGCATACCCAGTATATAGTGTACGAATAGCTTTGAACTTTAACCGTTGGGTTAAGACTGGAAATCCCAACATTGCTAACCGATGGATTTTCCTTCCACTCTAGCATTTAGAAGATTCTATTGATATAGTCTTTAGCACAATGAACGTGATGCATAAACCTCAAAACAAACTTTCCATCATTATAGAATCTATATATCATTTCTCTAGAGCATGTCGGGTATTATATACCTACTAATAGGTTGATTTCTAAATGATACAACGTACAAGAACCAAAAATACACCAGATACTTTATGGATGTGGCTCAAAATTATAATTATTTTTTGACCTTTACCTATTATTAATTTAGATAAAAATTATAGTTTAGTACTATATTATATAATTAACTATGAAACGTTTCCCAAAAAACTAAGAAACATGCAATTACTGGTTATGTATTATGTGCAACGATTACAGTAAATGTCTGTATTCTGCGTAGAATAGGTCTATGGTTGTTGTTATGTGCAAAAACCTCCCCAAAATGTGGTGGTACTTGCAATATCCTGCTGCTCTCGGTGCGAAGGAGTACCAACCGTTCGATATTGTTTCAACGATGGAAGCGAACTCTTGTAAAAAACGATGGAAGGGAACTCTTGTATAAAAAACGATGGAAGGGAACTGCTAGGATGCTCCTACGGCAAGTGGTAACTCCTGGATGTCCCGAGCAAGCCTTTTTAAGCGGCCATCAACAACGATCACCTCTCCCATCCAGGCATGATGCACACAGCGACGAAGTCTCTCTGTCTCTCCTTGTCCCTTTAGGCCAGGCAAGCCACCTTACACAGAAAAATGCCACGCAGCTGCTCCGATTATTGCACCTCCATTGACGAGTCCAACGCACGAGCGAACATGGATATCAGTCCCTACCATGGTGATAGTGGGGAGTCTGTTGATGGGTCGTATTATTCCGACACACCGAAAGGTAAATTTTCGACGAGGCCCTGCTTTCCGTCATGTGATGGAAAGGATACTGCCGATAGAGAGCAAAGAGGAGGATGAGGAGGAGGAGGAGGGGAAGGAGGATCCTTGGTCTTTCCTCTATGAAGGAGACGTCGTCTTCAAGAAGAGATCACTCAATCCATCCTCCATCGACAAGAAGAAGAGGGAGTAGGAGGATGAGGTGTCGGAAGATTTATGGCCATTTCTCGACTTTGTTTCCAAGAAGAGTGCACTCGATCCCGCCTTCATCGACAATGATAATAGTAAGGAGAAGTAGGCGGGAGGCTTGAAGAAGAAGAAGACGGCGAGAGCTAGGGGATGCCACAGGAAGCAAAAGGATGATGCCAGGACGAAGGTGACAGCAGAAGGATCCAGGTCCAAGAAGTCAAAGAAGTTTTAGGATAAAATCCTATGCTGGGAACTATACGCCAAGATCTATCTGCTAGATACAAGCAACGGGTGGATATACATCCATAGAGAACTTACCCTTGAAGAAAACAAATCTTTGTTAACGAGTTGGAACTCGTGGATGATGTAGTCGAACGCTTGCTGATTTCAAAATCGTGTGGAAGTCCTAGCGCTACAAATTAGCAGCGCATCCGTCCTCGCACACACGTTCAGGCCACCGAACAACATCCACCTCCTCTCTCCAGCGAATCAGCAGAAGACACAACTCCTTTCAGACAAAATGCCACCGGGAACATGTATCTCGCTAATCCGAGACCATGGGGGAATATATCTAGAGGGGGAGAGAGATCCTTCACGAGGAGGTGTGCTTTGTGAGAGAGGATAGGGGATTTTGATAGGAGAGGGGGGCTCCTCCCCTCCCATGGTCAGCGCCCATGGGGGGTGCCCCCACCTCTTCCTCATTCATGTGGTGGAAGCTCCACTCACATCAATTTTGCCTCCACTCAAAGTTCCACTCAAATGCATTAAATTTCCACCAAATTTAATGCAACTCTCATTTAATAAAACTCTTTTATTTATTTTATTCAGAATTTTGTTAATTACTTTAATTAACAAATATTCACATAAAACCCCCTGAAATATTACAATATCACATGCATAACCAATTTTAGCAATTTCTCCCGAAATAATTCTGGTGTCCATTGAAATAATTCCAGCACTTTGCAATTCTTTTGTCTGAAACATATATCCTCCAAATGGTGTTTGGCAACCCTTAAGTGTGTCACCCTACGGTTCACGAATAGTGCAGACATGATCGAGACTCCTCTTTGATCAATAATTAGAAGCGGGACCTGGAGATCCATTCTGACTCCTTCACATTCAACAATGACTTCTGTGATTGTGAGAACCTTTAACTCTAGTAACTTAATCCCTTTATCTCGCGATATATTACATGTCCGACATTTGATCATTGGTATCCAAATACCTAGTTTGATCTCGTTACCAACATGCACTCTTTTCTCGTTCCCGTGATATAACATTCTAGTGATTACATCACTTGCTTGCAAGATATTCTCAATGTGATATCACTGAGAGGGCCCAGATTATATCTATCCGTCATCGGGATGGACAAATCCCACTCTTGATCCATGAGCCTCTACATAACACCTTCATAGCACATAACCCACCTTTATAGTCACCCTTTTATGGTGTGACGTTTGATGTTATCAAGATACTCTTCCAATGTTAGTGATTAATATGATCTCATGGTCTAAGGACTAGGATTACTTCGTATGATGTTATAGCAATATAAAATCAATGATTTTGATCGTAATGCTATACTTTGGACGAATGTTCATCGCACCATTTCACAAATGTTGTGACCTTGTTATTAACGACATCCAATGTCCATGATTAGGAAACTTTGATCATCTTGTTAATCAACGAGCTAGTTTAAAGAGAGGCATAACTAGGAACTTTCCATTTGTTTATTAAACACACATGTATTAACGTTTCCATATTAATACATTTATAGCATGCAAAATAAACATCTATCATATACTTGGAATACACGTAATAACAACTTTATTATTTCCTCTCAGGTCATATTCCCTCCAGTCTCCCAGTTGCACTAGAGAAAATAATCTAGTTACATAGTGATAAATCTAACACCCATGGAGTTATGGTGTTGATCATGTTTTGCTCTAGGGAGAACTTTAGTCAACGGATCTTCAATATTGAGATCCATGTGTACTTTACAAATCTTTATATCTCCATCTTTGACATGCTCTCGGATGGAGTGAAACTGACACTTACTATGCTTGGAATTCTTGTGAGACCTTGGTTACTTGGGGTTGTCTATGGCTCCATTGTTGTCACAATAGATAACCATTGGGTCCTACGCACTAGGAACCACATTTAGTTTGGTTCTGAACTCCTTCATCCAAACCGCTTCCTACGCCACTTCTGAAGTAGCAACATATTCCACCAACTAACTGATGCTCCGTTTAAGAGAAATATGTATCCGGATTGAGACTTAGAGTCATCCGGATCGGTGTCAAAGCTAGCATCGACATAAAAATTAGCGACCAGCTCTTCTTCACCTTTGTATATAAGAAACATATCCTTAGTTCTTCTTAAGTACTTAAGGATATTCTTGACCGCTATCCAGTGTTCCGTACCTGGATCAGATTGGTACCTACTTGCTAAACTTAATAGCATGTGCCACATCCGGTCTTGTACATAGCATGGTGTAGATTATAGAGCCTATAGCCGAAGCATAGGGGATTTTATCCATTATTTCTCTTTCTTCCACCGTAGCCGGACTTTGAGTCTTACTCAATGTCTTGCCTTGCAACATTGGTAAGAACCCCTTCTTACTTCCGTCCATTTTAAACTTCTTTAAAATATTATCAAGGTATGTACGTTGTGATAACCCTATCAGGCGCCTTGATCTATCTCTATAGATCTTTATGCCTAATATGTATGACGCTTCACCTAGGTCCTTCATCAAAAATTTGATGTTTAGATAACTTTTAACACTATTTAAACGATCTATATCATTTCAAATCAATAATATGCCATCCACATATAATATTAGAAATGCCAAATTTCTCCCACTCACTTTCTTGTAAATACAAGCCTCTCCATAAGTTTGCATAAATCCAAACTCTTTGATCGCCTCATCAAAGTGGAGATTCCAACTCCGTGATGCTTGCTTTAGTCCATAGATGGACCGTTTAAGCTTTCACACCTTGTTAGCATCCTTAGTATTTACAAAACCTTTTGGTTGTATCATATACAACTATTCTTCAATATTACAATTGAGGAATACAGTTTTGACATCCATATGCCATATCTCAAAATCGAAATAAGCAGCAATTGCGAACATAATCCTAACTGACTTTAGCATTGCTACGAGAGAGAATGTCTCATCGTAGTCAACCCCTTGAATTTTTTGAAACCCCTTTGCGACAAGTCGAGCTTTATAGATGGTTACATTACCATCAGCATCCGTTTTTCTTTTGAAAATCCATTTATTCTCAATGGCCTTTCGATCGTTAGGTAAGTCCACCAAGGTCCAAACCTGGTTTTCTTACATGGATTAGATCTAGGATTACATGGCTTCTAGCTATTTGTTGGAATGCAGGATCATCATCACTTCTTCATACATTGCCAGGTCATCTATTTCATCAACCATGAAATTCATAATAGGATTTCCATACAGTTCAGGAGATGCACGTGAACTGCTCGACCTGCGAGGTTTGGTAGTGTCCTCTTTCAGAGTTTCATGATCATTATCATTTGTTCCCTCTTCATTCGGTGAAGTCAAGTCTAGAACAATTTCCGGCACTGCACTACTCGTCATTTCAGGAAGAGAAGATTCAATGACCTCTTCAAGTTCTACCTTCCGACTACACACGCATTTCGTGAGAAACTCTTTCTCTAGAAAGGATCCATTCTTGGCAACAAAAACCTTGCCCTAGGATATGTGATAGAAGGAATAGCCAATAGTTTCCTTAGGGTATCCTATGAAGACGCATTTTTTCGCTTTGGGTTCGAGTTTATCCCGTTGACGTTTCTTCACATGAACATCGCAACCCCAAACTTTAAGAAATGATAGCTTAGGTTTGTTTCCAAACCACAATTCATACGGTGTATTTTCAATAGATTTAGATGGTGCCCGATTTAAAGTGAATGCAGCAGTTTCCAGTCATAACCCCAAAATGACAGTAGCAAGTCAGTCAGAGACACCATAGGTCGAACCATACCTAATAAAGCATGATTACGATGTTCTGCCACACCATTATGTTGTGGTGTTCCGGCAGGTGTGAGTTGTGAAACTATTCTACACTCTTTCATATGTGTGCTAAACTCATAACTTAGATACTCACCTCCACAGTCAGACCGTATAAATTTGATCTTTCTATTACGATGATTTTCCACTTCATTCTTAAATTCCTTGAAATTTTCAAAGATTTTATATTTGTGTTTCATGAATAGATATACCCATATCTACTCAAATCATCTGTGAAAGTAACAAAATAATGATAACCACCTCGCGCCGACACACTCATTGGACCGCATACATCAATATGTATGATTTGCAATTAATCTGTCGCCCATTCCATTGAACCGGAAAACGACATTCTAGTCATCTTGCCCATAAGGCATGGCTCACATGTATCAAATGATTCAAAGTCAAGTGATTCCAAAATTCCATCAGAATGGAGTTTCTTCATGCATTTAACACCAATATTACCTAGACAGCAGTGCCACATATATGCAGATATATCATCATCAAGTTTAATCCTTTTAGCATCAACATTATGAATGTGTGTAACACTATTATCAAGATCCAATAGAAATAAACCATTCATCACAGGTGCATGACCATAAAAGATATCATTCATATAAATCGAGCTACCATTTTTTTCGGATTTAAATGAAGAATAACCACATCGCATTAAACAAGATCTGGATATAATGTTCATGCTTAGTGCAGGCACCAAATAGCAATTATTTAAGTTTATAACTAATCCCTACGGTAGGTGGAGAGGCAGGGTTCCGATGGTGATCACATCAACTCTTCATCCATTGCCGACACACATCTTGACCTCACCCTTTTCTAGTGGTAGCTTGTTCTGCAGCCCCTGATTCGATTTACATATATTAGAAACCGATCTAGTATCAAATACCCATGTGCTACTGTGAGTACTAGTCAATTACACATCAATAACATGTATATCATATATACCTTTGTTTCCCTTGCTGGACTTCTTGTCTGCCAAGTACTTGGGGAAGTTGTGCTTCCAATTGCATGTCCCCTTGCAATAGTAGCACTCGGTATCAAACTTATGGCCAGCTCAGGATTTCTTTTCAGGTGCGGCAACAGATCTAGCGCCCTTCTTTCCCTTTTGCTTACCCTTCTTGTCTTTCTTGAAACCAGTGGTCTTATTGATCATCAACACTTGATGTTCTTTCTTGATCTCCACCTTTGCAGTCTTAAGCATTGACAAAAGCTCGGGGAGACACTTCTTCATGCTCTGCTTATTGTAGTTCATCACGAAGCTCTTGTAGCTAGGTGGGAGATCTTGGAGAACACGATGTATGACTAAGTCAATGGGAATCGTTATTCCCAAGGACACAAGTCTATCGGCATACCAAGACATTTTGAGTACGTGCTTGCTAACGAAGCTGTTCTGTTCCATCATGCAGCTAAAGAACTTTTCAGAAGCATTATTACTCTCTACTGCAGCATGTGTATCAAAAATCATTTTCCATTCGCCCATGGTATCAAAGGCATTGCTGTTTTCGAAATGCTTTCGAAGTTCTGGCTCTAGCTCATACAGTATGCCGCAATGAACTAATTTATGGTCCTCTTGACGAGTCAGATAGATGATATTTTCCTCATCAGGGGCATCAGGATCTGGTGGGAGGCCTAGCGGCGCTTCTAGCACATACAACTTTTGTGTAGCATTGAGGAGAATCCTCAAGTTCATGGCCCAGTCGGTAAAGTTGCTACCATTCGTTGCAAGTTTCTCTTTCTCCATGAACACAATGAAATTAAAAGCAGGTGGTGCCATCAACAACAGAATTTGTAAAGTTTAGACTAAGTTTATGATAGATCGAGTTCAACTAATCCAAATTACAAATGAACTCCCACTCAAAAACAACACCCCTCGTGTCCTTTTTGTGATTACATGAACCAAATCCACTACACCAAGTCCGATCATCACGTGAGTCGGCGTAGTTTCAAAGGCGAGCATCAATATGGGCATCATATCAACTAATGACTGATGCTTAACCTTTCGGTTTGTGTTCTGATGCCATGTCTGCACATGCTAGGCTCGCCAAGTAAGAACCTTAGTACTCGCATGTGTAAAACTGACTTACACCCGATATATGATCGTGGATTCAAGTACACCCGATCATCACGTGATGTCTTGAAGCGGCAAAAGATAAACGGTGCGTACTTAAGGAAGAACACATTTTTATCTTGATATCTAAATGAGGGATCATCTTATAATGCTACTAAAATGCCAAATTAGCAATATAAGATGCGAACATCATATGTGTAAAGTGGAATCATATGGTTCATGCATTTATTTCGAAGATAGAACCGGTCTTACCTACGAACATGGAACCACAATGATGATAACTAAGTTATTAGCAGCTCGTTGTAAATCAGATATTTACTATAGTAGGAGAGGCAAACACCCGCGAGCCACTTATGTAAAACTAGTTGCATGTCAGTCATGGAACCGGTCTCATGTGCGGGGACATGTAAAGTTGGTCCGGGCTGCTTCATCCCACTATCCCACCAATATCCAAAATACATGAAAGAAGGAATAACATTATCATCAACGCTCACATATAAACATATGTGTACTAACCGTGCAAACCACCTATGCATAGATCATGCTCTAATACCACTGTTGGGTTCGCACCATAGAAAACAAAAAAATTCCTACGATGGGAACTATACGCCAAGATCTATCTACTAGATACAAGCAACGGGTGGATATACATCCATAGAGAACTTACCCTTGAAGAAAACAAATCTTTGTTAACGAGTTGGAACTCATGGATGATGTAGTCGAACGCTTGCTGATTTCAAAATCGTGTGGAAGTCCTAGTGCTACAAATTAGCAGCGCATCCGGCCTCGCACACACGTTCAGGCCACCGAACAACCTCCACCTCCTCTCTCCAGCGAATCAGCAGAAGACACAACTCCTTTCAGACAAAATGCCACCGGGAACATGTATCTCGCTAATCCGAGACCATGGGGGAATATATCTAGAGGGGGAGAGAGATCCTTCACGAGGGGGTGTGCTTTGTGAGAGAGGATAGGGGATTTTTATAGGAGAGGGGGGCTCCTCCCCTCCCATGGTCAGCACCCATGGGGGTGCCCCCACCTCTTCCTCATTCATGTGGTGGAAGCTCCACTAACATCAATTTTGCCTCCACTCAAAGTTCCACTCACATGCATTAAATTTCCACCAAATTTAAGGCAACTCTCATTTAGTAAAACTCTTTTATTTATTTTATTCAGAATTTTGTTAATTACTTTAATTAACAAACATTACATAAAACCCCCTGCAATATTTCAATATCACAAGCCGAACTAATTTCAGCAATTTCTCTCGAAACAATTATGGTGTCCATTGAAATAATTCCAGCGCTTTGCAGTTATTTTGTCTAAAACATATATGCTCCAAATGGTGTTTGGAAACCCTTAAGTGCATGACCCTACGATTCGCGAATAATGCATACATGATTGAGACTCCTGTTAGATAAATAATCAGAAGAGGGACCTGGAGATCCATTATGACTCCTGCACATTCAACGATGAATTCTATGATTGTGAGAACCTTTAATGCTAGTAACTTAATCCCTTTGTCTCGTGATATATTACATGTCCGACATGTGATCATTGGTCTCCAAATACCTAGTTTGATCTCATTACCTACATGCACTCTTTTCTCGTTTCTGTGATATAACATTCTAGTGATCACATCACTTGCTTGCAAGCTATTCTCAATGTGATATCACCGAGAGGGCCCAGAGAATATCTATCCATTATTGGGATGGGAAAATCCCACTCTTGATCCATGAGCCTCTACATAACACCTTGGTAGAACTGAACACACCTTTATAGTCACCCTTTTATGGTGTGACATTTGATGTTATCAAGATACTCTTTCGGTGTTACTGATTAACATGATCTCGTGGTCTAAGGACTGGGATTACTTCATATGATGTTATAAAAATATAAACTCAATGAATTTGATCATAATGATATACTTCAGATGAATGTTCATCACACTATTTCTCAAATGTTGTGGCCTTGTTATTAACGACATCCAATGTCCATGATCAGGAAACTTTGATCATCTTGTTAATCAAATAGCTAGTTTCAAGAGAGGCATAACAAGGAACTTTCCATTTGTTTATTAAACACACATGTATTAATGTTTCCATATTAATACAATTAGAGCATGCAAAAAAACATCTATCATATACTTGGAATACACATAATAACAACTTTATTATTGCCTCTTAGGGCATATTCCCTTCAGTTCGGAGATTGAATATTATTATCAAGTGCAAATTGGAATGAAAATTCCCGCAGCGCTGCCGCCACCGAAAAGGAGATTCGGGGGACAAAAAGTCTCTATTCCGGCACCCTGCCGGGATGGGGAAGTGCCCCCAGAGCCATCTCCATCGATCTCCACCACCATCTCCATCGCCATTGCTAATTCCCATGATAAGGAGGGAGTAGTTCTCTCTCGAGTCTAAGGGTTCTACCAGTATCTATGTGTTCATCTCTCTCTCTCTCTCTATGCATGATCATATAATCTAGTAGATCTACCTTGCTACTCAAGTGCTTTAATAGATCTCTGCTCTCCCCATGAGTGTGAAAGTGACAGCGTGCACACCATGGTGGCACTTAGGCTAGAGATTACAAATACTTGTTATGAGTTATATTTGGAGTTGGATGGCTTTATGAAATTGTGGTCTTTGTTGGACTCATCTAGTACAAGGTGACAGTGTGGGGTTTTCTAGATGGGAAAGGCTTACTTTGAGGAGTGTTGTTATAGCCCTACCGTCGATTAGAGTGTCCAACCGGAGAGTAGTTAAGAGTAGTATCATAAAGAGAAGATATTTATATGAGAGTGTTCACTAGTGAAAGTATGATCCCTAGGCCTTGTTTCTTAGCATTCATACACTGTTTGCTACTATATTTGTTACATATTTACTTGCTTCCATCTTTATTTGAGTTTGCCTTTAGTCTCTTCCACACCATCAAGCTATTTGCTGGCACCGTTGTCTTATATCCATACCACTTGTATTTCACTATCTCTTCGCCGAACTAGTGCACCTATACACCAGACAAGTGTATTGGGTGTGTTGGGGACACAAGAGACTTCTTGTATCTTGATTGCAAGATTGCTTGAGAGGAAATACCTTTGACCACTTCCTCCCTAAGTTCGATAAACCTTGGGTAATCCACTTAAGGGAAAACTTACTGCTGTTCTACAAACCTCTGCACTTGGAGGCCCAACAAGTGTCTACAAGAATAGAAATGCGTAGACATCAAGCTATTTTCTGGCGCCGTTGCCGGGGAGGTAAGGTAAAAGGTATTCACACCGGAGGATTAAAGAAGAAGAACCTCCCACGGCAAACGCCTATTTTCTGGCGCCGTTGTCGGGTAGGTAAGGTAAAAGGTATTCACACTGGAGGATTAAAGAAGAAGAACCTCCCACGTAAAACGCCTATTTTCTGGCGCCGTTGCCGGGGAGGTAAGGTAAAAGGTATTCACATCCTCCGGTGTCAGTGCTCGAAGTTATTTCCTTTAGATTCTGCAATTTTGTCTTTTTTTTCTTGTTTTCACTAGTTAGGCTTAATGGAAAACAAGAACAAAATTAGAGAGATTTATAGTATTTATCTTGAGTTAGGACATGAAGTGTTTGAAGAGAAAATTAAAAAACCTATGGAACTTTATTTGCATGCTAATAGAAATGTTGTTAGTATGAATTCTTTGGACACCATTATTGCTAATGCTATGGAAAAGTCTAAGGTTGGGGAAGCTAGTTTTTATTAAAATGGTCTTTTTAGTTCCCCAACTTTGGAAGATAGCTATTCTATTGCTTATGATGATACCAAACCTCCAATATATGATGATTACAATGATGAATATGATATTTTCACTCCACCTACTACTGAGGATAAAATTAATTATGATTACAATATGCCTCCTATATTTGATGATTATGGTGATAAGAATAATAATGGATCTATTTTGTTGAATTTGCTCCCACTATAATTAATAAGAATAACTATGATTATGTGGAAAGTAATAATGATTATATGCATGTGGCTCATGATAAGAATGTTTCTTGTGATAGTTATATTGTTACTTTTATTCATGATGCTACTGAAAGTTATTATGAGAGAGGCAAACATGGTTTTATGTGTCTCAACAATATTAAGTTTCCTCTTTATGTTGAAAGTCTTGAAGTTGCACTTGTTTTGCTTTCCTATGCTTGTTTCTTTGTGCTTTCATGACTTGTTTCTTTACAATATTCCTATGCATAGGAAGTGGGTTAGACTTAAATGTGTTTTGAATTTGCTTCTTGATGCTCTCTTTTACTTCAATTCATATTTCTTATGTGAGCATCTTCTCAAACTATCATGCCTAACTTAAAGGCGTTAAAGAAAAATACTTATTGGGAGATAACCCAAACGTTTTAGATGAGTCCTGAGAGTTATTACCTCTGTAATAACCTCTCCTTATCCTTTTTATTTGCTTTTTGTGCCAAGAGTAACCTCTAGTGAGAGAGAAGTAATGATTGGGAAAGTTGTTGTCCCAAAACAGATTTTTGTGCTGCACCGTAAAAATTCCTGTCAAATCTCTGAACATTTTTTGGAGGCGTGAATTTTTTTTATTCTGCCCCAGGTTGTTATCTAACTTTAGTTAGTTCAACACTTTTTGATTTGAGCAACAGAAGGTCTTCGAAAAAATTCGTCTTTACCTGCTGGTCTGGTTTGACAGATTTCTGCCATTTTCTACATTTGCTTCTTGTTGGTTCCTTTTTGAGTTCTTTTGGGGAATTGAGATTTTTTAGGGAAGTGATACAGTAGCTATTGTTCTAATAGAAGTTTATTTGGTGTTAGAACTGAACCTTAAGACTTATTTACCTTGAGTGCCCAATTGTTGCTAATAAAGATTGTGTGAAGTTTTGTATGAATGAAAAATTTCAGGTGTATGGAAGGAATGAGTAATGAGATGAAGGATGGACTAAAGCTCAAGCTTGGGGATGCCACGCTTGTCACCCCAAGAAATATCCAAGAAGTACAAGCGTCAAAGCTAGGGGATGCCAAGGCATTCCCCTTCTTCATCAATAAAAATTCCAGGTTTCTTCCAAACGCTTCATTTTTATTGTTTCATGCACAGTTGTGTTGTTCTTGGAGCGTCTTCTTTTTCATTTTAGTTTTGGGTTTTAGTTTTCTTGGTTTTCTTAGTTTGCTGAATAAATTGGTTGGAACCCATCTTTCATGCATTGGTATTAAAATAGTTTGGTTTGGTTTGGAGAAGAGTAGGAAAGTTCATGCTTATGTGGTAAAAAGAGCTTGTTTTTGACTGTGGCCTATGCTTTGTCATGCCATGGTTGATATTGTTTTGGCTTTATGCTTAGTATTCTTTCCGGTAGCATGACTTGTTATAAACAATTGAGATTGCTTAATGTTCTTTGGATGAATCATGCGTTGTTTTAGCATATTAAAGCATAGTATAGTGGTATTCTCCTTGGATGCTTTATTTGGGTTGACTTGGTGCATGCTCACACCATGTTATGACTATCTCAAGTCACCATAACCTTTATGATCCTTTAGTTTTCAACTTGTAGTATCACTTTATGCTTTGATCAATGATGTTTTGTCGCTCTGCATGATTATGGCCATTATTGCTCTCTTAGTTTGTCGCTCCCAGTCTTTTGCTAGCCTCCACAACAAAGTATGAGTTCCACTCATGCATCCAACTCCCTAAACCAAGTTATTCCAAAGAGTCCACCATACCTACCTACTAGCTTATGCTATTTCAAGTATATTCACGCTTTTGTTTCCCTTCCAAATTAAACTTGTTATGAGAAAACTAGTGATTAAAGCTCTCACGAACTTGATGGCACACTTTAATTTTTGCATCTAATAAACTTGAACCATTGGGTCCTTCTTTGTTGCGTATATGCTTGCGCTTTATAAGTTGAAATTAGCAGAACCATGTTTCATGGGGAACGCTTTCAACATTTTACTTGTACTTTGTACCCCGTTGATACCATGTTCTTTTGCTTACGGATCCCGGCGGTGTGAAATAAAAGTGGAACTTGTAAGATCATGGAGTTTGTATGTGTGTTAGAGAAACGCCTGGGCCGCTAGCCTAAGCCATGCCTAATCATGGTGGAAACTTGCAGCATCACCATAATGAGCACTCTATGAAGCATCCTCAATAAAAACCTATGCAAATAGCAAATAAAAAGATCGCTGAGATGCTCATTGTCTGCTTGCCTTGTCATTTTGATTATGGGAAAGCTCCCGTATCATGTGCAAGGGGTACTCCATTGGTGGTTCTTAATGATACACATGTACTTACAATGACAAGAGCTTAGTCATGACTGAAGTTGAGTAGCATGAGGATCGGTCTTCGTAACTAAGGGGCATGAGATTTTGGTTTATAAGTTGTCAAGCATATCCTCTTAGTTGTGTCACTTTAACCTTAATCACCTTAAAGATGCTTATGATAGGGGCAATGAGAGCTGAAAGCTATAAGTACCATAATTTTTGGAATCTCTTTATGAGACTTGAATCCCTACTTCCTTTTATAAAAAGGTCTTTCTTCCACCATTATATTGAGTCTCCACCTTCTATCTTTATGCACCTACTTTGAGAGCATAGTGGCCATTCTTAGTTCTATGTGCATTGTCCCAAGACTAGTTGATTGATGCATAACTTGATATTGCTTATTTTAAACTATTGTATCTAGTCACTCTTATGAACTTTGAAGGTGTCCTATGCATTTATATTTGCTACTCTATGAGGAACAAGCTGAATACTATTATGCTATGCTTTCTTTATGTGAAACAAACAAACGTCTTGCAAAGCATTGTTATTCATGAATCTTTTGTTTGTGCCTTTTCATGTTGCTTCATAGTTTCTTTGTCTTATTTCTAGAACCTTGTCTTTCATGTTATGATTGAAGTACTATGATCCCAGCTTTCAATGCTTTACAAATACTTTGATCAAGTTTATGATGGTGCATGTCACCTCAAAAATTATTTTTTCTTTTTATCACTTACCTAGTTGAGGACGAGCAGGAGTTATGCTTGGGGATGTTGATACATTGCAAATGTATCTATAATTTTTGATGTTCCATGCTTCGTTTTATCTACTTTCTTGTGTTTTGTTCCAACTTTGGAGTACTTTTTATATGATTTCTTGGACTAACCTATTAACAAGATGCCACAGTGCCAGTTGCCTGTTTTCTGCTGTTTCTGGTTCCAGGAAGTTACTATTTTCCCAGAAGACTCACGGAGCCATAAGGAGAGCCGGAGAGGGGCCATAGGGTGGCCACACCACCCCTAGGCGCGGGTCCACCTAGGCCGTGCCAGGGCATGGTGTGGGCCCCCTGGCCGCCCACCGACCTTGCCCTCTGGCCTATAAGAAGCCTCCCGAGACAGAAAGCCTAGATCGTCAATCAGAAATCCATGAAAAGTTCCGCAGCGCCGCCGCCACCGAAAACGAGATTTGGGGGACAGAAAGTATCTATTCCGGGACCCTGCCGGGACGGGGAAGTGCCCCCGGAGCCATTTCCATCGATCTCCACCACCAACTCCATCGCCATTGCTGATTCCCATGATGAGGAGGGAGTAGTTCTCTCTCGAGGCTAAGGGTTCTACCGGTAGCTATGTGTTCATCTCTCTCTCTCTCTAGGCATGATCATATTGTGATCATGAGCTTTGTAATCTGGTAGATCTACCTTGCTACTCAAGTGCTTTAATAGATCTCTGCTCTCCCCATGTGTGTGAAAGTGAAAGCGTGCACACCATGGTGGCACTTAGGCTAGACATTACAAATACTTGTTATGAGTTATAGTTGGAGTTGGATGTCTTTATGAAATTGTGGTGTTTGTTGGACTCACCTAGTACTCAAGGTGACAGTGTGGGGTTTTCTAGACGGGAAAGGCTTACTTTGAGGAGTGCTGCTATAGCCCTACCGTCGATTAGAGTGTCCAACCGGAGAGTAGTTAAGAGTAGTATCATAAAGAGAATATATTTATATGAGAGTGTTCACTAGTGAAAGTATGATCCCTAGGCCTTGTTTCTTAGCATTGATACACCGTTTGCTACTAGATCTGTTAGATGTTTACTTGCTTCCATCTTTATTTCAGTTTGCCTTTAGTCTCTTCCACGTCATCAAGCTATTTGCTGGCACCATTGTATTTCAGTATCTCTTTGCCGAACTAGTGCACCTATACACCTCACAAGTGTATTGGGTGTGTTGGGGACACAAGAGACTTCTTGTATCTTGATTGCAGGATTACTTGAGAGGGAATACCTTTGACCATTTCCTCCCTGAGTTCGATAAACCATGGGTAATCCGCTTAAGGGAAAACTTGCTGCTGTTCTACAAACCTCTACACTTGGAGGCCCAACAACTGTCTACAAGAATAAAAGTGCGTAGACATCAGTTTCCAAGTCAATGAAGACCAATATAGAGCGTAGATCTATTCTACCCAATCTACACTTCAACATCATCCACTTGATGATGCTTTGATACCTTGTAAACCCTCAAAAACATCCCCACTCATCAGTCTGGAAACTATTTCAACATTACTTATTTGAATGCCTCCCTTGATCAACGCTTGTGCATTTTTGGAAATGCACTTTAAACATCTTGTAAACCATCCTAAAGACTACCAAGGACCACTCTTTCCCTTGGATATCTCACACTTTAACCCACTTGTTCTTGATGGTTTTACAGGCAAGAAATTAACTTTTTCTGCAAATCTTATCAACTAGCCTATTTGGTTAGAAGCTCACACCTTCATCCTACATTCCTTGGACCAACTCTTTGCATGACTCCAATATACTCATTAAGGTCTCTCAATCCCTACTTAACTTTTTTCAATTGGATCCTTGTGCTTCCAAAACCCACAAGGTTTTGAAGGCTAATTGATAATCTGCCTTGGCGGGCTTATTTTATTCCAAGTTTGGAATCAATCCTTGGTGATCTCAAGCTTGATCAATCTCCACTTCTTCTATCATGGTGATCTACATCACTTGTTATATCCATCCATATACTCCCTACCCCAAGGGGAGCTTTGAGCTCCAAGATCCAACAAGGTTTTGTTTGTATGAAAATAACACCACCCTAGATCCCTCCTTGTTTCTCACCAAAATCAACTCTGATCATCAACACACAGGGTTGAAAATGCCAGATACACCTTGTTTACATCATATAATTGATTATGAATATTTAACAAATATTATCCATAATTATTATGGCCCAAAACCTATTTAATGCTTTTAAGGGACAAAATCTCCAAATCTCCTTCTATGAAAGAAAGAGTGTGTTTCTCCAAAACACTTGCCTAACTTTAAGCACATATGAGGCATATATATCATGCTCTATCTTCCAACTCCAAAAATAAATATTTTTGAAGAGCTTTATTATTTATTTTTCCCCTTTTTTCTTAAATGGCAGAAATGGAATAATAATTGTTTTAATTACTTTTAATCCCCAATCAATCATGGGAAAATTCCTAAAGGTATGGATTCATATCTAAGACCATCTCACATCAAAAATAAACCCTGTTTAATGGGAAAATATCAAATGAGCCCCTAGAAACCATTTCTGCACTATTTGAATAAATGAGATAAACATGATCTAAAATGACCCAATAAATGGCACAAAATTCCTAGAGGTACACCCTGCCTATACGTATCTACCATCACCTTTATCCCATCTTTCCAAGATCATGTTGGAGAAATTCCATCATAACTACTAGTTTGGCCAATATTTGAAATTAATCTAAACTATGATCAAAACCAAGTCAAACCTCCCTCAAACCTCTCCAATACTTCTCCACAACAACCACCATCACCCTCTGGTCGAAATAACTGTAGCATCACCTTCTACCATGTCCTTTACCCCTTAAAAGGAGGAAAAAGATATGTCATTTATTAGTGTGTCCCTCTTTATATCAAAAGCTAGGCATCATCCACTCCCCTCTCTCTCTAGTCGTGCCCAGGCCCCACACACCTCCCAGCACCGCCCAGCTCACACAACCAGCACCCTAGCTATCCTCCCCAAGACATCCATGGACTTGGTCCCTCCTACACCCTCCCCATTTGGATAGAAGGCCACAGGCCACCCAGGCAACCCTCCTATGGCTCATTTGCCCCTCCCTACTCCCACCTACCACCCCAAGCCCCATTCCTCCTCCCCTGTCCTGCTCTTTCCGGGATAAGAAGAAAAAGGAGCTTCGGTCTCCTCCAAGAACTCGAGCATGGTCCTCCCTCTCCTTCTCTCACCTTCTGCATGTCACCCTATCATGCTCCCCTACCTCCTCTGACTTCCCCCATATTTTTGTTTGGCCAGGATGACCCCGGGAAGCATCTCTGACGAGGCCTGCCGCATTTGTCACCATGGTTCTCGCGCGAACCACCCCCGGGAAGCAAACACCCTCGTGATGTCCATTGCTGGAGGCGTCTCGGTGCGCCGCCCCCACCAGCACTGCTTCCGGCACCTCCCCGCCACTCAGGTGAGCTCCCCCGCGCCGCTCGAACCTAGCTAGGGTTTCCCCTCTTGAGCACCATCGCGAGGAGAGAGACGAGCGTGAACCGTCGATCGGCCCCTAATCGGACGGCCAGGGGCGTCCCATACTTGTTCGCCCCGTCGAGCCGCTAACGGGTGGGCCCCGCGTCGCGTTTTGAACTCGCCAGCGGGTGCTCTCCCGCTGGCGAAGTTGGGTCGGCCTGCCTCTGTGCGGCCTGTTTCCCTCCAGATCTAATAATGGCGGTCTGAATTAAATCAGTTGAAAAATGGAAATCAACGCAAAATCTCTAGATCTAAATTCATATTTGTTCATGCATGTTTTGTGCAACATGCAGAGTTGGCCCTCTTCCAAAAATAGTCTTTATTATTTACTAGCAATTTATCTACAAAAAAGTATCTATCTCAATCAATATACCCCTTAGGGAGATTCGCATCTCCAAATGGAGTAACCCCAAGTTCCCCTGAAAGGTATTTGATTCACCTATTAGTGAGAATTTATCTCATGCCATGTTAAGCTACATTATTCCTATAGCAAAAATAACAAATATAGATCTAATCTTCCTTTAGGAATTTCTCTGACTCAAACCAAATTTGTTATTGACCAAGTTCTAACTCTCGGTGGTTAGTTATAGCAATACTTATGAAATACCATGAGCCCATGAATTTTTGAGCCTATGTTGAATTCTAATAAATTAAATACTTGTCTATGTGGTTTTATCACTGAATAATTCATTTCAGAAGCTTAGCAACTCCAAAAATAGTGATTCGAATTTTTACTAGAAGGAATTTGCAATACCTATCCATTATCCTTTACATCATATCATTTGGAGCTATAAAATAAATACTGTTAAAAAGAAAAATATACTACCAAACTGACTTTGGGAATTTCCCAAGGGCATTCTGGTAAATATTTTGAGACGAATCCAACTCTCACTGAACCAGTACATCAACTCCTACTTAAACATGCAAGTAAATAATTCTTGGACACACATAACTTTTCTGCTCAATTATTTCCTAAAACTAGAGCTTTTATCACTAGAAAATGCATATTAAATCAAAGGAAAATGATAAAATAGCGAAACCACTTTTTTTGGTTTCATATTTTCACTACCTATCTGATGGTAACATTTTTATACAAAGGTATCCTATATAACTTGGACCTTATATTTAAACCCCTTAATTAAGTAGTTTTGGCATCCAAATCATTAAAGAAAACCCATAAAGGCATTTCAAGTAATTCCACTTGTGTAGAAGACAACCACTCAAAACCTAGTGAATTGTAAACTTGTATTGTTCATTGCTTACTTTATGTATTGATGTTTGTATGCCTGATGTTGATTGTGTCATTTGTTTGTTTGCATGTCATCCATATTGACGATAGATGCGATTATATCGGAGACCAGAAGAAGTTGGTTATTATTATTGGTTATTATGGTTTTATAAGGAGAAGTCCAGGGACATATATTGCCAGATTGCTGATCTCAGGCGAGCCACCTTCTTGCTCATAAGCCTTGTCCTAATATTTTACTTATGGGTTATGATGTATGCATTGTTTTATATTATGAATATCTATTTTGGGTAGTGGTTTGGCTCCTCCGAACTATTACACTTTTGTACTATTAAGTACAACCCTCTTGATGACACCTACTGCCACTAGTAGAATAGATGGTGTATAACACCATAACCCTTTGGAGACCCTGTTTTAGCCGAAGCAAAGTTATAGGATGGGAAGACCCCGAAAAAGTTTACAAAATGTTTTATGATGAAACCTTGGTGAGGTTTGAACTACCAAGAGAAGTTTGAGAAAGAAAAAGGTTTTCGTTTTACAAAAGATGCTGAAGGAAAGAAGAGGTAAAATGTTTACGAAAACACACCCGGTCTTTGCAGCTTTAGCTATAACAACTTAATCCGTGCAACCACATTAGTCTAGAATGGGACAGGGTTGGGCTTGATGTTTGTTTACTCTTGTATAAGCTATCTACAACTACTACAGGGGATTTAAAAATCCCTGGAGGGTGGGCCTTCTCCTGTAAAGGTCCATGTGGGACATGGACCTAGAGAAGGAACGAAGGGTCTACGGGCCTCCACGTGTTACTATGAGCCCCTCACTGAAACCGCACACTTTTTGTAGTGCAAAAAGCACTCTGGTTGGCTTGGGAACTATATAGGGCGTCCCAGTGTTGAGGCAAACAACTCTCATAGGGTAGGACCCTTATATTAGAGTGGGCATCCGGAGAGTCTTGATCTGTTACTCGACCCACGATCGGTGTAGATCAGAGTAGGGTACTCGGATGGTGTGGGTAAAGTGTACAACCTCTGTAGAGTGTAAATCTATTTGAATAGCCATGTCCATGGTTATGGACGGGTTGGAAAAACTACTGTAGAGCGGTGCTGGTTTTGATTTCAAAAAGGATTTCGGAAAAGCAATGGCTTTGGAAATGTTTTGACCATGGGATGGTCGGAAGGAATACATGTCTTGACCATGGGATGGTCGGAAAGGAGGGAGAAAGGTTGGTCATCGGATGACCGGAAGGAAGGAACAAATGGGAGACCCCATTCCTAGTGTTTTCAAACTTTTCAAAAGGTTTCCAGAATGTTTTACAAAAGTTTTTAACAAAGATATGGAGATGCTATATCTACAAGAGAAAATATTTTAGAAAAGAACCTCTCATGGAGCCCTCCTACTACCACAGCTATGTTGCATATCCTCTTATTGTTATTATATTAAGGTGGTTTGCAAGTACATTCAAAGTACTCACTGGCATTATCCCTGGCTATTAACTTGGTTAGATATCAAGAAGAAGGTGACATTTATGACTATGCGAGCTAGGACGTTCTCCCAGTCAGTTTCCTATAGGTTAAGGCATGGCTCGGGCTCTACGCTTGATGAAGTTCCGCTGATGAATATTGATGTAGCCATAATGGCATGTAAGGTATGACATGTATCCACTTAAGTAATGGATGTTTACTTTGATACTTGTCGGTTATGTGCCACGACTAACTGATCATGGGATCGTGGTGTATGCATAACAGGGATTCTTAGAGGATTAATCCGGAGGCCCTATAGATTTGGTATTAGAGCCATCCTGACTGTAGGAGACCTTAGTTAGCATGGTCATTGGACATGAAAACTATTTTTGGAAAGACTAGCTTTCGAAAACTAATTCCTCCAAAACATTTCGAAAGATTCTACTTCTTATCTCATTCTAGTTTAAATTATTTTGAAAATGATTTCCTCTATCTCTCATCCAAATTTCAAAACATGCGGATTTCAAACAAATAGGACCTTGAACTAGGTGAAGACGATGAGAACAAGATAAAGAGAAGCAACTACCAGCAAACATAAGGAGACTACAAGATCGCCCTACAAGCGGAACCCCATAACCAGAAGAAATCAAGTACTGCACTCTCGAGAAGCATCCGAGAACTCGACATAAGTTTCATCCGCAAGATAGTGTCTTAGACCCTAAGAACGATGACGTATAGGATAACTAGTCCTAGGATAGGATTCCCTTATAGCGCCAATTGTGAACTCCTTGGTAACTAATGTTGACCGTGTTTGCTTGCCTAAGTGCACAATGTGTTGCCTGATGTGTGTTGTGGCTTGTTTGAACCTTAGTTAAGTGTGACTCAAGGATCGATAGCCCACCTAGTGCCTTAGGAACCCCTGTTTGTTGTCGGTAATGAGAACCCTACTAACCCCAGGAGTGATGAGAGGCAAAGCATCGCCAGAACAAGGAGTTTCACATCGTCAAGTTAGAACCACTCGAAGGCTCCTCCTCAGCAGGATGGCATACCCCACCAAACTCACCACTCAAGACTTGTCGATATCGTAGCACTCCATTATCGATCAGTCTATTATGGCAAGAATCCCATTGAAGCTTGAAGTCTACCACCAGAGGATCCTCACGACCCACAAGAAACCACAAGACCTACTAACTAAGACAACAAGTAAAGATCTAACTCCACCAAACTTCGGCATATTAGAGCTTCCGAAGCCCTCAAGAGACTAACTATTCTAGTTGGACCTGCCCAAACAACGAGAAGTTCCTCACCAGAAGGCTAGAATATTCAAAAATCCTGAAGACCGGACTACCTGAAGAGAATGAGTCTACTCCACCATCGTGTAGAAGAAACATAAAAATTTCTAGTGAAGACAACTTATCTGAAGCTGGATGTCTCTAACCTGACTAGAGACTACCTAGAAGAGCCGTAACTGCTAACCTAAGCTGACTCCTTAAGGCTTCACTAGGAACCCACCCGACAAGGTTATGAAGTAGAACGCCACTCGAGGACCTCAACTCAAGACCCAAGGATATACTACCTTCTTTAGCATCACGTCAGCACCCCAAGATAGAAGATCTACACCCTTCTAAAAGAACCTTAGTGAAGCTCTAAGGTGGAAAAGACTGCTTCTTTCCTATTCAAATCCCGAAGATTGTCTACCAGAAAAGATCTCCAGATCCGACGCCTTTTTGCCAAACAACAACTCACGAGTCATCACAGGAGAAACTAACTAAACATTCTATGAAGCCTCGTCTACTTCAGCTGAAGACCACCCTAAGGGACCACAGATTCGCTAACCCCGTTAGTTCTAAACAGTTTGGATGATCCATTAATTCAACTACTCCGATCGGCTAAGTACGAATAAAAGTAGTATATAAGCCTCATAACACCTAGTTTGCGGACGACATCGGAAGGTTTCACCTCCGAGCAGAAGATTGCGATATCCACCTAACATCATCTGACGACTCCAAGAAGTAAGGATTGCGTTAACTCCAAGACACCCTAGTTTAACCCTAAGGGGAAAAGACTGCATCATTCCCACAAAATAGAATAACCCTCTGCCAGAAGCAATCCAGCAGATAGACCCAAAGACGTACACTAGGATACGATAATCCCTTAAGAGAGACGCCGTAAATCCTTACCGAAGGAAGATCACCCCTCACAATCCCGATTGAAGCCTGCTCGATCAATACTCGTGCATCCAATACGATTGAAGCTCAACCACATTGTCGCAGTGACCCTGTTCAAAGACAAAGCCGACAAGTTAGTACGCGAGAAACACATAGCACAAACACCAACACAAAATTCCCTACCCTTACTCTCCTTAATCTCGAGACGAGATTCTTTTAAGGGGGAAAGGTCAGTAACATCCCAATTTCAGCAACCCTGATTAGTTGTCCAGAATGCAAAAATCAGGGGGAACAAAAACTTTTTATTATTTAATGGTGGAGTGCTTGTTTGTTCTTGTCTGTGCTTATGCTTCTGATGGTATAACTCATGATATAATCCTTACCTCAACATCAGTGTCAAAAGCTATTTAACAAAACTACCCTGGCTCATTTTACATATTCTCAAATGTTCTGGCATTTCAAACATGAGCCAAGATGCTTCTGTAACCAAAACTATTTTAGTAGCTTCTATTGACAAAACTATGGAGAGCTATAATCTCCTTATGTTTTCAAGACAGAACCTTCAACTACTCTTACATCTAGAATTTCCAAAACCTTGTATAAAACTTTTGAATTCTACTATTGGTAGCGATACCAAGGACTCATACCTTATTCAAACTCCAACCTTTCAAAATTTCCCATCCTTATCTCAAGCTAAGCTTGATGGTAACCCTAGTAGTAGTTGATTTGTTTGTAAGATGAGTTGCCTTGATTTGTTGTTTGACTTGATTGGTTAGAAGTAGTATGAGCAACTCTAGGAGCTCATCCTCTAGGATCAAGATACTTTAAAATCCCATACCCAAATCAAGAATACAAGATGGATCTGATCTCTTGCCACTAGGTGATCATCTAAAACCCTTAACTAGATTAATTCTAAAGTGATCCATTCTAGAAGTTTCCATGTCAATGAAGACCAATATCAAGTGTGTATCTATTCTACCCAATCTATACTTCAACATCACCCACTTGATGATGCTTTGATACCTTGTAAACCCTCAAAAACATCCCCACTCATATTCTAGTCGAAAACCCTAAGTCTAGAAACTATTTCAACATTACTTCTTTGAATGCCTCCTTTTATCAACCCTTGTGCATTTTTGGAAATACACATTAACCATATTGTAAACGATCCAAAGGACTACCAAGGACCACTCTTTACCTTTGATAGCTCACCCTTTAACCCACTTGTTATTGATGGTTTTGAAGGCATGAAATTAACTTTTTCTCCAAATCTTATCAACTAGCCTACTTGGTCAGAAGCTCACACATTCATCCTACATTCCTTGGACCAACTCTTTGCATGACCCTAATCTAATCATTAAGGCCTCTCAATCCCTACTTCACTTGTTCCAATTGGATCCTTGTGCTTCCAAAACCCACAAGGTTTTGAAGGCTATTTAATAATATGCCTTGGTAGGCTTATTTTATTCCAAGTTTGGAATAAATCCTTGGTGAGCTCAAGCATGATCAAGCTCAACTTATTGTATTATGGTGATCTACATGACTTGTTATATCCATCCATATACTCCCTGCCCGAAGGGGAGCTTTGAGCCCCAAGATCCAACAAGGTTTTGTTGGTATGAAAATAACATCACCCTAGATCCCTCCTTCCTTGTTTCTCACCAAAATCAACTCTGATCCTCAACACCTAGGGTTGAAAATGCCAGATACACCTTTTTTACATCATCTACATTGATTATAAATATTTATTAAATATTATCCATAATTATTATTTCCCAAAACCTATTTAATGCTTTTAAGGGACAAAGTCTCCAAATCTCCTTCTATGGAAGAAAGAGTGTGTTTCTCCAAAACACTTGCCTAACTTTAAGCACATCTGAAGCATATATATCATGCCCTATCTTACCACTCCAAAAATAATATTTTTGAAGAGCTTTATTATTTATTTTTCCCCTTTTCTTAAATGGCAGAAATGGAATATTAATTGTTTTAATTACTTTTAATCCACAATAAATCATGGGAAAATTCCTCAAGGTATGGATTCATATCTAAGAGAATCTCACATAAAAAATAAACCCTGTTCAATGGGAAAATATCAAATGAGCCCCTAGAAACCATTTCTGCACTATTTTAATAAATGAGATAAACATGATCTAAAATGACCCAATAAATGCCACAAAACTCTTGGAGGTACACCCTGACTATACCTATCTACCAACATATTTATCCCATCTTGCCAAGATCATGTTGGAGAAATTCCATCATAACTACTAGTTTGGCCAATATTTGAAATTAATCTAAACTATGATCAAAACCAAGTCAAACCTCCCTCAAACGTCTCCAATACTTCTACACAGCAACCACCATCACCGTCTGGTCGGAATAACTATAGCATCACCCTCTCCCGTGTCCTTTACCCCTTAAAAGGAGGAAAAAGATATGTCATTTATTAGTGTGTCCCTATTTATATCAAAAGCTAGGCAGCAACCACTCCCCTCTCTCTCTGGTCGTGCCCAGGCCCCACACACCTCCCAGCACCGCCAAGCTCACCCAACCAGCACCCTAGCTCTCCTCCCCAAGACCTCCATGAACTTGGTCCCTCCTACACCCTCCCTACTCAGGTAGAAGTCCACAGGCTACCCAGGCAACCCTCCTCTGGCTCATTTGCTCCTCCCTACTCCCACCTACCACCCCCAAGCCCCATTCCTCCTCCCCTGTCCTACTCTGTCCAGGAGGAGAAGAAAAAGGATCTTCGGTCTCCTCCAAGAACTCGAGCATAGCTCCTCCCTCTCCTTCTCTCACCCTCTGCATGTCACCCTATCATGCTCCCCTACCTCCTCTGACTTTTGCCATGTTTTTGTTTGGCCCAGGATGATCCCTGGAAGCATCTTCGACGAGGCCCGCCGCATGCGTCGTCGGGGTTCTCGCGTGAGCCACCCCCGGGAAGCAAACACCCTCGTGCCGCCCATCGCTGGAGTCGTCTCGGTGCGCCGCCCCTGCCAACACCCCTTCCGGCGCCTCCCCGCCACTCAGGTGATCTCCCCCATGCCACCCGAACCCAGCTAGGGTTTCCCCTCCTGAGCGCCGACGCGAGGAGAGAGACGAGCGTGAGCCGTCGGCCCCTAATCGGATGGCCAGGGGCGTCGCATACCTCTTCGCCTCGTCGAGCCGCTGACGGGGGGGCCCCGAGCCGCGTTTTGAACTCGCCAGCGCGCGCGCTCCCGCTGGCGAAGTTGGGCCGGCCTGCCTCTGTGCGGCCATTTTCCCTCCAGATCTGGCTCGCGAAGCCCCTATTCCTTTTTCCTGTATTTCTAGATCTAATAATGGCAGTCTAAATTAAATCAGTTGAAAAATGGAAATCAACGCAAAATCTCTAGATCTAAATTCATATTTGTTCATGCATGTTTTGTGCAACATGCAGAGTTGGCCCTCTTCCAAAAATAATCTTTATTATTTACTAGCAATTTATCTACAAAAAAGTATCTATCTCAATCAATATACCCCTTATGGAGATTCACATCTCCAAATGGAGTAAGCCCAAGTGCCCCTGAAAGGTATTTGATTCACCTATTAGTGAGAATTTACCTCATGCCATGCTAAGCTACATTGTGCCTATAGCAAAATAACAAATATAGCTCTAATTTGCCTTTAGGAATTTCTCTGACTTAAACCAAATTTGTTATTAACCAAGTTCCAACTCTCAGTGGTTAGTCATAGCAATACTTATCAAATACCATGAGCCCATGAATTTTTTAGCCTGTAATGAATTTTGATAAGTTAAATACTTCTGTATGTGGTTTTATCACTAAATAATTCATTTCCGAAGCTTAGCAACTCCAAAAATAGTGATTCGAATTTTTACTCCAAGGTATTTGCAATACCTATCCATTATCCTTTACCTCATATGGTTAAAAAGACAAATATACTACAGATCTGACTTTGGGAATTTCCCAAGGGCATTCGGGTAAATATTTTGGGATGAATCCAACTCTCACTGAACTAGTACATCAACTCCAACTTAACCATCCAAGGAAATAATTCTTGGACACACATAACTTTTTTGCTCAATTGTTTCCTAAAACTAGAGCTTTTATCACTAGAAAATGCATATTAAATCAAAGGAAAATGATAAAATAGCGAAACCACTTTTGTTTGTTTAATATTATCACTACCTATCTAATGGTAAAAAAATTATACAAGGGTATCCTACAGAACTTGGACCTTATATTTAAACCACTTCATTAAGTAGTTTTGGCATCCAAATCATTAAAGAAAACCCACAAAGGCATTTCAAGTAATTCCACTTTTGTAGAAGCCAACCACTCAAAACCTACTGAATTGTAAACATGTATTGTTCATTGCTTGTTGTATGTATTGATTTTTGTATGCCTGGTGTTGATTGTGTCATTTGTTTGCTTTCATGTCATCCATATCGATGATAGATGTGATTATATCGGAGACCACAAGAAGTTGGTTATTATTATTGGTTATTATGGTTTTCTAAGGAGAAGTCCAGGGACATATATTGCCAGATTGTTGATCTTAGGCAAGCCACCTTCTTAGTCATAAGACTTGTCCTAATATTTTACTTATGCATGTTTTATCTACTATTGATGTATGCATTGTTTTATATTATGAAGATATATTTTGGGTAGTGGTTTAGCTCCTCCGAACTATTACACTTTTATACTATTAAGTACACCCCCCTTGATGACACCTACGGGCCCCTAGTAGAATAGATGATGTATAACACCATAACCCGTTGGAGACCCTGTTTTAGCCGAAGCAAAGCTATAGGATGGGAAGACCCCGAAAAAGTTTACAAAATGTTTTATGATGAAACCTTGGTGAGGTTTGACCTACCAAGAGAAGTTTGAGAAAGAAAAAGGTTTTCATTTTACAAAACATGCTGAAGGAAAGAGGAGGTAAAATGTTTACAAAAACGCACCTGGTTCTTTGCAGTTTTAGCTATAACAACTTAATCCGTGCAACCACATTGCACTGGAATGGGACAGGGCTGGGCTTGATGTTTGTTTACTCTGGTATAAGATGTCTACAACTACTACATGGTATTTAAAAATCCCTGGAGGGTGGGACTTCTCCTATAAAGGTCCATGTGGGACATCGACCTGGGGAAGGAACGAAGGGTCTATGGGCCTCCACGCGTTACTATGATCCCCTCATTGAAAGCGCACACTTTATGTAGTGCAAAAAGCGCTCTGGTTGGCTTGGGAACTATATAGGGTGTCCCGGTGTTGAGGGGAACAACTCTCGTAGGGTAGGCACTTATATTGGAGTGGGCATCCGGAGAGTCTGGATCGGTTACTCGACCCACGATCGGTGTTGTAACATCCCAAAACTTTAATACAAGGTTATTAAGATCCAAATCATCAAAATTAGGGTTAACAAAATCTTTTCCCTTTAAAAATATTAAAGCCTTGATATGTGTGTGCATTTAAAATAGGAGTTGTTTTGAATTGCCATGTTTAAGTGATCCATTGATTGTAAAATAATTCTTAGGTGAATTAAACATCATCTAGATCATTCCCAAACAAATTCAAAAGAAAAACAAATCAAAATGAATAAAGGAAGCAAATGGTCATTTGTGCCATTTTAATCAACATGCCTACTTTGGCTATTCCTAGAACTCAATTCTTAACAAAAACAAATGTGGATCTTTGCACCCCTTGCTAGTACATGTAGTGATGTACCAAGGCCCACTTTGTGATCTTCCAATAACTTTCAAACACCAAATTTAAATTTCATTTGAAAATTGAATCTAGTGTAGGTATCAAGATCATCCTATTTCAAAAACCACTCAAATGAACTCCATTTTCAAATCCCAAGCAACCACAGATGCTTAAGCATGTGCCTAGCAAGTCCACCAGAAATCATCTAAAAATTAAAAACTTGAATTCTTTTGGCCATTTCTATAAACACCTTGTGGACAGATTTCAAACAAAAACCAAAAACACTATTTAAGCAGTGTTCTCGCCAAACCTGTCCCCCACATTGCCACCAAACTCTCTCCACTGCTTCCCGTACCCCTCTCTAGCCTGGCCAAGCACTGTGCCCCGACCAAACGGTCATGGACATCAATGCCAAGCCCAAAGCGAGCACCCCACCGGCGACAGTGCGCCACAGCCGCCGCCAGCGTCGCCCACCATGTCCAGCAGGTCGCCTGTGGTCCACCTCCATGGCCCAGCCAACCCCAACCCGTGGACAGCACCAGGAGCAGTTAGGAACCGCCGCTCCCGGAGCCTGTCTGCCATGCCGACGCCACCCGCAGAGCGCGCACAGTCCCCGCTCGACCAGACCCCTCCTCGCTCGAGCCGCCCGCCTACACGATCACCACAGTCATAGGAAGCTAACGGACATGCCCATTCCCCGTACCATGCCACGTAGTCGCTGGCCGCCGCGAAACTCGCCGTCGGGAGAGACATAGTGCGCGTCGCGCCACTCACCTCCCCCGACCGCAAACCACTGCACGCGCACCACGGTGACACTTGCGAGGGCAACACCCACCGTCCTAGCCCACCGCCCACACTTCTAGCTCGATGTGCCATCGTTACCGGCAATCATTGCCCATGCTCCTCTGCCTCTTCGCCGCGCCTATAAAAGGAGGCCACCCCAGCATAAACTCCTCACACCACTCTCATCCCCTCCTTCTAATAACACTCCCAGAGCGCCACCAGAGCAAGCCGTCGTCCGCTGCGCCGGAATTTCTCCGTAGTCTGCCGCAGTGGGAGAAGAATGGGGTCGTTGATCAAGGCCACCTCTCGGGACGCCACCAGTACGAGGAGAACCGCCGTCCTCGACTTGTTCGTTTGCCCTCCTCGCCGACCCTCGCCGGAGCCACGGTAAGCTGCCCCAGACCACCACCGAGCCGCTTGGGTTCCACCACGCTGACGACCTGTCTATCGTCGACGACAAGCCACAGCCGTATATCTTCCTTTTAATCTAATGGTCCACGTCGCCCCGTACCGCTTCATGTTTAAAGAGTCGCTGACATGTGGACCCCCCTGTCAGCTGTTCTCTGCGCCGCGGAGCGCCACTAGGCCAGCCCATTTTCTTTCCCGCGCTAGCCCACGAATTCAAATATAGGCTTTTCTATTTTAGTTTGAATTCACTTCTGTCCCTTAGTTTAGAAATCAATTCCAGAAAATCTAATGAACCAAATTTTGTTAGAACGATACTGAAAAGATCTATCCAAGCCCGTTGGATTTAATTCATTTAGAGTTAGAGATCTCTCCTAGTAAAAATAACAATACAGAAGCTTTTGCACATTCAAACATTTTACTAAAATCAACCATAATATATTTGTTGTTGATTCCAACTCTCAAAAATCACATTTAACTATACCTATCTGAATATGTAATAATATTAAGGTTTACATGCAGTGACTTTGGACTAGTACCAAAATAATGCTATATAGGCATTTCTAGTCACTTTAAATCATTAAATATTAAACTTAAACCTAATTAAATGTGATCCAACCTTTAAATCACATTCATATATGTTATAATATGTGGTGATGACATGTGTCCACATGATCCCATATTTTAAATTGGAGAATATTAAATCTTAGTTAATTTCAATGAGTAGAAATTACTTTTCTCACATAAAAAGAAATGAAGCTAGTTCATTAAACCTTGTGATGCTTGTGATGATAACAGATCATCAAGTGTGTGCCGTAATGTACTAAGTAGCCTAGTTAAGTATAGTTTGGTAATTGTGTATCCCGTATGTATTCATAGACGATAGTACCGACCAAGCTTTCGAGGGGGAGGAGTTCTATCAAGAAAAGGAGGAAGAAAACTTCAACCACTACACCAACCAAGGCAAGATATTGTTAGCAAGCTAGAATTAAGATAGATAACCGAAGCAAGATGCATTAGGCAAGCTTTGGTTATACCAAGTTGACTAGTACCTAGTCCAAGTTTTACTTTCAAGCTTTTACTTCCTTTACTTTACCAAAGTCCCTTAATTGTTAAAGGTAACATAAAACGTATAAAACTTGACCTATCTAGATAACTTTAGATGTCATTCTATGGCATGAGATTAATCTTAGCATCCCACTTTAGTGAACACTCTTAACTTAGTAGATTAGAGCTAGATCAAAACATGAGTCACTTTAGATGGATACACTTGGCGAAAATGAATTGTGAAAACCTTGGAATGATGAGTCATTCTATTGAGATGTTTTGACATGTGTGGAGAAACACAAATGGTTTATGATGATGAAAATGTTAAGGCATGAGACTTAACCCTTTTACAAAACTGATGGTTGGATTCGGATGCGATACGATTCCAATTTTTCCGTACAACCACAATACCTGAATTGGGTAAGGCTTAGCTGGAAGTTTATATGCATTAGTATCAGTTCCCTCGCGGGAGAGGTTTGAGCAGAGGCTACCTCTCGATGTTGTCCACCTATGCAGTGCCCAAGATGACAGATGGTCATGGTTGGGAGGCCATACTCATAGGAGAGGTGCTTATACTAGGGTGTGTAAAGGAAAGGTTATGTTTGATTATCTGCATACTAAGTATGATGATTCACGGTTATCCCTGACAGATGTATTGAATCTTGTGGTGAAAGTGTACCACCTCTTCAGAGTGTCAAACTATTTGAATAGCCGTGTCCGCGGTTATGGACAGTTGGAGTGGCCATATTGTTTTGTTGTCAGATGTTTTCAAAATGACTTATGAAATGAATGATGAATCTTGACTTGACCACAACAGGGTTCTGACTCTGACACTAGCTTCCCAACTTAAGTGATTCTAGAACTTTATTTTATCTTTCTTTGTTTCTGAACTCAGCTTAGGTTTCAAACTTAACTTCATAGTTAAAACTTCGCTTTAGCTTTCCCACTAGAATTATACTACTTTTTAGTGGTAGTTTGCGAGTACTTAAAGAGTACTCATGGCTTTTGTCCCTGGCTATTCCTATGGCAAGACTATGAAGGAGACTACCAACATGACGGACAGCAGGACGGCTATGATAACTAGGACTATCTGCCCTCATCAGCATTACATGTGCCCCTGAAGATGGACCCCACCTCTACGCTTATTACTTATTCCGCTGCTTGTTTTATTAAGACTGGATCATGAGATCCTTATTTGTGTAAGACCTTATTTATGGTTTGTAATGGATGATGTACTGTGATATCCAATCTGTTATGTGTCGCGAAAATGGTAATCCTGGGATTGCGATGTATGACATAATAGGCATCTAGGATTAAAAATCCGGGTGTTGAGAAGTTGGTATTAGAGCCATCCTGACCATACGAGACCCTAGTTAGAATGGACGTCCGAACAAAAACTTCATTTCAAAACCAAAGTGAGTATTTATGAAAAAAATATTTCCTCTCTTACCCTTGGGAATTCATTGTTTCTCAAAAATTCATGTTCCTCAAATTCTTACATTACTACATAAAGTTTGACACACTTGATCCCTTCACTAACTTCCTCATCCTAAATTCTTGTAGATGGAGACCCAGGTCAGCAAGTTCTAACAGTTGAGAAACGGAGGTCAGCTAATCTTCAAGAGGGACCTAGATTCACTATCGTAGTTACTAGGACGCCCACATCCGGACTTCTTGGAGCTCAACTTCCAGGACCCCCAGGAGGAGATTTATAGTGGCTAGTCACCGCTGATCTTCGAGGAAGCATAGAAGCACCAACGTCTGGAAGAATCCAGTTCTCTGTAAGGGAGAACAACTGGCTAGACGGCTTAGCCAGCGCAATGCATGAAGCTCTCGCATGTCTATGTGCTCTCAGTGTCAACCAAATCCAAGGAACCCGCTTTGCGCACTATGCGAGGTGTGACTTCATGGGAATGCCAATGGAGATGCCAAGTCACCCAGAGTTGAAGTGTCAAGTGGAGAACCTTGACTTCCTACTGTATGATCGCTAGAAGGAGTTGGGCAATGCTAGGGAGTTTGCCAACCACAACCGTGCCATTGCCACCTAGAAGGCCCAGACTTTCTTACTGCTAGTCAAGGATCGTCTGTCTCTTCGCCTCTAGCGCGAAAAGAAGGATCGCACCATCGCCCGTCTTCGCAAGAAGGTGGCCGACCTCGAGAAGACCGTCAAGGAGCAAGAAGCTCAGCTTGCAGCAAAGGAGGAAGAAGAGGAGGGTGAGGACATCCAGTGAGACAGGGATTCTTACTTCAGCAATGATGATGACTTTCTGGAGGAGGATGTCGTGGACTTCTACACTAACGATGAGGACTCCGACTTCATCGACGATGAGTAGATGCACTAGAGCACTATTGTAGCATGAGATGTATTGGTCCCACTATATCGTAGCTTGCAGAATGGTTCTTAAAACCATCTGTTTCCCCTGTTGTGGTGTGTGTGTGTGCTTGTATCGTGTGCTTGTTTGAATGAATGAAATGAAGTTAGTTGCAAAAACCTGAGTCAAACTAAAAGTTTTAGCTTTGAAACCAAAACCATGAACCTTAGAACTTTCCCTCTTACCCCTTTATCTACCTCAATCTTTAGATGACTCGTGGAAACCAAGGAGGGAGAAGCTCGTCACAAGACCCAATGCTACAGATCCTGCAGAAACTCACCGCAGACAGAGAAGCAAGCGGGGCAGAGTGCCACGCTCATCTAGCAACACTGCAACAGATCGCCCAGATGGCTCTGAACAACCAAGGGCATGGAAATCAGGATCATCAAGGATCCAAGCTGAAGAACTTCCAGAATACTAATCCCCCAATTTTTAGCACTTCAGCGAATCCATTAGATGCTGATGACTAGATGCAGACGATGGAGAACAACTCAGAGGTAGCCAGAGTTGATGACAACGAGAAAGTTCTCTTTTCCGCCCACTACCTGGCAGGAGATGCAAGAGCCTGGTGGAACAGCATCCGCCTGATGAACCATGGTCAAGTGATGACATGGGAAGCCTTCAAAATCAAGTTCAGCCGCACTCACGTGCCGCAGGGTGTAGTCACCCGAATGAGGGATGCATTCCGGGAGTTGAAGCAAGGCAGAATGACTGTGATGGAGTACCGTGACAGATTCAAGTCGCTTGCAAGGTACGCCCCCGATGAGATCAACGCCGAGGCCAAGAAGAAGGAGAGATTCCTAAACGGACTACATGACGAGATGCAGACTGTCCTCGTCAACATCCGCTTCGAGGATCTCGAAGAGCTAGTCGACTCTGCCATTCAAATGGAATGGAAGATTAACCAGGCAAACGACTACCACAAACGTCGTATGATGCAGCAATCTGGATCCAACAGTCACCAGAAGTACCGTCCTAACCCCTCACCAGGATATGCACCCAGAAACAACCGACCCCCAATGTCTCGCCCAAGCTACCCCAATCATAGCGGAGGAAATGTGAAGTCCAAAGGAAACAATAACAACTCCAGCAACACCAACAATTTCAAACGTGCCCCTCCCAAGAGCAACAACAACAACAACAATACTGCACCCAGAACTGCCAGCAATGTTGTGCCTGTCGCAGCAAAAGACAAGTCCTAGATAACTTGTTTCGAGTGTGGAGTGAAGGGTCACTACTCCAATGAGTGTCCCAAGAAGACTGTCGCACTGCCAAAGTGAATGCCCCAGCTCAACAGCAGCGTCATGTTCAACCAGGGAGAAGGTTTGCCCAAGGGAACCCTCACAACCGCAATGGTCATCTCTTCCACATGAACGCTGAAGAAGCGCAAGAAGCGCCAGACGTAGTGCTGGGTATGTTTTCTGTCAACTTAGTTTTAGGAAGGGGATTGTTTGATTTGGGAGCATCGCATTCATTTGTCACCGAAGAATTTGCATGCACTAGTAAGATTCACGCAACAAACCTGAAGCATGTCATGATAGTTCAAATCCCTGGTTCAACTACAAAAGCTAGAAAAATTTGCAAAGTTGTGCCTATCAGAATACATGGGATAGATTTTTATGCCAACCTAATAGTACTCGGAACCAAAGGATTGGAAGTAGTACTAGGTATGGACAGGATGTCAAGGCATCAAGGACTGATATACTGTGCTAAGAAAGCCATCACCATGACCAGTAGCTCTGGAGTCAGAGTAGAGCATATATCTAAAACCTTACCTTGTCAATTCAAGTGCAACAACAGTCTAGCCTTACCCACCATATTCCAAGTCTGAGTAGTCTGTGAATACCCCGACATATTTCCAGATGAATTTCCAGGTATGCCCCTAGATAGGGATATTGAGTTCATTATCGAACTAATCCCCGGAACCGGACCCATAGCCCAGACACCCTATAGCGTGAACCCCGCAGAGTTAGTGGAATTGAAGAAGCAGTTGGATGCCATGTTAGCAACATGCTTGATTCAACCAGGCACATCGCCATGGAGATCACCAGTGTTATTCGTCGACAAGAAAGATGGAAGCAACCGTTTGTGCACAGATTACAGAAAACTGAATGACGTCACCATCAAGAACAAGTAGCCCTTACCAAAGATAGAGGATCTCTTTGATCAGTTGACTGGAGCCTAGGTATTCTCAAAAATTGATCTTAGGACTGGTTATCACCAACTTAAGATTCATGCAACGGATATTCCGAAGACCGCCTTTACTACTCGCTATGGTGTATACGAGTATATAGTTATGTCTTTTGGATTAACCAATGCCCCTGCTTATTTCATGAACCTCATGAATAAGATATTTATGAATTTTCTAGATAAATTTGTGGTTGTGTTTATCGACGATATCCTTATCTACTCCAAGTCGGAAAAGAGCATGAGCAACATCTGAGAATCATCCTAGAAACCCTGAGAAAGCATCGGTTATATGCCAAGTTCAGCAAGTGTGAGTTTTGGCTGAAAGAAGTAGGATTCCTAGAACATATTGTGTCTGCCGGAGCAGTCTCTGTTGATCCCGCCAAGATCAAAGATGTCGAAGAATGGGAAGCCCCAACCACTGAAACCCAAGTCCGTGCATTTCTCGGATTAGCGGGATATTACCGCAAATTCGTCGAAGGATTCTTGAGCATCGCCAGACCCATGACCCAATTGTTGAAGAAGGACAAGAAGTTTGAATCGACCTACAAGTGTGAAGCCAGTTTTCAAGAGCTGAAGAAGAGATTGGTATCAGCCCCAATACTGATCATGCCAGACATTAAGAAGCCGTTTGATGTGTATTTTGTGATGCATCCAAGATTGGTCTCGGATGTGTATTAATGCAATAAGGCAAAGTTATCACATATCTGTCTCGACAACTGAAGCAGCACGAGCAGAACTATCCGACCCATGATCTTGAATTAGCAGCCGTAGTTTTGGCCTTGAAAACATGGCGTCACTATCTGATGGGTAATCGCTATGAGATTTACTCATATCACAAGAGCTTGAAGTATATTTTTACTCAGAAGGAGCTGAATATGAGGCAAAGGAGATGGATAGAGTTAATCAAGGATTATGACCTTGACATTCACTATCACCCCGGCAAAGCCAACGTTGTAGCGGATGCTCGTAGCAAATTGCCTTGTAGGCTAAACACTATGTTCAAAGAAAAGCAATCAAGTTTGTATGAGGAGTTGGAGCAGTTTAGGACTGAGCTAGTTAGCAAAGGATTCTTAGCTAGCATTGAACTTCAACGCATGTTAATCAGCCAAATCAAGGAATCCTAGAAGGGAAATGAAAGTATCGACGGAATCAAACGTCGTATTGGTACAAGAAAGGTACCTGGATTCACTGAAGACGAAGAAGGGGTTCTGTGGTACAAAGGACATATCTGTGTGCCAGCAGATTCGGAGCTGAAGCAGGTTATCATGCAGGAAGCTCATGATACTCTTTATTCTATCCACTCCGGAGGAATGAAGATGTATCAAGATTTGAAGGAACAATTTTGGTGGCACAAGATGAAGAGAGAAATTAGGAGCTACATCGCCAAGTGTGACATCTGTCAAAGAGTCAAAGCAGAGCATCAGAGACCTGCAGGACTGTTGCAACCATTGCAGATCCCGGAATGGGGATTCTGTCGGAATGGACTTTATCACCGGATTTCCTACTTCTAGTAGGGGAAATGAATCAATATGGGTCATTGTTGATAGACTGTCCAAGGTAGCTCACTTTATACCAGTCAAGACAACTTACCAGAGTCAAAGCTAGCAGAACTGTATATTGCTAGGATTGTTAGTCTGCATGGAACCCCCAAGACCATAGTATCAGATCGAGGAACCTAGTGTACCTCGAGATTTTGGCAGAAAGTCCAGGAAGGATTGGGAACCAAGTTGAATTTCAGCACCCCTTATCACCCGCAAACTGATGGACAGACTGAGAGAGTCAACCAAATATTAGAAGATATGTTGAGAGCTTGTGTGTTCGAGTATGGATCAAAATGGGAAGACTGCCTGCCCTTCACAAAATTCTCATATAACAACAGTTATCAAGCCAGTTTATAGATGGCACCATTTGAGTTCCTATACGGAAGAGAGTGTCATACCCCTTTGAATTGGTCGCAAGTAGGAGAGAGTCAGATCTTTGGACCCGACATTATCCGAGAAGCCAAAGAGAAGGTTCACAAAGTCCGTGAGCACCTCAAGACCACCCAATCCAGATAGAAGAGTTATGCTGACAAGAGAAGGAGAGACCTGACTTTCAATGTTGGAGATTTTGTATATCTCAAGGTTTTTCCATTGAAGGGAACCCAACGCTTTAGTCTGAAAGGAAAGTTAGCCCCCAGATATATCGGGCCCTTCAAGATTCTGAACTGTCGAGGAGAAGTATCGTATATACTAGAACTACCTAAAGAGATGGCAGCCGTCCACAATGTGTTCCATATCTCGTTACTTCGCAAATGCCTAGAAGTGCCGGAGAAGACTTGAGTTTTCAAGAACATCGATCACCGAGCTGTTGAGATCAACAATGACTTGACATATTGTGAAGTGCCCATCCGCATCCTAGAGGAAGCCTACAGAACCACCAGAACCATGAGTATCAAATTTCTCTAGATTCAATGGAGCAACCATACCGAAGAGGAAGCCACTTGGGAGCGAGAAGATTACATTAGGACAGAGTTCCCAGATCTCTTTAGTTCCTAGTTTTCTTTCGTAAATCTCGGGACGAGATTTTGTTTAATGGGGGAAGGTATGTAACATCCCAAAACTTTAATCCAAGGTTATTAAGATCCAAATCATCAAAATTAGGGTTAACAAAACCTTTTTCCCTTTATAGATATTAAAGCCTTCATATGTGTGTGCATTTAAAATTGGAGTTGTTTTGAATTGCCATGTTTAAGTGATCCATTGATTGTAAAATGATTCTTAGGTGAATTAAACATCATCTAGATCATTCCCAAACAAATCCAAAAGAAAAACAAATCAAAATGAATAAAGGAAGCAAATGGTCATTTGTGCCATTTTAATCAACATGCCTACTTTGGGTATTCATAGTACTCAATTCTTAACAGAAACAAATGTGGATCTTTGCACCCCTTGCTAGTACATGTAGTGATGCACCAAGGCCCACTTTGTGATCTGCCATAAACTTTCAACACTAAATTTAAATTGCATTTGAAAATTGAATCTAGTGTAGGTATCAAGATCATTTCAAAAACCACTCAAATGAACTCCATTTTAAAATCCCAAGCAACCACAGATGCTTAATCATGTGCCTAGAAACTCCACCAAAAATCATCTAAAAATCAAAACTTGAATTCTTTTGGCCATTTCTACAAACACCTTCTGGGCAGATTTCAAACAAAAACCAAAAACACTATTTGAGCAGTGTTCTGGCCAAACCTGTCCCCCACATTGCCACCAAACTCTTACCACTGCTCCCCCTACCCCTCGCTAGCCCGGCCAAGCACTGTGCCCCGACCAAACAGTCATGGACATCAATGCCGAGCCCAAAATGAGCACCCCACCAGCGACAGCGCGCCATAGCCGCCGCCAGCGTCGCCCACCATGTCCAGCAGGTCGCCTGTGGTCCACCTCCACCGCCCAGCCAACCCCAGCCCGCGGAGAGCACCAGGAGCAGCCAAGAACCGCCGTGCCCGGAGCCTGTCTGCCATGCTGACACCGCCCGCAGAGCGTGCATGGTACCAGACCCCTCCTCGCTCCAGCCGCCCGCCTACACGATCACCACCGTCCTAGGAAGCTAACGGACATGCCCGTTCCCCCGACTATGCCCCGTAGTCGCCGGCCTCCACGAAACTCGCCGTCAGTAGAGACATAGTGCGCGACGCGCCACTCACCTCCCCCGACCGCAAACCACTGCACGCGCACTGCCGTGACACTCACCAGGGCACCACCCACCGCCCACACCTCTAGCTCGCTGTGCCGTTGTCACCGGCGAGCACCGTCCATGCTCCTCTGCCGCTTCGCCGCGCCTATAAAAGGAGGCTACCCCAGCACAAACTCCTCACACCAATCTCATTCCCTCCCTCTCAGAACACTCCTAGAGGCCCACCGGAGCAAGCCGCCGTCCGCAGCGCCGAAGTTTCACCGGAGTCTGCCACGGAGGGAGAAGAAGGGGGCCGTTGATCAAGACCACCTCTCAGGACGCCGCCAGTACCAGGAGAACCGCCGTCCTCGAGTTGTTCGTTTTCCCGCCTTGCCGACCCTCGCCGTAGCCTTGGTAAGCCGCCCCAGACCCCCACCGAGCCGCTAGGGTTCCACCTCGCCGGTGACCTGTCCGTCGTCGATGAAAAACCACTACCGTAGATCTTCCTTTTAATCTTACGGTCCACGGCGCCTCGTACCGCTTCACGTTTAAAGAGCCGCTAACATGTGCCCCCCTGTCAGCTGTTCTATGCGTCGCGGAGCGCCACTGGGCCGACCCATTTTCTTTCCCGCGCTAGCCCACGAATTCAAATATAGGTTTTTCTATTTTAGTTTGAATTCACCTCTGTCCCTTAGTTTTGAAATCAATTCCAGAAAATCTACTAAACCAAATTGAGTGATTCAATTTTTTTTAGAAAGCTATTGAAAAGATCTATCCAAGCCCATTGAATTCAATTAATCTAGAGTTAGAGATCTCTCCTAGTAAAAATAACAAGACAGAAGCTTTTGCACATTCAAACATTTTTCTAAAATCAACCATAATAGCTTTTGAGTTGATTCCAACTCTCAAAAATCACATTTAACCACACCTATCTGAATATATAATAATATCAAGGTTTACATGCAGTGACGTTGGACTAGTACCAAAATAATTCTATATAGGCATTTCTAGTCACTTTAAATCATTAAATATTAAACTTAAACCTAATTAAATGTGATCCAAACTTTAAATCCCACATAATCCCATATTTTAAATTGGAGAATATTAAATCTTAGTTAATTTCAATGAGTAGAAATTACTTTTCTCAAATAAAAAGAAATGAAGCTAGTTCATTAAACCTTGTGATGCTTGTGATGATAATAGATCATCAAATGTGTGCCCTAGTGTACTAAGTAGACTAGTTAAGTATTGTTTGGTGATTGTGTATCCCGTATGTATTTATAGACGATAGTACCGACCAAGCTTTCGAGGAGGAAGAAAACTTCAACCACTTCACCAACCAAGGCAAGCTATTGTTAGCAAGCTAGAATTAAGCGAGATAACCTAAGCAAGATGCATTAGGCATGCTTTGGTTATACCAAGTTTACTAGTTCCTACTCCAAGTTTGACTTTCAAGCTTTTACTTCCTTTACTTTACCAATCCCTTAATTGTTGAAGGTAGCATAAAAAGTATAAAACTTGACCTATCTAGATAACTTTAGATGTCATTCTATGGCATGAGATTGATCTTAGCATTCCACTTTAGTGAACACTCTTAACTTAGTAGATTAGAGCTAGATCAAAACTTGAGTCACTTTAGATGGAAACACTTGGTGAAAATGAATTGTGAAAACCTTGGAATGATGAGTCATTCTATTGAGATGTTTTGTCATGTGTGGAGAAACACAAATGGTTTATGATGATGAAAATTTTATGGCATGAGCCTTAACCCTTTTACAAAATTGATGGTTGGATTTAGATGCGATACCATTCCAAATTTTCTGTACAACCACAATACCTGAATTGGGTAAGGCTTAGCTGGAAGTTTATATGCATTAGTATTAGTTCCCTCGCGGGAGAGGTTTGAGCTGAGGATACCTCTCAATGTTGTCCACCTATGCAATGCCCAAGATGACAAATGGTCATGGTTGGGAGGCCATACTCATTGGAGAGGTGCTTATCCTAGGGTGTGTAAAGGAAAGGTTATGTTTGATTATCTGCATACTAACTATGATGATTTAGGGTTATCCCTGACAAATGTATCGAATCTTGTGGTGAAAGTGTACCACCTCTGCAGAGTGTCAAACTATTCAAATAGCCGTGTCCGCGGTTATGGACAGTTGGAGTGGCCATACTGTTTCGTTGTCAGATGTTTTCAAAATGACTTATGAAATGAATGATGAATCTTGACTTGACCACAACAGGGTTGTGACTATGACACTAGCTTCCCAACTTAAGTGATTCTAGAACTTTATTTTATCTTTCTTTATTTCTGAACTCAGCTTAGGTTTCAAACTTAACTTCATAGTTAAAACTTCGCTTTAGCTTTTCCCACTAGAATTATACTACTTGTTAGTGGTAGTTTGCGAGTACTTAAAGAGTACTCATGGCTTTTGTCCCTGGCTATTCCTATAGCCAGACTATGAAGGATACTACCAAGATGATGGCCAGCAGGACGGTTATGATAACTAGGACTATATGCCCTCGTCAGCATTGCTTGTGCCCCTGAAGATGGACCCCACTTCTACGCTTATTACTTATTCCGCTGCTTGTTGTATTAAGACTCGATCATGAGATCCTTATTTGTGCAAGACCTTATTTTTTGTTTGTAATGGATGATGTACTGTGATATCCAATCTGTTATGTCTCGCAAAAATGGTAATCCTGGGATTGCGATGTATGACATAACAGGCATCTGGGATTAAAAATTCGAGTGTTGACAGGTGTAGAACAGGGTAGGGTACCCGGATGGTGTGGGTAAAGTGTACAACCTTTGCAGAATGTAAATCTATTCGAATAGCCGTGTCCATGGTTATGGACGGGTTGGACAAACTACTGTAGAGCGGTGCTGGTTTTGATTTCAAAGAGGATTTTGGAAAAGCAATGGCTTTGGAAATGTTTTTACCATGGGATACTCGGAAGGAATACATGTATTGACCATGGGATGGTCGAAAAGGAAGGAGAAAGGTTGGTCATGGGATGACCGGAAGGAAGGAACAAATGGAGACCCCATTCCTAGTGTTTTCAAACTTTTCAAGAGGTTTCCAGAATGTTTTACAAAAGTTTTCAACAAAGATATGGAGATCTATATCTACAAGTGAAAATATTTTAGAAAAGAACCTCTCATGGAGCCCTCCTACAACCACAGCTATATTGCATATCCTCTTATTGTTATTATCTTAAGGTGGTTTGTGAGTACATTCAAAGTACTCACTGGTATTGTCCCTAGCTATTAACTTGGTCAGATATCAAGAAGAAGGTGACATTGATGACTATGCGAGCTAGGACGTTCTCCCAGTGAGTTGCCTGTAGGTTAAGGCATGTCTCGGGCTCTATGCTTGATGAAGTTCCGCTGATGAATATTGATGTAGCCATAATGGCATGTAAGGTATGACAGGTATCCGCTTAAGTAATGGATGTTTACTTTGATACTTGTCGGTTATGTTCCATGACTAACTGATCATGGGATCATGGTGTATGCATAACAGGGATTCTCGGAGGATTAATCCAGAGGCCCCACAGACGATGCACCTACGATTACATCATCATTAAGGTTCTCCTCAAGCTTGTGGGTCTCCCACAAGAAATAGAAAATTGATTTTCCCTCTCTCCTCTCTCTTCCATTTTTTGAGTTCATGCCGATTTTCACTGGAAACGTCCTCCGTTTGCACTAGGTGTCGCATAGTTTTGCTTATGTTTTTTAACATTGGTAGCTCCACAATATGTCATTTCATAAAAATTTCCAAAAAAGATTCACGAAACACCTTTTTGGGTGCACAAGGTGTTCTTCTATGTGTTGTAGGGTCTGGCCCTAATTGTTTGAGACCTACCTCACACGGATCATGGACACTCGCTTTAGGATCCTCTACAATCCAACGAGCTTGATATCTCCCTTTTCGTTCAAATTTGGCACTAGATCACTAGTTTGACACCGAAGCCATAAAAAGTTCTTCAAAAAACCCTAGGCTTTTCTAGTGATGTTTTTTATAATTTGAAATTTGTGAGGCTTTTTGGGAATCGTTTCCTTTGTAATTTGAAAACTGTGCGGCTTTTATGATGTTTTGTATAATTTTAATTTGTGAGTCAATTTGTGATCCATTTTATAAGCTACGATTTATGAGATGTCTACAAATATAGGATCCCTTTTATAATTTAAATTTTGTGAGGATTATTTGATCCTTTTATAAGTTGAAATTTTTGAGGATGTTTATAAATATATGACCCTTTTATATTTTGAAAATTGTGAAGATCTTTGTGTTGCTTTTTATAATTTGAAATTTGTGAGGATGTTTATAAATCCGTGTTGCTTTCTACAATTGTTTTCAAAACACGGTAAAATTTCGAGGCATGCATAGTCTTAGCAAGAAGTAGAATCTTGCCAAACTCTCACTTGTTCTCGATACATTCACTTCCTGGTAGTGGGTCCACTAAAAATATTTTTGCAAGGTGTGAATTTAATTTTGAAACACAGCCAAAATTTCGAAACACGGCGAGTCATAGCCTCTTCGATTGTTTTCAAAACGGGTCAAATTTCTAGGCATGCATATTCTTAGCAATAAGTTAAATCATTCCAAACTCTCACTTGTTCTCGATACATTGACTGCCTGGTAGGTCTAGTGAACAGATTTTCACAATGTGTGAAGTTAATTTCGAAACACACGCAAAATATCAAAGCGCGGTGAGCCATAGCCACTTTGATTGTTTTTAAAACACGGTCAAATTTTGAGGCATGCATATTCTTAGCACTAAGTTGAATCATTCCAAACTCTCACTCGTTCTCGATACATTGAATGCTTGGTGGGTCCACTGAATAGATTATCGCAAGGTGCGAAGTTAATTTGAAAACACAGCCAAAATTTGAAAACACGGTGAGTCATAGTCTCTTTGATTGTTTTTGAAACACGGTCAAATTTAGAGGCATGAATATTCTTAGCAAGAAGTTGAATCTTGCCAAACATCTCTCGCTCGTTCTCGATACATTGACTGCCAGGTGGGTCCACTAAAAATATTATCGCAAGGTGTGAAGTTAATTTCAAAACACACCCAAAATTTCAAAACATGGTGAGTCAATCTCTTTGGTTGTTTTCAAAACACGGTCAAATTTCTAGGCATGCATATTCTTAGTAAGAAGTTGAATCTTTCCAAACTTTCACTCGTTCTCAATACATCGACAACCTGGTGGTGGGTCCACTGAACAGATTTTCACAAGGTGTGAAGATAATTTCCAAACAAGGCAAAATTTTAAAACACGGTGAGTCATAGTCTGTTTGATTGTTTTCAAAACAAATTTCTAGGCATGCAGATTCTTAGCAAGAAGTTGAATCTTTCCAAACTCTCACTCGTTCTTAATACATTGACTACCTGGTGGTGGGTCCAGTGAACAGATTATTGCAAGGTGTGAAGTTAATTTCAAAACACAACCAAAATTTCAAAACACCGTGAGTCATAGTCTCTTTGATATTTTTCAAAACACGGTCAAATTTTGAGGCATGCATATTCTTAGCAAGAAGTGGAATCTTGCCAAACAACTCTCACTCGTTCTCGATACATTGACTGCCTGGTGTGTCCACTAAACATATTATCGCAAGGTGTGAAGTTAATTTCGAAACACGGCCAAAATTTCAAAACACGGTGAGTCATACTCTCTTTGGTTGTTTTCAAAACCCGGTCGAATTTCTAGGCATGCATATTCTTAGCAAGGAGTTGAATATTTCCAAACTCTCACTCGTCTCGATACATTGACTTCCTGGTAGTGGGTCCACTTAACAAATATCCGCAAGGTGTGAAGTTAATTTCGTAACACGGGCAAAAATTCAAAACACGCCGAGTGATAGTCTCTTTGATTATTTTCCAAACACGGTCAAATTTCAAGGCATGCATATTCTTGGCAAGAACATGAATTTTTCCAAACTTTCACTCGTTCTAGATACACTGACTACCAGGTGGTGGGTCCACTGAACAAATTATCGCAAGGTGTGGAGTTAGTTTCGAAACGCAGCTAAAATTTCAAAAGACGGTGAGTCATAGCCTCTTTGATTGTTTTCAAAACACGGTCAAATTTCTAGGCATGCATATTCTTAGAAAGAAGTTGAATCTTTCCAAACTCTCAACCATTCTTGATACATTGATTGCCTGGTGGTGGGTCCACTTAACACATGGTCGTGAGGTGTGAAGTTAATTTTGAAACATAGCCAAATATCAAAATACGTGAGTCATAGCTTCTTTGATTGTATTAAAAACACGATCATATTTCTAGGCATGCATATTCTTAGCAAGAAGTTTAATCTTGCCAAACAACTCTCACTTGTTCTCGAAACATTGACTTCCTTGTGGGTCCACAGAACAAATTATCGCAAGGTGTGATGCTAATTTCGGAACACAGCCAAAATTTCAAAACACGGTGAGTCATAGCCTCTTTGGTTGATTTCAAAATACTATGAAATTTCTAGGCAAGCATATTCTTAGCAAGAAGTTCAATCTTTCTAAATAACTCTCACTCGTCTCGATATTTTAACTACCTGGTGGTGGGTCCACTGAATAGATTATCACAAGGTGTGAAGTTAATTTCGAAACACGGGAAAAATTTCAAAACACGGTGAGTCATAGTCTCTCCGGTTGTTTTCAAAAAACAGTCAATTTCTAGGCATGCATATTCTTAGCAAGAAGTTGAATCTTTCCAAGCTCTCACTCGTCTCTATACATTGAGGGCCTAGTGGTGGGTGATGTCTACGCACTTCTATTCTTGTACACAGTTGTTGGGCCTCCAAGTGCAGAGGTTTGTAGAACAGCAGCAAGTTTTCCCTTAAGTGGATCACCAAAGGTTTATCGAACTCAGGGAGGAAGTTGTCAAAGGTATCCCCTCTCAAGAAACCCTGTAATCAAGATACAAGAAGTCTCTTGTGTCCCCAACACACCCAATACACTTGTCAGGTGTATAGGTGCACTAGTACGGCGAAGAGATAGTGAAATACAAGTGGTATGGATAATTATAAGTGGTAACGGTGATAGAAAATAGCTTGATGGCAAGGAAGAGACTAAAGGAAAACTGAAATAAAGATGGAAGCAAGCAACCATGTAACAGATCTTGTAGCAAATGGAGTTTCAATGCTTAGCAACAAGGCCTAAGGATCATACTTTCACTAGTGAACACTCTCATATAAATATCTTCTCTTTATGATACTACTCTTAACTACTCTCTAGTTGGACACTCTAATCCACGGTAGGGCTATAACAGCACACCTCAAAGTATGCCTTTCCCATCTAGATAATCCCACACTGTCACCTTGAGCACTAGATGGTTCAAACAAACCCCAAAATTTCATAAAGACATCCAACTCCAAATATAACTCATAACAAGTATTTGTATCTCTAGCCTAAGTGCCGCCATGGTGTGCACGCTCTCACTTTCACACACATGGGGAGAGTAGAGATCTATTAAAACACTTGAGTACAAGGTAGATCTACTCTATTACAAAGCTCATGATCACAATATGATCATGCATATAGAGAGAGAGATGAACACATAGCTACCGGTAGAACCCTTAGCCTCGAGGAAGAACTACTCCCTCATCATCATGGGAATCAACAACGGCGATGGATATGGTGGTGGAGATCGATGGACATGGCTCCAGGGGCACTTCCCCGTCCTGGCAGGGTGCCGGAATAGAGACTTTTTGTACCCAGAATCTCCCCTTCGGTGGCGGCGGCGCTGGGGAACTTTATGTGTATTTCTGATTGACGATTTCGGGTTTATGCGTCGGGAGGCTCTTATAGGCGAAAGAGGCAAGGTTGGCGGAGGCCGGAGGGGCTCACACCACCTGGTGGCGCCGCCAGGGTGGACCCCGCGACACCCTATGGTGTGGCTAGCCACTGGCCCCTCTCCATCTAATTTTCTGGCTCCGTGTTCCCCTCGGTGAAATATTGACTTTGGCTTTTGTCCCGTCCAATTCCGAGAATATTCATTTTCTGTCTTTCTGGAACCAAAAACAGCAGAAAACAGGCAACTGGCATTGTGGCATCTTGTTAATAGGTTAGTTCCAGAAAATGCATAAAAGTACTCCAAAGTGTGGACAAAACATAAGAAAGTAGATAAAACCAATCATGGAACATCAAAAAGTGTACATATATTTGCAATGTATCAACATCCCCAAGGTTAACTCCTGCTCGTCCTCGAGTAGGTAAGTGATAAAAATAAAGAATAATTTTTTAGGTGACATGCACCATCATAAACTTGATCAAGGTATTTATAAAACATTGATAGCTAGGATCATAGTACTTCAATCATGACATGAAAGATAAAGTTCTAACAATAAGACAAAGCAACTATGTTGCAACATGAAAGGATACAAACAAAATATTCATGAATAACAATGCTCTGCAAGAAGTTTGTTTTTTTCACATAAAGAAAACATAACATAGTGGCATTCAGCTTGTCACTCATAGAGTAGCAAACATAAATGCATAGGACACCTTCGAAGTTCATAAGACTGACTAGATACAAGTAGTTTAAAACAAGCAATATCAAGTTATGCATCAATCAACAAGTCTTGGGACAATGCACATAGAACTAAGAATGGCCACTATGCTCTCAAAATAGGTGCATAAAGATAGAAGGTGGAGACTCAACATAAAAGTAAAAGAAAGGCCTTCATAGAAGGAAGTAGAGATTCAAGTTTCATAAAGAGCTTCCAAAAATTATGGTACTTGTTAGCTTTCAGCTCTCAGTGCCCCCTATCATAAACATCTTCAGGTGATTAAGGTTAAAGTGAACAAACTATGGTGTACATGCTTAATGAAGTATAAGTTAGAAATCTCATGTCCCTTGAATATGAGGGTCGCTCCTCATGCTACTCAAGTTTAGTCACCGGTAAGTTGTTGTCATCGTAAGTACATGTGTATCATAGAGAACCGCCAACGGGGTACCCCCTTGCCCGATGATACGGAAGAATCCCCATATCAAAATGACAAGGCAAGCAGACAACGAGCATCTCAGCAACCTTCTTATTTACCATGGGAATATGGTGCTTTTTTCTCTCTTTCCTCTTTTCATAATCTCTTTCTTTTCTTTTTCTCTTTCTTCTCAATATAAGACTCTTTTTTTTATAAGAATGCTTCATAGACAGCTCATTATGGTTACGCTGCAGGTTTCCACCATGTCAGCATGGATTAGACCAGCGGCCCAGGCATTTCTCTAACACATATACATAACTCCATGAACTTACAAGCTCCCCTTTCATTTCACACCGACGACATGCATAGACAAAAGAGCATGATATCAACTACGTACAAAGTACAAGTGCAATGTTGAAAGCGTTCCCCATGAAAGCATGGTTCTGCTAATCCCCAACAAATAAGTGCAAGCATATACAACATAGACGACACAATGGTTCAAGTTTATTAAGGGCAAGAAAAGTAAAGTGTGCCATCAAGTTCGTGAGAGCTTTAATCACTAGTTTTCTCATAACAAGTTTAATTTGGAAGGTAAGAAAGCATGAATATACTTGGAATAGCATATCCTAGTAGGTAGGTATGGTGGACTCTTTGGAATAACTTGGTTTAGGGAGTTGGATGCATGAGTGGAACTCATACTTGGTTACGGAGGCTAGCAAAAGACTGGGAGGGACAAACTAAGAGAGCAATAATGGCCATAATAATGTAGAGCGACAAAACATCATTGATCAAAGCATAAAGTGATACTACAAGTTGAAAACTAAAGGATCATAAAGTCTATGGTGACTTGGGATAGTCATAACATGGTGTGATCATGTGCCAAGTCAACCCAAATAAAACATCAAAGGAGAATACCACAATAATATGCTTTAATATGCTAAAACAACGCATGATTCTTCCAAGGCACATTAAGAAATCTCAGTTGTTTATAACAATTCATGCTACAGAAAAGAATACTAAGCATAAAGCCAAACAATATCAAGCATGGCATGACAAAGCATAGGCCACAGTCAAAAACAAGCTCTCTTTACCACTTAAGCATGAGCTTTCCTACTCTTTTCCAAACCAAACCAAACTATTTGAAACCAAAGTATGAAAGAGGGGGTCCAACCAATTTATTCAGCAAACTAAGCAAACCAAGCAAACGAAAAACTAAAATGAAACCAAAAATAAGACGCTCCAAGAACGACACAACTGTGCATGAAACAATAAAAATGAAGCGTTTGGAAGAAACCTGGGATTTTTATTGATGAAGAAGGGGATGCCTTGGGCATCCCCAAGCTTTGACGCTTGTACTTCTTGGATATTTCTTTGGGTGACAAGCGTCGCATCCCCAAGCTTGAGCTTTAGTACATCCTTCATCTAATTACTCATTCCTTCCATACACCTGAAATTTTTCCTTCATACAAAACTTCACACAATCTTTATTAGAAACATTAGTGCACTCAAGATAATAAGTCTTTAGGTTCAGTTTGAACACTAATAAAACTTCCATTAAAACAATAGCTACTGAAGCACTTCCCTCAAAAAGCTCAATTCCTCAAAAGAACTCAAAAAGGAACTAACAAGAATAAAATGCAAATAATGGCAGAAATCTGTCAAAACAGACCAGCAGGTAAAGACGAATTTTTTAGAGGACCTTCTGTTGCTCAAATCAAAAAGTGTTGAACTAACTAAAGTTAAATAAAAACCTGGGGCAGAAGCACAAAAATTTACGCCTGAAAAGGACATACTGAGATTTTACACGAATGTTTGTGGTGAAGCACAAAAATCTGTTTCGGGACAGCAACTTTCCCAATCATTACTTCTCTCTCATTAGAGGTTACTCTTGGAACAAAAAGCAAATAAAAAGGATAAGGAGCGTTTATTACAGAGGTAATAACTTCCAAGACTCATCTAAAACTTTTGGGTTATCTCCCAATAAGTACTTTTTTTTAACGCCTTTAAGTTAGGCAAGATAGTTTGAGAAGATGCTCACATAAGAAATATGAATTGAAGTAAAAGAGAGCATCAAGAAGAAAATTCAAAGCACATTTAAGTCTAACCCACTTCCAATGCATAGGAATCTTGTAAAGAAACAAGTCATGAAAGCACAAAGCAACAAGCATAAGAAAGCAAAACAAGTGCAACTTCAAGACTTTCAACATCAAGAGGGGAGACCTAATATTATTGAGATGCATAAAACCATGTTCCCCTCTCTAATAATAACTTTCAGTAGCATCATGAATAAAATTCATCATATAACTATCACATAAAACATTCTTATCATGAGCCACATGCATATAATCATTATTGTTCTCCACATAAGCATAGTCATTCTTATTAATTATGGTGGGAGCAAATTCAAAAAAATACCTATCATTATTATTCTCATCACCATAATCATCAAATATAGGAGGCATATTGTAATCATTAATTTTCTCCTCAATAGTAGGTGGACTGAAAATATCATATTCATCATTGTAATCATCATATATTGGAGGCATAGTATCATCAAAGTAAATTTTCTCCTTCGTGCTTGGGGAACTAAAAAGATCATTTTCATAAAAACTAGCTTCCCCAAGCATAGACTTTTCCATAGCATTTGCAATAATGGTGTTCAAAGAATTCATACTAATAATATTGCTATTAGCATGCAAAAAAAGTTCCATAGGTTTTTTAATTTTCTCTTCAAACACTTCATGACCTAACTCAAGATAAATACTATAAAGCTCTCTAATTTTGTTGTTTTTTTCCATTAAGCCTAACTAGTGAAAACAAGAAACAAAAAGACAAAATTGCAGAATCTAAAGGAAATAACTTCGAGAACTCACACCGGAGGATGTGAGTACCTTTAACCTTACATCCCCGACAACGGCGCTAGAAAATACTTGGTGGCATGTGGTTGACATGGGAACTACATCTTCTTCATTCCCTGGCAACGGCGCCAGAAAATAGCTTAATGTCTACGCACTTCTATTCTTGTAGACAGTTGTTGGGCCTCCAAGTGTAGAGGTTTGTAGAACAGCAACAAGTTTTCCCTTAAGTTGATCACCCAAGGATTATCGAGCTCAGTTAGGAAGTGTTCAAAGGTATCCCCTCTCAAGCAACCCTGCAATCAAGATACAAGAAGTCTCTTGTGTCCCCAACACACCCAATACACTTGTCAGGTGTATAGGTGCACTAGTTCGGCGAAGAGATAGTGAAATACAAGTGGTATGGATAATTATAAGTGGTAACGGTGATAGAAAATAGCTTGATGGCATGGAAGAGACTAAAGGAAAACTGAAATAAAGATGGAAGCAAGCAAACATGTAACATATCTAGTAGCAAACGAAGTTTCAATGCTTAGAAACAAGGCCTAGGGATCATACTTTCACTAGTGAACACTCTAATATAAATATCTTCTCTTTATGATACTACTCTTAACTACTCTCCGGTTGGACACTCTAATCCATGGTAGGGCTATAACAGCACACCTAAAAGTAAGCCTTTCCTCATCTAGATAACCCCACACTATCACCTTGAGCACTAGATGGTTCAAACAAACACCACAATTTCATAAATACATCCAACTCCAAATATAACTCATAACAAATATTTGTAATCTCTAGCCTAAGTGCCACCATGGTGTGCACGCTGTCACTTTCACACACATGGGGAGAGTAGAGATCTATTAAAGCACTTGAGTAGCAAGGTAGATCTACTCTATTACAAAGCTAATGATCACAATATGATCATGCATAGAGAGAGAGAGATGACCACATAGCTGCCGGTAGAACCCTTAGCCTCGAGGAAGAACTACTCCCTCATCATCATGGGAATCAACAACGGCGATCGATATGGTGGTGGAGATCGATGGAAATGGCTCCAGGGGCACTTCCCCGTCCTAGCAGGGTGCCGGAACAGAGACTTTTTGTCCCTCGAATTTCCCCTTCGGTGGCAGCGGTGCTGTGGAACTTTCCGTCGATTTCTGATTGATGATTTAGGGTTTATGCATCGGGAGGCTCTTATAGGTGAAAGAGGCAAGGTCGGCGGAGGCCGGAGGGGCTCACACCACCTGGTGGCGCCGCCAGGGTGGAGCCGCGCCACCCTATAGTGTGGCTGGCCCCTGGCCCCTCTCCATCTCATCTTCTGGCTCCGTGTTCCTCTCGGTGAAATATTGACTTTGGCTTTTGTCCCGTCCAATTCCGAGAATATTCATTTTCTGACTTTCTGGAACCAAAAACAGCAGAAAACAGGCAACTGGCATTGTGGCATCTTGTTAATAGGTTAGTTCCAGAAAATGCATAAAAGTACTCCAAAGTGTGGACAAAACATAAGAAAGTAGATAAAACCAATCATGGAACATCAAAACTTGTAGATACATTTGCAATGTATCAACATCCCCAAGCTTAACTCCTGCTCGTCCTCGAGTAGGTAAGTGATAAAAAGAAAGAATAATTTTTGAGGTGACATGCACCATCATAAACATGATCAAGGTATTTGTAAAACATTGATAGCTAGGATCATAGTACTTCAATCATAACATGAAAGATAAAGTTCTAACAATAAGACAAAGCAACTATGTTGCAACATGAAAGGATACAAACAAAATATTCATGAATAACAATGCTCTGCAAGAAGTTTGTTTTTTTCACATAAAGAAAACATAGCATAGTGGCATTCAGCTTGTCCCTCATAGAGTAGCAAACATAAATGTATAGGACACCTTCAAAGTTCATAAGACTGACTAGATACAAGTAGTTTAAAACAAGCAATATCAAGTTATGCATCAATCAACAAGTCTTGGGACAATGCACATAGAACTAAGAATGGCCACTATGCTCTCAAAATAGGTGCATAAAGATAGAAGGTGGAGACTCAACATAAAAGTAAAAGAAAGGCCTTCATAGAAGGAAGTAGAGATTCAAGTTTCATAAAGAGCTTCCAAAAATTATGGTACTTGTTAGCTTTCAGCTCTCATTGCCCCTATCATAAACATCTTTAGGTGATTAAGGTTAAAGTGAACAAACTATGGTGTATATGCTTAATGAAGTATAAGTTAGAAATCTCATGTCCCTTGAATACGAGGGCCGCTCCTCATGCTACTCAAGTTTAGTCACAGGTAAGTTGTTGTCATCGTAAGTACATGTGTATCATAGAGAACCGCCAACAGGGTACCCCTTGCCCGATGATACGGAAGAATCCCCATATCAAAATGACAAGGCAAGCAGACAACGAGCATCTCAGCAACCTTATTATTTACCATGGGAATATGGTGCTTTTTTCTCTCTTTCCTCTTTTCATAATCTCTTTCTTTTCTTTTTCTCTTTCTTCTCAATATAGGACTCTTTTTTTATAAGAAGAATGCTTCATAGACAGCTCATTATGGTTATGCCACAGGTTTCCACCATGTCAGCATGGATTAGACCATCGGCCCAGGCATTTCTCTAACACATATACATAACTCCATGGACTTACAAGCTGCCCTTTCATTTCACACCGACGACATCCATAGACAAAAGACCATGATATCAACTACGTACAAAGTACAAGTGCAATGTTGAAAGCGTTCCCCATGAAAGCATGGTTCTGCTAATCCAAACTCTCAATCGTTCTCGATGCATTGACTGCCTGGTGGGTCCAGTGATCAGCTTTTTTCAAGGTGTGTAGTTAATTTCAAAACAAACGCAAAATTTCAAAACGCGGTGAGCCATAGCCACTTTGATTGTTTTCAAAACACGCTCAAATTTCGAGGCATCCATATTCTTAGCAATAAGATGAATCATTCGAAACGCTCACTAGTTCTCTATACATTGACAACCTGGGTGTCTAGTGAATAGATTATCGCATGGTGTGAAGTTAATTTTGAAACACAGCCAAAATTTCAAAACACGGTGAGTCATAGTATCTTTGATTGTTTTCTAAACAAAGTCAAATTTCGAGTCATGCATATTCTTTGCAAGAAGTTGAATCTTACTAAACAACTCTCACTCATTCTCAATACATTGACTACATAGTGTGAAGTTAATTTCGAAACACAGCCAAAATTTCGAAACACCGTGAGTTATAGTCTCTTTGGTTGTTTTAAAAACATGCTGAAATTTATAGGAATTCATATTCATAGCAAGAAGTTAAATCTTTCCAAACTCTACTTCGTCTCGATAAATTGACTGCATAGTGGTGAGTCAACTGAACAAATTTTCGCAAGGTGTGAAGTTAATTTAGAAACACAGGTAAAATTTCAAAACATGGTGCGTCATAGTCACTTTGATTCTTTTCAAAACACGGTCAAGTTTCTAAGAATGCATATTCTTAGCAAGAAGTTCAATCTTTCCAAACTCTCACTTGTTCTCGAAACATTGACTGCCTGGTGGTGGGTCCACTGAACAAATTATCGCATCGTGTGAAGTTAATTGTGAAACATGGTGAGTCATAGTCTCTTTGATTGTTTTCAAAACACGGTCAAATTTTGAGGCATGCATATTCTTAGCAATAAGCTGAATCTTGCCAAACAACTCTCACTCTTTCTTGATACATTGACTGCCTGGTGGATCCACTGAACAGATTATCGCAAGGTGTGAACTTAATTTCGAAACACTACTAAAATTTCAAAACACGATGAGTCATAATCTCTTAGGTTGTTTTCAAAACATGGTCAATTTTCTAGGCATGCATATCCTTAGCAAGAAGTTGAATCTTTCCAAACTCTAACTCGTCTTTGTACATTGACTGCCTGGTGGTGGATCCATTGAACAATATTTCACAAGGTGTGAAGTTAATTTCGAAACACGGGCAAAATTTCAAAACACGGTGAGTCATTGTCTCTTTGATTATTCTGAAAACATGGTCAAATATCTAGACATGCATATTTTTATCTAGAAGTGGAATCTTTCCAAACTCTCACTCGTTCTCCATACATTAACTATGTGGTGGTGGGTCTAGTGAACAGATTATCGCAAGGTGTGAAGTTCATTTTGAAACGCAGCCAAATTTCAAAACAGGGTGAGTCATAGCCTCTTTGATTGTTTTCAAAACATGGTCAAATTTCTAGGCGTGCATATTCTTAGCAACAAGTTGAACCTTTCCAAACTCTCACTCGTTCTCGGTAGATTGACTGCCTGGTGGTGGGTCCACTGAACATATAATCGCGAGGTGTGAAGTTAATATCGAAACGCAGCCAAAATTACAAAACACAGTGAGTCATAGTCTCTTTGATTATTTTCAAAACCCGATCAAATTTCTAGGCATGGATATTCTTAGTAAGAAGTTGAATCTGCCAAATAACTCTCACTCGTTCTCGATACATTGATTGCCTGGTGGTGGGTCCACTGAACATATTATCGCAAGATGTGAAGTTAATTTTGAAACGCAGCCAAAATTTCAAAACACAGTGAGTCATAGTATCTTTGATTGTTTTTGAAACATGATCAAATTTCTTGGCATGCATATTCTTAGCAAGAAGATGAATCTTGCGAAATAACTCTAACTCGTTCTCAATACATTGACTACCTGGTGGTGGGTCCACTAAATAGATTTTCGCAAGGTGTGAAGTAAATTTCAAAACACTGGCAAAATTTCAAAACACGGTGAGTCATAGCCTCTTTGATTGTTTTCCAAACACGGTCAAATTTCTAGGCATGCATATTCTTAGCAATAAGTTGAATCTTGAAAAACAACTCTCACTCGTTCTTGATAGAATGATTGCCTAGTGGGTCCACTGAATAGATTATTGCAAGGTGTGAAGTTAATTTCGAAGCACTGCCAAAATTTCAAAACACGATGAGTCATAGTCTCTTTGGTTGTTTTCAAAACACAGTAAAATTTCTAGGCATGCAAATTCTTAGAAAGAAGTTGAATCTTTCCATACACTCACTCGCCTCGATACATTGACTTCCTGGTAGTGGGTCCACTAAGCAGATTTTCGCAAGGTGTGAAGTTAATTTCGAAACACGGGCAAAAATTCAAAACAAGCTGAGTGATAGGCTCTTCGATTGTTTTTAAAACATTGTGAAATTTCTAGGCATGTATATTCTTAGCAAGAAGTTGAATTTTTCCAAACTCTCACTCGTTCTCGATACATTGACTGCCTTGTGGTGGGTCCACTGAACAGATTATCGCAAGTTGTGAAATTAATTTCAAAATGTAGCCAAAATTTCAAAACACGGTGAGTCATAGCCTCTTTGATTGTTTTTGAAACACGGTCAAATTTCTAGTCATGCATATTCTAAGCAAGAAGTTGAATCTTTCCAAACTCTCACTCGTCTATGTACATTGACTGCCTGGTGGTGGGTCCACTGAATAGATTTTCGCAAGGTGTGAAGTTAATTTCTAAATGTAGCCAAAATTTCAAAACATGGTGAGTCATAGCCTCTTTGATTGTTTTTGAAACACGGTCAAATTTCTAGGCATGCATATTCTTAGCAAGAAGTTGAATCTTTCCAAACTCTTACGTGTTCTCGATACATTGACACCCTGGTGGTGTGTCCACTTAACAGATTATCGCAAGGTGCGAAGTTAATTTCAAAACGCAGCCAAATTTCAAAACAAGGTGAGGCATAGCCTCTTTGATTCTTTTCAAAACACGGTCAAATTTATAGGCATGCATATTCTTAGAAAGAAGGTTCTTGCCTAACTACTCTCACTCGTTCTCGATACATTGACTGCCTGGTGGGTCGATAGAACAGATTATGGCAAGCTGTCAAGCTAATTTTGGAACACAGCCGAAATTTCAAAACACGGTGAGTCATAGTCTCTTTGGTTGATTTCACAACACGGTCAAATTTCTAGGCATGCATATTCTTAGGAAGAAGTTTAATCTTTCCAAACAACTCTCACTCATCTCGATACATTTACTGCCTGATGGTGGGTCCACTGAACAGGTTATCGCAAGGTGTGAAGTTAATTTTGAAACACGTGCAAAATTTCAAAACATGGTGAGTCATAGTCTCTTTGGTTGTTTTCAAAACACGGTCAAATTTCTAAGCATGCTTATTCTTAGCAAGAAGTTGAATCTTTCCAAACTCTCACTTGTCTCTGTACATTGACTGCTTGGTGGTGGGTCCACTGAATATATTTTTGCAAGGTGTGAAGTTAATTTCGAAACACGGGGAAAATTTCAAAACACGGTGAGTCATAGCCTCTTTTGTTTTCAAAACATAGTAAAATTTCTAGGCATGCATATTCTTAGAAATATGTTGAATCTTGACAAACAACTCTCACTCGTTCTCGATACATTGACTTCCTAGTGGGTCCACTGAACAGATTATCGCAAGGTGTGAAGTTAATTTCGAAAACCGGGCAAAAATTCAAAACAAGCAGAGTGATAGGCTCTTTGATTGTTTTCAAAACATGGTCAAATTTCAAGGCATGTATATTCTTAGCAAGAAGTTGAATTTTTCCAAACTCTCACTCGTTCTTGATACATTTACTGCCTCGTGGTGGGTCCACTAAACAGATTATCGCAAGGTGTGAAGTTAATTTCAAAATGTAGCCAAAATTTCAAAACACAGTGAGTCATAGCCTCTTTGATTGTTTTTGAAACACGATCAAATTTCTAGGCATGCATATTCTTAGCAAGAAGTTGAATTTTCCAAACCCTTACTTGTTCTCTATACATTGACTCCCTGGTGGTGTGTCCACTTAACAGATTATCGCAAGGTGCGAAGTTAATTTCAAAACGCAGCCAAATTTCAAAACAAGGTGAGTCATAGCCTCTTTGATTCTTTACAAAACACGGTCAAATTTATAGGCATGCATATTCTTAGAAAGAAGGTTAATCTTGCCTAAGAACTCTCACTCGTTCTCGATACATTGACTTCCTAGTGGGTCGATACAACAGATTATCGCAAGCTATCAAGCTAATTTTGGAACACAGCCAAAATTTCAAAACACGGTGAGTCATAGTCTCTTTGGTTGATTTCAAAACACGGTCAAATTTCTAGGCATGCATGTTCTTAGGAAGAAATTGAATGTTTCCAAACAACTCTCACTCGTCTCGATACATTGACTGCCTGATGGTGGGTCCACTGAACAGATTATCGCAAGCTGTGAAGTTAATATTGAAACACGGGCAAAATTTCAAAACACGATGAGTCATAGTATCTTTGGTTGTTTCCAAAATACGGTCAAATTTCTAAGCATACTTATTCTTAGCAAGAAGTTGAATCTTTCGAAACTCTCACACGTTTGTGTACATTGACTACTTGGTGGTGGGTCCACTGAATAGATTTTGGCAAGGTCTGAAGTTAATTTCGAAACACGGGCAAAATTTCAAAACACGGCGAGTCATAGCCTCTTTGATAGTTTTCAAAACACGGTAAAATTTCTAGGCATGCATATTCTTAGCAATATGTTGAATCTTGACAAACAACTCTCACTCGTTCTCGATACATTGACTGCCTGATGGTTTGTCCACTGAACAAATTATCGCAAGGTGTGAAGTTAATTTCAAAATGTAGCCAAAATTTCAAAACATGGTGAGTCATAGCCTCTTTGATTTTTTTTGAAACACGGTCAAATATCTAGGCATGCATATTCTTATCAAGAAGTTGAATCTTTCCAAACTCTTACTTGTTCTCAATACATTGACTGCCTGGTGGTGGGTCCACTTAACAGATTATCGCAAGATGCGAAGTTAATTTCAAAACATAGCCAAATTTCAAAACACGGTGAGTCATAGCCTCTTTGATTCTTTTCAAAACACGGTGAAATTTCTAGGCATGCATATTCTTAGAAAGAAGTTTAATCTTGCCAAACAACTCTCACTCGTTCTTGATACATTGACTGCCTGGTGGGTCGATGGAATAGATTATCGCAAGCTGTGAAGCTAATTTCGGAACACAACCAAAATTTGAAAACATGGTAAGTCATAGTCTCTTTGGTTGATTTCAAAACACGGTCAAATTTCTAGGCATGCATATTCTTAGGAAGAAGTTCAATCTTTCCAAACTACTCTCACTCATCTCGATACATTGACTTCATGATGCTGGGTCCACTAAACAGATTATCGCAAGGTTTGAAGTTAATTTCGAAACACGGGCAAAATTTCAAAACATGGTGAGTCATATTCTCTTTGGTTGTTTAAAAAAAAGTAAAATATCTAGGCATGCAAATTTATAGAAAGAAGTTGAATATTTCCAAATTCTGACTCGTCTCGATACATTGACTTCCTTGTAGTGGGTCCACTAAACAGATTTTCGCAAGGTGTGAAGTTAATTTCGAAACAGGGGCAAAAATCCAAAACAAGCTGAGTGATAGGCTCTTTGATTGTTTTCATAACACAGTCAAATTTCAAGGCATGTATATTCTTAGCAAGAAGTTGAATTTTTACAAACTCTCACTCGTTCTCTATGCATTGACTGCGTGGTGGTGGGTCCACGAAATAGATTATCGCAAGGTGTGAAGTTAATTTCAAAATGTAGCCAAAATTTCAAAACATAATGAGTCATAGCCTCTTGGATTGTTTTTGAAACACGGTCAAATTTCTAGGCATGCATATTCTTAGCAAAAAGTTGATTGTTTCCAAACTCTTACTTGTTCTCGATACATTGACTGCCTGTTGGTGGCTCCATTTAGAAGATTATCGCAAGGTGCGAAGCTAATTTCAAAACACAGCCAAATTTCAAAAAACGGTGAGTCATAGCCTCTTTGATTCTTTTCAAAACACAGTCAAATTTCTAAGCATGCATATTCTTAGAAAGAAGTTTAATATTACCAAACAACTCTCACTCGTTCTTGATACATTGACTACCTGGTGGGTCGATAGAACAGATTATCGCAAGCTGTGAAGCTACTTTCGGAACACAGCCAAAATTTCAAAACACGGTGAGTCATAGTCTCTTTGGTTGATTTCAAAACACGGTCAAATTTCTAGGCATGCATATTCTTAGGAAGAAGTTGAATTTTTCCAAACAACTCTCACTCATCTCGATACATTGACTACCTAATGGTGGGTCCACTTAACAGATTATCGCAACGTGTGAAGTTAATTTCGAAACACGGGAAAAATTTGAAAACACGGTGAGTCTTAGTCTCTTTGGTTGTTTTAACAACAAGGTCAAATTTCTAAGCATGCATATTCTTAGCAAGAAGTTGAATCTTTCCAAACTCTTGCTCTTCTCTGTACATTGAATGCCTGGTGGTGGGTCCAGATTTTCGAAAGGTGTGAAGTTAATTTCGAAACACAGGCAAAATTTCAAAACACGGTGAGTCGTAGCCCCTTTGATTGTTTTCAAAACACGGTCAAATTTCTAGGCATGCATATTCTTAGAAATAAGTTGAATCTTGACAAACAACTCTCGCTCGTTCTCGATAAATGACTGCCTAGTGGTTCCACTGAACAGATTATTGCAAGGTGTGAAGTTAATTTCAAAACACATCCCAAATTTCAAAACACGGTGAGTCATAGTCTCTTTGGTTGTTTTCAAAACACAGTAAAATTTCTAGAAAGAAGTTGGCTCTTTCCAAACTCTCACTTGTCTCAATAGATTGACTTCCTGATATTGGGTCCATTGAACAGATTATCGCAAGGTGTGAAGTTAATTTCAAAACACGGGCAAAATTTCAAAACATGGTGAGTCATAGTCTCTTTGATTGTATTCAAAACATGGAAAAATTTCAAGGTATGCATATTCTTAGCAATAAGTTGAATCTTGCCAAACAACTGTCACTCGTTCTTGATACATTGACTGCCTGGTGGGTCCACTGAAAAGATTATCTCAAGGTGTGAAGTTAATTTTGAAACACAGCCAAAATTTCAAAACACTATGAGTCATAGTCTCTTTGGTTGTTTTCAAAACACGGTGAAATTTCTAGGCATGCATATTCATAGCAAGAATCTTTCCAAACTTTCACTCTTCTTGATACATTGACTGGCTAGTGGTGAGTCCACTGAACAGATTTTTGCAAGGTGTGAAGTTAATTTAGAAACACAGGCAAAATTTCAAAAACAAGGTGAGTCATAGTATCTTTAATTGTTTTCAAAACATGGTCAAATTTCTAGGCATGCATAATCTTAGGAAGAAGCTGAATCTTGCAAAACAACTCTCACTCGTTCTTGATACATTGACTTCCTGGTGGGTCCACCGAACCGATTATCGCAAGGTGTGAAGTTAATTTCAAAACATAGCAAAAATTTCAAAACACGATAAGTCATATTCTCTTTGGGTTTTTTCAAAACACGGTCAAATTTCTAGGCATGTATATTCTTAGCAGAAGTTTAATCTTTCCAAAATCTCACTCATCTCAATACATTGACTGCCTGGTGGTGGGTCCACTGAACAGATTTTCACAATGTGTGAAGTTAGTTTTGAAACATGGAATTTCAAAACACGGTGAGTCATGTCTCCTTGATTATTTTCAAAACACGATCGAATATCTAGGCATGCATAGTTTTTCAAGAAGTTGAATCTTTCAAAATTCTCACTCGTTCTCGATACATTAACCACCCGGTGGTGGGTCTAGTGATCAGATTATTGCAAGGTTTGAAGTTAATTTCAAAACAAAGCCAAAATATCAAAACATGATGAGTCATATCCTCTTTGATTGTTTTCAAAATACGGTCAAATTTCTAGGCATGCATATTCTTAGCAAGAAGTTGAACTTTCCAAACTATCACTCATTCTCAATAGATTGATTGCCTGGTAGTGGGTCCACTAAACATATTATCATAAGGTGTGAAGTTAATTTCGAAACACAGCTAAAATTTCAAAACACATTGAGTCATAGTCTCTTTGATTATTTTCAAAACACAGTCAAATTTCTAACCATGCATATTCTTAGCAAGAAGTTGAATCTTGCCAAAGAACTCTCACTCGTTCTCGATACATTGGCTGCCTGGTGATGGGTCCACTAAACATATTATCGCAAGATGTGAAGTTAATTTTGAAACACATCCAAAATTTCAAAACATGGTGAGTCATAGTCTCTTTGATTGTTTTCGAAACACAATCAATTTTCTAGGCATGGATATTCTTAACAAGAAGTTGAATCTTGCCAAATAAGTGTCACTCGTTCTCGATACATTGACTGTCTAGCGATGGGTCCATAGAACAGATTATTCCAAGGTGTGAAATTAATTTCGAAACATAGCCAAAATTTCAAAACATGGTGAGTCATTGTCTCTTTGATTGTTTTCAAAACACAGTCAAATTTCGAGGGATACATATTCTTAGCAAGAAGTTGAATCTTGCCAAACAACTCTCACTCATTCCCGATACATTGCTAACGTATCCATAATTTTTGATGTTCCATGCTTGGTTTTAACTACTTTATTGTGTTTTGTTCCAACTTTGGAGTACTTTTCATAGACTTTCTTGGACTAACCTATTAACAAGATGCCACAGTGCCAGTTGCCTGTTTTCTACTATTTTTGGTTCTGGGAAAGTCAGAAAATCAATATTCTCGGAATTGGACCGGACAAACGCCAAAGTCGATATTTTACCGGAAGACTCACAGAGCCAGAAGACGAGACGGAGAGGGGCCAAGGGCTGGCCACACCACCTGGTGGCGCGGGCCAGGCCAGGCCGCACCAGAGGGTGGTGAGGGCCCCTCCGGCACCCCCTCGGTCTCCCCTCTCGCCTATAAGAGCCTCCCGATGCATAAACCCTAAATAGTCAAGCCTCTAGCCACGAAAATTTCCACAGCGCCGCCACCACCGAAGGGGAGATTTGGGGGATAAAAAAGTCTCTGTTCCGGCACCCTACCGGGATGGGGAAGTACCCACGTAGCCATCTCCATCGATCTCCACGGCCATCTCCATCACCGTTGCTGATTCCCATGATGATGAGGGAGTATTTCTTCCTCGAGGCTAAGGGTTCTACTGGTAGCTATGTGTTCATCTCTCTCTCTGTATGCATGATCATATTGAGATCATGAGCTTTGTAATCAAGTAGATCTACCTTGCTACTCAAGTGCTTTAATAGATCTCTGCTCTCCCCATGTGTGTGAAAATGACAGCGTGCACACCATGGTGGCACTTAGGCTAGAGATTACAAATACTTGTTATGATTTATATTTGGACTTGGATGTTTCTATGAAATTGTGGTGTTTGTTCGAACCATCTAGTGCTCAAGGATACAGTGCGGGGTTATCTAGATGCGGAAAGTGAACATTAAGGTGTGTTATTATAGCCCTACCATGGATTAGAGTGTCCAACCGGAGAGTAGTTTAGAGTAGTATCATGAAGATAATATATTTATATGAGAGTGTTCACTAGTGAAAATATGATCCCTAGGCCTTTTTCTAAACATTGAAACACCGTTTGCAACTAGATTTGTTACATGTTTGCATGCTTCCATCTTTATTTCAGTTTTACTTTAGTCTCTTGCATGCCATCAAGCTATTTCTGGCACCGTTACCACTTATAATTATCCATACCACTTGTATTTCACTATCTCGTCGCTAAACTAGTGCACCTATACACCTGAAAAGTGTATTGGGTGTGTTGGGGACACAAGAGACTTCTTGTATCTTGATTGCAGGGTTGCTTGAGAGGGGATACCTTTGACCACTTCCTCCCTGAGTTCGATAAACCTTGGGTAACCCACTTAAGGGAAAACTTGCTGCTGTTCTACAAACCTCTGCACTTGGAGGCCCAACAACTGTCTACAAGAATAGAAGTGTGTAGACATCATGGGTCCACTGCATAGATATCGCAAGGTGCGAAGTTAATTTCGAAACACAGCCAAAATTTCAAAACACTATGAGTCATAGTCTCTTTGGTTGTTTTCAAAACACGGTCAAATTTCTAGGCATGCATATTCTTAGCAAGAAGTTGAATCTTTCAAAACTCTCACTCGTCTCGATACATTGACTTCCTAGTAGTGTGTCCACAGAACAGATATTTGCAAGGTGTGAAGTTAATTTCGAAAAAGGGCAAAAATTCAAAACATGCCGAGTGATAGTATCTTTGATAGTTTTCAAAACATTGTCAGATTTCAAGGCATGCGTATTCTTAGCAAGAATTTGAAATTTTCCAAACTCTCACTCGTTCTCCATACATTGACTGCCTGGTGGTGGGTCCACTTAACAGAGTATCACAAGGTGTCAAGTTAATTTCTAAACACGGCCAAAATTTCAAAAAATGGTGAGTCATAGTCTCATTGATTGTTTTCAAAACACTGTAAATTTCGAGGCATGCATATTCTTAGGAAGAAGTTGAATCTTACCAAACAACACTCACTCGGTCTCGATACACTAACTTCATGTTGGGTCCGCTGAATAGATCGGAAGGTGTGAAGTTAATTTTGAAACACATCCAAAATTTCAAAACACGATGAGTCATACTCTCCTTGGTTGTTTTCAAAACATGGTGAAATTTCTAGGCATGGATATTCCTCGCAAGAAGTTGAATCTTTCCAAACCCTCACTCGTCTCGATACATTGAATGCCTGGTGGTGGGTCCACTGAATAGATTTTAGCAAGGTGTGAAGTTAATTTCGAAACACGGGCAAAATTCAAAACACAATGAGTCATTATCTTTTTGATTATTTTCAAAACTCAGTAAAATATCTAAGCATGCATATTTTTAGCAAGAAGTTGAATTTTTTCAAACTCTCACTCGTTCTCTATATATTAACTGCCTGGTGGTGGATCAAGTGAACAGATTATTGGAAGGTGTGAAGTTAATTTCGAAACGCAGCCAAAATTTCAAAACACGGTGAGTGATAGCCTCTTTGATTGTTTTTAAAACACGGTCAAATTTCTAGGCATGCATATTCTTAGGAAGAAGTTGAACCTTTCCAAACTCTAACTCGTTCTCAATAGATTGAGTGCCTGGAGGTGGGTCCGCTGAACATATTATCGCAAGGTGTGAAGTTAATTTCGAAACATAGCCAAAATTTCAAAACAAAGTGAGTCATGGTCTCTTTGATTGTTTCAAAACATGATCAAATTTCTAGGAATGCATATTCTTAACAAGAAGTTGAATCTTTCCAAATAACTCTCACTCGTTCTAGATACATTGACTGCCTGGTGGTGGGTCCACTGAATATATTATCGCAAGGTGTGAACTTAATTTTGAAATGCAGCCAAAATTTCAAAACACGGTGAGTTATAGTCTCTTTGATTGTTTTCGAAACACGATCAAATTTCTAGGCATGCATTTCTTAGAAAGAAGTTGAATCTTGCCAAATAACTCTCACTCGTTCTCGATACATTTACTGCCTGGTGGTGGGTCCACTGAACATATTATTGCAAGGTGTGAAGTTAAGTTCGAAACGCAGCCAAATTTTCAAAACATGATGAGTCATAGTCTCTTTGATTGTTTTCAAAACATGATCAAATTTCTAGGCATGCATATTGTTAGCAATAAGCTGAATCTTGCTAAATAACTCTCACTCATTCTTGATACATTGACTGCCTGGTGGGTCCACTGAACAGATCATCGCAAGGAGTGAAGTTAATTTCGAAATGCAGCCAAAATTTGAAAACATGGTGAGTCAGTCACTTTAATTGTTTTCAAAACATGGTAAAATTTCTAGGCATGCATATTCTTAGTGAGAAGTTTAATCTTTCCAAACTCTCACTCGTTTTCGATACACTGACTGCATGCTCTCCCTAATTTGACATATTGAGGCTTTTATGATGCTTTTTATAATCAGGAGGCTGGGCGACATGCCAAGAAATGAAGAGCGAGCAGAGACGAGCAGAGAGAAGAAAAACACTGAGAAATAGTAGTAGAGGGTAGCGAAATGAATTGCCTTGGCTGTGTGGTCAGGCAGCAAGGCTTTATCCAATCACTAGGCATTTGGGCCCACCTGGGACGTGCATTTGAGCACATGTGTCTCTGGCGTCTCCCTAGGTACCGTTGTATGATGACAGCTGCATCTGAGCAATACATGACTGTATACACTACTGAAGGCTTACTTCATTAATTAGTGAGCAGGAGTACTCGAGTACTACTCCGTACTACTAGAACCCTAATGCCACCGCTGCCCGCCGCATGCCACCCTAGGAGTAGTAAAAAGCCGCAAATAGTCACCACCTCCCGCCACCCACCGCCCGAGATGCCTACCTACCGAAGTAGTAGTATAGTAATAAGAAGACATATATATTATTATTATTGGAGTACTGGTTGTACAACTCGAGTATAAAAATACATATACTCCGTATTACTAGAGTACTAGTTCAACTATACTGCTACTAGTACTCTGTATCTAGACAAGCTTTAACCACAAGAAAGAAATGGAGAAGAGGAACGAGTCTTCCATGGTGAGAAACAAAAGAGCCAGAAGAGACAAGAAGATAGAATAAAATGCAGATGATGTTGAAGACATGCATGCAGTCCTTATTCTCTCCCCTGCAGCACTATACACTTTGCGCCACGCCCCAGGTTTCTCTATCTATCTCTAGGTGTAGACCTTCTCCATTTCCAAAAAATGGCGTAGACCTTCTTACCCCTCACACGGGTAGGATCTGTTTGTCTGGTATAGTACTGTACAAGGTAATAAGTACCTGATTTACTCTCACATGTCAACTTTCTGCAGCCTTCGTTTAAAAAACTCAATGCTGCATAAAAATTCTGGACTGCGGGCACTACATTGTATTCCAGGGAACCACTCCAACACTGGGAGCGTTGGTGGATTCCACCAAGAGCTAGCCAGCGATGGACAAAGACGAGCTAGCACCAATAACTGTTATATTCCCCCACGAAGGCTGCCTCACCATGGTCGCCTACCACGAGCTTGATGACCACAATACCGTGTGCCCATACATCGCGTGTGGCTGCAGGGAAGTCGGCTGCATATTCACCACCTCGCCGTTCGAGATCCTTCTGCACCTCAACAACGTCCACAAGGTACAAGTGCATATGCTATCGTACGGCCAACCCATGGAGTGTATAGTAACGATGTCGTTACCATCCTTTCCGCCATCCATGGTCATCGTCTATGTTGATGACGCTACCGTGTTCAGCCTCATGATCGGCGAGCTCGGCCAAGCCACTGCTATTTCCTCGGTGTGCGTCAGGTCGGCCTCGTGCTCGTGGCCTTGATTCAGGGTGAAGTAGTGCGTGTAACATCCCAATTTCAGTAATCCTGATTAGTTGTCTAGAATGCAAAAATCAGGGGGAACAAAAACTTATTTCTTGTTCGTTAGTGCAGTGTCTGCCTATAGTTTGTTTGTGCTTTTGCAAATGAGTGTGTATCTTATGATACTCCTTACCTCACCCTCAGTTGACAAAAGCTATTTACCAAAAACTATCCTGGCTCATCTTACATATTCTCAAACATTTTGACAATTCAAAAACCTGAGCCAAGGTGCTTGTGTAACCAAAAATATTTTGATAGCTTCTATTGACAAAACTATGGGGAGATATACAATAATATCTCCTTATGTTTTCAAGACAGAACCCTCAACTAATCTTATCTCTAGTTTTCCCAAAACCTCTTCCCAAAGCATTTGAATTCCACTCTTGGTAGAGATACCAAGGATTCTCATCTTATTCAAAACTAAACCTCTTCAAAATGCCACAACCTTACCTCAAGCTAAGCTTGATGGTAACTCTAGTAGTAGTTGTATAGTTTATAAGATGAGTTGCCTTCATCTGTTGTTTCATGAGTTGCCTTGATCTGTTGTTTGACTTGTTTGCTTAGGAAGTAGTATGAGCTACTCTAGGAACTCATCACTAGGATCAAGTTGTTTCCAAATCCTCATCCCTCAAGCAAGATCTGATCCCTAGCTACTAGGTGATCATCCAAAACCTTTAACCAGATCAATTCTAAAGACTTCCCTTCTAGAAGCTTTCAAGTCAACAATGACCAAAAACCAAGCATGGATCCCTTCCACTCAATCTACTCTTCAATATCAACCACTTGTTAATGCTCTGATACATTGCAACCTCCCAAAAACCTCCCCTCTCCAACTCTAGTCAAAATCCTCAAATTTGCCAAATTTGGCTAACTCTGGAAATCTGTTCCAACATCACCTTTTTGAATGCCTCCTTTTCTTAAACCATGTGCATTTTTGGAAATGCACCTGAAACATCTTGTTAACCATCCTAAGTACTACCAAGGCCCACATTTGTCATTGGTTAGATCCTCCTCCAACCCACTTGTCCTTGATGGTTTTGCAGACAAGAAAATAACATTTCCTGCAAAATTAGTCACCATGCCTACTTTGGTAGAAGCTCACACCATCATCCAACCACCTATGGACCAACTCTTTGCATGGTTGTGTTCTACTCATATAGGTATACCAAATACTCCACTTGTTCCAAATGGATATCTGTGCTGCTTAAACCCACTTGGTTTATAAGGCATCATGACTCTTTTCGTATGGCAGCTTTAATTTCAACAAAGTTTGCTATCACTTCTAGATCACCTCAAATGCAATTAATTGAAACTCCTCCTGCCATGCTCAGATGACCTGGTATACCTACCCATCTATCCTTCTCATCAAGGTGAACTCTGAACTACAAGATACCACCATGTTTTGGTGGTATAAAAATAACATCACCCTAGATCATCAACACCTTGTTTTCTATCTTATTCAAGTTGGAATTTCATTCCACAAGGTTAAAAATGCCTGCTACACCTTGTATACATCATATACTTTGATCATCAAGATTTATCAAATATTATCCATAATTATTATGGCCCCAAATCTATCAATTTCCTTTAATAGATAAAATCCCCAAAACTTCTTCCATAAAGGAAAGTTTGGTTTTTGCCAAAACACTTCCCCAACTTTTGGCTTATGTGAGATCCATATATCATACCCTATCTTGCCATCCCAAAAATAAATTTTTTGAGAAGCTTTATTATTTCTTTTTGCCCATTTTCTTAAATGGCTGAATTGGAGTAATAATTGTCTTAAATACTTTTATGCCTCAATAAATCTTGGGAAAATTCCCCTAAGTGTGTAATCACATTTGGGACCCTCTCAAATCAAAATCCACCCTTGTCCAATGTAAAAATATCAAATGATCTTCAATAATCCACTTCTGCCCTTTTTGAATGATTGGATTCAAGTGGACGAAAACTCCTCTGAAAAATCTCAATTAAATCCTAGGAGTCTACCATGACCTCATCTATCTACTAGTACCATTTCCTCCCCTGGTCCAATGCAAGTTTTTGGATTTCCTGCATAACCACCTATTTTGATCAAAGTGGCCCTTTAAGCAAACCACTACTCAAACCACTTCCAAATCTCATCAAATCTTGCTCAATGCACCTCCTCAGCACCAGGACACTCTGCTAGTCGACCAGCACTATAGCACCACCTCAACCCTTCCCATTTTACCCTTGTACTAGTAGAAAGAGAGAGAGAGAGAGAGAGAAGCAAATCTGACAAGATTTGACTCACTTAATTACCACAGCTGCCACCCCCTCCCTCTATGATCCAGCACGACCAAAACCCCTTCCTACCCTCCCCACCGTCCCCTGGAGCAATCACTAGCCAGCAATCCTCTCCCCCATGTCCAAATGGGAAATTTACTCCATCCACTCCTCCTCCTTGGTATAAAGGCCAGAGGCCACCCCAGCGAGCCTCTGCCCCTCATTTGCTCCCTCCCCCACTACACGCACCTCCCCTAGCTCCACTCCCTCTTCCCTACTCAGATCTGTCAAGAAGAAGAAGAAGACGAGCTCTCGTCCTCTTTCAAAAATCGAGCTAGGAGCTCTCATCTCTGCTTCTCTCCTCCTGCATGTCACCTCACGGTGACCGTCAACTCCTTCTCCCTCTAACAGTGCCCTTTTTCTTGCCCAGGAACTACTCCTCCGTCATCGCCGCTGAGCTCCGATGAGGTCACCCTCAGCCTCCGACGCACGAGCTACTTCCCGGGGGCCACCACGACTGTGTCGCCCCTCACTCTGCTTGCCGTCGTCGACCGTGTCGCCCTGCCGCCTCCACGCCTCTCCTGAGCCCTCAGGTGAGGTCCCTGCCCCACGCCACCCTCTGCAAGGGTTAGCCCTCATCACCGACGTGCCGAGGAGGACGACGAAGCCCCATTGTCTATCGCGACTTAAATCAACGGCCGAGATATGTCGATACCCCTTCAGCCGTCCCCTCTCGCTGACCACCGGGCCCCGCCTAGCAGGTTCAAGCCGCGGCCTCCCGCGCGCCTCGCTGTCTGCCCAGCTACACAGTTTCCTTTTTCTTTTATTTTTAGATCTAGAGAAATACCAGTAGGTTTAAATCCTTTTGAAAATGTAAATGAAATCCAAATGACAATATTCAAACATCTGGTGGTACTCAGATGATTTCTCAATCATGCAGAAGCAACCCCAAGTCAAAAATAACTTCCAATATTTGCTAGTATTTATTCTGCTCCCAAGTATGCCTTGCACTAAATAAATTCCTCTGTGAGCTGGCCTTACCCAAATATGATGGAACAAAGCTCTATTGGAAGGTATTTGAAATACCTATGATCTAGCATAGGCCTTATGCCAAGGTGAACAGAAGTGTGTCTTTAACAAAAATAAGAAAATCAGCCTTTATCTGCCTTGGATAAATTCTCTAGGTCAAACCAAATGCGGTAATGACCTGATTCCACCTCCCAGTACCTCATAGTATCAAAATATATCAAATCATAGGAGCTCAGAATTTATTGAGCTCTGGTTGAATTTTAGTGATTTAAATACTTCTGTAATGGGTATTTTCACTAAATAAATCACTCCAGGACTTTGGCAACACCAACATGAGTGAGTCCAATTTCGACAGAAAGGTATTCTAAATTCCTACCACCTGCCCTTGGAATCAACTCCATAGCTTCTGTAGAATTAATCTGGTAAAAAAGAGAAAAACCTCACAGAACTGCCTTTAGGAATTTCCTGAGGGCATTTTGGTTATTCATTTGACAAAATTCCAACTCTAGATGGTTCAGTACATCAAACACTACCTGACCAACCAAGGGAATAATTTTTGGAGCTCCAGATAAATTCTGGTGAATTATTCCCTTAAACTAGAGTTATTACCACTATAAAAATCATAATTAAATCTAGGTAATTGATATTCAAGTGAAACCACTTGTAATAGTTTTGTCTTGTCAAGACCTATCTGAGTATAACATGGTTAACCTTTGTTAGCCTACTGACGTCAGAACCCTAATCCAAGTTAATGGTATCTAGCCTTGACAACAATCTTCCAAATGGAAAAACACCTCCATGGCAAATTAGTAATTCCACTATCAATACCCAACTTCTCCTAAACCTACCAAGGTAAGTAGTATTCCCTATGTTTGTTTGCTGTATGGTTTGATGCATGTATGTCTTGTATTGATTGTGGTATTTTCTGCTTGCATGTGTACTCGATGACAACGATAGTGTGAGTGTTTGACGACAAGAAGGAAGGGACTGCTTATTATTTATTGGGTATTATGGTTACCTAAAGAAGTCCAGGGACTTATTGCTGACCACAGGAAAGCCACCACTCCTGAACTCTGATATATGTCGTACTCTCTTTTACCTGTTTTGTATCCTCTTTATAAATTGCATTATCTACATGCATGTCTTGTTTTACAAATACTGCGATAGTAACTTGGTTCCTCCAAGTTATGACTTTGTGTCCTTCGAGGCACCACCCAGATGTACCTATCATTTTATCCATTTAGATCGAGAGTATGATGGTTAGCATCCTACCTCGTTGGAAACCCACGGTTTTGAAAAAATAAACTGTTTTGGGGATTTACCCCACTACAAAAGTTTTAAACTGCTTTGTAAAACCCTTGGGAAGAGGCATCGTTCCAAGCGGACGTTTTAGCGCAAGAAGTGGTGATGATGAGAAATGAGAAAGTGAAGGGATGTTCTACGCCTTTACCGAACAATTTTTATCAGTGCAACCACATTACCCCAGGTGCTGGGGCTTAACTCATAGTTTGTCTGCATTAGCCGAGGCAGCTTGTACATTGCTTAGACGGAGAGATCCCTTGAATTCTGGGCAGGCGCTACCAGATCTCGGATCTGAAGCCTGTTGCTTGCTTCGGCAAGAGTGAGCCTGATCTGGCAGGAGGCCGGTGCAACAATTGGGTTTCCCGCGGATGGTATGACTTGGAGTACAGAAGGAAGTGGAGTCACCAGATTTAAGGTATACGCCAAGTTGCCACTTGGGTATGCGCGTGTACGGAAGGCAGGACTATGGCTAGGAGCCACATACTCGTTGCCGGAGAGAACAAGCCCAAAAGGAAAAGCATGCCTTTGCTAGGGTCAACAAGCGAAAGGTTAGATTTGATTATCCGGACCCCCATCTACAGTGGTAGTGGGTCGTGGTTGTATCCCGGCGGATGTATTGATTCTAGTGGGGAAAGTGCCAAACTCTGCAGAGTATAATATATTCATATAGCCGTGTCCATGGTCAAGGACGGTTGTAAAGGTGTTGGCTATACCCAACTGTGCTTGTTTGGGAAACAAGGATGAAGAGGATGAAGGTTCCGGGGGAACCCGAGTTCGAAAGCTTTGTTTTGACCTGAGGTGGTCGCAGAGGTTTAAAAAGGGTTTTTACTCCAAAACTATTTTCCAAAACTCTTTTTCAACAAAGATATGGATATGTGTTGACTTGTAAAACAAAAGCATGTTTTCAAAACTCTTTTTCAACAAAGATATGGAGATGCCATAACTTCCAGATTTAGCCTAGGCTTTTCAAAAGCACCCCCAGATAGAGCTATCTCATCACAGCCAGACTTCCATTTCCCTATATCATTTATCCTGGTGGTTTGCGAGTACATTCAAAAGTACTCACGGCTTTGTCCCTGGCTATTTACTTGGCCAGACTTTCAGAGGTTCGACATCGGAAGATTAAGGTGACGTCCAGCGAGCTAGGCCGTCTTCCCAATCAGCTGCATGTAGGTTGAGGCGCGATTGGGCTCTGCTCATGATGATAATCCGCTGCTAAGGATGGTGTAGCCATACTGGCATTTATGTAAGTCTTGTAATTTGTTATGTATCAGATATTGTAATGATACTTGTCGGTTATGTTCCATGGCTCACTGATCTTGGGAACAAGGAAATATGCATAACAGGGATTTCTCGGATGGTTAATCCGGGGAGCCCACAGTGCGCGACTAGCGTGCAGTGGCCGGCGGACTTCTCGACGGACACCCTTAATGGGGTCATTGAGCCGATGATCTGCGCGTCGCCCGGCAGTGTTGGCCTCGAAGATCTGACGTTCCTCACGGTGCCACCGCGGTACATTACAATGGCTGATGGACAGTACCGGATGATCAAGGTGTTGTCTTTCTGAGTTTGCATCGACAGGATGAATTGATGTTAATATTCAGCTAAGTGATCCTAATGCGATGGTAATGATGTATTACTATTTAATCTAGTTATAGATAAGTAGCACTTGTTTACTATTTAATGTAGTAGTAGCCGGAGGCAGGAAAATTGAAAATTGAAAATGTTCTTTCCTGACCTTAGCAATGAGAAAATTGCCTCTGGAAATATCATGTGTCTCATGGGGGCACTCAATATAACATAGTTTTGTTGTCACATTGTTGAAGGCAATTATATATTTGGAGTTCATTTTTGGCCAGTACAAAATATCAGTAGGTTCAATCCAATCCTCGCATTTTCCTAACTCTGATGAGTACCTCTGCACCAGTTCTTGGTTAACATTGGTTACTTTCCAAACAACCCGGAAATTGCAACAATAGTATGAAGACAATTGCCCATGGTTTCTCGAACAGAGAATTGTGCCGCTATCATACTCATGTATCCGCCAAATTGGTGGTTCCGGTATCACTATTTCACATCCTCTGATTGGATCCCAGGCCTTTATCATGTTAGACCCTTGCAGATAATGAAATAGCACCCTACCATTGCAACATCTGAGTACATATGGTATGTAGGCTTTATATACTTCCACTAGCATGTTCATCTTCTGGAAGATGGACTGGTCAAGATTATGATCTATTAAGAATCGAGCATCCTTAGAGTTATTGGTGAAAAATCCAAGTAACGACATTCCTCTGTTGTGTGACAGGGTTAGCCTTTTGAAATCGTTGCTTCCCATGAAGTCCATCCAATGTTTTCGGGCGAATGATGCCCTCTGTATGCAGGATGGGTGCGGACGAAACCTGATAAGATTCTGACCAAATACATCGCCTGGCAAGTTGTTGATTATTGCATATGTTCTTCCACCAAAGCTGGTAGGATGATGCAAATAGCACAAGTGCATCATCATAATTAAGTAAATAGCACAATGCACAACCCTAAAAAAGAATTAAGTAAACACCACAATGCACCATACAATTTGATAGTAAAATTTATCAACGAAATTTCCTAAACTGCACGCATCTGAAAAACTACCTTAAAAAGCAGAGTCTATCAACAAAATAACCTAAACAACACAAGGAATCAACTAGAGTAGTATGAAAGCACCGCAAAATGCTTCGGCAACTAGGAAAAGGGAATGAATAACATTTATTTTGAGGTCACCGGGGAGGACAGAAAGGCCCTCACCTGAGCTTTCTGGTTTCATAAAGAAGGGGAGAAAAAACGGATGCAGCTTCAGTGACTTGGTGAACCCAAGTCTCACGGTGACTTGCCCTAAGATCCACCTTCCATCTTAGATCCAACTTATGACAGTAGCTGAGATTTCTAACCAAAAAGGAAAACTATTCGAAAAAATTGACAAAAAATCAGTAAATCATAGGTTCCTAGGTTTGAATCATGTGAAAGTTTCATCCCAATTGGATCACTAGTTTGTGATTAAATAACTTTTTATGTTCTAGTACTACTAGTTTAAAATAATATCCACTGCGTCCAGAAAAAACCACGGAGCAGAATACACAAAAGAGGGAGGGAGTCAGGGATATAAAATCCAATGCAGAACTTACAATGGGGTCAATGAGTTCTGAGCAAATGGAGCAGGCACCGCCAATGAATGACGAGCCACAACCATTAACGCTAAAGAAGCACGACCATGAGCTGACGTTTTCCTAGCCTCCCACGCAGCCGTCGCTTTGGCAGCGGCAACCAACATAGCCGAAATTGTTCTAGCAACAGCCGACGAGGATTTCGACTGCCCCTCGATCACTTTCCAAGCATCACTCAACACTACCCAAGAATCCTATGTGGTACAAGCATTGGCCTCCTCATCCGCTTCACATGTATCCGATGGTGCGGCTTCAACATTCACCTCTGCTTTACAAGCATCCGCCGATGCACCAAAAGCATCCACCAATGCCGATTCCATTTCCTGGAAATGCCACTAGCTTATTTAGCTCACAATGCCCAAAAATAAATGCCTTCTATGCTTCAGTAAGCCCGTAATGGCTAGAGGTTGGGGATATACATACTAGCAAACGGCTGTGCGGTGGTGTTCAATGGTGGAGCGGCGGGGACGTTCCAGTCGAGTGAGGGTGGTCAGCTAGAGAAGTTGATGATGCAGTCGAGAGGCACATGACTGAGCTTCCTCGAACTCGAAACTAACTTTCGCCCCACTATATTGTCTTTGCAACCCCCCCCCCCCTTTTTAGGGGGAAACCCCCGCTGTATTAATAGTTGCAACCACATGACTGATACAAGTTTGTGCACTTGCATTGCTCAGTTTCCCACCTACATACATCAAGTTTGTGAACTTATTCGTGTGATACGATGAATTGCTCAGTATAAAATATTGCAGGTGGTAGAAGCCTGCCCTTTCTATGACATCAAGATCTTGAGTTCAAACATCAACCTGAAATTCCATAATCTACAACTACAAGTTTTGATTTACTACCAGAAACATGCTAACAAATCACTCACAACTAGCATTAACATTATCATTAACAGATCTCAGAAGGAAAAAATTGAAAGATAAAAAACCACCACAAGTTCGAATAAGATGACTGTTGTTGCCAAATATAGTCACATAAAGTCAGTCCAATATATGTCATAATAGTACATCAAACATATAGATTCATGCCCACCACACACCAGTAGAGCAAAAAAAAGTTATAGTACCTGACTTAACAAATAGTCATCTTCACAAGAGACCCAAACCCTTCAAAAATGAAAGTAGATTGGTCATTATGGTTTACAGATTTCCTCATCTTTTGCAGGATCAGGACTGTATGGGCATGGAGAATCTCGAATTTTTGTCAGGGTCTCATCTGCTTCTAGAGCCGAATTGAAAAGATTGTCAACTCGCATTCCCACCTGTTACAAGATCTGGTCGTACGCCTGGCTAATCAGCTCGTCGCTATCCACATCAGGTGAATTGGGAACTAAGTTGTCAGGCACAAACTTTTGAAAATCAACAACAGCATCATGAGCAACTAAAATTGATGTATTTCATCCTACAGCCAAATCAGCTATCTGCTTAGTGGATGTGGCCACTTCTTCCTTCAGGCCCCTAATCTGTTTGTCCAAGTGTTTCTTTTTCTCTTGAAGGCACGAAATCATGTGTCTATGAGCTTTGCATTTCTCTGGGAGATGGGCAATTGTCAAATCGTTGTAGTGACCAGCACCATTACGCCATGAGCAATATGAATAAGGTGGAAACTACAGATAACAAATCCAAAATTAAACCATATTCTTGTTTCAAAAAATTAAACCAAATTCTTCTTTCAAAAAAAATCCAAATTTAGCTGCACACATCGTGCAAGCTCCACAGCGGTACCACAAATGGCAACAAAACTGACATGAAAAGGGCCGTACATAAGGGTTTGCCTTCTTAGCTGGCACATGAGCAGTCCTAGCCTTAGTAAGTGGCAACAGATCTCAATGACTTTGTTTCTACAAATCATGATACAAAAAAAATGATCAGTATATTTTAGGGGACATTTTGAGTAATAAAGCGCTCTTTATCGAAAAAAATGTTTCGGGGACAAAGCATAAGTTACTGAAATTCTAGCAAAGAAGTTGGGTACATAAAAACACTTGTCACTCTATAATGCCTCCTCCATGGGTGGGACATGCGCATGATGCTAAATGAAATGCAGCAAAACCAGTAAATTTTAGGAAAGAACACATCTACTTTGCAATGCAAAGAAGGATACATGCATTAATCTCATGCCTAGTATTAGGCGTGTTCCCCTTTACCAAAAATATAATTTAAAGAACTATGTAATGTAGGACACCAGCAAACAATAATCTGTTTATGAACGATATGCAGCAAATTACATTTGCATTGTTCAAAAGAGGACCATTCTGTGAAATAAAGCCAGGGGCAAGCTTCCCATCCTCGTAAGACTCTTCTTGGTGGCATATACTTACCTATTTTTAGTGGACCTGATAACTAATTCCATGGCTACGTCCATAGTGATCCCAGCTTCCTAATGTGGCATATAGATCTACTATTTCAAATAGCAATCACCTACACAACTATCCAGATGGTTGCGGACTTACCGGAGATTGCGCTGATTCGATGGAAAGGTGGACGCTGATGGGTAAAGAAGGTGCGCGATGGGGGAGGTGCACAAATGTGCAAAAAATGTTGTGGTACTTGTGCATAGATAGAGATAGTATTAACACATAAAACCAGATCACCACTAACTCCATACAGTGTGTAAGCAAACTGTTAACGACTCCCATATTAACTTACCTAGAGTAATTTAACGTGGCAGTACTATGTGATGGTGAGTACTAGTAACAAAAGGGGATTAATTAATTATTAGTGGAATCTACAGCCAGCCACAAAAGCATCATGAGCAAGCTAAATATCTAGATTGCAGAACATACTTGGTTAAGAACCTAATGACCAGCTCTAATTACCCAAATCTAAGAGCATCTATCCTATTTATGACTGAGTGCAGTGAGCGGGAGACATCCGCTAACTCTGCAGCAATCTCCTCGGCATGCATCTGATGGCGCTCATGCTCCTCCTCTTCGAGGTCATCGCGAATCTCGAGCTGTAACCATAGCGACATCATCACGCGCTAAAGAGAAAGTGGGTGGGGTAGATCTACCCAGTGGCCGAACGTGCAACAGTCACATTCGTAGTTACAACCGAAGAACCTGCGGCCGAAGTTTGTTCCCTCAAATGCGACGCGGTGACGGGGTGCCATGGCATAGTCGCACTAGAGCCGGAGATCCGCATCGGTAACGATGCCATACCACTCCGCGTCTACCATCCATGCCGGCTTCTGAACCCAGGAAACACATCGATCCAGACGGGCATAATAGAGAAAAACCCCAAAAGGAGAGAACTCATAAGCTCAATTCGAGAAAATAAACTGAGATTGTGAACTCTGGCATACTTACCCTAACACGTCTGCCTTGCGCATCAAGATCCCCCGTCGTTCGATGGATCGGCATGACTGAATCCGCCAACATTGCTAAAAAATGAGCGTGCCTTCAAAGCCTAGTGTAGAGGCTTCGTGGAGAATGAAGAGGTAGGGGAGCTGGTGCTCACATTCACTGGCTACTACTGGATTTAACTCGATCACTGATAACTGGGACCTGCGCTAGAGAGCCTATGGGCCCCCACACATCACTGACATAGTTTGACTTGCATTACATGTACTTTTGGAAAACAGATCAAACTAAGTAAATAAACCAAAGCCCCCCCTCTCTTTTTGTGAAAACCCACTACAAAACGGTGACTCTCACAAATGCGTACCCACACTCACCCCTATGAATGCAGGTACGCACACCCTACACCAATGATCACTTCAGAAATACTAGATCATGAGACTGATTCGGCGGGGCTTTAGCTTAATGAAGTCACCATAGGCACGTCGCTATATATTGACGGGAACGTCGCCTCTCACTACCCTCATAAACATCCTTCAAAGCTGAGCACCGAGGCTTCCTGGCAAAGGAAGTGTTAGGAGGGTCAGAGCTCACATTCGTTGGCTGCTATGGGATGTAACTGAACCACTAATAATGTGGCCCCCGGTACAATTCCTTTGGCAAAACCGAGCAAAACTTAATATAAACAGATAGGGTTTGAATGCTGGTGGCTAGGGGGTACCACTTCACTCAGAACCATACAACCACGGGTTATTAGCTCAATCTCTCTCTCTATCTCTGTCACGTATATATAGTACATGGTTCACAATTAAATAACTGGCATACAAGAAATTAGGTGAACGCAATTTCTAAGCTCTTTATTGTGACCAAGCTCTTAACAAGTAGCTCAGGAAACTCCTTAACCTTATTGTTTAGTACATTAACATTAACGAGCAAAAAATGTTGCTCACATATGTTCATTAAGAAAGAATACCAAGCTTAAACGAGTTGACTAGACGAGCTAGGGCTCACTAAACTTGCCACGCGAGAGCTTGCCAACGCCCATTTTTAGACAAATGAGTAGACATTTGTTTAGGGTTTAGGGTTTGGGTTTTAGCGTTTTAAGGTTTATGAGGTCCTTGGACTTGGATGCAATTTTCATTTATTATGAGGTCCTTAATGTAACTTGTACTTCCACCGACCGTGTTAACTCAAGAACCTCGCTCCTACGGGACTAACCATAGTTAAAATAAAATGCAATCGCCCCAATTATACATCACACAAAGTGGACCACAGTTTCTTATACATAATACCCAGGTGTTTTAGTACTAGCTAGGAATTTTCAAGCTTCCTAGATAATTTCGCACACTTTAGAGACTTCTTGCCGATTTAACGAATTGAGGTCAAACTTGAGCTACAAGTAAGCACGATATATTTCTCTTGAATTAAATGTCTTTTCAGAGGTAGATGGGTGCATCTAATTATAGTAAATAATTTCGTCAGAGTGAGTTTCCAACTATCAGGAAAGAACATTCTCAATTTCTCAAGTGATGTCACGAGCCAAAAATTTGAGAAAATTAAATGTCTTTTCAAAGTTATATTAGGTCGAATTTGAACTACAAGTAAATTGTAGGTTGCTATGAAAGTTTTGTGAAAACACTTTTGGAGGTACCCATCAGGGGGTCAATTAATTTATCACAAACCATCGAGAGTTTTGATGGTAGGTTCAACTTATTTCTAAGGTTTTGCATTTTGACAATTTAACAAAATTAGGTTAAACTTGAGCTACAAGTAAGCGCGATAGATTACTATTGAATTAAATATCTTTTCGGAGGTAGATAGCTGCATCTTGTTGTAGTAAACCATTCCATTAGTATGAGTTTCCGACTATCTCAGGAAAGAACATTCTCAATTTTCTGAGTGATGACGAGATTGTTCTTTCTTGTAAAGAAAGTCTAAATGACACACGAGGCAAGTTTTCAGACATATAGAGTGGACCAACATGGTGTACTTATGATTTCCCATATTTTATGATTCCTCAAACTTCCTAGCTAACTTCGCCCACTTGATTGACTTTATGCCAATTTATCGAAATTATTAGGTAAAAATTAAAATAACACAAGTAAATTCTAGGTTTCTTTGAAAATTTGACGAAACATCTCTCTTGGAGGTACCCATCCGGGGGAGGAGGTCAATTAATACTCCCTCCGTTCCTTAATATAAGGTGTGTATTTTTCTTGCCTGAGTATTCGCACACAGGCTGGGAGGTCAAATTTTCTTGCTTTAGGACGTGAATACTTGTAACATCCCAAAAATATTAATCAAGCTTATCAAGCTCTAATCACCCAAGTTTAGGGTTAACAAAAACTTTTATAATTAAACCTAATATGAGTGTATGTGTGATTTTGCATTAGTGTATGAATGATTGCAATTGCCATGTTTGATTGTTATAAATAATAAGGAATGGTTTAAAGATGAATACTACATCATCTAGATCAATTCCAAGCAGAATCAAATAAAGGAAAAATCAAATATAAGATATATAAGCAAATGGTCATTTAGGCCAAACTTATCCAATAGACCACTTTGAGTGTTCCTAGTAAAGAATTTTCAATAGAAACAATTCCAATTTTTTTCACCCCTTGCTAGACCAACTCCAAGTGAATCCAAGCAAACTTTACAAAGTGGCAGAAACTATTTTAAAATCTATTTAAGAGGCATTGCAAAATTTAATCAAGTGTATGTACTAAGATCACACTTTTTCAAAAACCACTCAAATCAATCCTCCTTGACAAATCCCAGTAACCAAAGTCTACTAAGCAAGTAACAAGCACACTCCCCAAAAATCTTTCAAAAATTTGAAATATAAATTCAGGCGGCCATTTGGTCGAACACCTGGCATGCACAGTACAACCTCACCAACTATGCACTGTTTGGAGTTGTTAATTGCTCACAAAATGTACTGCAATCAACTCCACTACTTTTCCTTGATCAATCCCAGTCCTTAGTCGTGTAGTGGAGAGCCTCTTTCCCACCATTGCACCAGTGGGACACTCGTACCAAGCCGTCCATGCCGGTCAAGCACGACCCACTCGCGACTCGCCGTGCCGCCCTCTACCGTGACCCCCACGAGGTACGTGTGACCTCACTGCCACCCTTGACTACCCCTGGACCAACGGCGAGGCGAGAAGGAGCCAGACTAGCCACACCCATTTAACCCCTGGCCATGCCGAGAGCACGACGGAGTGCCGGAACCGCCTCACTCGCACACGTCGCGCCTCGCTCTCTCTACCCGTACTCGCAATCGCCATGGCACTAGTGAGCTTCTAGACATGATCGTTTGCCCTCTCACGCCCCGTGACCACCGTACAAAGTGACGAACATCTGCGTACCCGCCTAGAGCACCTATCTATCTGTAACTACCTCAGTGAATTACGCTCTTAGTTACATGCCTGGATGAATGAAAGTGGTTAAAATAGTACGGTGGGGCCCAGGGCCACTCACGGTAGACCTTTCGGCTGTCCTAACCACTTTCAGACAATGGGACAAGAACGAGCGGCGTAATCGGCAGGCGAAGGGATCAACTACATACACAAATGAGTATGTATGCAAGCCACATACAACAGTCCTCAGAGCCATTCCATCTAAAAGAAATAGAAATATTGCAATGCCATACGGCAAGATCCAAATGTCCTAGATAGATATAATAAGTTAGGATAGCTCCTCATACATCACACATCAGAGTATCAGGCAGAAGCGGAAAACAAGATCCGAGTACGGATAAGAAGCAAATTGGCATAAGATGCCCCATAAATAAACACATCCTGCCACAGATCTCACGGATCCCCGTTCCCGGAATCTCTACACCGAATGATCGTTGCCAACATCATCTGTCTCTTCCACCCAGTATCCATCTTGCGGGTACACCTGTTCATCTGAATCAAACAATTTATCGTGTGAGACCCTAGGGGTACTCAGCAAGTCTTTATGCCGCTAAAGGGGACACAACCTGGGGTGACGCAATTGCAGCTAAAGATAATACCTAACAATTCTACAGATACTCGCTAACCATCCGCCTAACCAATGATAGACAGATGTCCGTGAATTAAGAACAACAGTTATAACAGTATAATTAACAGATCCATCCTCCTCCTCGCTTACCAACGAGGAAGCAGACGAACAACCCCCATCATCCGTTGGCAGTTTTACTAACCATTCCATGAGTACTGCACTATTTACTAGTCAAGTACTTAGTCAAATTAAAAGCGGTACTTTAGTTATACTTGTCTATGATCGAGAAACTGTGCTCCAAGTCATCCATAACCGCGGACACGGCTTTCAGAAAGATTTACCCTGCAGGGGTGCACGAATAGCAACACACACTCGATCAACCTCGGAAAAACCAAATCAAAACCCAACGAGGCATTCACGACAAAGCAATCACAGGATTCAGAAATATTTCAGGGGGCCACCCCATTAAGCTACCCGCGACGAAGTTGGCCGGCTCCGAGATGGACCCAAGGTTTGTGTGGACGGCGGTAAACGACTGGGAACCCGAAAATGGAACTGGGCTTGTCGATACAGCGAAAATGTGTCACGATCCAAAACAGTACAGGTGCCCCTCGCACAATCTTAAATATAGCAGTAACATGGCATAAGTACAGGATAGTAATAAAGCCCCAAACTAATTGTGGCCCCAAGAAATAAGAATGAATCAAGCTCTGGCTCAGGGGGGTCCATAAGGCCTCCCGGATGTGGATAGTGCGAATAGTCAAGGAACAGGAATCAAGAACTCGAGGTCCTCCGGGACACAAGTGAGTAGGAAAAACCAAATAGCAGATATTGCTCACCGGTGCCTCTTTCATTAGTTATCCCATTACTACTCAGGTTAAGTTGTTTAGGTACCTCGTTATTCATCAGACACTCACATACCCTACACATGCTTTTCTACGACTCGCATGGCTCAAACAACTCCTGTAGTAATGGCTCATGGGATGGAGGAACAAGCTTCGGTGGGGTTTAAAAGTAAAGGCTATGCAGTACTTCGGATTCAATTTAATGCAATCGCGACTCCATGATGCAAGAATAAGATAGAGGCAATAGGTACTGTATGTATGCAAGCATGTGGTAGTGCTTTCCTGGCAGCTCAGTTGAAGCGAGAGATGGATCTGAGTAGTACTCCTGTGATTCCTAGTAATTCTCCTGTTGGGCGTCTATTCGACGAAGAACCAAACAAACAAGGGCCAACATAAATAAAGTGCACAAGCATATAAATTAAAGTGCGCCAAGCAAACAAGCATGCCATGATGAATGATGCACAATTTACATGGCATTAAAGTAGCATGGCAAAGGTGAGGTGTGGATACAAGAAATAAAGCATTTTACTATTTATTTGGTCCAATTTTATTGTCATAAACAGTTTAGATTTATAAGAATGACATGATGCATGCTCCAATTCAGAACAAGGACTGCGTAGATAGAACGGGCTCGTCGCGCTGATCGATTTAGACATATTATTTGTCAAATTTGGAGTTATAAAACAAAAGTTATTAATTAATTAAGGAAAAGGGCATTTCAATGTAATTTAGAACATCTCGAAAATTTAAAGTGTTCAAAACATATTTTGAATGGCATATTTGAATTCCTCACATTTTTCTGATTCCAAAACATATATTATTTGTATTATTTGGATTTGTATTTTAAAAATTATTTAAATCTGATTTGAATTTGAATTTAAATCAAATTTGGAAAAGGTTTAATTGAAACAGCAAAGCAGAAAACCATTTGCACTCAGACAGATCCAGCCACCGTCACTGACGGGTGGGCCTTGCGCTGACTGGGGCCATGCGCGCGAAAACACTTTTCCACCGCGGGCTTGGCTAGCCACTGAGGTCGACAAGCGGGGCCAGCGGCTTCGGGCCCACGCGACAGTGGGGTTACACCTAGAGGCTGACAGGTGGGGCGTGGCTGGAGTGCGGGTTACGGCCTGAGAAAGCAGAGGGGCTTTCTGCAATAATGCCAGAGCGATTGACTAGTGGGCCACGAGGTACCGCGGGTTAAGAGCGAAATAAAAAGGGGGGCTTAATATAATATGTCCACGGCCCGATACTGTTCTGCGTCTCCACCGTCTGGCGGAAAACGGCGCGCAGCACAGAGCGGGGGATCGAACCCGGGTCGCGGGCGGCCGCGCTGAGGGGGCTAGCCAGTGCGGTGGGCTAAGGGAGCTGTTAGGAGGAGGGTTGGGGCCTAGGTGAGGTGCTAGGTGGCGCGGGAACCGGCGAGCTCTGGCGCACGGCGGGCGTTCGACGAAACGATCGGCGGCGCTAGACGGCGACAGCAAAGCGGAGGGTGTCAGGGAGGGAGAGAGGCTCACCGCGGGTTGGCCGGAGGGATCAGATCGAGGAGGAACGCGGCGGATCGTCGGTGATGCAGGCGCTTCGGCGATCTAGGGTTTCGGGAAGCAGCGAGGATCTGGCGGTACTGGGAGGCTTCTCCTTCGCGTCGGCGTGTACGAGTCGAGGTAGGGGACTGCGCTTGGTCTTCCAGGCCACCTCCACGTCGCGCAGGCCAGCTGGATCGACGGGGCGACGCGGTGCTGGCAGCGAGCGGCGGTAGGTCTTGGCGACGAAGAGGAAGAAGGAGGAGAGGAGGGCTGGCTCGGGCAGATCTGGGCGAGCCAGGAGACGTGTGAGAGGAGGGGAAAGGGAGGGAGAGGGAGGAGATGGCGTGTGGTCGCGGGCAGGTAAAGTAGCTCGGCCCTTTTCCTCCTTTCTCTTCGAGCACGTGGGCGAGCTGGGGCTTGTCCTGGGGCTGGGCAGCGGCAGAGGGGAGGCTGCAGGTGGGGACGGTGTGGAGTAGCTGCAGGGTGGGCTAGCACGCGGTAGAGAGGAGAGAGAAAGGAGAGGGGGTAGCTCGGGCTAGGGTAGATGGTAGCCTCGGGTTAGGGTTTGTTTAGGTTAGATAGAGGGTTAGGGTTAGCTGAGGTGTGGGCCAGGGAGAGGGTGGCCAGGTGGGACCAGCAGCTAGGGAAAGAGGGAGAGAGAAAGAGAGGTAAGGTAGAGTTAGGGTTTAGTGTAAATTAGGTTTAAAAGAAGTTAGAGAGAAAAATAGCTAGGTTAAGTTTGGTTAGGGTTTTAGATTTTTGGATTTGTTTAAGAGACCAAACCAAGAGGAAGGGGAGCTTGATCTCTCATAAACTAAGGTGGATAAGAAGACAAGAAAAAGAGAAAGAAAAAGAGAGAGAAAGAATAAGCCTCATTTGATCATGCATGAAGAAATAGAAAATAAAAGAAAATGATGTGGATAGGAATATGGGGATGGTGGAATGGATGGAGATGGACCACATAGAAAAATATCCACTAAAGCAAAGTAAAAACCAATGAGAGAAAAGGTGGTGAAGAAGGTTGCATGGCCCATGCAAAATTATAAATGCCATCATTTATTTTGTGAGAACAAACTAATGATATGGCATTATACTTATGCATTCCCAAGAAGTGGAAACAAGGCCAAGCAAGAGAATTTAAAGAACTAGATCCACCCTATTTCCCATGAGCTAGATAAAACCAAAATAAAGACAAACAAGCTCATGGACTAGTAGGATGGTGGAATTATAATGTGGTGGAAAATAAAGGTGATGGAATTGAAATAAAAGGTATGCCCCCAACTCAACTTGGGAATTTGAACAATATATCAATAACCAAATACAATATCAAGAGGCAAATACAACTAATAGTGCATATGAGAGAAGAACCAAAGAACCAGGGTTTTATATGATGCTCAAATGCAAGGTGGCATGATGACATGAGCATGATATAATTATGATGCAACAATTGTATATAGGAAGTAGCCATTATCTTACTAGAACAAGTAGCATTACAATTGTTAGACAATTGGGATGCTACAACTCTCCCCCACTAAACAGGAATCTCGCCCCGAGATTCTAGGAAGAAGAAGAAGACTCAAAGAGGGTAGGGTACTTGGCACGGAGCTCATCTTCACGTTCCCACGTGGCTTCATCAACGGAATGGTGCGACCACTACACCTTGCAGAACTTGATGGACTTGTTGCGAGTCCTTCTTTCTGCGACTTCAAGAATTTTTGTGGGGTGTTCTTGATAAGACAGATCTTCTTGGAGATTGATGAGTTCATGGTCCACGGTCCTGTCGGGATCCTTGAAGCACTTCTTGAGTTGAGAGATGTGGAAAACATCATGGACTTTGAGTTGTTCAGGGAGCTTAAGACCATAAGCAACTTCTCCTCTTCTTCCACGAATTTTGAAAGGACCGATGTATCTAGGAGCCAACTTTCCTTTGATACCAAAGCGGTGCGTGCCTCTCATGGGAGTGACATGAAGGTAAACGAGATCACCAGGGACATACTCCATGTCCGTGTGCTTTCTGTCATAATTGCTCTTCTGGCGACTTTGAGCAATCTTCAGATTTTCAAGAATGATGTGAACTTTCTCCTCCGCTTGAGTTACAATGTCGGGGCCAAACAATATTCTTTCACCTGCGCCCGACCAACCAATCGGAGTTCTGCACTTGCGACCATAGAGAGCCTCAAATGGTGCCATCTTTAGACTTTTCTGGAAGCTGTTGTTGTAAGAGAATTCAGCATAAGGAAGACATTCTTCCCACTTCATGCTGAAAGAGATAACGCAAGCACGGAGCATATCTTCTAGAATCTGATTGATCCTTTCAACTTGTCCTTGCGACTGAGGGTGGTAAGCTGTGCTGAAGTTCAATTTTGTTCCCAAAGCATTTTGGAAACTTCCCCAGAACTTGGAAGTGAAGATGCTTCCACGGTCTGAACTGATCTCAAGAGGAACTCCATACAGAGAGACAATTTTGTTGATATAAAGCTCAGCCAACTGAATTGCAGAAATTGTTTCCTTGACTGGAAAGAAGTGAGCTACTTTGGAAAGCCTGTCAATGACAACAAATATTGCATTGTTGCCCTTCTGCGACCTTGGAAAACCAGTGATGAAGTCCATCTCTACTTTCTCCCATTTCCATTCCGGAGGCTTCAATGGCTGTAGAAGACCGGAAGGTTTCTGGTGGACAGCTTTAACTCTGCGATAGACATCACACTCCGAGACATACTTGGCACAATATCGTTTCAAACCAGGCCACCAATATTGTGATTTCAAGTCCATGTACATCTTAGTGCTGCTAGGGTGGATAGAAAGAACAGAATCATCCACCTCCTTGAGAACTTGCTCTCTCAAACCCAGGTAGTTCGGAACAAACATCCGGTGTTCAAAGAAAAGAGTGCCTTGGTCATCAACGTGGAAAGACTCGTACTTCGGAAGTTGAATGTTGGAGATGATCTTTTTAGTGTAAGGATCCCCAAGTTGAATGGAACGGACCTTTTCTTCCAAGAGAGGTGTTGCTAGAAGGTTGAGAAGATACCCTTGATCCACAATTTCGAGGTTGAGCTTTCGGAATTCCTCGCACAAGAGAGGCTGTTGTTCTTCCACCATGAGATTGTTGACATAAGCTTTTCGGCTGAGAGCATCTGCCATGACATTGGCTTTGCCCGGGGTGTAGTTGATGGTCAAATCGAAATCATTGATTGTTTCAATCCACCTCCTCTGACGAAGGTTGAGATCAGGTTGTGTGAAGATATACTTCAGACTCTTGTGATCAGAAAAGATCTCACAACGGTTGCCAAGCAAGTAATGCCTCCATACTTTCAAAGCAAAGACAACTGCTGCGAGTTCGAGGTCATGTGTAGGATAGTTGATCTCATGCGTCTTCCACTGACGAGATGCATAAGCAACAACTTGTTTTTCTTGCATAAGGACCGCACCCAATCCTTGCAATGAGGCATCACAAAATATTTGGAAAGGCTTTCATGTATCTGGAGGAACTAAGACTGGTGTGGAAGTGATCTTCTCTTTGAGTGTTTCAAAACTTGCTTGACATGCAAGAGTCCAAAGATATTTCTTGCCTTTCTTGAGGAGATCGGTAAGAGGCTTCGCAATCTTTGAGAAATTTTGAACGAAGCGACGGCAGTAACTGGCCAAACCAAGGAAACTTCGGACTTCTTTGACATTTATGGGTGGAAGCCAGTCCATAATTGTCTTAATAGTTTCTGGGTTGACGGCAATGCCCTTGGCAGAGATGATGTGACCATGGTAGGTGACTTGAGGCAGCCAGAATTCACACTTGGAGAACTTTGCATATAGGCGGTTCTCACGAAGCTTGTTTAGGACACACCGAAGGTGCTCTTCATGTTCTTATTTTGACTTAGAATATACTAGAATGTCATCCAGATAGACCACAACGAACTTATCAAGATACTCCATGAAAACCGAGTTCATAAGCCTCGAGAAGGTGGCAGGTGCATTGGTGAGACCGAAAGACATGACCGTGTCCTCATATAGGCCATAGCGGGTGGTGAAAGCTGTTTTAGGAACATCTTCCTTGCGGATCTTGATTTGATGATAACCACTTCTCAAATCAAGCTTAGAGAACACCACAGCTCCAGCTAATTGATCGAAGAGATCATTAATCCACGGAAGGGGATATTTATTTTTGATTGTTTTAGCATTGAGTGCCCGATAGTCAACACAAAGTCTATCAGTCTTGTCTCGCTTCTTCACAAAGATGGTTGGACTACCCCAAGAAGAAGTACTGTGCTGAATGAAACCCAACTTATCTTGTTCATCCAACTGACGTTTGAGTTCAGCCAACTCAGCAGGACCCATTTTATAAGGCCGCTTGGAGATTGGAGCGGTACCAGGTTCAAGTTCAATGACAAACTCGACCTCACGATCCGGAGGCATACCTGGCAACTCTTCAGGAAAAACATCTGGAAACTCACAGACTACAGGAACACTCTGAATACCTTCCATGGCATCATCATTCAGAGCCGCCAAAGAATAAAGCTGAATTGCAGGAGTCAGACTTGGAGAATAGACTATATGGCCTTCAGGAATTTTCAGAGAAACCGAACGTTCAGCACAATCAATCACAGCTGCATTTGCTGTCAACCAATCCATGCCCAAGATAACATCGATATCAGAATTGCCCAGAATAATTAAAGAAGCCGGAAACAAAGAGCCACCAATCTCAATTTGATTGCCATGGCTGATATGAGCAGCCCTCATGTTTGACCCAGGAGATTGTACCACAAGACGATGCAATAAAGGGACCATAGCCAGATCTTGCTCATGCGCAAACTTGTGAGAAACAAAAGAATCCGAAGCACCAGAATCAAACAAAACTCGTGCAGGAACTGAGTTAACAGGAAGCATACCCATGACAACTCCAGGGGCATGCTCAGCTTGAGCGGCGTTGGCACAGTTGGCCCGAGCAACCGTAGACCCCGACTTAGTGTTGATGTTGAGAGCTCGAGGTGGAGGTGCACGAATCATAGGAGCACTTGCCGCAGGTCTGGGAGGTGGTGGTGGAAGAGCTTTGTTGTTCATTGGACAATTCCAGTGCTGATGCCCAGTGTTTCCACAAGTATAGCAAGCACCAGGTGGACGTGGAGCAATGTAGCCAGGGACTCCGCCAGACGCTCCAGGGTAGTTGTGGTTGTAGCCCCTGGGAGCCGCAGTGAAGGAGTTTGGTGGCCTTGGTGCGTAGCTTGAAGGTCTTGGTGGAGCAGGGAGCGACGATGGGGTGTTAGGAACCCAGACACGACGCTTAGAAGGAGCTGACATAGCAGAAGAGCTTGCTGCATCACGGCTGTGTTTCTTTGACTCCTCAAACACTTGCCTACTTGCTTCTTCCTGTAGAGCTGTGTGTTGAAGTTCCAGAAAAGATGCCGGCCTTGCATGAGTGATTTCATATTTGATGGAAGCATTGAGGCCTTGCCGAAACCTCTTTTGCTTCTTCTTGTCATCAGAGATCTCATCGCCACCATAACGAGACAGGTTCATGAAGTTTCTGATGTAGGTGTTGACATTGTCAGTGCCCTGCTTGAGGTTGAGAAACACTTCCTTCATCCTTTCCATGACAATTTCTGACAGATATTTCTCTTTGAAAGCAGCAGTGAACCGCTCCCAAGTAGGCTGAAAACTAGAAAGATCTGCCTTGAGGTAATTTTCCCACCAAAGAGCTGCATCACCCTTCAGAAGGTGAGTAGCACACATGACCCATTCTTGCTCGGGAACATCCACAGTCATCAGCAACCTTGACACTTCACGAAGCCAGTCATCCGCATCAAGTGGCTGATCAGACACCTCAAATTGGCGTGGGTTGAACTTGAGAAAACTCTTGATGTCTCCTCGCTTGGGAGGTGGAGGTAGCGAAACAAACTCATTCCTCCTCACGCTTTCCTCGAAGCGCTGCTGGTTCTGCTGCATAGTGCCCAAAGCATTTGCAATACTTGCCAAAGCAGCCCCAAGTTCAGGTGGTATGTCCTCCTCAGAACGGCGTGGTGGTGCCATCCTGTGATTGATATAAAACACAAGTCAGTACTATAATGGAGAATGATAATAATCGAAAATAGTACCAAAATGGAATTAATCAAGATTAAAGAATGCAATTCACTGAGATGATATTAAAATATCAACAAAGTTCAAGGCAACTAGAAGATATTAAGCATAACGCACACGACTGAACAAGGAGTGTGGTATACAACTAACAAAGAAAAAAAAATTCCGCAAATTTCGGCATTAAAATTCCACTATATGCGCAAAACCACTTAACGAATCAAGATTAGTAACTCTACTAGTTCAATATACAAAAGCAAATGATGAAAGTAGTGGTATGGTCACGACTCCATCCCGCACTCAAACCATTACTCCGCACATGAATCAGTAAAACACATATCCCAACACCTTGTTCTTAGATGAACCTAAAGATTGGTAACTACGGAAAAGAACACCCCAACAAGATAACGTCGGATAACAAAGAGTAAGATAGATCGCATCGGTATACAACGAATCAGAACAGATCGCGTCGGTTTACAAAGGCCTGTCGGTATGGAATGTACCAACAGTTGATAACCAAAAGGCAGATGGTGGTAACATTTGGATGCAATAGATAGACAAGGAATTCACACACACACACACACACACACAAACACAAACACAACCTATGGTACTACGGAACCCAGAACACGTGAATCCTAGTTTGAATTTTAGAAGAGGATTGAAAACGTTACACTTCCTTACCAAAAAAGGGTGGGTGGGTGGGTAAGAAGAAAAATGGAAGCAGTTCTACTCTCACGCTTTGTTTTTCCCTGGTATACATAACTACCAAAATATTTGCTCGACTGACAACGACCATTTTGGCTGAGACCCTGAAGGGCGGCATGGCTCTGATACCAATTGTAACTACCTCGGTTAATTACGCTCTTAGTTACATGCCTGGATGAACGAAGGTGGTTAAAATAGTACGGTGGGGCCTAGGGCCACTCACGGTAGACCTTTCGGCCATCCTAACCACTTTCAGACAACAGGACAAGAACGAGCGGCGTAATCGGCAGGCGAAGGGATCACAAATGAGTATGTATGCAAGCCACATACAACAGTCCTCAGAGCCATTCCATCTAAAAGAAACAGAAATATTGCAACGCCATATGGCAAGATCCAAATGTCCTAGATAGATATAATAAGTTAGGATAGCTCCTCATACATCACACATCAGAGTATCAGGCGGAAGCGGAAAACAAGATCCGAGTACGGATAAGAAGCAAATTGGCATAAGATGCCCCATAAATAAACACATCCCGCCCACAGATCTCACGGATCCCCGTTCCCGGAATCTCTACACCGAATGATTGTTGCCAACATCATCTGTCTCTTCCACCCAGTATCCATCTTGCGGGTACACCTGTTCATCTGAATCAAACAATTTATCGTGTGAGACCCTAGGGGTACTCAGCAAGTCTTTATGCCGCTAAAGGGGACACAACCTGGGGTGACGCAATTCCAGCAAAAGATAATACCTAACAATTCTACAGATACTCGCTAACCATCCGCCTAACCAATGATAGACGGATGTCCGTGAATTAAGAACAACAGTTATAACAGTATAATTAACAGATCCATCCTCCTCCTCGCTTACCAACAAGGAAGCGGACGAACAACCCCATCATCCGTTGGCAGTTTTACTAACCATTCCATGAGTATTGCACTATTTACTAGTCAAGTACTTAGTCAAATTAAAAGCGGTACTTTAGTTATACTTGTCTATGATCGAGAAACTGTGCTCCAAGTCATCCATAACCACGAACATGGCTTTTAGAAAGATTTACCCTGTAGGGGTGTACGAATAGCAACACACACTCGATCAACCTCGGAAAAACCAAATCAAAACCCAACGAGGCATTCACGACAAAGCAATCACAGGATTCAGAAATATTTTAGGGGGACACCCCATTAAGCTACCCGCGACGAAGTTGGCCGGCTCCGAGACGGACCCAAGGTTTGTGTGGACGGCGGTAAACGATTGGGAACCCAAAAATGGAACTGGGCTTGTCGATACAGCGAAAACGTGTCACGATCCAAAACAGTACAGGTGCTCCTCGCACAATCTTAAATATAGTAGTAACATGGCATAAGTACATGATAGTAATAAAGCCCCAAACTAATTGTGGCCCCAAGAAATAAGAATGAATCAAGCTCTGGCTCAGGGGGGTCCATAAGGCCTCCCGGATGTGGATAGTGCGAATAGTCAAGGAACAAGAATCAAGTACTCGGGGTCCTACGGGACACAAGTGAGCAGGAAAAACCAAATAGCAGATATTGCTCACCGGTGCCTCTTTAATTAGTTATCCCATTACTACTCAGGTTAAGTTGTTTAGGTACCTCGTTATTCATCAGACACTCACATACCCTACACATGCTTTTCTACGACTCGCATGGCTCAAACAACTCCTGTAGTAATGGCTCATGGGATGGAGGAACAAGCTTCGGTGGGGTTTAAAAGTAAAGGCTATGCAGTACTTGGGATTCAATTTAATGCAATCGCGACTCCATGATGCAAGAATAAGATAGACGCAATAGGTACTGTATGTGTGCAAGCATGTGGTAGTGCTTGCCTGGCAGCTCAGTTGAAGCGAGAGATGGATCTGGGTAGTACTCCTGTGATTCCTGGTAATTCTCCTGCTGGGCGTCTATTCGACGAAGAACCAAACAAACAAGGGCCAACATAAATAAAGTGCACAAGCATATAAATTAAAGTGCGCCAAGCAAACAAGCATGCCATGATGAATGATGCACAATTTACATGGCATTAAAGTAGCATGGCAAAGGTGAGGTGTGGATACAAGAAATAAAGTAGCATGGCAAAGCAGAAAACCATTTGCACTCAGACAGATTCAGCCACCGTCACTGACGGGTGGGCCTTGCGCTGACTGGGGCCACACATGCGAAAACACTTTTCCACCGCGGTGGCTAGCCACTGAGGTCGACAGGCGGGGCCAGCGGCTTCGGGCCCATGCGACAGTGGGGTTACACCTAGAGGCTGACAGGTGGGGCGTGGCTAGAGCGCGGGTTACGGCCTGAGAAAGCAGAGGGGCTTTCTGCAATAATGCCAGAGCAGCTGACTAGTGGGCCACGAGGTACCGCGGGTTAAGAGCGAAATAAAAAGGGGGGCTTAATGTAATATGTCCACGGCCCGGTACTGTTCTTTGTCTCCACCATCTGGCGGAAAACGGCGCGCAGCACAGAGCGGGGGATCGAACCCGGGTCGCGGGCGGCCGCGCTGAGGGGGCTAGCTAGTGCGGTGGGCTAAGGGAGCTGTTAGGAGGGGGGTTGGGGCCTAGGTGAGGTGCTAGGTGGCGCGGGAACCTGGCAGACACCAGCGAGCTCTGGCGCATGGCGGGCGTTCGACGAAACGATCGGCGGTGCTAGACGGCGACAGCGAAGCGGAGGGTGTCAGGAGGGAGAGAGGCTCACCGCGGGTTGGCCGGAGGGATCAGATCGAGGAGGAACGCGGCGGATCGTCGGGGATGCAGGCGCTCCGGCGATCTAGGGTTTCGGGAAGCAGCGAGGATCTGGCGGTACTGGGAGGCTTCTGCTTCGCGTCGGCGTGTACGGGTCGAGGTAGGGGACTGCCCTTGGTCTTCCAGGCCACCTCCACGTCGTGCAGGCCGGCTGGATCGACGGGGCGACACGGTGCTGGCGGCAAGCGGCGGCAGGTCTTGGCGACGAAGAGGAAGAAGGAGGAGAGGAGGGCTGGCTCGGGCAGATCTGGGCGAGCCAGGAGACGTGTGAGAGGAGGGGAAAGGGAGGGAGAGGGAGGAGATGGCGTGTGGTCGCGGGCAGGTAAAGTAGCTCGGCCCTTTTCCTCATTTCTCCTCGAGCACGTGGGCGAGCTGGGGCTTGTCCTGGGGCTGGGCAGCGGCAGTGGGGAGGCTGCAGGTGGGGACGGTGTGGAGTAGCTGCAGGGTGGGCTAGCACGCGGTAGAGAGAAGAGAGAAAGGAGAGGGGGTAGCTCGGGCTAGGGTAGATGGTAGCCTCGGGTTAGGGTTTGTTTAGGTTAGATAGAGGGTTAGGGTTAGCTGAGGTGTGGGCCAGGGAGAGGGTGGCCAGGTGGGACCAGCAGCTAGGGAAAGAGGGAGAGAGAAAGAGAGGTAAGGTAGAGTTAGGGTTTAGTGTAAATTACGTTTAAAAGAAGTTAGAGAGAAAAATAGCTAGGTTAAGTTTGGTTAGGGTTTTAGATTTTTGGATTTGTTGAAGAGACCAAACCAAGAGGAAGGGGAGCTTGATCTCGCATAAACTAAGGTGGAGAAGAAGACAAGAAAAAGAGAAAGAAAAAGAGAGAAAGAATAAGCCTCATTTGATCATGCATGAAGAAATAGAAAATAAAAGAAAATGATGTGGATAGGAATATGGGGATGGTGGAATGGATGGATATGGACCACATAGAAAAATATCCACTAAAGCAAAGTAAAAACCAATGAGAGAAAAGGTGGTGAAGAAGGTTGCATGGCCCATGCAAAATTATAAATGCCATCATTTATTTTGTGAGAACAAACTAATGATATGGCATTATACTTATGCATTCCCAAGAAGTGGAAACAAGGCCAAGCAAGAGAATTTAAAGAACTAGATCCACCCTATTTCCCATGAGCTAGATAAAACTAAAATAAAGACAAACAAGCTCATGGACTAGTAGGATGGTGGAATTATAAAGTGGTGGAAAAGAAAGGTGATGGAATTGAAATAAAAGATATGCCCCCAAGTCAACTTGGGCATTTGAACAATATATCAATAACCAAATACAATATCAAGAGGAAAATACAATTATAGTGCATATGAGAGAAGAACCAAAGAACCAGGGTTTTATATGATGCTCAAATGCAAGGTGGCATGATGACATGAGCATGATATAATTATGATGCAACAATTGTATATAGGAAGTAGCCATTATCTTACTAGAACAAGTAGCATTAAAATTGTTAGACAATTGGAATGCTACAGTATCTCGGCCAATTGAGACCACCCCTTGCCATGCCGTCACACGCGTGACAATCGCCATAGTCGCATGCATCGAACCATGCCCTCCACTCTGACGAACGTGCCCAGTAGCAGCATCGCTAGAGTAGCCTGACCATGCCGCACTGCCTCCACCCTGTGAAAGAACATTTCATGTTTTCCTATGTGTTGTGTGTTGATAACAATACTGTGGAGATTATTCATGTGCGCTAAGTGTGCAGGAAGCTTTGAGGGGGCCGGATTATCCACCCCACCAAGGGCCGGATAATCCGGCCTACCTCATTGTTCAAAGGGAGCCAAGGCGCGTCTCTCGGTATCCGGTCGGATTTTCTCCCGGAAAATCCAAACTGGGGCGGTTTTTCCTCCCAGGCCGGATAATCTGGCAGTCGCATGGGCCGGATAATCCGGCCCCAGGTTTTGAGCAAAGGGAGCCAAGGCGCGTTGATACATTCCAAATGTATCTATAATTTTTGATGTTCCATGCTTTGTTTTATCCACTTTCTTGTGTTTTGTTCCAACTTTGGAGTACTTTTCATATGATTTCTTGGACTAACCTATTAACAAGAGCCACAGTGCCAGCTGCCTGTTTTTTGCATTTTTTAGTTCCAGGAAAGTCAGAAAATGAATATTCTCGGAATTGGACGGGACAAAAGCCAAAGTGCCTATTTTTCCGGAAGTCATCAAGTGTCAGAATACAAGACGAAAGGGGCCAGGGGGCCACCACACCACCTGGCCGCACGGCCAGGCCTGGCCTACGCCAGGGGGTGGTGTGGCCGCTCCCGGCACCCCCTCGGCCTCCCCTTCCGACTATAAGATGCCCTCGGGACGTAAGCCCTAAGTACCCGATCAAAAATCTATGAAAGAGTCTGTAGCCGCCGTCATCTCCATCCCTAGATCGGGAGGGATCTGAAGCTCTTCCCGGCACCCTGCCGGAGGGGGGGAATTCACCCTAGAGGCCTTCTTCATCACCATGCAAGTCTCCGGTGTGATGCGTGAGTAGTTCATCCTTGGACAACGGATCCATGTAGTAGCTAGATGGCTGGTTCTCCTCCTTTGTGCTTTCATGTTTAGATCTTGTGAGCTCCGTTCATGATCAAGATCATCTATTTGTAATTCTGCATGTTGTGTTTGCGGGGATCCGATTGATATTGAGATGCTATTTCAGATTGATTATTGATTCTATCATGTCTTTGTTATTTGTGATCTTGCATGCTTTCCGTTGTTAGTAGCTATCTTGGCCAAGTAGATGCTAGCAACTCCAAGAGTTAGTATTTATGCTCGATAGTGGGTTCATGCCTCTGGTAATCTAGGGAAGTGACAGAAATCTCTAAGGTACTAGATGTGCTGTTGCTACTAGGGAGAAAACAACAATCCTTTGTTCATAGAACAATCGTATTGTTTACTTTACACGCAGTTCGTAAAGCAATAATCTGTTGCATGCCACTTAATACTGGAGGGGGTTCGGATGATAACCTGAAGGTGGATTATTAGTCATAGATGTAGTTGGATGGCAGTCTATGTATAATGTTGTAATGCCCAATCAAGTCTCAAAGGAGCCAAGATGATTAGTATTTGCATGTATTGCTTTATCGATGTTTGTCAATTGCCCCGCTGTAATTTGTTCACCCAGCATGTTATCTATCTAAGGAAAGCCACCTCTAGTGAACTATGGATCCCCGTCCTTGTCTTTTACATACAATCTACAATCTTTTACTGCTTTGTGTTCACTTTCTGCAAACTTTTACTTCTTTCCATTCGATATGTTTAATCCTTTGTTTTCCGCAAAACATGGTGAGATTGACAACCTCATCGCAAGTTGGGGACAAAGTTATGTGGTTGTGTTGTGCAGGTCTCCATGTTGCTACTAGCACCGGTGGTGCGCCCTGCCAAAGCTCAGCTAGTAACACCTTTGGGGTGTTTCCTTGCTCCTACTGGTTCGATTAAACCTTGGTTTCATAACTGAGGGAAACTTGCTATTGTCCTCATCATACCTTCCTCTTGGGGTTCCTAACGAGCTCTACATCAACACCGCACCAGCACTTTTCTGGGCGCCGTGCATTGAGCCATCAAGCATTTTTCTGGCGCCGTTACCAGGGAGTCAAGGACATCTTCACAAGGGGAGTCCCTCATAACCAATCTCTTTACTTTGTTGTTTTTGTTTTGGTTAGTTTCTTTTTGCTTTGTTTGCTTGTTTCTTTATCAAAAACACACAAAAATTAGGTTTACTAGTTTGCTTTCTTATTTGAAAACACACAAAAAATGACTAGTCTTGAAAACACTAAGTTGTGTGACTTCACTACCACAAACAACAATGATTTTATGAGCACACCTATTGCTCCACCTGTGCCTGAAGATACTTTCTTTGAGATAAAACCTGCTTTGCTCAATCTTGTTATGAGAGAACAATTTTTTGGTATTGGTAATGAAGACGCTGCTTCCCATCTAAATAACTTTGTTGAACTTTGTGAGATGCAAAAGCATAGGGATATAGATGGTGATATTATTAAACTGAAATTGTTTCCTTTCTCTTCGAGAGGAAAAGCTAAATAATGGTTGAATTCCTTAACAAGGAATAGTATTGATTCTTGGACTAAGTGCAAAGATGCTTTTATTGGAAAATACTATCCTCCTGCTAAGATTATATCTATGAGAAGTGAAATAATGAAGTTTAAACAACTTGATAATGAGCATGTTGCTAAAGCTTGGGAAAGAATGAAATCTTTGGTTAAGAATTGTCCCACTCATGGACTGACTGCTTGGATGATCATCCAAACTTTTTATGCAGGATTGAACTACTCTTCAAGGAACCTATTGGATTATGCTGCTGGAGATACCTTTATGACCATCACTTTGGGTGCTGCAACAAAACTTCTGGACAATATGATGGTTAATTATTCTGAATGGCATACTGAGAGAGCTCCACAAGGTAGGAAGGTAAATTCTGCTGAGGAAACCTCCTCCTTGAGTGATAAAATTGATATTATTATATCTATGTTTGTTAATGGGAAAGCCCATATTGATCCAAATAATGTTCCTTTAGCTTCTTTGGTTGCTCAAGAAGAGCAAGTTGATGTGAACTTCATAAGAAATAATAATTTTGGCGACAACGCTTATGGTAATAACAATTTTAGGCCCTACCCTCCTAATAATACTTATGGTGATAGTGGTAAACCTGGAATACCTAGTGAAGGAAGAATTTTAGAAGTTGAAAGAGCCACTAAAAACTTCATGCAAATGCAATATGAGCAAAATAAACTATTTACTAAAACTATGGAGGAACAATCTACCATTTTGAAGAACATTAGCCATCAACTTGAGAGTCAAAATAGGGAAATTCCTAGTTTACAATTGAAACTCTCTAATGCTGAAAGGAATATATCATCCCTATCTAAAGCTCAATCTTCATTGATTAATAAAATGGCTGCTAAACCTAGAACTAATGATAATCCCTTTGCACCTACTAATGCCATACAAGTAAGAATTGATGAAAATGCTAGACTATTAGCTGAATTACATGCTAAGTGGGAAAGAGAAGATGAAATTGCTAGAAACATTAGTGTTTATACTATTACCACCACTAGTGTTGAGGCTAGTAATAGTTCTACTACTTTAGATGATAAATTTGATTTTGATCTTGATGGTTGCAATATCTCTGAAGTTATTAAGTTCCTACAAAAGCTTGCTAAAAGTCCTAATGCTAGTGCTATGAACATGGTCTTTACGAAACACATTACTAATGCTCTCATAAAGATTAAATAAGAAAAGATGAAACATAAAGCTTCTATTCCTATAAAACAAGAAGATGGTTGGGAACCCATCATTAATATGAAAGTGAATGACTTTGATTTCAAAGCTTTATGTGACCTTGATAGTAGTGTTTCTATTATGCCTAGAAGGATTTATGATATGCTTGATTTGCCTCCACTTGAAGATTGTTATTTGAATGTCCCACTTGATGATAATGCTAAAAAGAAATTCATGGGGAGTCTTAATGATGTTCTTATTATGGTTAACAATGCCTATGTCCCCGTTGATTTCTATGTTTTGGATGTTGAATGCAATGCTTCTTGTCCTATTACTTTGGGAAGACCTTTTCTTAGAACTGTTGGTGCCATCATTGATATGAAAGAAGGCACCATTAAATATCAACTCCCACTCAAGAAAGGTATAGAACACTTCCCTAAAAAGAGAGAAAAGATTTCTTTTGCTTCTCCTATGAAAATAAAATTTGGTCTTAATGCTTCTTCATTTGACAACACTTGATTCTTTTCTTGCTTCTTATGCCTAACTTAAAGGCGTTAAAGAAAAGTACTTATTGGGATATAACCCAAAAGTTTTAGATGAGTCTTGGAAGTTATTACTCCTTATCCTTTTTATTTACTTTTTGTGCCAAGAGTAACCTCTAATGAGAGAGAAGTAATGATTGGGAAAGTTGTTGTCCCGAAACAGATTTCTTTGCTTCACCGTAGAAATTCGTGTAAAATATCTGAAGGTCTTTTTAAGGCATGAATTTTTGTGCTTCTCCCCCAGGTTGTTATCTAACTTTCGTTAGATCAACACGTTTTATTTGAGCAACAGAAGGTCTTCGAAAAAAATCGTCTTTACCTGCTGGTCTGTTTTGACTGATTTCTGCCATTTTCTGCATTTGCTTCTTGTTGGTTGCTTCTTGAGTTCTTTTGGGGAATTGAGATTTTTGAGGGAAGTGCTATAGTAGATAGTATTCTAATGGAAGTTTATTTGGTGTTAGAACTGAACCCTAAGACTTATTTATCTTGAGTGCACTAATGTTTCTAATAAAGATTGTGTGAAGTCTTGTATGAAGGAAAATTTCATGTGTATGGAAGGAATGAGTAATGATATGAAGGATGGACTAAAGCTCAAGCCTGGGGATGCCACGCGTGTCACCCCAAGAAATATCCAATAAGTACAAGTGTCAAAGCTTGGGGATGCCCAAGGCATTCCCCTTCTTCATCAATAAAAATCCCAGGTTTCTTCCAAACGCTTCATTTTTATTGTTTCATGCACAGTTGTGTTGTTCTTGGAGCGTCTTTTTTTCGTTTTCGTTTTTTTTTTTCGTTAGCTTTGGTTTTCTTAGTTTTCTAAATAAATTGGTTGGACCCCCTCTTTCATACATTGGTTTGCAAATAGTTTGGTTTGGTTTGGAAAAGAGTAGGAAAGTTCATACGTATGTGGTAAAAAGAGCTTGTTTTTGACTATGGCCTATGCTTTGTCATGCCATGCTTGATATTGTTTTGGCTTTATGCTTAGTATTCTTTGTTGTAGCATGACTTGTTATAAACAATTGAGATTGCTTAATGTGCCTTGGATGAATCATGCGTTGTTTTAGCATATTAAAGCATAGTATAGTGGTATTCTCCTTTGATGCTTTATTTGGGTTGACTTGGCGCATGCTCACACCATGTTATGACTATCTAAAGTCACCATATCCTTTATGATCCTTTAGTTTTCAACTTGTAGTATCACTTTATGCTTTTATCAATGATGTTTTCTCGCTCTGCATGATTATGGCCATTATTGCTCTCTTAGTTTGTCGCTCCTAGTCTTTTGCTAGCCTCCACAACCAAGTATGAGTTCCACTCATGCATCCAACTCCTTAAACCAAGTTATTCCAAAGAGTCCACCATACCTACCTACTAGCTTATGCTATTCCAAGTATATTCATGCTTTTGTTTACCTTCCAAATTAAAATTGTTATGAGAAAACTAGTGATTAAAACTCTCACGAACTTGATGGCACACTTTACTTTTTTGCATCTAATAAACTTGAACCATTGGGTCCTTCTTTGTTGCGTATATGCTTGCGCTTTATAAGTTCAAATTACCAGAACCATGTTTCATGGGGAACGCTTTCAACATTGCGCTTGTACTTTGTATCCCGTTGATATCGTGTTCTTTTGATTACGGATCCCGGCGGTGTGAAATAAAAGTGGAACTTGTAAGATCATGGAGTTCGTATGTGTGTTAGAGAAACGCCTGGGCCGCTAGCCTAAGCCATGCCTAATCATGGTGGAAACTTGCAGCATCACCATAATGAGCACTCTATGAATCATACTCAATAAAAACCTATGCAAATAGCAAATAAAAAGATCGCTGAGATGCTCATTGTCTGCTTGCCTTGTCATTTTGATTATGGGAAAGCTCCCGTATCATGTGCAAGGGGTACTCCATTGGTGGTTCTTAATGATACACATGTACTTACAATGACAAGAGCTTAGTCATGACTGAAGTTGAGTAGCATGAGGATCGTTCTTCGTAACTAAGGGGCATGAGATTTTGGTTTATAACTTGTCAAGCATATCCTCTTAGTTGTGTCACTTTAACCTTAATCACCTTAAAGATGCTTATGATAGGGGCAATGAGAGCTGAAAGCTATAAGTACCATAATTTTTGGAATCTCTTTATGAGACTTGAATCCCTACTTCCTTTTATAAAAAGGTCTTTCTTCCACCATTATATTGAGTCTCCACCTTCTATCTTTATGCACCTACTTTGAGAGCATAGTGGCCATTCTTAGTTCTATGTGCATTGTCCCAAGACTAGTTGATTGATGCATAACTTGATATTGCTTGTTTTAAACTATTGTATCTAGTCACTCTTATGAACTTTGAAGGTGTCCTATGCATTTATATTTGCTACTCTATGAGGAACAAGCTGAATACTATTATGCTATGCTTTCTTTATGTGAAACAAACAAACGTCTTGCAAAGCATTGTTATTCATGAATCTTTTGTTTGTGCCTTTTGATGTTGCATCATAGTATCTTTGTCTTATTGCCAGAACTTTGTCTTTCATGTTATGATTGAAGTACTATGATCCCAGCTTTGAATGTTTTGCAAATACTTTGATCAAGTCTTTGATGGTGCATGTCACCTCAAAAATTATTCTTTCTTTTTATCACTTACCTACTCGAGGACGAGCATGAGTTAAGCTTGGGGATGTTGATACACTGCAAATGTATCTATAATTTTTTATGTTCCATGCTTAGTTTTATCCAATTTCTTGTGTTTTGTTCCAACTTTGGAGTACTTTTCATATGATTTCCTGGACTAACCTATTAACAAGAGCCACAGTGCCAGCTGCCTGTTTTCTGCTATTTTTGGTTCCAAGAAATTCTGAAAATGAATATTCTCGGAATTCGACAGGACAAAACCCAAAGTGCCTATTTTTCCGGAAGTCATCAAGTGCCATAATAGGAGACGAAGAGGGGCCAGGGGGCCACCACACCACCTGGCCGCACGGCCAGGCTTGGCCCGCGCCAGGGGGTGGTGTGGCCACTCCCGGCACCCCCTCGGCCTCCCCTTCCAACTATAAGATGCCCTCGGGACGTAAACCCTAAGTACCCGATCAAAAATCCACGAAAGAGTCTATAGCCGCCGTCATCTCCATCCCTAGATCGGGAGGGATCTGAAGCTCTTCCTGGCACCCTGCCGGAGAGGGGAATTCACCCTGGAGGCCTTCTTCATCACTATGCAAGCCTCCAGTGTGATGTGTGAGTAGTTCATCCTTGGACTACGGATCCTTGTAGTAGCTAGATGGCTGGTTCTCCTCCTTTGTGCATTCATGTTTAGATCTTGTGAGCTCCGTTCATGATCAAGATCATATATTTGTAATTCTGCATGTTGTGTTTGCGGGGATCCAATGGATATTGAGATGCTATTTCAGATTGATTATTGATTCTATCATGTCTTTGTTATTTGTGATCTTGCATGCTTTCCGTTGTTAGTAGTTATCTTGGCCAAGTAGATGCTAGCAACTCCAAGAGTTAGTATTTATCCTCGATAGTGGGTTCATGCCTCTGGTAATCTGGGGAAGTGACAGAAATGTCTAAGGTACTAGATGTGTTGTTGCTACTAGGGAGAAAACAACAATCCTTTGTTCATAGAACAATCGTATTGTTTACTTTACACGCAGTTCGTAAAGCAATAATCTGGTTCTTGCTACTTAATACTGGAGGGGGTTTGGATGATAACCTGAAGGTGGATTATTAGTCATAGATGCAGTTGGATGGCAGTCTATGTATAATGTTGTAATTCCCAATCAAGTCTCAAAGGAGTCAAGATGATTAGTATTTGCATGTATTGCTTTGTCGATGTTTGTCAATTGGCCCGCTGTAATTTGTTCACCCAGCATGTTATCTATCTAAGGAAAGCCACCTCTAGTGAACTATGGATCCCCGTCCTTGTCTTTTACATACAATCTACAATCTTTTACTGCTTTGTGTTCACTTTCTGCAAACTTTTACTTCTTTCCATTCGATACGTTTAATCCTTTGTTTTCCGCAAAACATGGTGAGATTGACAACCTCATCGCAAGTTGGGGACAAAGTTCTGTGGTTGTGTTGTGCAGGTCTCCACGTTGCTACTCGCACCGGTAGTGCGCCCTGCCAAAGCTCAGCTAGTAACACCTTTGGTGTGTTTCCTTGCTCCTAGTGGTTCAATTAAACCTTGGTTTCATAACTGAGGGAAACTTGCTACTGTCCTCATCATACCTTCCTCTTGGGGTTCCCAACGAGCTCTACATCAACACCGCACCAGCACTTTTCTGGGCGCCGTGCATTGAGCCATCACGCGTCGCTCGGTATCCGGTCGGATTTTCTCCCGGAAAATCCGAACTGGGGCGGTTTTCCTTCCCAGCCTGGATAATCCGGCCTTCACATAGGACCGGATAATACGGCCCCGATAAGTTGATCAAGGGCAAGCTCGGCGTGACGCTCTGATAGGGGGGCGGATTATCTGCCGGATATTCCGAGTCTGGGGCAGAGTTTTCCTAGGCCAGATAATCCGACCCTCACTTGAGCCGGATAATCCAGCCCCCAAAGTGTCCAACGGCTGGTTTTGGAAGGGGGTATAAATACCCCTTCTTCCCCAACATTCAGAACTCTTGATTCATTCGAAATTGTCCAGACATTGTGCAAGAGCTCCCATTCTCGATCTCCCACTTCAACCACCTAAAGGCTTTGATCTTTGGGGGAATTGAAGGAGGAGAGGATCATTATCATCATCACAAATCAAGCGCATTAACTCCTCTCCATTCACTTGGAGAAATCCCTGATCTAGTATTCTTGTCAATACATAGATCTTGTTCGTTGTATTTGATAACTTTGTTCTTTTGGCAGCTTGTTGTCATTTCGGGAGCCTCCAAGTTGATTGTGGAGTTGTTGCCCTGCTAGTTGTGTAAAGGCGCCGGTACCCGCCTCGAAGGGTCCCTATAGTGGAAAGGTGGAGCAGGCCTTTGGTGGCGGGATCCATCGGAGAACAGGGTGAGGCCTATTGTGGTGTGGTGGTCTTAGTACCGCCCACCCCTCCAACGCAGATGTACTTCCCTTAACAAGGAAGGAACCGCGGTCAAACAAATCCTGTGTCTCCACGTGCTTCATTACGGTTTACCCGTTCCTCTTCCACTTGCTCTTTACTCGCTAGTAGATAGGTTTTCATATAGGGAAATTCCACCTAATAGTATATCTAGAGAATTTACCCTTTGTGTTAAGCCTAAAATTGGAAAAAGTATTAAAATTTGGAGTAGCACCTATTCACCCCCCCTCTAGGTGCCCATACAATCCATTTCAATTGGTATCAGAGCCCCGACTCTTAATTCGGGCTTAACCTCCTAAGAGTAGTATGGGTACCAAGGATGATGGGAATGAGGCTGTGTATAAGGTCACAATGGATGATATCAAGATGTTGGAAACAACCTTGTTGAAATCCTTTGAGGCCAAGATGGAGGAGATGAATCAAATGATTGCTCGCCTCACATCATCTATAGCCCCATCTCCATCCTCCTCTGAGGCTGCCACACCATCATCTAAGGAAAAGGGTTACACTGGATCGAAGGATGATGATGCGGAAGGTGAAAAACTTAATGGTTCCACCTCCAAGAAGGGAAGTGGTAAGGAGGAATATAGTGAGTTCGCCACAGATATTCCCCTGACCCACCTATCCCTCATCCTCATATAAACAATAGGGGTGATCCACCCAAGCTCACTGCATCCTCTTGCAATAAATGGCAATTCTTAATAAAATCTCATGTTTGCAGCTGCTCTATTGAACTTTGGAGGATTATTGAAGAGGGTCTTCATTTTGGAGATCAAACCAACCTGACAAGAAGAGAATTTGTGGACAGCCAATTGAATGCCACTGCTCTCCACATGATACAACTTGGTGTGGGTCCCAAGGACATGCCACACATTGAACATCTCAACACAGCTAAAGAAGCTTCGGATGCTCTTACGGATCTCTTTGTAGGGAATGAAAGCATGAGAAGGAACAGATATGTGATGCCCTTAGTAATGAAGCTGAGGGATTCTAACATGTTGGATGGTGAAAACCATGAAGACTTGTATAGAAGACTCAAGGGCATCGCAACAACATTTAGAAAGAATGGGGCCACTCACATTGATGATGCATGGATAAAAAGGAAATATGTCAGTGCCTTAATGCCTTTCGAGCCAACAGACTTGAAGAGCCTACAAGGTAGACATAACTACCATCAAATGACATCCAATGAGGTCATGCAAGAGATGGCGTCATTCAAAGTGGAAGCAAAGAATGCTGAAGATGCTCGTGCTCGGGCCATTGGAATGCAAAAGGGTGTCAATGTTGCTCTCAAAGCCAATGTTGTTGAGCAAGAGGAGGATGAAAGAGCATTTGAGGGGGCCTCTATGGACTGCCCCGATGAAGTAAAACGTGCTCATGGTGAGTACATGGCATTTTATGCAAGGAACTTTTGGAAGGACCCTGCCAAAGCCAAGTCGGAACTTGAGCGGAAGAACGGGTCAAATGGAAGAAGAGAAAGTGGCCCAAAACTGAGAAATTTCTACAACGGTGGAGATAGAATGCACTTTGTAGCCGAGTGTCCATTTATTAAGAAGAATGGCCCCTTTAAGAAGCAACCCAAGATCGTCTTAGTAGCACAAGAAGAATACTCCTCTGCAAGTGAAGATGAAGAGGATGATGATAGTTCTTACGAGGTGGCTTCTATAGCCACCACATCGACTCCTTCATCTCTCTTTGACTCACCAAACGAGAACGTCATCAACAACAACGCTACTTGCCTAATGGCAAGAGGGTCCGAGGTATCAACTTCTAGCTCTTCATTTCCTAAGACTAACATAATTTTGGATATGGATGATCATGACAGTCTTAAAATTAAAGAAGAAGTTATTGCTTTGCATACCTTTTTCACTAATCTTCAAGGTGAGCACAAACTCCATTTTGATGCTCTTATGAGTCAACTTGCTCAAGCCGAAGATCTTCTTGAAGAAAAGGGCGGAATTGAAAGAGAAGATGCCTTGGAGATAGCTTCTTGGAAGAATTCCTTGGAAGAGGAAGAGGAAGCTCGAGTATCTTTGGAAGAGAGACTCAAATCCATTGAGGAGTCACAGGAAGAAGCTATGGCTCAGCTCATCAAAGAACGTGACCATGCTCTTGCCAAGGTAAAGAAACTAAAGAAAGAAAAGGTTGACTTTGGGGCTATTCATGCTAGACTTTTGGAGAAGTTTGATAATCTTTAAAGTGCTCACAAGGCATTGAAGAGTGATCATTCTACTTTAAATGAGTCTCATGACCAGCTCCAAACTCAATTGAAACGGTATGATGTGCCAACTACATCCACTTCATCCTATGGAAAAGAAGACCTTGCAAGAGGTTCTCAACACAAAGGTAAAGAAGTTATTGATGAGATACTGAGCAAGATACTGAGCAAGCAAAGGACAAACAATAGTAAAGAAGGTCTTGGTTACATTCCCAAGAAATAGAGCAAGAAAAACAAGAAGAAGAAGAAGAAGAAGAAGAAGAAGAGCAAGACTGCTCAACAAAAGACTAGCAACATTACCAATGACAAGACTAATTATGATGGTTTTGCAGGGGTCAATAATCCTAACTTTGAATTATATTGCGATTATTATGGTGATGTTTATGCTAGTTATGTAGGCCCTTATGATTGTTACATTACTTGGTCTATTTGGGTTCCCAAGACCCTTGTCACTAACATGTGAGGACCCATTGAAAAATGGGTACCTAAAACCAAGAAGTAATTTTCTTGCAGGGTTATGCTTCCGGTGGTTCTAAATGGGTACTCGATAGCGGTTGCACGAGTCATATGACCAGAAGCAAGGACATCATCATGGAGATGCGGCCAAACCATGATCACATAACTGTCTCCTATGGTGACAAGTCAAAATCTGAGGTATTGGGTCTCGACAAAGTTGTGGTGGCTCACGATATCTCTCTCGTGGACGTCATGCTTGTTGAGACCCTCGGGTACAACTTACTTTCAGTTCGCGCCCTTGGTAAGATGGGCTTTGCAGTTTATATTGATACTGATTTGGTGGTACTCTTGTGGAGCAAGTCTCTAAAAGTCGCTTTCGTGGGATATGTCGAAAATGACCTGTACGTGGTGGACTTTTCGGGGAAAACCACTATAGGCCCGATGTGTCTTTACAGAAAGGCTAACACGGGTTGGCTATGGCATCGCTGACTAGCCAATGTCAATATGAGAACTTTGCAAAGTCTCAACAAGGGTGGCCACAACCTTGGACTAAAATAAAATGTCTCCTTTGCCAAAGATCGTGTTTGCAGGGCGTGTGTTGAAGGGAAAATGCATGCTCTCCTCATCGAAGGAAAACTATTATCTCGTCAAAAAGGATCTTAGAGCTCCTTCATGTGGACCTCTTCGGACCTCCATCTCATGCAAGCCTCGGTGGGAAGAAGTATTGTCTAGTGATTGTTGATGATTACTCAAGATACACTTGGGTTTATTTCTTCAAGTTGAAGAGTGAAACTCATCAAACTATCATCGACTTCGCCAATGAGGTGCAACATCAACACAACGTCCCCATTATGGCTATAAGAAGTGATAACGGCTCTGAGTTCAAGAGCTACACCTTAAATGAGTTCCTAAGTGAAGAGGGGATAAGACATCAATATTCTGCTGCGTACACCCCTCAACAAAATGGTGTAGCCGAGAGGAAGAATCAGACTCTAATGGATATGGCAAGATCAATGCTAGCCGAATTTAAATCTCCATATAACTTCTGGGCTGAAGCAATCTCTACTGCTTGTCACTCATCCAACCGTTTATACCTCCGTAAGATCTTGGACAAGACTCCATATGAAATACTTATCGGTAACAAGCCAAACATCTCATACTTTCGGGTATTCGGGTGTAAGTGTTTCTTTCTTATCAAGGGAGTTCGTTTATCTAAGTTTGAATCTAAGGCTCTAGAAGGTATTTTGTTGGTTATGGTGCCGAATCCCACACTTATAGAGTCTACAATAAGCTCTCCGGAACTGTTGTAGAATCTTGTAGTGTGGTGTTCGAGGAAAATGATGGTTCCCGTGCGGAGCAAGTTGGTGTTTGTGATGCAGATGTTGAAATACCCCAAGATGCCGTAATAAGAATGGGCGTGGGATTCTTCCGCCCCATTGAGGAACCCCTTCTGGCGGATCAGGAAGGACAATGCTCTACTCATGAAGAGCCCTCATCTACACATACCCAACATGTTCCCACCACGGGAGCAACTCCTGCACCATCTCCATCAACTAATGAAGGTCAAGTTGTTCCAGAAAGCTCTAGGCCGGATTATCCGGTGGACACTGAATTATTCGGCCACCCCGCCCCTGCTGACCATATTGCTCCTGGTGGTGAAGATATCGATGCAAGCTCCAGGCCAGATTTTCCAGCCAGCCACGGATTATCCGGGCCCTCTCCAGTTCAAGCAAGCCCTAGGCATCCTGATGAAGCTGCTCCATGTACTCCCAGGACGGATTATCCGGCCCTGACTCACCTGTTCAGCAGCCTCCTGTTACGGCTACTGACTCACCTCAAGGGCACGCTCCATCACCTCCTACTACTGTTATCCCAGTTCCTTGTCAAGGTCGAGCAAATGATCCCAATGAAGATTCAAGTGATGAAACTACTCCACCAAGACACAACAAACTTATTGAACTTTGTCGCAAGGCTCGGGATGATCGGAACCTTGAGTTAAGGGGTCACACCCTCGACAAGGTTGTTGGTGAGCTACAACGAAGGGTTTCTACAAGAAGGGAATTGGCCGGTTTTGGTGAGCATCAAGCTCATATCTCAATGGTGGAACCTAAGAAGGTCTTTGAAGCTCTTGAACATCTTTACTGGGTTTTTGCTATGCATGAAGAATTGAATAATTTCGAGCGCAACAAAGTCTAGAAACTCGTGGAGAAACCCAAAGATTGCAGCAATGTTATCGGTACCAAGTGGATATTTAAAAACAAGCAAGATGAGAATGGCATTGTTGTGAGGAACAAGGCAAGACTTGTGGCACGAGGTTACTTTCAAGTTGAGGGCATTGACTTCGGCGAGACCTATGCTCTAGTAGCTTGCCTTGAGTCCATCCGTATCCTTCTTGCTTATGCTGCCCACAACAATTTTAAGTTGCAGCAAATGGATGTCAAGAGTGCCTTCCTTAATGGTCCTCTACATGAGTTGGTATATGTAAAGCAGCCCCCAGGTTTTGAGGATCCTAACTATCCGAATCATGTCTACAAACTCGATAAGGCACTCTATGGCCTTAAACAAGCCCCACGTGCGTGGTATGAGCACCTTAAAGAGCTTTTGTTAGATCGTGGCTTCGAAGTTGGGCAAATCGATCCCACTCTTTATACTAAGAAGGTTAAGGGGGATCTCTTCATATGCCAACTATATGTAGACGATATCATCTTTGGTTCTACTAATAAAGCTTTTAATGATGAATTTTCAAAGCTTATGACTGACAGGTTTGAGATGTCTATGATGGGGGAATTATGGTTCTTTCTTGGATTCAAGATCAAACAACTTAGAGAAGGAACCTTTATTAATCAAGCAAAGTACATCCAAGACATGCTCAAGAGATTCAAGACGACAGATCTAAATGGTGTTGCCACTCCAATGTAAACAAAATGTCATCTTGAACTTAAGCCACATGGTAAAGATGTGGAGCAAAAGGTATACCGGTCCATGATCGGCTCTCTTCTTTACCTCTGCGCATCTAGACCCGATATCGTGTTGAGTGTGGGACTGTGTGCAAGGTATCAAGCAGCTCCTAAAGAAAGCCACTTAGTGGCGGTCAAGAGGATCTTTCGATATTTGGTTCATTCCACTAACTTTGGTCTCTGGTATCCCAAGGGCTCCAATTTCTCATTATGTGGTTATACTTACTCAGATTGGGCTGGTGATAAGGATGATCGGAAATCCACTTCTGGAGCTTGTCAATTCTTGGGAAGATCTCTTGTGTGTTGGTCATCTAAAAAGCTGAATTGTATATCTCTCTCCACCACCGAAGCTGAATATGTTGCTACTGCCAGCGCCTGCACTTAATTATTGTGGATGAGGCAAACTTTAAAGGAATACAGTGTCAATTGTGACAAAGTTCCTCTTTTATGTGATAATGAAAGTGCAATCAAAATTGCGTACAACCCAGTACAACACACAAGGACGAAGCATATTGAGATTCGGAATCATTTTATTCGAGACCATGTTGCTCGAGGCGATATTGATCTATCCTTTGTGAGCACGAAGAATCAACTTGCAGATATTTTCACGAAGCCACTTGATGAAGCAAGATTTTGCTACTTGAGGAATGAGCTAAATATCATTGATTCCAGGAGCTTGTCTTGATTACCCATGCACTCACTCGAACCTCTCAATCCTATTTTGGTCTAGGTGTGGGCATGGATATAGGGGGAGTGTGGTCCTTACTCACTGGGCTAACCCTGCCCCCATAATGCCAAAATCAAGATAAATCATTTCTCTTAATATCATTTTGTGATATGTGATCTTATTGATGAGTATTGGTCGTGAACCCAAGATATATCTTCGCGGTGTCACACCATACACTCCAACAAGGTGGCTTTGGCCACCGCCCTCTCCCTTGAGGAGAATTGGATCTTTTTGGCTGTTTTTTTCTCTCTCATGTTCTTATGGGAATCGCACACAATCTTGGCTTTTATTTGATTTGGGTCTTGCAATTTTGAGTGTCTAGTACCATCTCAGTTTGGTTCTCTTAATCCTAAGCCTTTCCCTACCCCTAAGCCATCTATTCTTGCACACAAGTCCCTAGTACACCTTGTGGGGGTGTTGTTTGGGGACGCGCGGGCCTGGTTCTGTGTACAACAGAATTCCAGATTTGAGGCCGGATAATCTGGCCCAAGTGTAGGCCGGATAATCCGGCCCTGGCAGATTTCGTCTTAAAGGGCAGAGATCGGGGGGAGGGCTCATAATGAGTAGCACTTCTCCCCCAACCCTCTCCTCCTCCTGAGCCGCCGCCTGCCGTCCCCCACCCTCCCCGGAGCCTCTCCGGCCACCGGATTTTCCGGGCCTCGCCAGATCTTCTTCTCCGCGCCTGCGGGTACCTTCTCCTCTGCGTTCTTCCTCCGATGAGTGAGGGTAACTCCCTCTCTCTCCATCTTTGGCTAGATGTGTTACTTGTTGGGTGGAACGTTGTCTAGAAGGATGTGTTTTCGCATAGAAATCATAGTCTTGCTGTTTCTAGGCCCAATCTAATTTTTTGCATTCAATCTAGGTGGAATCGAAATTTTCTGCCAGAGTCGGATTATCCTCCCCTGGCCAGGCCGGATAATCCGGCCTGACACATTCAATTCTGGTTCAGTTTCACTATGGAGTATGCATTGAGTAGATTTGTCCTATGAACTTTTTGACTACTTTTTCCATGCTCTCTTCTGGACTTGTGTGTATGCTTATCCCCTTGCTATCGCCCTTGTTCTCCTCACAGGTGGTTCTAGTGTTCCCAAGACCTACAAGCGCCGCCCTCGCGGTAAATACTTTCGGGACGACGGACAGGGTAACTTAGTGGACGAAGTTGAGTTGAGGAGGAGAAAGAACGAAGAGAAGCGCATGGCGGAACAAGCAAAGAGGACTAGGAAGGGGGTGTCCAAGAGAAAGGGCAAGGATCCCAAGATCAACTATAGGACTTTGGATGCAGTCACCTATTCCTCCATCCGTCACCGTGACTTGTTTGCTGAGTTGCCTCGTGATGATGAGCTAGGGGATATTCGTTTTTGGTGTGCGGGACAGAAAGGTATCTATGAAGATGTGTATGCCAGGCTGAACATTAGGCTTACACACCCACTGGTCCTTGCTGAGGCTTTGGAGAAGGCCCACCTTGTGGATGCGATGTTTGTGGCTGAGAGGATGGGGCTGCACCATCTCATGTCTCTCCAATGCTCTTTTGACTCTGAGGTGGTGAAGCAGTTCTTCTCCACTTTGGTTATTTGTGGGGATGAGTGTCGCACTATGAAGTGGATGACTCATGACAGGCCAATGTCTGCTGATTTTCACGTGTTTGCTGAGGTTCTTGGATACTCTTTCCGCAGCAGGGATAGAGCCAGTGGCCACCGCATCATCACCCAGCTGAAGCCCAACAAAGATGCAGCTCTCTCTCCTTGCACTGTCGACAATGGCATTGTGGCCACTCTGGCTGGTCTTGCTCCCATCTATGCTGCCTTAGTGGGTCTCTTCTGTGACTCCATCACTCCAAGTGGGGGCAACAATGACAGCATTCATGGTCACCTTGTCCAGCTACTTCAATTTTCTCATGAGGTTGCCTCGTACGAGGACGAGTCGGTACAGTATAGGCTGGATGTCATGGACTTCATTTATCATGAACTGACTGATGCTATGTTCAACCGTCTGTCCATCCCCTATGCACCCTACATTGTGATGCTCATAAGGCACCTGCTTCCTTCTGAGGAGTTCCACATTGATTCGGTGCATAAGGCCAAGAAGATCTACACCAAGGTTCGGAAGACCTCTCGCCCCTCCTCTGCTCCTGAGGGTCTCATGAGGGATGCTCGCAGGCCCCCATTGTCCCCTGTTGCCCGTGAGATCAAGCAGCTGAACTGGTTCTAGCGTCACATACTACGCATGCGAGTGGACACGCGCAAGGGTTAGAACGAGGCATACAAGCAGCGCCATGAGTTGGCTCACTCCCAGCAGCTCATTCTCCACCATGTGTCCGGTGCTTCGGGTGACCCTCCAGCTCCTACACCTCCCACACCATATGCTCGGTGGAACTCTTCCTCCGGGTAGAACTATGGAGAGCTGGAGCATCACTTGTTCCCCTCTACGGCTGCTGCTGATGATGAGGATGAGGATGGTGACACTGAGGAGCTTGAAGATGAGGATGAGGATGAGAATGAAGACGAGGACAAGGATGAGGACGAGGACTACGAGTGATCCCGTGGGGCGCTAGTATCACTCTTCTTCCTTTTTGGTGTATCGATGCCAAAGGGGGAGAAGTAGTTCTATTAGGATATTCGTGGATTTGCACAAGACGGGCATAAGCACTTGCATTTTTCTATTCGTCGTTTTCTTGCTTATGCCCATTTAGCGTTGAACTTTAAATTTGTCGTTTGTTTGAGACTCTATGTCAATGGTTGCCTGGATTATGCTTATGGATTTCATCTCATGGATTATGCTTAAGGATCCATCTATTCATATCCTATTATGCTGGAAGTCTTTATCAAGGAAGGCGCTTATATTGGTTATCTCGGTAATAATTGAGGCTATGTCAAGGATGCCTTCCCTCTACCTCGGTGGTATGATTATGTTGCTCATATGTCTATGGAATAGATTCACCTATTTGTGTGCATTTGTATTCCAATGCAAAATTCTAATATGCACACATTGAGGGGGAGTCTCTTCCATGGTTATTGTTGTTTGTCTTGTGACTTTTTCTAGCAAATCCTGGTATTGTCATATAACACCAAAAAGGGGGAGATTGAAAGAACATTTCATGTTTTCCTATGTTTTGTGTGTTAGATAACAATACTGTGGAGATTATTCATGTGCGCTAAGTGTGCAGAAAGCTTTGAGGGGGGCCGAATTATCCGCCCCACCAAGGGTCGGATAATCCGGCCTACCTCATTGTTCAAAGGGAGCCATGGCGCGCCTCTCGGTATCCGGTCGGATTTTCTCCCGGAAAATCCGAACTGGGGCGGTTTTTCCTCCCCAGGCCGGATAATCGGCAGTCGCATGGGCCAGATAATCCGGCCCCCAGTTTTTGAGCAAAGGGAGCCAAGGCGCGTCGCTCGGTATCCGTTCGGATTTTCTCCCGGAAAATCCGAACTAGGGCGGTTTTTCCTCCCCAGGCCAGATAATCCGGCCTTCACATAGGACCGGAGAATTCGGCCCCCAGAAGTTGATCAAGGCAAAGCTCAGCGCGACACTCTGATAGGGGGGCGGATTATCTGCCGGACATTCCGAGTCTGGGGGTGGAGTTTTCCCCAGGCCGGATAATCCGGCCCTCACTTGGGCCAGATAATCTGGCCCCAAAGTGTCCAACGGCTGGTTTCGGGAGGGGGTATAAATACCCCTTCTTCCCTAACGTTCAGAAATCTTGATTCATTCGAAATTGTCCAGACATTGTGCAAGAGCTCCCATTGTAGATCTCCCACTTCAACCACCCGAAGGCTTTGATCTTTGGGGGAACTGAAGGAGGAGAGGATCATCATCATCATCACGAATCAAGCACATCAACTCCTCTCCATTCACTTGGAGAAATCCCCGATCTAGTATTCTTGTCAATACCTAGATCTTGTTCGTTGTATTTGATAACTTTGTTCTTGTGGCATCTTGTTGTCATTTCGGGAGCTCCAAGTTGATTGTGGAGTTGTTGCCCCGCTAGTTGTGTAAAGGCGTCGGTACCCGCCTCGAAGGGTCCCTATAGTGGAAAGGTGGATCATGACTTTGGTGGCGGGATCCATCGGAGAATAGGGTGAGGCCTATTGTGGCGTGGTGGTATTAGTACCGCCCACCCCTCCAACACAGATGTACTTCCCTTAACAAGGAAGGAACTGCGGTCAAACAAATCCCGTGTCTCCGCGTGCTTCATTACGGTTTACCCGTTCCTCTTCCACTTGCTCTTTACTCGCTAGTAGATAGGTTTGCATATAGGGAATTCCACCTAATAGTATATCTAGAGAATTTACACTTTGTGTTAAGCCTAAAATTGGAAAAATTATTAAAATTTGGAGTAGCACCTATTCACACCCCCCCCCCCTCTAGGTGCCCATACGATCCATTTCACCCTGGTTGTATAAATAGAGGCCACCCCAGCCCTCAATCTCCACACCATCTCACTCCCCACTCACCACAGAACCAAACCGACTCTTCCCGGCGCAAGGCGAGCACCACATCGCCGGAATTTGATCGGAGTCCGCCGCTGTAGAGGGGGAAGGAAGCCATTGATTGCAACCACCCCAGGAGCCGCCGTGACCACACCTCGAACCGGCGTTGAGGACAACCCCATTCGGCCCCATCGCCGTCCTTAGCTGGAGCCCAGGTGAGCCTCACAAGACCCCCACCACCGCATTAGGGTTAGAATCTCGCCGGAGCGGTTCGACGTAGACGATGAACCTCAGTCGTTAGATCATATCCTAATCGTAGCGCTGAGATTGAAAGATACCGTTTCGTCTTAGTTGAGTCGCTGATGGGTGGGACCCTGTTATCAGCAACCTACTGCGCCCGCACAGTGCAGTTGGGCCGGCCCATGTCGTTTCCCGCACAGAGCCCACCCATTCAAATAGGATTTTTCCATTTTAGTTAAAACCAGATTCTATCAGTAGATTCAAAATTTAATTAAAAGAGATTCACGGAACCAAAATGCATGATTCGAATTTTGTTGGAAAGATATTGAAATTATCTAATCACTCCTGTTGGATTCAAACCATTTAGAATTATAGACCACCTATACCAAAAATAACAAGACAGAGACTTTTGACACTTCAAACATTTTTCTAAAATAAACTATAAATGCTTTTGAGATGATTCCACCTATCAAAAATGACATTTGTCATGTTCTACATGAATATGTAAAAACATTTGGTTTTATAGATATTAAACTTGGACTAGTATTAAAAGAAGGCTATATAGGCTTTTCTAGTCATTTAAATATTATTAAATAGTAATATTAAATCTTGTAATGCATGACCACCCTTTTAAATCACATTCCCAAGCTTGAGAATAGTAAACAATTTCAATGAGTACAAATTACTTTTCTCAAATAAGCGAAATAAAAATGTGCCATTATAGCATGGAATGATTGAGATGATATTAGATCACCTAGGATGAGCCTTGTGTGCTAAATAGAAGTAGTGAAGTGTTGTTTGGTGATTGTGTACATTGGATGTATTTATATACGCTAGTACTAACCTAGGATACAACGAAGAAGAGTACTTCGAGGAGGAGGAGGAAAACTTCAACGACTGCAACAACTGCTCTGCTCAAGGTAAGCTCACTATGCAAGCTATCAATGCAAGCTAGAACTATGCATGATATATATTCAAGCCCCTTATACTAAATGCACTAGGCATACCTGGTTATGCAACTTTACCAATTCCCAGTTTTACTCCGAGCTTTACTTTCCCCTTTACTACAGTTCTTACTTAGTTAATGAATTGTGATTAGTGGAAAATAGAATGGATCCTATCAACATCATAGGATTGTACTTGGATACTTATACTAGATTAGCACCCTCAAGTAGTCAATACCCTCAACATTAGTGGCTAGTGCTAAGCATAAAACTTGATCACTTTAGATGGGAATACTTGGTGAAAATGATTATGAAAACCTTGGAATGATGGTTCATTCTATTGAAATGTTTTGACATGTGTTGTGAAACACAATGGTTTGATGATGAAACTTTTAAGGCATGAGCCTTGACTGGAAGTTTATATGCCTTAGTATGGTTTCCCTTGCGGAAGAGGTTGAGCGGAGGCTACCTCGTGATGAATGTCCACCTATGCAGTACCCAAGATGACAGATGGTCATGGTTGGGAGGCCAAACTCATAGGGGAGGTGCCTATACTAGGGTGTGTAATTGAAAGGTTAAGATTGATTATCCGCATACCAAGTATGATGATTCAGGGTTATCCCTAACAGATGTATCGAATTTTGTGGTGAAAGTGTACAATCTTTGCAGAGTGTCAAACTATTCAAATAGCCGTGTCCGTGGTTATGGATAGTTGGAGTGGCCATACTGTTCTATTGTCACATGTTTTAAAAATGATTTGTGACTTGAAAGATGACTTTGATTTGACCACAACAGAGTTGTGGACATGAAATCCGAGTTCCCCCTTAAGTGATGTAGAGAACTAAATTAGGTCTTTACTATTGAACCCTTATGAAATAAACTTGGCTTGTTGCAAAAAAACCTAGAGCTTAAGATCTCCTATTAGCTTTCACCTTAGCTATGTTAGTGTTAGTTTGCGAGTACTTAAAGAGTACTCATGGGTTTGTCCCTGGCTATTCCCATGGCCAGACTATGACGAGGCTTACCCGAAAGATGGACAGCAGGAGGTCTATGAAAACTAGGATCATCTCATATCGCCAGCATTGCCTGTGACCCTGATGATGAAGCCCCGCTACGTTTACTTTCCGCTGCTTTTATTGTATTAAGACTGGATCATGAGATCCTTTATTTGTAAGAACCTTTAATATGGTTTGTAGTGGATGATGTATTGTGGTACCACTTCTGTTATGTCTCGCAAAAATGGTAATCCTGGGATTGTGATGTATGGCATAATAGGCATCTGGACTTAAAAATCCAGGTGTTGACAATACCCCAGGTGATTGACGTGATATAGAGGGAACATACGAAAACTAGTATCCTCTCTCTCCTGATTGGATTAATTTCCACCTAAATAACATGAACAAATCCCAAAATTCTCTATACACCTTATATTATGGATTTTTTCACGAAAAACTATACACCTTATATTAAGGAACGAAGGGAGTATATCAAAAACAACCGAGAGTTTTGACGATAGGTATGGTTCAATTTCTTGCTAATATTTTGCATCAATTTAATAAAATTAAGTTAGACTTGAGCTACAAGTAATCGCAATAGACTACTCTTGAATTAAATGTCTTTTTAGAGGTAGATGGGTGCATCTTCTTGTAATAAACAGTGTCGTAGGTGTGAGTTTCCAACTATCACGAAAGGACACAAGACAAAGTTTTCACAGACACACACACAAACGCACACACAAACGCACACAAACACACACACACACACACATATATATATATAGTGGACCAGCATATTGTAATTATGATTTCCTATGTTTTATGAGTTCTCAAACTCCCTACCTAACTCCACCCTCTTGAAAGACTTTATGTCGATTTATCAAAAATAGGTCAAATTGGAACTACTACAAGTAAATTATAGGTTACTATGAAAGTTTTATGAAAAAGCTTTTGGAGGTACCCATCAAAGGGTCACAATTATTTATATATGAGTAACCATCCAACGAGAGTTTTGACGACAAGTTGGATCAAGACTGACAAATCCAAACATTTTGCTAACTGTTGAATCTTCTATTCCATTCTTAGCATCTAGAAAGATTATATTCATAGACTTGAGGAGCACGATGAATGCTAGTATGCGCAAACCTCAAAACACACACTTCATTTCTCAGTTTCAGGGTCCTTGTGTTAAATGCATGGACTTGGATGCAATTTTCATTTTTATGAGGTCCTTGATGTAACATATACTTCCACCCACTTTGCTAACTATCAAGCATATCGCTCCTACGAGACTGACCATTAGATCGTCCATCAGCAGTACTTCTTATCTTATCTTTATCTTGTCTTATCTCTTACAATACCATACCACTTCATATAGTGTACATATTAACTTTGAACATTGGCCATTGGATCAAGACTGGCAAATCCAAACATTCCTAACCATTGGATCTTCTTTTCCATTCTTAGGATCTAGAAAGATTCTATTGATAGTCTTTAGCAAGATGGACGCTAGTATGCGCAAACCTCAAAACACACACTTCATTGCTCAGTTTCAGGGTCCTTGTGCTAAATCCATGGACTTGGATACAATTTACATTTTTTATGATGTCCTTGATGTAACTTGTACATCCACCAACCGTGTTAACTCTCAAGCACCTTGCACCTACGAGACCTACCATTAGATCGGCCATTTGCAGTACTAATTATCTTATATTTATCTTGTCTTATCTCTTACAATACCATACCACTGCATTGTGTACGGATTAACTTTAAACATTGACCGTTGGATCAAGACTGGCTAATCCAAACATTCCTACATGTTCGATATTCTTTTCCATTCTTAGCATCTAGAAAGATTTTACTAATAGTCTTTAGCACGATGCGCGCTAGTATACGCAAACCTCAGAACACACGGTACTTCATTGCTCCGGTTTAGGGTCCTTGTGTTAAATGCATGGAGTCGGAAGGAATTTTCATTTTTTATGAGGTCCTTGATGTAACTTGTACTTCCATCGACCATGTTAACTCTCAAGAACCTCTCTCCTATGAGACCTACCATTAGATTGGCACATCGTAGTACTTGTTATATATCTTATCTTTATCATGTAGCTTATCTCTTACAATACGATACCACTTCATATAGTGTATGGATTAACTTTGAACATTGACCATTGGATCAAGACTGGAAAATCCAAACATTGCTAACCATTGGATCTTCTTTTCCATTCTTAGCATCTAGAAAGATTCTACTAATAGTCTTAAGCACGATGAACGCTATTATGCGCAAACCTCAAAACACCTAGTACTTCATTGCTCAGTTTCAGGGTCCTTGTACTAAATGCATGAACTTGGATGCAATTTTCATTTTTTTATGAGGTCCTTAATGTAGCTTGTAGTTCCACCGACCGTGTTAACTCTCAAGCACCTCGCTCCTATGGGACATACCATTAGATAGGCCAATCGCAGTACTTCTTATCTTATCTTTATAATGTCTTATATCCTACAATACCATACCACTTCATATAGTGTACGGATTAACTTTGAACATTGACAGTTGGATCAAGATTGGCAAATCCAAACATTCCTAATCGTTAGATCTTCTTTTCCATTCTTAGCATCTAGAAACATTCTACTAATAGTATTTAGCATGATGAATGCTAGTATACGCAAACCTCAAAACACACACTTTATTCCTCAGTTTCAGGGTCCTTTTGCTAAATGCATGGACTTGGATGCATTTTTCATTTTTATGAGGTCCTTGATGTAACTTATACTTCCACCCACCATGTTAACTCTCAAGCATCTCGATCCTAGGAGACTGACCATTAGACCAGCCATTCATAGTGCTTCTTATCTTATCATTATCCTTTCTTATCTCTTACAATACCATAACCCTTCATATAATATACGGATTAACATTGAACATTGACCGGTGGATCATGATTGGCAAATCTAAACATTCCTAACTGTTGGATCTTCTTTTCCATTTTTAGCATCTAGAAAGATTCTACTTATAGTCTTTAACACGATGGAAACTAGTATGCGCGAACCTCAAAACACACACTTCATTGCTCAGTTTAGGGGTCCTTGTGCTAAATGCCTGGTCATGGATGTTATTTACATTTTTACGAGGTCCTTGATGTAACATGTACATCCACTGACCGTTTTAACTCTAAAGCACCTCTCTCCTACGAGACCTACCATTAGATCAGCAATTTGGAGTATTTCTTATCTTATCTTTATCTTGTCTTATCTCTTACAGTACCATACCACTACATTGTGTACGGCTTAACTTTGACATTGACCATTGGATCAAGACTGGCAAATCCAAACATTCCTAACCGTTGGATCTTCTTTTCGATTCCTAGCATATAGAAAGATTCTACTGATAGTCTTTAGCACGATGAAAGCTAGTATGCACAAACCTCAATACACATGGTACTTCATTTGCTCAATTTCAGGGTCCTTGTGCTAAATGCATGGACTTGGATGCAATTTTCATTTTTTATGAGGTCCTTGATGTAACTTGTATTTCCACCGACCATGTTAACTCTCAAGCGCCTCTCTCCTATGAGACCTACCATTAGATTGGCCACTCGTAGTACTTCTTGTATATCTTATCTTTATCTTGTATCTGATGTATTACAATACCATACCACTACAGATAGCATAGGGATTAACTTTAAACATTGACCATTGGATCAAGACTAGAAAATTCAAACATTTCTAACTATTGGATCTTATTTTCCATTCTTAGCATCTAGAAAGATTTTACTGATAGTCCTTAGCACGATGAACGCTAGTATGTGCAAATCTCAAAACACACCATACTTCATTCCTCAATTTCAGGGTCCTTTTGCTAAATGCATGGACTTGGATGCATTTTTAATTTTTTATGAGGTACTTGATGTAACTTGTACTTCCACTGACTGTATTAACTCTCAAGCACCTCGGTCCTACGAGACCTACCATTAGATCATCCATTCGCAGTGCTTCTTATCTGTGCTTTATCTTGTCTTATCTCTTACAATACCATACCACTACATATAGTGTATAGATTAACTTTCAAAATTGACCGACTGGCAAATCAAACATTTCTAACTATTGAATGTTCTTTTCCTTTCATAGCATCTAGAAAGATTATACTAATAGTCTTTAGCACGATGAAAGCTAGTATGTGCAATCCTCAAAACACAAAGTACTTCATTACTCAGTTTCATGGTCCTTGTGCTAAATGCTCGGACTTGGATGCAATTTCATTTTCTATGAGGTCCTTGATGTAACTTGTACTTCCACCAACCGTGTTAACTCTCAAGCATTCGCTCCTACAAGACATATCATTAGATCAGCTATTCGCAGTATTTCTTATCTTTTGTTTAGCTTGTCTCTTATCTCTCACAATACCATTCCACTACATATGGTATAGGTATTAACTTTGAACATTAACAGTTGGATCAAAACAAGCAAATCCAAACATTGCTAACCGTTCGATCGTCTTTTCCATTCTTAGCATCTAGGAAGATTCTACTAATAGTCTTTAGCATGATGAACGCTAGTATGCGCAAACCTCAAAACATACACTTCATTATATTGTTCAGTTTCAGTGTCCTTGTGCTAAATGCATGGACTTGGATGAAATTTTCATTTTTTATGGGTCCTTGATATAACTTGTAATTCCACCCACTGTGTTAACTCTCAAGCACCTCGCTCCTACGAGACCTACCATTAGATTGCCCATTCGTAATACTTCTTATCTTATCTCTATCTTGTCTTATCTCTTACGTATAATATAGTACCACTTCATATAGTGTACGGATTAACTTTGAACATTCACCATTGGATCAAGACTGGCAAATCTGAACATTGCTAACCATTGGCTATCCTTTTCCATTCTTATCATCTAGAAAGATTCTATTGATAGTCTTTAGCATGATGAATGCTAGTATGCGCAAACCTAAGAACACACACTTCATTGCTTAGTTTCAGGGTCCTTGTGCTAAATGCATGGACTTGGATGCAATTTTCATTTTTTATGTGGTCCTTGATGTAACTTGTTGACGTGGGAATACCCTACAGGTACTCGTGATCAGCATATATAGTCCAGCCGAGAAGATGCCAACGACGTTGCTAAGGCCCAGTCGAGTTTCGGGTGGCCTGGGAGACTTCGACTCCTTGTAGAATACAACAAAGTACAAGATAAAAGTTTAAAGGGAAAACCCTAATATGTAACCGACTCGGCCTGCTATCCCGAGACCTATCCTTTCTATATAAAGCCTAGGAGGTGGCAGCGAGGAGGATATTCGCAACCCTAGTTTCCACACTATCACCAGATTGCATCTGTGCACCCCTGTAACTTTCGATTCCTCGATATTTCCAAGAGAGCAGACAAGCAGGAGTAGGTGTAATGCCCGTGAAAATATTCCCCAATTAGATTTGCCTACTATTTTATTTTGTGCATCATCATGACATCATGCATATTTTTGCCCTAAAATATTTTCACCAAAAGACTACTTTGTTTTCTAATTAGTCCCCTTCTTTAATTTCAAATTAGATCCTCGGTCCTTCCCAGATCTTTTATTTGTCTAAAAACTATTTGCAATTTTTAAAAATAAAAATAAATAAATAAAAGTATTTTTAAGGGGAGGCAGCCGGCCAGGCCAAAAGGCCCAGCTAGCCACCTACTACCCCAAACCCTAGCTACCAATCCACACCTACCTCCGCCACCGCGCTTGAGGGCACATCACCACCCAGCCGCATATGCACGCACGCGCTGCTATGCATGCCACAAACACACGTACCTAGCACGCATACACGCACGACACGCTCCAGGGCCACCAACACATCGCCACCTACCCCGTCCTGTTCTCGATCGGGATCCCTACTGACGCGTCGCGCCCCACCTGCTGCACGCAACCAACCCCACCTCGTCTTCCCTCTCATTCGTGCTCTCCCTGCCGCCGCGACCTGGCCCACTCCAGCCGCCATCGATCCCGAGCCTCCGCTCGCGGGCTCCCCTCTGCCGGCGTGCGCCGTTGCCCTCTCCAGCGTGACCTCGCATGCGCCGCCATCAACGCCCAGAGTCGCCGCCTCCCTATTCCACCGCGCCGCACCGACCTCACCATGGGACCCCAGCGACCTCCGCCACCACAGCAAGCCCGACAGAGTACCGCCACCCTGTTGTCTCCACCGGCAACGCGCCGCAAGTCCCTCGCCGGTTGCCGTCGACCTCGCCGGCCTCCGCCTCCGCCATGGTCACCCGCCCCATGACCCTGATCCTCTGCATCCGTGCCGCCGTCCTCTTCTTCCGTCGAGACCGTCTGCCGCCGTCGTTCTTCCGGCCAGCGAGCCCCAGGGACACGAATTCCACCGTTTCCCTGCAGCCCCACGGTTGCTGCTCCCGGAACTGGCCACGCGCCCTCGTCGTTCCCCTCAAGCTTGTCTTCCCCTGTAGGTCCATCATCGGCAGCAGCTCGCCGTCTCTTCCCCGGGCTCGCCTCCCTTGCCCTCCTCTCCCATAGAGCCGCCGCCAGGGGCGCCCGCTTCTTGTCCCCGCGTGTGCTCGCTGACCTGACTTCCCCGCATCCTGAGCTCGACCCCAGCAGCGACTCCTGTAGGTAACGTCTGTGAACCTTCCTAGCAGCTCGTGTTGACGCGGCCTCAAAGAGTGCCTCTAGTCCCAGTAGATGAGAATCAATCACAATGTCTTACGACTGGTGTGTGTTGGTGCTAAGGAAATGATGTTCTAGTTGGTGGTGATGCTACTTCGTTTTTGATATGGTCAGATGCTGATGGTGACCTTCTCGGTGATCAAGACATGCAAGTAGAACAAGGACCACGATGTTGATGCCTCGTGAAGATCTGCAACCAACATTCAAGACACCGGTGCTCCGAGTACCACCGTCATCGACTTTTGTTGCCAAAAATTGGAGACCTCGACCCTAGACCTGCAGAACCGCACAATGCTGAGCATCGGAGCCAAACCACAAGAGCTCCTTCACGGATCCGAAGCCTCGATTCCGGAACCTGAAGACCGATCCTGGCGAATCCCTCGGAACCCAAGATCACCGAACCGTAACGTGTGGCCCCTATCCGCCCCTATTTTATAATATGATATACAACTTGTTGCATATAAATTGTATATGCTTGCATATAGTAATTTGGGGATATATTGTCAACTCACCTAATAATTACATATGGAGACTATATGAGAGCTATTCTAGTCTTATATTGCCTCTATTTAAATATGTGTACCGAACCAACACAGTGTTTGCCTTGTTAATTCAACATTTAAATTGTGGGGTAGATAAATAACTTAAACCTATAATTAAATGTCGGGATCCCAATTCCTCTTAATATTGCTAATTGCATCGCACTTGCCATGCCATGCATCATATCACGAACATGGTCGATCTTCTGCCGCATTATTAAATATTGCACCGTTGGCTTTTCTAGTGCTTGCTTCTTCACCGGATAGGACGATGAGTGGTTGCGAGTTACGACAAGCCCCTCGGATATCGACTTTGTTCCTCAGCCGAGCAATCTCCCCCTTCTACATATTTTTTCATTTATAGTCTTTACTTCCTTCCTTTGATCTATTGCTATCCTTATTGTCGATGCTTTAGTACCTTTTCCCTTATTTACCTGCTCCACTATATTGCCTTGGTTATCCTATTGCCTTTGTTTGATTAGCTAGCTTTGGCCCTTGCGAGTCGTAGCGCATGCTTAGGTCTGCTTCCCGCTCTCATACAGGTGAACCATGATATCTGGCTATGGTTGATAACATGGTACTTAAATTGGTGATGTTGGTTATGGTTATGGTTTCACCTAATGATAAGGCCCCGACAGGGACCACCTTTGGGAACTGCTTGAGCCGCCCTAGGACCCGTTCGTTCTACGATACTAGTTCTGAGTTGATCGCGCTAACCAAACGTGGGGGCCCCTAGGATCCCCCCTCAACTACTGGCGCTATTCGTTTATCCAGAGGGTCACAAAATTGGTTTTCCATTTGGTGCACACGCATAATATGTCCTCGTACATGGGTTGAGTTGTGATATGATTTTGGTGGACTGACATGGCTTGCATTGCATAAAATCGGGATATCGTGCCGGAGGTGGGATGGAGCTCTACAAGTTATCTTCCGATCATCGACCGGCCGTAGACTCAAACGCTGTGCCACTGTCATGGTGGTGTCATGGAAGATGCCATGGATAGGCTAAAGGTGGGGACTAATACACGCTAGGGGAATCCAGGGAGGGATAGTGAAGTGATTCTCCACACAGTTGTTTGTATAGCTCAGTTACCAAGATTACAAGTGCTCCTAGAGCTCTATTGGTGAGAGGAGGAAGAAGGAGCTCTCTTACTCTCACCCACAGATCACACCTAAAACCCTAGCCAGAAGGGAACAGCAGAAAAACCAACCCCTTCTACTGAAACCCTAGCCCCTCTTTTATAGAGGGAGCTCGGTCTCTGCCTAGGGCATACGTGGAAGCATATTCCTAAGAATATGCTTCCCCCCAAAGTAGTAAGCCGACCGGGGTGCTTTTCCCCCGCGTCACACATGTAGAGGCTACGTGAGCCTCTGCGGCGCCCGCGTCAGCCGACATGGGCATCGTCACCCTTGTCAGCCACGCCCCGGTGGTCCTGTCCTTGCTTGCTTCGCTCAGGTAGTGCATACCGGGGCTTCTTTTGACCAGCGAGATTCCTTCCTTCTCTTAGAAGCTAGACGTGACCCGGATTATAGCTGATCCAGCCACACCCGTTCCTGCATACAAAATAAAACAAACACCTCCAACTTACTCCTTAAGTCGGTTGAGACTTAGTCAGGCGAACGCCCCCTAGTCCGGGTTACCCCGTGATTCGGCCTGCCTTTAGGTGACCCGGCCAGCATCTGCGTTGGCCTTGCCGAACCTCGGCTAACTCGGCTTTTATACCACGACGTGACCCTACCCGGTGGTATCCCCCCAACATTAGTCCCTGAAGCTGGTGCGGTCTTAGCTGCCTTGGCCGCTAAGGCCACATCAGGTTCAATTCTGTGCTCCAGTCGTTATTGTCGAGTTACCTCTTTATCTCGGATTATATGGATTTACGTTCCCTTCGCACATTCCAAGTTTTCACTTGCCGGCCGGGTTACCACTTTAACTCGGACCTCCTGGTTTTACTTTCCCTCCGCACATTCTAAGTTTTCACTTGTTGGCCGGGTTACCACAGTTCCATCCGGGTCTTGTTTCCTTCTCTCGTACGCCAACCCATGTGAAGGGTAATCATTATGTTGTCTTATTTTTAGGGCCTGCATAGTAACCGCCGCAGTAATTGTCAGTTATCACTGTGCACGGGTCACGTCGTGCCTGCCTCCTCGTTTATCGCATCACAGTGTCACGTCATGGGATCATCTCCGCTCTGTGGCCCTCTATGTGGCTCCCCACTGATTGGTCCGGGCAGGTGATACATGGCCACTGCGTGTGGCCAATCTGCAGGATGCGATCCCACTCAACCCTTGAGGGAGTGGTTAAATAGCGGAGGGGCGCATCCCTTAGAATTTTTCTCCTTCCGCACCCCTCTGCCCATTGCTCTTCTCTTTCGTCTTCCTCGCGACCGCGCCGCCGCCAGTGCTCCAAATAGCAGCGTCGCCGCCACGCTTTTCCCTCACACTTCTGCATCGCAGCCACCGCTATGCAACTCTCTCGCTATGGGTCCTCGCCAATCCAGGCCTCTGCCCCCCGCCGCCGCTAGCGCAAGCGAGGGCAGCGAAGACCAGATGACGGAAGAGGAGCTCATCGTCGCTGAGCGGGAGATGGAGGAGGACGCCGCGGTAGCGGACCGCGGTGCATGGGCTGGGTCCTGGGTCTGCGAAGACGACCTGGACTAGCTCTACCGCACCAGGCGCATCCCCGCCGGCGTTGCGGCTCGCCTTGCCTCCTCCGAATTGGCCCCCTCACCCAATCCGGGTGAATACGTCGTGTTCTTGTCCCACTTCCAACGGGGCTTTGGGTTGCCGGTGAGCGACTTTTTCCGGGACTGGCTCAGTACCTACCAACTCCAGCCGCACCATCTTCCAGCCAACGCCATCACTTCTCTTTCTGCCTTTGCTTCTATGATCGAAGGCTACGCCGGACTGTGGCCCACGAAGGAGCTATGGATCCGGTTTTTCGGCCTTTGTCACAACATCATCCCAAACATCCACACCGATCCGGAGGATAAGCATCTCACTCAATTCGGAGCGGCTTCCATCTCACCCCAGAGGTTTTCCGTTTTCCCCCGGGTCACCAGGTTAGAGTCCTGCAAAGGGTGGGCCCGGACTTTCTTTTACGTCCGGAACACTAGCACCGAAGACTTAATCCGGCTTCTCCCCTATACTCTGGGTCCACCTAACCCGGATCTGTGGGACGCCGTTCCCAAGAAGCCCACGGCCTTGGCCAACCAGGTCAACAAAAGGTTCGCGAAGCTGAAGAAGCTCGGGCTATGCAACGAGGATGCTATGATCACTTTCATGCGTAACCGAATTTCCCCCCTCCAGAACCGCACCCACAAGGTGTGCCACATGAGCTTCGGCCGCGACCCCAACCGGACCTCATCCTTCGAGTTGAGCAACACGGAGATATATCGCCAGGTTAAGGCTCTCTTCACCACGCACAAGGACTTCTCCTCCGAGTGGACCTGGGGGATCAAGCATTATTGCCGCGATGGGCTTCCTCCCGCGGTAAGCTTCATGTTGCAAACTTACCCCGGACTAATTACATGTCAGTTATTGTTGCATTTTTGACTCTTTTGTTCATTCCTTTCCTCAGCAATTTCTTCAGCAGACCCTCGAGGACGGCACCGATCCGACCCTTAAGTGGGCGCCGGACCGGGAGACTCCGGATGAGGAAGAGCGGAACCAGGAGATGTTCCTCCCGATGACCGACGCCACGAAACGACCCACGGGTAAATCCTCTTCTATTAGAGATTGGCCCGATGATGAAGATGACTCGGATGTCGAGGTGATTGAACCTGTTGAGGCTGTCCCCCTTTCTTTTGCTTTTCCGGCATCAGCTCACCCCGGCGGTCATATTCAAGAGGATCCTCCCCTCGCTACCGGCGAACCTGTTCTGGTGGTACCGAAGAAGAAGCGCGGGGCTGCTCCAAGTTCTTCCTCCGGACCTTCTTAGCCCGCTAAAAGGCGAAAGAAGTCCGGGGACAAGACTGCCTCCAAGCCACCAGGCAAGGCCCTAGCACAAAGGGCTCGGAAACCCAAGGAGGCCCAAACCTCGGATGCGTAAGTCACTCTTCCTTCTGTAACTTGCTCTTCCTTACATCGTTGTAATTTTTCTTCTGACATTATTTGATTTTGCAGGGCTCCGGTGGAGGTCCCTCAAAGTGGATCTAGCATCTCTTCACCTCTCCGACCTAGCCCTTCTCCCCATCGTGACGACGAGTCACGTCCGCTGAGCCCTATTCTAGAGGGTTCTGCGGCTGCTCCGGGTTCTGCTCCACCTCGGCAAGAGGAGGGTAACCTTGGATCGGGGGAGACCGGCCCAGCCGAGGCAACGGCATCCACCACTTCGGCATCGCCGCAACCAGCAGCCACTGAAGCTACCTCGGCTCCAGCACCAGTACCAGCAACCAGACCAGCACCAATACCAACTCCGGCATCAGCGCCAACTCCGGCTGCAAAAACGTCAGCAGCGGCACCAAGTCCAGCAACAAGAGCACCAGCGCCTAGCTCCTCTGCCTCGTCGGAGTCTTCTCAACCTCGGCGAGGAACTACCCTAGCAACATCTAAGGGGAAATCCGCTGTGACGACTTCCTCTTCCCAGCAAGCCAAGGGCAAGAAGGCTCCGGACCTTGCCAAGCCGACACTCGTCGAGGCTGGGCAGCGTACCCTCGCATCAATGCTTCCCAAGAAAGCTCCAGCAGCAAAGGACGCCCCTGCCGAGCCAACTGATGCACAGCATATGGTTCTGCACACCAGCCGAACCCTTACCTTGATTGAAAGGAAAGAAGCCCACGCGAAGGGCTTGGTGGCGCCCCAAATGCCCACCGGTGAACGGTACCCTCTGAGCCTGATTGAATTTGTCATGAATTGGAATAAGGCAGAGATAGTTCAAGACGCTGATCTCCTGGAGAAGTTCGGCCCCGCCGAGTTTTCCGCCTAGCTGAACATAGCCGCAAAGGCAATTAACCACGCTGGGCGGATGATGGAGGTACGTCGCTTCCCCTTTACATGCTGTAGATAATAACCATTAGTCCCCGAACCTCTGGGGGAGTAACTCGTTACTCGGCCGAATGCTCTTTAGAAAACTAACGTAGCTCCATGAGAACTTCGAATATGCACACATCTAGAGCCGGGTTAAGTTCCACTTGGCCCGGATTTTAGTACACTTCGAATATGCACACACCTAGAGCCGGGTTAAGTTCCACTTGGCCCGGATTTTGTACACTTCGAATATGCACACACCTAGAGCCGGGTTAAGTTCCACTTGGCCCGGATTTTTCACACTTCGAATATGCACACACCTAGAGCCGGGTTAAGTTCCACTTGGCCCGGATTTTAGTACACTTCGAATATGCACACACCTAGAGCCGGGTTAAGTTCCACTTGGCCCAGATTTTAGTACACTTCGAATATGCACACACCTAGAGCCGGGTTAAGTTCCACTTGGCCCGGATTTTAGTACACTTCGAATATGCACACACCTAGAGCCGGGTTAAGTTCCACTTGGCCCGGATTTTAGTACACTTCGAATATGCATCGAGCTAACTTGTGTTTCTGTATCGCTTTCAGGTGACCACCAATCGCCGGAGTGCTGAATTCCAACGCTTGTTGGATACCCACAAGATGTTACGCGCAAAGCAGGCTGCACTTATCGCGGAATATGAGAAAAGGGGTAAATTTCTTCCTTATCACTTCTTCATTTTTCTTCATCTTCCTTTGCCGAACTAATCTCATCCTTCGGTTTCCGCAGCTGGGGTGGAGGCGGAGAACATTATTATGCGGAAAAATCTGGAGCAGATCAAGGGTAAGTCATTTCTGTCTGACCTTGTAGTGCTTTCCACTTCCTTTTCTCCTTGGCTCGGCAAACATTCATACCTCGGCTCTGTCGGGTCAACACACTATTTCAACATCGCTTGAAGATAGTGTGCCCGTGCCTGATATGATGCTGCATTTTCTCGAACAAGCAGGGCAGCAACAAGCCGAGCCTAAGAAGAAAGATGATGAGCTCGCCCTCCTCCGGACCAAGGACGATGAGATTGCCAGGCTCAAGGCTGAGATGGAGAAGATGAAGGCCCAGCACCAATCCGAACTTCAAAAGGCTGGCCAGAATTACACAGAAGAGCGCGAGCGCCTCAACCTCCAGATCGCCAAGGACCAGGATCTTCTCAAGGAGTCCGGCATCTAGCTTGGGTCGGCGAACGCTGAGCTTGAGCAGCTTCGGAAGAGACGTGATGACTACACCAAGGAGTTGACCCGGATCCTCAGTCATATATCACGTAAGTTCCTTTCCCTTTTCCGATCTATTCCTCCGAGTTACTTCATATGCCTTTTCTTGACCTTCCTGCTTTGCCTTGTTTCCAGGAAAATTTCCAGAAGGCACTCCTATTGCGAGCGCAGCATTTGCCAACTTCCGTCGACAAAGGGGTACTCCGGCCGCTCCTGATGGTGAAGGGATTCCTTATGACCTGGAGGACCTGTTGGTCAACTTGTCATCTCGCGTGGAGGTCATCAAAAATTACGGCAAGGACATCCTCGGCGCTGCAGCTCGCATCTTCAACACGTTCTGGCCCGACGAAGAAGCCCTGTAGACCACCGCACTTCTCATTGAGAAGTTAATGGAAACCGAGACTCAGCTTGATCTCTGGAGAGAGTCTGCTGGACGTGCCGCAGCTGATACCATTCTTCACCACATATTCACGTGGTATGAGAAGATCGATCTCAACCTCCTGACACGTCTACGCACAGGATCCAGATGGACCAATGACCCGGAGTGGGTAGCTCGGCGCCAGGCTTGCGCCCATAGCCTCATCGAATACGCTCTCATTCATGAATGGGCTGAGGGGCCGAGCTTCGTGGAAGCCGCTGCGGACGAAGAGGCTGAGAATGATGAGGATAGCTCGGAGGGTGAAGGAGAAGATGACGCCTCAGATATTGTAGGCGGCGAAGATGATGCCGAACTTCCTCCTGCTGCTCCTTGAGCGAAAAAACTCGAAACTTATCAGATCCCCGGTATGCCGGGTGGAGTTGTATTCCAAACACATGTGATATTTTGCTACTAAGTTCTTATGCCGAATTAACTTGGGCGTAGTCCCCGAGTTTCTTTTTCTTGTTCGTTCAATCTCTTGGCTCGGTTCGTGTCTACCTTGATTCGGTTTTATGACTTACGAATCCGAGCTTCAAAAATTGTCTTAACAATACTGGGAAACTTTTAGACTTAGCTCAAAAATGAAACTGCATAATAACTTGAAAATAAATACAGGGTTAGTCCGAAAAACAAACATCGGCTCGAATAAATTCTTTTCCTTAGTCGTTTTTCATGTGCTACACAATTCCAAACTTGTTCTCTTGCTTGCCATGAAGCCAATTCTTGTTGTACAGCAGCAAGTCAAAGAGTTAGGTTCTTGGTGCTCAGACATTACTAATCCGAGTTAAGTAGAATAACTTATTCCAGCTAACGCACATAAAACGACAAATATTATTTAGGCAGTCCCCGAGTTACTGCTCGAGGTGCCATCATTTCATTGATAAGCTCATTGCCGACATACATACCGACATATGAGACGACTCAGATACATACACTTCTTAGTTAAGTGTAGAAAGGACGAAGTAGAGCTATATTCCATGGTCGCTTAGATTCCTCTCCAGACCTGTCCGCCTTGTTCTTTTCCTGTGGCTTTGCATCTATAACATAATAAGAATCATTGTGCAATGCCCTGCTTACGATGAATGTCCCTTCCCATGGGGGGATAATTTATGCATGCCAGTAGTACGTTGTACCAACCGGAGCACCAGATCGCCTTCCCGAAAGACTCGGGGGCACACTTTCTAGCTATGATAGCATCGGAGATTCTGCTGATATATGGTGGATCTGGACAGTGCCAGTTCTCTCGCTTCTTCCAGCAAATCAACATCATTTTGCCGGGCTTCTTGCACTTCGGCTTCTGTGTATTGGGTTACCCTAGGCGAATCATGCTCTATGTCGGCTGGTAATACAGCTTCTGCCCCAAATACCAGAAAAAACGGCGTATATCCTGTTGATCGATTCGGAGTTGTGCTTAAACTCCACAGTACCGCTGGTAGTTCTTCTATCCAGCACCCCGCTGATCTTTGCAGCGGCTCAATGAGCCGGGGTTTTATCCCGGATAATACTAATCCGTTGGTTCTGTCCACTTGTCCGTTCGATGCGGGGTGGGCTACCGAGGCTACGTCGAGCCGGATCTTCTTATCCCGGCAGAAACGCGCAAATGCTCCTTCCGCCAAATTTGTGCCATTATCAGCTATGATACTATGAGGATAACCGTACCTCAAGATGATGTCTTTGAGAAACGTTACGGCCGTAGCTCCATCACATTTTCTTATAGGCTTTACCTCAATCAACTTCGTAAACTTGTCCACCATTACCAGAATGTGAGTCATATTTCCCCTTGCTAGTTTGAACGGGCCAACCATATCCAAGCACCATATGGCAAATGGCCAAGTAATTGGTATGGTCTTGAGTTCCGACATTGGCATATGTGTCTTGGTAGCGTACCTCTGATAACCATTACATTTTATCACCAGATCTTCCGCTTGCTCTAAGGCATTTGGCCAGTAGAATCCATGCCGGAAAGCTGTTGCTACCAAGGCTCGGGATGAGGCATGATGCCCGCATTCCCCCTGATGTATATCTCGGAGGATGTCAAGCCCTTCTTCCGGGTCAACACATCGCTGGAGGACATTGGTCACACTCCTTTTGTACAGTTTGGAATTAATTATCGTGTACGCCTTTTCCCTCCTCTGTGTTTGCCTGGACAACACTTCCTTAGTGGGTAACGTTCCATCTTTCAGGAATTGAAATATAGGTAGTGCCCAAGCCGGTATTGCTCGCACAGGGAACACATCCTCATCAATCTCCATCTGATCCACCGGCATAACTTCATCCGGATCACGCTGAGCAGTCCCCGGGTCTTGTGGAGCAGTCCCCGGGTTCAGTGAAGCAGTCCTCGGGTTCGCCGAGGCAGTCCCCAGGTTTCGCGCACCACTTCCCATGTCAATGTCCATGGGCACAGCTTCGGATTCCGTGTCCTCCGGGACATAGATCGAGTCGGTTTCTGGGGAGGGCCTGATGGATGGTTTCCTGAGGTGTTCTAATGCTACACCCGGTGGAATTGCTTGTCGGGTTGACCCGAGCTTCGACAGCATGTCAGCAGCCTCATTTTCCACCCTGGGTATATGATGAAATTCGCATCCCTCAAAGTAACCAGATATCTTCTGCACATGGAATCTGTACAGTGCCATGTTTGGATCAAGGGCGTCCCACACTCCCGACACTTGCTGCACCACCAAATCCGAGTCGCCAAAGCATACGATCCGACGTATCCCAATTTCTTTTGCCACCTTGAGCCCGTGCACAAGTGTTTCATACTCGGCGACATTGTTTGATGCCGCGAAATGGATCTGCAGCACATATTTCAACTGGTCCTTCTTTGGCGACGTGAGTACAACTCCGGCACCTAGCCCGGTTTTGGTTTTTGATCCGTCGAAGTGCATTCGCCAATAGTTTGGATCTGGGAGTGGCGGTTCGTATTGCACCTCGGCCCAATCCACGAAAAAGTCCGCCACAGCTTGAGATTTGATGGCCTCTCTTCTGTCATATTGCGGCGCATAAGGAGCTAGCTCAATTGCCGATTTTGCAATTCTGCTACTCGCATCCTTGTTACTCATTATCTCGGATATGGGGGCCTCACATATGACCCGGATAGGGTGCTCCTCAAAGTAGTGCTTCAGCTTCTTGGCGGCCATGTACACGCCATATGCCACATTTTGATAGTGTGGATAGTTCTGCTTTGAGGCTGACAACACCCCGCTAAAGTAATACACTGGCCTTTGCACCGACTTACCTTCCTCGTCGCGCTCCACCACTATCACTTCACTTACAACTCGGTTGGTTGCGGCTATATAGAGCAACATTGGCTCCTTTGACAGTGGTGAGGCTAGCACTGGCGCCATGGCTAACATCTTCTTCAAGTGGGTAAAGGCTTCTTCGGCCTACGGCGTCCAAACGAACTTATCCGACTTTTTCATGAGTTGGTAAAGAGGCAATACCTTCTCTCCCAACCGACATACAAACCGACTTAACGAGGCCAGGCAACCTGTGAACTTCTGGACATCGTTAAGACACTTCGGCAGTTCCATTCGTTCGATGGCCTGGATTTTGGTTGGATTAACCTCGATACCTCGGCTAGAAACAAGAAAACCAAGCAATTTGCCAGCCGGGACACCGAAGATGCAGTTCTCCAGGTTAAGTTTCATTCGGTACCTCGTTAGGTTCGCAAACGTTTTCCTGATATCGTCAAGGAGCATTTTTCTTTCCTTGTTCTTGATAACCACATCATCCACGTACACCTGTACATTTTGACCTATTTGGTTGTGCAAACATTTTTGCATACATCTTTGGTACGTTGCCCCTGCATTACGTAAACCGAACGGCATGGTGCGATAGCAATAAGCCCCATACAGGGTAATAAACGCAGTCTTTATTTGATCATCCGGATTCAGAGGTATCTGGTGGAAACCAGAATATGCATCAATGAATGACAACAATTCACATCCAGTAGTTGAGTCTATGACCTGATCTATTCTTGGCAGCGGAAATGGATCTTTTGGACACGCCTTGTTCAGGTTCGTGTAATCGATACACATGCGCCAAACCACTGCCACGTTCGGGTTATCCTTCTTCTTTTCCACCAGCACCGGATTAGACAGCCAATCCGGGTAAAGAACTTCCATGATAAATCCTGCAGCTAGCAACCGAGCTATCTCATCCCCAATGACTTTCCTCCTATCTTCGGCGAAGCGGCGGAGAGGTTGCTTCACCGGCTTAGCTCCGGGTCTCACATTCAAAGAGTGCTCGGCCAACTCTTCGGAACTCCTTGCAAGTCCTGTGTGGACCAAGCAAAAATGTCCCGATTCTCACGGAGGAAGCTGACGAGCTTGCTTTCCTATTTATCACTTAACCCGGCACCAATTGTTACGGTGCGCTCTGGGAACATGTCATCAACAGGAACCTTCTTGGTATCTTTCGTGGCCTGGAAGGAGACACTTCCATGCGGGTTACTCAGCGCCGACATATACTGCTGCGCGGACTGAGCCAATGCCGCCACCTCTTGAATTTTCTTTTTTTCCTGCGCAATCACAAATAACTCGGCTAAGTTTGACCCGGCTGACGCACACTCCATGGAACGTCAGAAATCCCCTGCAATGGTAATCACCCCGTTTGGTCCGGGCAACTTCATCTTCAAGTAGCTAACGTGATAGCTTGCCATGAACTTGTTCAAGGCTGGCCTTCCGAGTAATGCGTGGTAGGCACTTTCCAAGTTCACCACCTCGAACTCTAAATTTTCGGTTCGGCAGTTATCCCTTGTGCCGAACAGGACGTCAACCTGGACCTTGCCTATGGGCTCACAAGAAATTCCGGGCACAATACCATGGAAAGTTGTCCTCGCAGCCTGCAGCATGTTCTCCGAGATACCCAACTTGCGCATTGTGTCCGCATACATGATGTTAATGCTACTGCCATTGTCGATCAACACCTTTGAGAACCTTACGTTAATGCTAGGTCCAATGAGTGTCGGATCCAGCACCAACACATACAAACCAGGGATTGGCATAAGCTTGGGATGATCCCTGATGCTCTAGGTGACTTCCTGGTCAGACCAAGGCATGTACCTCGTTACTGCAGGCATCACTGCATTTACCTCCATATGCCTACGCTGCAAGCTCTTTCTATCTGTTTCCTCAGTGGTGAACACACAATAGCTCTGATGGTGCTCTCTGTACTCGTTTCTCCCCTCATTTCCGGGGTATCTCTGATCTAGCTGATGTTGATTTTCTACTTGATGCACTGCATCTCCTCTCTCATTGTTATCATACCTCAGCGGAGGGGGAGGCAACATTAGCTATTGCGTGTTCGCTCCGGAGAGCAATTGCTGCCGGGGTAACTCCTGCCGAGGCTGATCATTCTGGGGTGCTTGAGCATTCCCCGAACCACCTTGTTCAATCTTGCGCATCCACTCACATTGCCTCGTTGTATGACCCGCTGGGTTATTCGGATTTGGCGTGTGAAACTTACACGGCTGGACCAACATCGACTCATAAGTATACCTCGGACGGTCTTTCCTTTCTTGCCACTTCTTCTTTTGCTCTGGTGTCCAAGTCTTCTTGCCATCATTTCTCGGAGTCCACTGCCCTCCAGTTTTTTGGCGTTGACTGCCCCCTGCTCCGGGCTGATCTTGATTCACAGCTGCAACTTGGTGCAAACCGTATCGATGATCCGGTCTATCATCTCTCCTTTTTCCTCTATAGTCATTCCTCCGGGATGATCCTGCCCCATCTCTCTGATAGTACTCATTGTTTGACTCGTTTGATACGAGCCTAGGCTGAGTCGGATCACCCAAAGCATACAAATCTGCAATCTGGATCATCTCTGCCAACGTAGTTGGCATTTTCCTTTGCAACTTCTGCCACAGCTCGCTCGCATATCTGCACCCTTGTGCAAACCATGGAAGCCGCCCCCTCGTTGCCAAAGCTCTACGAGTTGGTTTTTACTGGCCAACGACAATGCGCGACGCTAAGGACATCATCCAGAAGTGCAATGCTTGCTAGAGATTTGCGGACAAACCACACGCACCTGGCGCAGAGCATAGGCCAATAACCGTGGCCTGGCCCTTCGCGCAATGAGGACTCGACATGGTCGGCAAGCTACAAAAATCTTCACATGGAGGATACGTGTACCTCCTCGTCGCAGTTGACAAGTTCACCAAGTGGATTGTGGCCATGCCGGTGACAAATCATTCAGGGGCCACCGCCGTCAAATTTTTCAAGTTCGCCGTCTTCAGATTTGGGGTGCCACGCAACATCATCACCAACAATGGAACAAACTTCACCTCGAACAAATTCTAGGATTTCTGCAAAAACCTGGGAATCAACATCAGCTACGCCCCTGTGGCGCATCCTCAGACCAACGGTCAAGTCGAGAAGGCCAATGGCCTCGTCTGTAGTGGCATCAAGAAAAGGCTCCGCAAACCACTTGAAAGAGCTGCTCGGTGCTGGCCTGAGAAGCTACCGTCGGTACTATGGAGCATGCGCACAACTCCAAACCATAGGTTGTACTCCGTTCTTCATGGTACACGGCGCCAAGGCAGTACTACCTCCAGAAGTACGCTACAAAGCCCCAAGGGTCGTAGCATACAGTGAGGCGGAATCAACTGCCACACTCGAAGACTCTGTCGACCTCCTCGACAAAGAACATGAGATAGCAGCGGAATGATCCACGATCTACCAGCAAAACCTCCGCAACTACCACAGCTGAAGGCAATGCCCAAGGTCCTTCGTCGAAGGAGACCTCGTCCTGCGACTGAAGCAGCAAGGAAACCTCAACCTCGAGTCCCCTTGGGAGGGACCTTATGTGATTACCGAAGTAATCCCAGGTGGCACCTACCGCCTTAAAGATGTAGAAAGTGGAGTTGGATACCCCAAACCCTGGAACGTCACGCGGCTACGTCGTTTCTACCATTAGATGTTTTTACTTTACAAATAAGGCTATTCAGCCAAGCTACTTAGACACACATTCTATCTCCTGATATTGTGCGAATAAATAAAGCTAAGTTCCTCCAACCTTGCGTCTCTGTTTCTAATTGCAATTACATCACTCGAGGGTTGTGCCACCCTTTCTACCTCGTTACACGAATAACCCAGTAACCTGAGTAGATGATGTACTATTAATCAAACCCTTGATAAACCCAACCCAGCTACAACGCACCAGACATGTTGGCAAGGTGCTAAGATAAGTATGCGCCAGGCTAACGAAAAGGCACTACAGAGTACAAGCTACTCGAAAAATACACAAGCTAGTAAGCTTTACATAAAAACAGGTAACAAAAACACCCAACTCACTTATACGAACTTTACAACAACTATACATCTATGTGCAGGTCCAAAACTATTCTACCGGCATAAAAGAAGAACGTTGGTACACTCCTCGAACAACTCGACGATGTCTTTGGCTAGCTGATTAACCACCCGATAATGTGGCACCATGTTCCACGACATCCCCTCTGGTGGGGGTGGCAGTCCCGTAGCAACAACTACCAAATCCAGATCAGGTCGATGCAGGCGCACAAGTGCTAGTGAAGCCTCGGCTCTCCGCGACTAACTGCTAACGCATGTACTCGTGAATTGCGTTGGCATCCAAGAATTTCTTTAACAGAGCTAACAATCTTGAAGGCACCGCATCCAAGGGGAACATTGCCCGAAAGATGTGCTTCAAACATGACTACACCTTCTTCAAATAAAGGAGCACCTTCGACACACGATCTTGCAACATTGCCAACACGACTATGCGATCTCGATCAACCAAAAAATACCCGCTAGCTTCCAGCTGCTCCTGGGTCAAGCAGTTTAGCCGAATGGCTCCAAATGTTTTATGCGATCACACAATTGAGATAGTAGTGACAATTCCTCCACCTTTGAACGTGGTTGCACCACAGGTTCATCGGTAGGAGTTATATCAGACGGATCACTCGAAGGACCCTATCAAGGAGAGGAATAGATGGATAAGACCAACCATCCAAAATAATGCCAAAAATAAAAGCATCAATTTCAGCAAGTTTTAAAGGGGCACCCCCACAAGCACAACGCAGGTGAAAGAAGTCTGGAGAAGCTAGAATATTACAGAAGAATGACAAAGGGACAGCCTACAGCTATGCATTGGCACTCGGGGGCTTCCTCGAGTCAGTGGCAGCCTATGGCGCTACAGCATTTTTAGTTACAACCTCTAATGCTGCGGCTTTTGCCGTCTTTGACCGCTTCAGATCTGCCCAATACTTTGCGAGTGCCTCAATGAGCCGAGGCCCATATTTATGACAATGAGTGGAAAAGGGAGCAAACAATACCTGTTGTACATCTGCAGTAACCGGCATCGCCGTGGAGGCCGTGCTAGGGTTTAGATTAACACCATGGGCTTACGCCTTTGCAAGTCCCATGGTAGCTCTGACCCTCCTCTGTGCATTCTTGAACTCCATGGGCATTCCTCCGGCGAAGGACTCCACCAAGCCATCAAAATCTTTGATAAGCTCGTCCTTGGGGAGCATCTCCTCTCAAAGATGCCCAAGCGTACCCTTGGCCTTCTGAAGGGAATCATTGACGGAGATGTTGTGGTCTTCGACTGCAGCTATAGCACCGGCCAAAGCATCCTGTCGAGCCAAAGCTTGAGCGTCGAAGCTCACACCAGCAGCATCTGCAGATGACAGAGATGAGCACAACCAAACACAGGCAAATATTGAGCAAAGCAACAACGCAACATCACACCTGTGAGTGCCTCAGCAATAGAGAGAAGCTGATCCACAAACACCTTCTCCCTATCGGCTGCAGCAGCAAGCAGGTCCTCCCCGCACTTCTTTGACTCCTGGGCGAAGCGTTCCAAGGCTTCGAGTTCCTGCCCATGTTTCTTATCCGCTGCGGCAAGACCCTTCTAGAGGGAATTGACGCGACGAAGGAGTTCATTGTTCTCACCTACAAAGGATGATGGAAAACTCAAGCCTAACGATTTTCTGTGCCAATAGTACAAAGACAGAGAGTGTAGGTTCACCTTCGAACACGTGATGTTGGGTCTCCTGCAAGGCATGCTGATGGCCCAATGATGTAATATGTTCGGTGAGCCGAATAGATTCCTTCAGGACAGGCTGCAAGAAGAGAAGCATTAGCACCAGCCGAATTTCGACTAACATAGTCAAGAAGATATACATGCTCCTCTAGGAACTCTGAAATTTCCTTCTGCGTAGACGTCCGGGCAACCATCTGGTGCCCCCCAGTGTGGGGGGAACTTGAAGAATTGGCACCGGAGGTGGCCGCCACCTGGGGAGAGTGTGACCGCTCCGCCACATCCTTATCTTTGGAGTCCGCGACTCTAGTCTCCTTCATGAAGCGGCAATCATCGAATGACGACGATGCAGTTTTGTTGCAACAAAAACATAGAAAACAACTTTAGAGGAAAAGATTTCAGGACATAAGGTCAAATTAGCAGAAGTACAAAACGTACCAATCGAATTCTTCGAGGTCAAAAGAGCCCTCAGACGCCTCCTTCGATGTTGGCCGGATGGAGGAGCCACGATGCGCACAGGTACCACGGGGATTGGCTCCTCTACCTCGATCAAAGGACCATACGGCATCGCTGGCAAAGAAGCATCTGAGTCCTTGCTTCGGGAGCATTTGCGAGTTCTATCGTGGAAATGGCCACGGCAGTCGCTGCCACTGGCAGCAATTGATTGTAACGTGAAGAAGAGTTGGCGGCCATCTGCGGTGCGAGATGGGGGCGGATGCACATGGGTTTACCCAGGTTCGGCCCCCCGGAGGGTAAAGACCTACTCCTGCTAGATTAGATTATTGGAGAGTGAGTTACAAGGGTGGCGAGCTCGGCGTCTAAGTAGCGAGTCGCTTGAGGGGGTGTATGATGGAACATAAGTCCTCAGGATACCTAGGGAGGTTTATATATGAGGCACCTCGCTAGGGTTTACAAGCTACAACCGAACAAGATAAGGATTCGGAGGTTTTGACCTAATCCGACTGGGCTTCTGTTATGCTCCTGGGCCTCTAGTCTCTAGTCGTCGGGCCTCTCCTTCCATCGTAGTCCAGTCGACGTCCTTCAGGCGCACTCACAGGCCCTTCGGCCCAATCGGAACGTCCTGCTGGGCATACTCCCTTTGGCATATCCCCATCAGTAGTCCCCGAGGCCATCGTTGATGCAGGCGCAGGTATCCCTTTGGTGATCGGAGTAGGCGAGCCCAATTTGGACGCCCAGTCGAGTCGGCGATGGACTCCTTCAAAACCAAGGAGAATTTCCCCAGGTTTCCATTCGCCACCCCAATGAATGTTACTACTGCCAAGTCGCCGCTTCGGCGAGTGGAAAAGACTGGCGGGTAGCGGGTGGAATGGAGGAGTTGGATCGTCAATTCTGGTTAAACTATCCATTGGAATTTCCAACGGTAACTTTGGCGCAGTTACTGTGAGTAACGGCTATCCCGATTTTGGCGGGTGGCGTTCCCATATAAGGGGAGTGATGATTCAGTTCTGCGAATCCTTCCCACATTCTTTGTTCTCCCATACGCATTCTTCATGTCTTCAATCTTCCTGCCTTCAACCTTCCGATTCATCCTTTCCACACCGTGCGATCCCACGTCCTACCCGATGGCGCCTCCCAAAGGCTCATGGGGAAAATCCAAGTGCACCACAGCCCAGCTCAAGTCCTTCGAGGACGTCGGGGTCCTCCGCAAGGGGAACTGGCGGGTTCCCCCCTCCTCTGAGATCGAGCCGAAGTCGCGACCCGGCGAATTCATCTGCTTCCCCAGCCATCTTGAAAGGGGTCTGGGATTTCCCACCTCGCTCCTCTTCCGCCGCTTTTGCGTGTATTACGCGATCAAACCAGCAGATCTCGGCCTGCACAACATCAAGCAGCTGGCGATCTTCATCGCCTTCTGTGAGTGTTATCTCGGCTATAGACTGTATTTCCCGCGGTGGTTGGAGCACTTCTATGGCCGCATCGGGCGCGAGCCGTCTGGTGGCTTGATGTTGGCCGCAAGCAGCGTCACGTTCCAATTGAAGCCGAAGGCCTATTTCGTCAAGCTCCTCCTGCCGAAAAAGGCCGCCAGCGAGTGAAAGAAGAGCTGGTTCTACGTAAAAGAATCCACTCCCTCCGGCGAGGTGGCACTTCCCGAGTTTGTCGCCGAGAGGAGCGAGCCTCGCCGGTTGGCACCGAAGAAGCTTTCCGAAGACCAGCGAATGGCCGTCATGGAAATGATGCACCAGATCCAGAAGCTGAAGTACCAGGGGCTGATTTCGATCAACCTCTACAACTGCTGGCTCGGGCGGCGTCTGGTTCCGCTGGTGGCTCGGCCGCATTGGATGTATGAATACAGCGGGAAGCACGACCCCTCCCGAACCAGCAAGCAATCATGGGAGGCCGAGGACTACAAGGCCGCCCTGAAAAAGATCACCGAAGCGGAGTTCACCAGCGTGTCGGTAGGGCTCGCCCCGTACACTCCCGTGAAGAATGAAGCCCCCACAGTAAGTTTTCTTTCCGGTCGCTATTTCCGTACCTCAATTCTTAGTCGCTGCATTTGGTGTTCACTCGTGGTGGTTCTCAGCTTTTTCAGGTGTTGGAGGGCTGGCTCCCTCCGCTTGATGAAGAGGTTCCCCAGGAACTCGAGGAAGACTCCGAGGGAGACTCTTCCGACAGTAATGGGGAGGAGGAGGAGGTTCCTCCCCCAGCGCCTGTGGCTCGCAAGACCCGTATGCAGAAGCAGCGCGAGTTCGAGGCGAGCCGCAACCTGGACGAACACGGCGGAGGCGACGAGGTCGCGCAGGAGCACACGTCCCGGCGTACTGCTACGCCGTCGAAGCCCGTACGCAAGCCCAAGTCACCAGCGAAGAAGCCAATGTCATCGTCCAAATCGGCGGTGGTGTTCGAGTTGGATGACGACTCCGATGATGAAGATTCCCTCGAAGTCTCATGCAAAGCCCCAAAGGATGCGATCCCGACAAAGGGGTTGGAGGGCGAGGATACCGAGGTAGTGGTAGAGGTTCCCCTGGCGGCGATTGCGTCGATGATCTCGGGGGTTTCCAAGCCAGGAAGTAGCTAAGACAACAACGTCTAAGTCGCCGTAGCCATCAAGAGCGGCCGCATCTTCGGAGCCAGAGATCCCAGCGACCGCGGCTTTGTCGTCGTGGAAGCCCGTGGTGTCGTGGGCTTCAGATGTCTTCGAGAGGGGGCTCACTCACAAGCTAGGTCCAGAATTGGACAAGCCTGCCCACATCAGCACCGGGCTTCCCGGTCTCTAAGTGAGTGTTGGTTCTTCATGCTGATTCGCCTTTTGTTTTTGTATTGTTGTTATATTGACTATGGGAATTCTGGCAGGTCTGGAGCCAAGAAGATTGGTCGTCCGACGGTGGCAAAGATTCCACCAGCCGCCACCACGGGAGAGGGCGATCTCCCCGAGGAAAGAAAAGCCGCCAGAGATGTGGCGACCATGGAAGGCGCGAAGAAGCAGAAGCGGGGTGCCGACGACGTCACAGCCAAGGACGGCACCGCGGAGCCTGACGTTGCGGCAGTCGCCGAAGAAGTGGTGGTGGCGCGATCGGAGCCAGTCTTGGTTGCGGCTACACCGGAAGCGCCAACCCCGACAACCAGTGCCACCGCCAGTGCGTCGGCGATGTTCCCGCGCTTCATGGCTAGGGGATTTCCAGCCGTGGCAGACACCCAGTCATCGCAGAGTTCAGAGATCACGGATGTGGACATTGGGTCCCATCATGGGCGCACTTCCTTCACGATCCCGTCGACTGACGCCGGAGAACTTCACGGGATGCTCGGCGCCACTATCCAGGTATGTCCAGTCCCCGAGTTCTCAGTTAGTGAATTTCGGCGGCTGGGAACTGGACTTCTTTCCGTTCTCCAGTCCCTGAATTCCTAGTCGCTGAATTTCAGCGGCTAGGAATTGAATTTTTTTCCTACTCTCCAGTCCTCGAGTTCGTAGTCGCTGAATTTCAGCGGCTGGGAACTAGATGTTGCTTTTGGTAAGTGCTGAGGTGTGTTGTTTGTTTGCAGGGTTTGCAAAGGGAATCGACCGATCGGCAAGCCGCGAGGGAGCGCTTGGAGCCTGATCTGTGCGAAGCGCAGGAGGCGAACCAGCGGCTTCAGGAAACTATTGGTGAGTATCTACTTCTCTGTCTTTTCCTCTGTCAAGTGTGAACTATTGGCGTATGGTGCGCTGATGGCTTCTCTTTCAGATGGTTTCCTGACTGTGATTTCCAAGGCCCGTGAAGGGTATGTTCCAGTCACCGAGCTAGACGCGGCGAATGGACGAATTGCCTCCCTGATCCAAGACTTGGAGGACGCGAAAGCGGCCTCAGTTTCTTCCGAGGAGCGAGCGAAGGCTGCTGTTGCTGCGGCTGAGGAGGAATGCAAAGCCACGGATTCGATCATCGTGGGGCTGCACACCAAGCAAACCACCTTGGAGAGGCATGTCACAGAGAACTGCCGCAAACTCCTTGGTGAGTCTCCGTCCTTGCCTGATTTGTTTGGCGAGTCCCTGATTGGGGAGGTCCGTAGTTTCACTAACGTCTGACTTTGCAGCTGTGATAGGCCAAAGTGACCCAGTGGTTCAGACCTACAACTCTTTGCAGTGCGTGACTGCCGTGGTGAACGCGGTCACGGCTTCGGCGTTATGTGTCCAAGCGGCTCTTCAAGGAATGTCCCCCACCGAGGTTATTTGGGGGGCTTACGGAGGTGTGGTGCTATCTGGAGGAGGTGCCCGGATGGCGCGCTTGGCATTCAGGCACGGGGCCACCACGGCGTTGAGCTTGGGTATCGCCCACTTCCCCGACGACTTCGACCTTGACGATGTGACAAGTGGCTACCCATCAGCGACCGACACGGTGGAGATGTAAGAGGTGCTAAAGCTGACTGCGAAGGCCGCCCCTTACGCCGATCGGGTCCTGGCTATGGGGGATCTGCTGCCGTACCAGGAGATGGTGTTGGTGCCTGGTGACCCCGAGCGGGAGCATCGCGATATGAAGTCGGAGCAGCCCTTCCGGTCGTCGTTGTCGAAGTCGCTGACGACGTACCCGACGAACCTGTGGCAGCCTTTTTATTCGTGTCAAGGGGGGTGGCGCTGCTTCTTCATCAGAACCTGTAGAATAAACAATGTAGTTGGGCAGTTTATGATGTATGCCAAGTGGCAACTCCTGTAATGTATTTTGTAATGTATGCCAAGGGGAGTCAATCGACTCGTATTGCGACCAGGATTGTGTGGTGTGTCTGTTTTTGGTTGAGCGAGTCCCCAAGCGCGTCCGCCCTTTAATGGGGTATAACTCGATTGTATACTTTTGTGTATTGTTTTGGTTGTGCACTGTTTTATCTCTCGCGTCTTCTGAGTGGCGAGTCCCCGAGCACGAGTAGAATTGATTTGTAGGCGAGTCCCCGAGCGTGGTGCTCAACCATATTGGTTGTTTTCCTGTTTGTAGGTTGTGAATGCGTTGTTTGTAACGCGTCTCCTCCCCTGGCCCGGGGAGCCAGTCGCTTGGCGAGTCCAAGGCAGCTCTTTTACTTGTTGTGTTCCCGAGCTGCGTGGGGTTCCTGTTTTGCGGAGTCCCCATGCGTGGTACTTAACCGTTCGAGTCGCGTTGCGCGAGGATGGGAGGGATAGGTCATTGTGAGAAGCGTATACCGGTTGTCTTGGCCCGGTGGGCCAATCGGGCTAGGCGACTCCAATGGCAGCTCCGGGTTGGCGTTTTGGTGGACGACCTAAGGCCCGAATATTTCCGGTGCCCTTGTGCCGCACTACTTAGCCATGCCGGTCGCTTGACCAGAGGTTGCCTTCCGTGTGTAGCGTATTGCTAATATGTACGAGTGCGAGTGGCACAAGAATATGCCAGTGGAGTAAAAGGTGAGGTTCTAAGTATAGAACTTTCGGAGGAGGTTTACATTCCATGGCCTCCCGACCTCGAGTTGGCCGTCACCCCGTATGTCGATGAGGTGGTAGGCGTCATTGCCAAGGACTCGGCCTATGGAGAATGGCCCCTCCCATGGGAGGAGAGTTTGTGCATGCCTTTCTTGTCTTGGGCCAGTCGTAGGACCAGGTCGCCTTCCTGGAAGATGCGAGTTCGCACTCGGCGGCTGTGGTAGTGGCGGAGTCCTTGATGGTATATGGTGGTGCGAGAGACAGCCAGGTCGCGTGCCTCGTCGAGTTGGTCGATGCTTGCTTGGCGGGCAACCTCGTTGGTCGCCTTGACGTAGTTGGTGACTCGAGGTGAGTCGTGCTCTAGATCAGTTGGCATTACGGCCTCGGCACCGTGCACCATGAAGAAGGGCGTGAACCTGGTGGAGCGATTGACGGAGGTGCGGATCCCCCATATCACAGAGGGGAGCTCGTCGACCCAGCATCCTGGGGTGCGCTCGAGGGGCACCTAGAGTCGTGGCTTTAGCCCGTGGAGGACACTCTGGTTGGCGCGTTCTTCTTGGCCATTTCACTCCGGGTGGGCGACTGAAGCGAGGTCGAGTCGTATGCCATGTTCTTCACAAAATTCCGCCATGGCCCCCTTGGCGAAGTTGGTGCCATTGTCTGTTATGATGCTGTGCGGGTAGCCGTACTGGTAGATGAGCTCGCTTAAGAACTTGGTGGCTGTCTTGCCGTCGCACTTTTTTATTGGCTTGGCCTCGACCCATTTGGTGAACTTGTCGACCGCGTCCAGGAGGTGAGTGAAGCCAGATGGGGTCTTCTTGAACGGGCCTACCATGTCCATGCCCCATACGGCGAATGGCCATGTGATGGGGATGGTCTTGAGTGCCGAGCCTGGGAGGTGCGTCTGATGGGCATACTTCTGGCACCCGACGCATCGTTGGATGATGTTGGTGGCGTCGGTGTGTGTGGTGAGCCAGTAGAAACCGTGTCGCATGGCCTTGGCGACTAGCGACTTGGTGCCGGCGTGATGGCCGCAGTCACCGGCGTGAATGTCCTGGAGGATCTTGCAGCCTTCTTCTGGCTGTACGCAGCGCTGGAACACGCCGGTCATGCTGCGTCTGTGGAGCTTGCCGTTGATGATGACGAAGGATTTGCACTGGCGCATGATCATTCGCGCCTCCATCTCGCTGCTTGGTAGGATTTTGTGCTCCAAGAAGGCGACGTATGGTGTTGTCCAGTCGCTAGGCTCCACAACCATGGCGACTAAGGCCGGTTCTGGTTGCAGTGGTATCCCGACATCGATCTCTTTTGGTGGGATGACCGATGGTTTGTGGATGATGTCGACGAATACGCCTACTGGTGGCGCTTGTCGGGTCAATCCGATGCGGGAGAGGGCGTCCGCCTCCTCGTTTTTGCGCTTGTCGATCCACTCGACGGAGTAGCCATCAAAGTGTCCTCCCAACTGGTCGACAGCTTGGCGGTACGCGATCATTGTTGGGGAGACAGCATCGCACATCCCGGCGACTTGGCCGGCGACTAAGTCAGAGTCGCCATAGCATCGTAAGTGGTTGATGTTCATCTCCTTAGCGGCTCTCAAGCCGTGAAGGAGGGCCTCGTATTCTGCCATGTTGTTGGTGCAGGGCTTGAAGTTGAGGTGGAGCACGTAGCGGAGCTTGTCTCCTTTGGGAGAGGTCAGTATGACCCCTGCCCCTGCGCTGTCGGCGTTCTTGGAGCCGTCAAAATGGAGCGACCAGTAGTGGAGGTGCGAGAGCTTCTCTGGCTGTTGTGCTTCTTCCTAGTCTACAAGGAAATCTGCCAGGGCTTGTGACTTGATCGCTTTGCGGGGCTTGTATTTGATGTTGTGGACGCCGATTTTGACAGCCCACTTGGCGACTCGCCCGGTCGCCTCGCGATTGCGTATTATGTCTTGCAGGGGCGTGGAGGAGACCACTGTGATTGGGTGCTCCTAGAAGTAGTGTGGGAGTCGCTGTTGTGCTCGGAATACCGCGTACACCAGTTTTTGGTATTGCGGGTAGCGTTATCGTGAGTCCATCAGGACTTCGCTGATGTAGTAGACAGGGCGCTGTATGAGGCGCTCCTTGCCCTCCTCCGGTCGTTCGATGACCATCATGGCGCTGACGACTCAGGTAGAGGCCACGACGTAGACGAGCATTGGCTCTTTGTCGAGTGGAGCAGCGAGGAGTGGAGCCGCGAGTAGCACCCCTTTGAGTGCTTTGAATGCGTCATCGGCCTCCACTTCCCATTGGAACGTGGGGTTCTTGCGCATCAGGCGGTAGAGGGGCATTGCCTTCTCGCCTAGTCGGAGGATGAAGCGACTGAGGGCCACGACTCGCCCTGCCAACTTCTGGACGTCGCGCAGGCATTCGGGTTTCCTGAGTCATGCTATGGTGTTGATCTTGGTGGGGTTGGCTTCGATGCCTCGCTTGGAGACTACATATCCCAAGATTTGTCCGGTGGGGATGCCGAAGGTACATTTTCCGGGGTTCAGCTTGATGTTGTACCTCCGCAGGTTTTTGAAGGTTTCGGCTAGGTCGGGGAGCAGGTCGTCCTGGCGGGTGGATTTTATCACCACGACGTCGATGTAGACGTGAATGTTGCGGCCAATTTGGCTCGCTAGGCACTCCTGCATGCATCTCTAGTATGTGGCGCCTGCGTTCTTGAGGCCGAACGTCATGGCCGTGTAGCAGAAGGCGCCGAATGGCATGATGAACACCGTCTTCTCCTCGGCCTCGACCGCCATCTTCATCTGGTTATAACCAGAGTAAGTGTCAAGGAAGCATAGCGACTCTGATCTCGCGGTTGAGTCGATAATCTGATCGATGTGCGGTAGGACGAACTCCTCCTTCAGACAGGCGTTGTTGTGGTTGGTGAAGTCGATACACATTCTCCATGTGTTGTTCTTTTTCAGAACCAGGACTAGGTTTGCCAGCCACTTTGAGTATTTGATTGGCCGGATGAAGCCTACGGCTAGCAGGCGTTGTACTTCTTCGGCGATTGCTCGACGGCGCTCTTCATTGAAGGGCCGTAGCGACTGCTTTATTGGTTGCACTTTGGGGTCGGCGTTGAGTTTGTGCTCAGCAAGTTCCCTTGGGACACCTGGCATGTCAGATGGCTTCCATTTGAAGATGTCGCGGTTCTCACGGAGGAACCCGATGAGCGCGCTTTCCTATGCGGGGCTCATGTGCGCCCCGATGGTGACCGTCTGGCTGGGGTCGCCTGGGACGAGCTCGATGGTGCAGGTGTGCGTGGTTGCCTCGAACATGGAGTTCACGGAGGTTGGTTTCTTTAGGATGGTGGGGTCGTCCTTGTTGATGTTGCCCGCGTATTTCGCAAGCTCCTCCGCGTGGTCGGTCTCCGTGGCAATGACGGCATCGGCGAGCTTGGCGCCTTTGTCCTCGCATTCCACGGCCATGTCGGGGTCACCGTGGATGGTGATGATGCCGCTTGGCCCGGGGAGATTCATCATGTTGTAGGCGTAATGTGGGGTCGCCATGAACTTTGCGAATGCCTGGCGACCTAGGACGCAGTGGTAGGGGCTGCGGAAGTTCACCAGCTCGAATACGATTCTCTCCATGCGGTAGTTTGCCGGAGTGTCGAAGGTGACTGGCAGCGTCACTTTTCCGATCGGGTACGCCTTCCGACCGGGGACGATACCATGGAAGGTCGTCAGGGTTGGCTCAATGGCTGCTTCTGGGAGCTGTAGCCTCCTGAACGTGTCCAGGTACATGATGTTGATGGAGCTCCCGCCGTCCATTAGTGTCTTGGGTAGCCAGTAGTCGGCCACCTTGGGCCTGACTACTAGGGCGACTCGCCCTGGGTATTCGATTCTTGGCGCGTGGTCCTGGCGACTCCAAGTGATGCTCTGGTCGGACCAGTTGAGGAAGCGAGGGATGTCGACCTGTGTAAACGCGTTGACGGTGACCGCGCGGGTGTGTAGCGAGCCAACGGCAGTGCCAAAGCCGCCGCCGTTCCCGTTGTCCTGAGGTGGGTTGTTATTGGGGTCCTCCCTTGCTCGCCTCGCCTTCTCGATCTCTTTGAGAGAGTGGCAATCAGCGGTGGTGTGGGTGGCGGGTTTTCCCTCCCTGCTATGGTAGATACAGGGCTGATTGAGCAGGGCAGCGGGGTCGAAATTCGGCATCGCTGTGTTGTTGGAGCGGTAGTTACCGATGTCGCGGTAGTTTCCTCCGTCGCGGCGGTAGTTCTTATGGTCGTGCTGGCCGTAGCTAGCATTGGCGACGAAGTCGACTCGCCTGTCCGTGCGGCGCTTGCCGGTGATGCGGGTGTTGCTGTAGCGCATGTCGTGGAGGCGCCCGCTATCGTTGATGCTGGTTCGGTGCCGTCCTCCCGACTCGTCGTCAGAGTCTTGGTTGGGGTCCTGCTCCGCATAGCACTGGCGATCTCGAGGAGGTCGGAGACATTGTCGAGCATCCGGTAGACCCTCTTGATCTTAGCGGCCAGGGGTTCATACCGGCACGCGTTCTTGAAGCAATGTATCGCCGTGTCTAGGTGGATGCCAGAGGCGTTGATCCACAGTTCTTGCCATCTTTGGATCCAACAGGGAGTCGACTCGCGTTGTCCCTGGATGCATCGCTCCAGATCTTCTATGGTGGTGGCGCGGGTATAGGAGCCCTCGAAGTGCCTGATGAAGGCGTCCCGCATTTCTTCCCATGAATCGATGCTGTCGCACCCTCTAGCATCAAGGGGAGGTAGCGAGCGACGAGCAGGTCGGTGTGGCCTGCGATCCCCATTGCCATGAGGTATGTGTCCAGCCAGACAGCAGGATCGTACGTCGGGTCGTACTTTTCGATCTCCTTGGGAGCCTTGAAGTTGGCGGGGTATTTGTCCCCATGGATCATGGGCCCGAAGCATTGCGGCTTGACTCGACTGAGCGAGCCTCTTGGTTCCGAGTCGCCGTGGTTGGTGAGGGTGTGCCTCAAGTCGTTGGGCTGGCGCGCCCACCACGCCTGGTTGCTGATGATGTTTGTGCGGGCGTCAAGGGGCTGCCCGTTGGAGGCGACCGTGTTATTCGCCGGTCGTGGCTCATTGGTGGATAGCGCGGGGTTGGCGGCCCGTGGTTGATTCGCCAGGGGCTACGGTGGTGGGCAAGTCAATGTGTTGGCGACGGTGGGGTGGCCGCTTGATGCCGCCCTGCTTGCTGAGGAGCGGGAGTACATCTGCCCCCACGGGTCGACTCCCGCAGCTTGTTGCTTGATGGCCCTGACGAGTAGGGCCTTGGTGTACTAGATCTGTAGCGCGTCGTCGCCTTGGACGTTGAGGTTGGCGATCACGGCATCGGCCGTGACGGTGTTGTCCATCGGGGTGGAGTATAGTGGTAGTCCATTGGCGTCGCGGGCTTGAGGGGAGATGATGATCCGCGGTTGGTCCGGTGGGGGCATGCGGCCGATGGGTGGTGGAGGGGCTCCGGTCGTCGGTACTCCGGGTGGTGGTCTTGCGGGGTTGCTTCCGCCTGGCGGCACGTTCTCGCAGTATTCGCGCTCGGTGGCGCGTGCGGGGTCACTTTCGTCATTGAAGTTCAGGACGCGGCCCTGGATTTTGGAGTTCAGGCGGGTCCTGATGCGGCGTTGGTGATAGAGCGATAGCTCCCGCGCCGTTTCCCGCTCGAGGCGGTATTTCTCGCGCTCGTCGAGTTCGTTGCGTTGCGCCTCCGCAAGCCGCAGGCGGGCTTCCTCCACCTCTGTGGCCGTCGCGGTCAGCAGGATCGGCGTGGCGAACGGATCTTGCGGGGCGGCCGTGCTGCCTGCCATGTAGATCGCATTGAAGCGATCGGATCTGGCACGGAAGTCTTCGGGCGATTCCGAGCCGGAGTCGGAGTCGAAGATCCCGAGGATGGAGGGGTCCTCGAAATCCTCCGGGTTGGAGACTCGCGTGATGGAGTCCTCTCGTGATGCGGTGGTGATAGATCCGTCGACTGAGGCAGGGGTCGCGGAGTCGGCATCGTCGTTTAGGGCATCGTCATTGGTGGCGGCATTGGTCTCGGCCGCGTCGCTGGCGGTCTAGTCGTACTCGGTGACGAGGCTCCTGATGGAGCGGACCTGCTCCTCCGAGAGCAGATCGTGGTGTGGCGGCGATACGCCGACGATCATCATTGCGGCTGGGTCGACCGTGCCGGTGAAGCCGACGAAGAGGTTGATGGAGCCAACCGGCATCACCGCGCCGTGAGTGACCGGGCATGACGCTGGGATGTAGCTGCTGGGCAGGATCTGTAAGATCCCGCCGATGGCGATCATGCGACCGGTGGCGAGCGACCGATCGATCGGCGAGTAGGGTCTCGCCGCAGAACTCAGGCCAGTCCTGCTATGCCCCACGGTGGGCGCCACTATCGTGGAAATGGCCACGGCAGTCGCTGCCACTGGCAGCGATTGATTGTAACATGAGGAAGAGTTGGCGGCCATCTGCGGTGCGAGATGGGGGCGGATGCACATGCTTTTACCTAGGTTCGGCCCCCCGGAGGGTAAAGACCTACTCCTACTAGATTAGATTATTGGAGTGCGAGTTATAGGGGTGGCGAGCTCGGCGTCTAAGCAGCGAGTCGCTTGAGGGGTGTATGATGGAATGTAAGTCCTCAGGATACCCTAGGGAGGTTTATATATGAGGCACCTCTCTAGGGTTTACAAGCTACAACCGAACAAGATAAGGATTCGGATGTTTTGACCTAATCCGACTGGGCTTCTGTTATGCTCATGGGCCTCCAGTCTCCAGTCTCCGGGCCTTTCCTTCCTTCATAGTCTAGTCGCCGTCCTTCAGGCGCACTCACAGGCCCTTCGGCCCAATCGGAACGTCCTGCTGGGCATACCCCCTTTGGCATATCCCCATCAAGTTTTGTTCTCGCTGGACTCGGGGCTTCCTGCTCTTTAGCAACAGGGACTATGGAGCCTGACTCGTCCTCCTCCTCCGCTTTGCAAGGGATTACTCCCTCCAGCTGAGGAGGCAGAACAGTAGCCACTTTCCTGTCCTGGCACAAGAGGTAGCGTCAGTATAAAGAAAACCTAGTAGGCAATCAACAAACAAGAAGAGATAAAGAAAGAAAGCTACCTCAAGCGGGGGGGCGACTCGCGCAGAATGGAGGCACGACTGAGTCACCAGGGAGTTTATCCTTGGCTATGAACTTGGTCAGAATCCAAAACCTCCTGTCTACTTCACCCACAGAAATATTTTCCCAGGAGATGCGGGTGACATCTGCAGCACCGGTCTAGCAGCACATCGGATGCACCCTAGCTTGCAGTGGCTGCACTCGACGATGCATCCAGGTGCGAATGAGGTCTGCGCCACCCACTTCCTTCGCTCGGATGAGTTCAAGGTCGCAGACCCGCTTATACAAGATCCCAGTTTCTTCGGCTTCGATGGGCATCACCATGTTCTTCCATCACCTCCTCCTTTTGCACTCCGCCTTTGGATCGAAAGGTGCAAGCCCGAAGAGTTCGTCGTTGGCCTTCTGGTCACGGATGTAGAACCATTTATCCCTCCATCCTTGGACGGATGCATTAAACTTCAGGGAGAAATATTGGACATTTGGGTCCACATGGATCCCGGTGGATCCTATATCATAGACTACCGACCCAGAGCCCGACTTCCACTTCAATATGAAGTGCTTTTTGAAAAGACCAAAGTGTGGCTCGATTTTGAGCCAACACTCGCAAAGTCTGATGTAGCAGGCAATGTGGAGAATGGAACTGGGGGTCAACTGATGGAGCTAGAGCCCGTAGAATCAAAGTAGCCCTCGCACAAACTTGTGGAGAGGGAGTGAGAGGTCCCGCATGATAAAAGCGAGAAACATCACCCGAAATCCGGCAGGGGGGTCAGGGATTACCTCGTCGCCGGGCATTTGGGAATCAGCTTCTGTGGCTAGAAGACCGCCATCTTGGCGCCAGATGAAGAGCTCCTTCTCCTTTATGGCGGACCGTCGCCATGATCCATTGGTGACGTGCATGCCCGCGCCCTTCTTCTTGCCAGTGTCATCAGTAGTACCGGAGCCCGTAGCGGCGGTGCCCTTCTTCTTGGCAGCAAAGTGGCGGCTACAGATCCAGTAGCAGAAGCGCCCTTCTTCTTCCCCATATTTTGCTCGTTGTGGGAGCGCAGAAAGTAGCTTGGGAAGGTCTTGAGGCCGTCCAACGCCGCAATGGAGACGCGAGAAATGGAATAGCAGTGAGCAGCAATGGAGGCAGCAGGCAAGGGAGAAGATGAATTGTGGGGAAAATTACAGTAGAGAGATCCCTACTTAACCTCAGTACAGATGCAATCCAACGGCCAGAAGCGCATCAACCAGACGCGTGGCGCAAATCAAGGTGGACATGTGGCCATGCAAACGGTGAACCGTCGCCCCACTTTTCCCATTACGCGCGAGAATCGAGGAGACGCAGTTAACACCGAAGATTACGCACGCTTGGTCAAATCCAAGTCAGAAATGGGGTCCCACCTTCGTCACATCCCGTCAAAACCGCTCACGCGGGCAAACAAGGTCATATCATCGTCAGCACAGACGTCATCTACTACAGCAGGAGCATCTTCTCACTAATCTAGTCCTCACTCGACTCTACGACTCGACTAAGCACATGGGGGCTACTCCTAACAGCAGCGTTGGCCGTGCACCCAAAAAACTTCATGGACATGAAAACATTTTGACAACGTAACTACACTTAAAACCCTCACTCGAATCAACAATTTGATTATGGACTCGGGGGCTACACCGATAGGGAGCCCTGAAAGCATATTCTGCTGAAACAAGCAAAAAGCAACAGCAGTCGAAAATATTCATAGTCCCCACTCGAGTCTACAACTCGAATAAGCACTCAGGGGCTACTCCATAGGGAGCGCTGGCCGCACACCCTATGATTTTCTTTTACTAAATGTGTGTTGACTACGTCCAACCTCGAAAGCATTAGCGACTCAGCCTCATATTTTCCCTGCAAGGAGACTGCGTCTCCTAGGCCACAGGAATCATCTCCATGATGAAAAAATTCGGATGTCATGCTAACAACTTGAAGATAAGACCTGAAATAGGACTGGCAACGCACCTGCTGCGCTCTACCAGAAATAATCCGTGCCTGCAGGTACGATAAAATAAGCCATGACAAACGTGTCGAGTGCTCACACTTTTATACTAGAATTCGATTCTGTAAGACCTCCGCGACATGAGTCGAATTATGCCAACACTTTTCCAAATTTGAGTCCGGGGACTTGAGTTTGAGTAGATTGTGTTGTTTTGCCCTAAGGCAGTTAATTGATCGCAATACATTGGATAAATCTGGCACGTGTATCGGCAATCCCTATGACATAAACTAAAGCACCCGAAAATATATTTGGCTATACACTCGAAGGCTTCATAGTCTCGACTCGAATCTGTGATTCGACCTGACACTCGGGGGCTACTGACATGGGCATACCCTACAGGTACTCGTGATCAGCATATACGGTCTAGCCCGAAAGAAGCCCACGATGTTGTTAAGTCCCAGTAGAGTTTTAGGTGGCCTGGGAGACTTCGACTCCTTGTAGAACATGGCAAAGTATAAGATAGAAGTTTAAAGGGAAAACCCTAATATGTAACAAACTCGGCCTACTATCCTGAGACATAGCGTATCTATATAAAGGCTGGGAGGGGAAGCAAGGAGGATATTCACAACCCTATTTTCCACACCATCGCCAGATTACATCTGCGCACCCCTCTAACTTTCGATTCCTAGATATTACAAAGACCAGACAAGCAGGATTAGGGTCCTCTGTGAGGCCTCAACCTAGGTAAACCTCGTGTCACCTATGTTCTTTTTTGCTAGCCGATCGATGCCTCTAGTGCTCCCTACTTCCTCGAACCTAAGTCCATCATCGATGACCATTGATGAGTTAACCCCTCATCACTTGTACTTCCACCGACCGTGTTAACTCTCAAGCACCTCGCTCCTACGAGACCTACCATTACATCGGCCATTCATAGTACTTATTATCTTATATTTGTCTTGTCCTATCTCTTGCAATACCATACCACTACATATTGTGTACGGATTAACTTTGAACATTGACCGTTGGATCAAGATTGGCAAATCCAAACATTGTTAACCGTTGGATCTTATTTTCCATTCTTAGCTTCTAGAAAGATCCTACCTATAGTCTTTAGGGACGCTAGTATGCGCAAACCTCAAAGCACACAGTACTTCATTGCTTAGTTTCAGGGTTCTTGTGCTAAATGCATGGACTTGGATGCCATTTTCATTTTTTATGAGGTCCTTGATGCAACTTGTACTTCCATCGACCATGTTAACCCTCAAGCAACTCGCTCCTACGAGACCTGCCATTAGACCGTCAATCCGCAATACTTCTTATCTTATCTTTATCTTGTCTCTTATCTCTTACAATACCATACCACTTCATATAGTGTAGGGATTAACTTTGAAACATTGACCATTGGATCAAACCTGGCAAATCTAAACATTGCTAACCGTTGGACCTTCTTTCCATACTTAGCATCCAGAAATATTCTACTGATAGTCTTTAGCATGATGAATGCTAGTATGCGCAAACCTCAAAACACACACTTCATTGTTCAGTTTCAGCGTCCTTGTGCTAAATGCATGGTCTTGGATCAATTTTCATTTTTTATGAGGTCCTTGATGTAACTTGTACTTCCAGCGACCGTGTTAACTCTCAAGCACCTCGCTCCTACGATACATACCATTACATCGGCCCTTTGCAGTACTTCTTATCTTTATCTTGTCTTATCTCTAACAATACCATACCACTTCATAGTATACGGATTAACTTTGAACATTGACCTTTGGATCAAGACTGGCAAATCTGAACATTGCTATCCATTGGATCTTCTTTTCCATTATTAGCATCTAGAAAGACTCTACTAATAGTCTTTAGCACGATGAATGCTAGTATGCGCAAACCTCAAAACACACACTTCATTGCTCGGTTTTAGGGTCCTTGTGCTAAATGCATGGACTTGGATACAACTTTCATTTTTTATGAGGTCCTTGATGTAACTTGTACTTCCATCGACCGTGTTAACTCTCAAGCACTTCACTCTTACAAGACCTACCAAGGTTAAAAGAAAATGCAACCGCCCAAATTATCACACAAACTGGACCACGGTTTCTTATATGTAATACCCAAGTTTTTAATACTAGGATTTTTCAAGCTTCCTAGCTAACCTTCACGCACTTCGGTGACTTCGTGTCTATTTAACGAAAATAAGTCAAACTTTAGCTACAAGTAAGTGCGATAGATTGCTCTTGAATTAAATGTCTTTTTGGAGGTAGATGGGTGCATCTTCTTGTAGTAAACAATGTCGTCGGTGTGAGTTTCCAACTATCTGGAAAGAAAATTCTCAATTTTCCGAGTGATGACGAGATGATTCTTTTCCAAAAGGAAAGTCCTAAGAATATGGATCTCAATGCCATAAGCCAAGCTTCTAGAAATATTAGATAGGGGGACGAACCTAGCATCAAAGGAGAACCTGTCCAGTAGCATCAGCTTGCACGGGCTGCCCGCCACTTCAAATCAGTCTTTGGGTTCCCACGGTCTCACCGTCGGTTGAGAATGAAGAACACATGGGAGGCCACAAGGATGAGAAGAAGGCATAGTTCCACTCTCTTTTGCTGATTGAAGAATATGTTTGGATGAACCAATGAGGCTCACAGCGGTGGTGGCATCGCAATGGTCGATGAGTACTTGAAGAGGGCCTTCGGTGAACACCTTCTGAAATTGCTCAGGATATTTACAGACCTTGCTCGATGTCACCATGGAATGAGGTTGTGGATGGTGTGCTGGGGGCTTTTTTGGGGTGGGGTGGGGGAGGGAGGGAAGATCATTGGCGTGAGCTGGCGGCCGGGGTGCGATGGAGAAGACAAAGGCTGATGGTGCGTAGTAGTACTCTACTACTAGTAGTACTACAGAAATTGGGCGAGTGGGGGTGGGATCCAACTGAGGCTAGTTGCACAAACCTCCAACAATTAGAGCCGTAGTTTCAAAGAGCTCCAAATGTTGAGCCCCGAGTATGTAAGAAATAATGTTAAGAGGGCTAATCTAGAACTTTGTGCTATGTGCAACATTTGTACCCAAAAGTAATTGTAGTACACTAGTTTCTTGCAACTACACTATCCTGATTATCTGGAGTTCCCTGCAATTTCGAATCCAATTGTTGGAGGTTTGTGCAATTTCCACCCTCCTCGTGTTCCACAGAATCTCTATGACCCTATGTTCAAACAAAAAATGATCAAAGAGAAAGACCATCTCTCAGGGATCGTTTGATTTGCAGGATTCTCAAAACATAAGAAGAGGAAACTATAGGAATTTGGATCAATTATGTGTTTGAATCACATGGAAAGCAAAGCAATTATACCATGAGGTTGGAGTGGACGGAAATTTTCTTAAAAATAGAGCGCAAAGGAATACTTTGAAGGAATCTCAATTCCCGTTTTTTTCCTATTCCTATATTTTTCCTATCCTGTGTTCCAAACGGGACATAATTCCTACATATTGGAATCCTATGAATCAAACCAAATAGGGTAGGATTATTTCCTAAGGGACAAGATCCTTCACAAAACCTTTGAATTTTCTTTGAATCAAAGAAGGAATAAAAAACGGTTTCCTCTCTCAGGAAAAAAAGGAACTCCACCTCTCGGAGAAAAAAAAGAACTCCACCTCTTGGAGAAAAAAAAGGAACTCCACCTCTTGGACAATTCACTGTGATGAGAGTAGCTACTGAAGTCTATGTCTAGTACTAGATGTAGGGCCCAAGCGTAGCATGTTATTTACTAGTAGTACACTAGTACAATATCAGTCTTTGCAGGCGCCTCGAAGGAAACAAAATAATGCTTTGCAGGTAATAAATGGCCATGGCAATTTCCAAGATACACAATCTTTTGCTTGTTCATTTTGATCTGGGCGACAACCGGAGGATAGAGGAGTACTAGTTGCTCCGTGTCTTGAGCCATCGAGCTGGCGTAGAAATTTGGATATCTAAAAAACTGAATTGTCCTGTCAAACCAATGCTTGTTGCATGCAGGTTGACCAAACAGACTTACTGTACTACTTTATTGCACATCCGAAAAACTAGGGAGTATAAGAAGTACTAGTACAGTAATTTTACACACAGAGTTTTTTCTTTGAATGAACATACAGAGTTCGACATTCATCTTGTAATGCCAAAAGCAGAAGTTGTGCCAATATAGTACTGTAGTAGTCACGTCCAGGTTGCCTTATAGGGAAAAAATAGTACGATGAGCAACAAGATCTATCTATTTTTGTACTCCTATTTGCGTATACTAGTAGTACTACTACTTACTCAGAAACGACACGAGCATGTGCTCCACTAGTGCGCCTCCGCACGTAGGGTAATCCAGTACGAAGTAGATCTCCACCACATGGTCGCGTCATTATTATGCATTGGTACATGCTCTCTAGTCGTGGGCACATGCCGTAGCAGTAATTTTTTTGTGAAAAATAGATTACTCATAAATAATTACTCCCTCCATTCTAAAATAGTAGTTACTGACTTGGCTTTGTCTAGATACGCATGTATTTCGACACATTTTAGTACTTAGATGCTCCCTCATTTCCAAATTAGAAAGAATACTAGGTTTTGTCGAAGTCGATATTTATAAAGTTTGACCAACTATATGTACAAACATACTAACTTACATAATGTCAAACGCATATAATATGAAAACATGGTTTGTGATGATTCTAATAACATTGAGTTGATGTCATAGATGACCGTATATTTTCTAGATATTTAGGCAAAATTCCAGGGCAGCCTATCCTGCACGCTGCACCCATGTGGATGCGTCGTCCGCACCATCACAATTTCGACAGCAATCTTGGTTCAAGACTTAAATCAAGTCGAATTGACAAGTTTGGGCATAAAATCATGTAATGACAGAGTTAGATGACTAAACTCGAAGCACCGTAAGAACGGTTAGTGTGCTTATCTCTGGTCCATGCCGTAGAAGTGAACAATTCATAAAAGTCGTACTAAACCCCTAAATACTCTGTAATAACATTAGCAGCAAACTTAGTTTACATCCAAAATGCATCTTTCCTAGTACCAAAAGAGAACCTACATGCGACTACTACTAGTAAACTTGAGTAGTAAAATAGTACTACTAGTAGTACTATTTATCTGCTAATACACCATTACAATCTTGATCATCAGCCGTAGTTTAAGATCATTTTTTCCTGTCAATGCAAATCCAGAAAGATACATGGGTGGACTGTCCTACCTTCATCAGGAACCGCGGCGGCACCCCGAGGTACGTCCTGAGCTTGTCGGACGGGAAGTTGGCCGATGACGAGCTACTCGTCAGCTCGATTACCGCATTCAGGCTCTTGACCGTCGATAAGTCCGCCGACCCTAACGGGTCAGGCGCATATAATTTCACCGTGTACCATGGCCACAAGCACATGTCCTGCTTGATGCACACCAAGGACACGAAGGCGGCCAGGCCGAGCACGCTGATGGTCAGGCCGAACACGGCACCGTCATCCCCGAAGAGGAAGCGCATGAATCTCGTTGTGCTTGTTGGTGGTGGAGTCGGGATGAGGCAAAAGAAGGCGCTGCCGTCGATGGCCCTGGTTACTATGACCCCGTGGGCCTCCGTCATGTGGGGAAGGAGCCCTGCCGGTGAGGCAATGAAATCACAGGAGGAATCAATGCAAGAGCACGGACCGTGTGAGAACACGATCTTGTGCTCGTTGAGCTTGTCGAAGGAGACCAAGCTAAAGCAGCCGTCGTAGGGGCACTCAATCATCATCTCAGACTAGACGGCGTCCATACCAGCCGGCTCACCATCGAATCCTCCTACGCGGTACATGAACTTGTGGGAGTGGTTACAAAGGGAAGATCAGCTCGCCGACGTAGTGCCCACTGGCCAGAAAACCGGGTTGGGTGGGTATACTAAACAGTATACTGATTGGGTTTCGTACTATACTGGTACGATTGTACAGGAATACGCTAGGCATGGGCACACCGGCGGCAGCTGCACTTGACCACTTTTTTCTTAGATAGTGTCCACACGCTGTACATGCTTCGTCAAAACAAAAAGGCTGCAGAAAGTTCACAGGTGAGTAATAAAGCAGGTGGCACGCTGTACTGTACCAGATAGTATAGTACAGACAGAGGGAGATACCGAGGCAAGAAGATCCAGTTGAGTGAGAGGCAAGAAGATCTACTCCTAGAGAGAGACGAAAAGTCTGTGGCCTACTGTAGGGTGTACAGTGCTGCAGGGGAGAGATCGAGGACTGCATGCATGTCTTCGACACCAACCTGTAATTAACTTCTTTGGTCTTATTAAATTTAAATGGCCTTAATAATCCCAGACAGAGGGAGTACTAGTAATAGTAATAGTACTACATCTTAGAACAAATCAGACAAATTAGTACTGCATTAGTTACTGGTACTTTTTTTTGAGAAATTATAATTAGTAGTAGTACTTATATATGTCAAAAACCAATCCAAGTTACTACTCAAATAGAGAGTACGATCACTCTGTTTTATGGATTCTTGTTTACTATACATACTAGTAGTAAAAGCTAGAATGTAGATTATTTCAGAACAAATTTTGGCTCTACAATATCTAGCATACACGCAAACCTCAAAAGACACTTCATTACTTAGTTTCAGGGATCTTGTGTTAAATGCATGGACTTGGATGTAATTTTCATTTTTTATGAGGTCCTTGATGTAACTTGTACTTCCACCGACCGCGTGTGAACTAGTAAAACACCTCTCTCCTACGGGACATACCACAATTAAAAAATAATTACACTGTCCCGATTATCAGACAAAGTGGAACATGGTTTCTTATAATTCCAAAGTTTTTAGAAATAGGATGTTTCAAGCTTCCCAACTAACTTTGCACACTTTAGTGATTTTTTGCCGATTTAACGAAATTAGGTCAAACATTTGCTACACAAGTAAGGGAAATTGATTGATGTTGAATTAAATGTATTTTTAGAGATAGATGGGTGATGTAGTAAACAATGTCGTCAGTGTTAGTTTCCAACTATCATGAAAGAATATTTAATTCTCAAATTTTCGAGTGATGACGAGATTGTTCTTTTCCGCAAAGAAACTCCGAAGAATATGGATCTGAATACCACAAGACAAGTTTTCAGACATAAAGAGTGGACCAACATGTTGTACTAATGATACCCATGTTTGATGAGATTTCAAACTTCCAAGCTAATTCTGCCAACTTGAATGACTTTATACCAATTATTTATCGAATTTAGGTCAAATTTGAATTACATGTAAAATAGTAGGTTGCTTTGAAAGTTTTATGAAAACTCTTTTGGAGGTACCTATTCAGGGGACAATTAATATATCATAAACCACCGAGAGTTTTGATGACACGTTCAACTTCATGCTAAGATTTTGCATCTTGATAGTTTAACAAAATTAGGTCAAACTTGAGCTACAAGTAAGCGCAAAAGATCGCTCTTGAATTAAATGTTTGTCGATATTTTAATGACATCCTTATGTCGATTTATCGAAATTAGGTCAAATTTGAAACTATAAGTAAATTGTAGGTTGCTTTGAATGTTCTACTAAAAAGCTTTTGGGGCACCCATCCAGGGGTCACAATCAATATGTTAGAAACCACCGAGAGTTTTGACGATAGTTTCAACTTCTTGCTAAGATTTTGCATCCTAACTATTTAACGAAATTAGGTCAAACTTGAGCTACAAGCAAGTAAGCGCGATAGATTTCTCTTTAATTAACTGTCTTTTCAAGGGTAGATGGGTGCATCTTCTTGTAGTAAACAATGCTGTCAGTGTGAGTTTCCAACTATCGAGAAAGAACATTCTCAATTTTTCGAGTGATGTCGAGATTATTCTCTCCTATAAAGGAAGTCCGAAGAATAAGGATATGAATGCCACAAGCCAAGTTTTCACACATATATAGTGGACCAATATATTGTACTTATGATTTCCTGTGTTTTATGAGTTCTCAAACTTCCTATAGCTTATCGCTCTGCCCACTTGAATGACTTTATATGTCGATTAATCAAAATTAGGTCAAATTTGAACTATATACTACAAGTTTTGTAGGTTGCTTTGAAAGTTATACAAAAAAGCTTTTGGAGGTACCCATTGGGGGTCACAATCAATACATGAGAATCAACTGAGAGTTTTGACAACTGGTTTGACTTTATGCTAAGATTTTGCATCATGACACTATTTAATGAAATTGGGTCAAACTCGAGCTACAAAGTAAGCTCAATAGATTGATCTTGAAATATATGAATTTTTAGAGGTAGATGGGTGTATTTTCTTGTAGTAAATAGTGTCGTTGGTGTGATTTTCCAACTATGTGGAAAGAACATTCAATTCTCAATTTTTCGAGTGATGACGAGCGAGGTTGTTCCTTTCCGTAAACAAATGTTCGAAGAATATTGGATATGAATGCCAGAAGCCAAGTTTACCGACCTATATAGGGGACCAACATGTTGTACCAATGATTCCCATGTTTTATGAGTTTTCAAACTTCCTAGCTAACTCTACCCATTTGACCGAATGACTTTATGTCGATTTATCGAAATTAGGTCAAATTTGAAACATCAAGTATATTATAGGTTGCTTTGGAAGTGTTACAAAAAAAACTTTTGGAGGTACCCATCGACGGGTCACAATTAATATATCAAAAAACACCGGGAGTTTTGATGATAGGTTCAACTTCTTGCTAAGATTTTGCTTCTTGACAATTTAACAAAATTAGGTCAAACCTGAACTATAAGTAATTAAGCGTGATAGATTGCTCTTGAAATTAAATGTATTTTTAGAGGTAGATCGGTGCATCTTGTTGTAGTAAACAGTGTCTTCAATGTGAGTTTCCAACTATCAGGAAAGAACATTCAATTCTACATTTTCCATGTGAAGATGAGCGAGGTTGTTCTTTTTCGTAAGAAGTCTGGAGAATATTGGAAGTGAATGCCACGCCAAGTTACAGACATATATAGTGGACCAACATGTTGTACCAACGATTCCCATGTTTTATTTATGAGTTTTCAAACTTCCTAGCTAACTCTGTCCATTTTAATGACTTTAAGTCAATTTATCAAAATTAGGTCAAATTTGAAACTACAAGTAAATTGTAGGTTTTGCTTTGTAATTTTTACGAAAAAGATTTTAATTTTGAGGTACCCATCGAGGGGTCACAATTAATATATCTGAAAACAATGAGAGTTTTGACGATAGGTTCGATTTCTTGCTAAGATTTTACATCTTGACAATTTGATGAAATTATGTCAAACTTGAGCTACAAGTAAGCGCGACAGATAGCTCTTGAATTAAATGTCATTTCAGAGGTAGATGGGTGCATTTGCTAGTAGTAAGCAATGTCGTGGGTGTGAGTGTCAACCTAGCAGGAAAGAACATTGAATTCTACGTTTTCCGAGTGAAGGCGAACGAGGTTAGTTGTTCTATTCCGTAAAGAGAAGTCCAAAGAATATTGGATGTGGCTTCCACAAGCCAAGTTGATAGATATATATATATAGTGGATCAACAACATGTTGTACTTGTGATTCCCATATTTTATGGGTTTTGAAGCTTCATATAGCACAGTTCAATAACTTTATGTCAATATCTTGGAATTAGGTCAAATTTGAAGCTATAAGTAAATAGGTTTTGCTTTGATAGATTTATGAAAAAGCTTTTGGACGTACCCATCGAGGGTTCAAAATTAATATACCAAAAATCAGCGAGAGTTTCGACGATAGGTTTAACTTCTTGCTAAGACTTTGCATATTGATAATTTAACGAAATTAGGTTAAACTTGAGCTAGCTACAAGTAAATGCCATAGATTGCTCTTGAATTAAATGTCTTTTCATAGGTAGATCATCGGTGCATCTTCTTGTAGTAAACAGTGTCGTCGGTGTGCCTTTCCAACTATCAAGAAAGAACATTCAATTCTTCATTTTCTGAGTGAAGAATACGAGCGAGGTTGTTCTTTTTCATAAAGAAAAGTTCGAAGAATATTGGATCTAAATGCCACAAGCAAAGTTTACATACATATATATTGGACCAACATGTTGTACCAACGATTCCCATGTTTTATGAGTTTTCAAACTTCCCAGCTAACTCTGCCCATTAGAATGACTTTATGTCGATTTATCGAAATTTGGTCAAATTTGAAACTACAATTACTAGTAAATTGCACGTGCCCAACACGTGAGACTCAGATAATAGACATCTGGCACATCATCACTATATAAAATTATAATAGGTAAAGCCAAAAAAATACAATAGGTAAAATTTGAACTACTACAAGTAAACTGTGAAGGTTACTTTGAAAGTTTTATGGAAAAGCTCTTAGAGGTACCCATCGGAGGGGCGCGGGGGGGGGGGGGGGTCAATTAATATACTATCAAAAACCAAAAGAGAGTTATGATGACAGGTTCATCTTCTTGCTAAGATTTTGCATCTTGACACATTAATGAAATTAGGTTAAACATGAGCTACAACTAAGTGCGATAGATTGCTCTTGAATTTAATGAAATTAGGTCAAACTTGAACTACAAGTAATAAATTGTAGGTTGCTTTGAAAGTTTTATGAAAAAATATTTTGGAGGTACCGATCGAGCGGTTAATTAATATATCAGAAACCATAGAGAGTTTTGACGAGTGGTTCGACTTCTAGCTAAGATTTGCATCATGAAAATTTTGAACACCATTTGAAAACGATCACATGAAATAGGGAGAGAGGGGAATGATATTTCTATTCTCTATGGGCAACCCACAAGCTTGAGGTGCACCTTAGGCTTAAAGATAACTTTATTTTTTCCACTATTATAAGGTGAACCTTAGCGGATGCCACATAGTAGGCCATTTTTTTAACGGGTAGTAGGCCATATTAAGGTGTGCTTTTTTACACAATGCGGGAATAGTATATTTCTTTGCTTAGAAATATGGTCACCTCTGTCCACATGCTGTACATGTTCAGAGAATAAAATGTTGGCAGGGGAAGAGGGCAACAGCGAAAAGAAGTTGAAGGCGGTTCCATGTCAGAGCAAAGTTATGATGGGTTTCTGACACGAGGTACTCCTACGGCCTTATAGTGTACTACACTCTGCTAGTACTAGTAAATTCCAGGACCTATGCACGCAAAACAAATTGTGTGTTTTCTCTCTCCTTCACTGCCTCTCACCATCCATCCTCCCTCTCTCTTACCCTTTCCCCTCATGCACTAGCCCGGCTGATCTCTCCCTCGTCCATAGCATGGTGCTGCGCACGTGTACCTTGGTACGGTGGCTCTGTGTCTCTGGCGTGTTCGGCAGCTGCGTTGGTGTCGAGTAGGGATGAGGAGTACATACGAAGGAAGCCACTTTGGTCCTTGGCGGCAAAAAAATCAAACATTTCCGATTTTCGAAATTTTCATTTGATTCCCAAACATCGGGAGGGAAGGTTACTCAAAAGATCAGTCATTTGCAGTACTTCTTATCTTATCTTTATCTTGTCTTATCTCTTACAATACCATACCATACCACTGTATAGTGTACGGAAAACTTCGAACATTGACCATTCGATCAAGACCGGCAAATTCAAACATTGGTAACCGTTGGATCTTCTTTTCCATTCTTAGCATCTACCAAGATTCTACTGATAGTGACGAGGGTTTAACTCACCAATGCCCAGGTTCAGGCCTCGTAGAAGGAGGGAGCGCTGGAGGCATCAATCGGCTAGCAAACAAGCACACAGGGACGCAAGGCTTACCCAGGTTCAGGCCTCGTAGAGGTCCCTACTCCTGCTTGTCTGCTCTTGGAATTATCGAAGGAATCGAAGATTACAAGGGTGCACAGATGCAATTTGGCGATGGTTGTGGAAACGAGGGTTGTGATCGTCCTCCTCGCCGCCTCCTCCTAGCCTTTATATAGATAGGCTAGGTCTCGGGCAGCAGGTCGAGTCGGTTACATATTAGGGTTCATCCCTTTAACTTTCTATCTTAAGCTTCTTCTTGCGTTGCAAGCAATCGGAGAGTCTGTGAGTCACCCAAATTCTGCATTGGGCTTTGACAACTCTATGGGCTTCTGCCGTATTTGGACCGTATATACCAAACTCGAGTACCTGTAGGGTATACCCATGTCAGTAGCCCCCGAGTGTCGAGTGGAATCACAGATTTGACTGGAGACTCTATGAAGTCTTTCGAGTGCATGACTGAGCATATATTCGAGTGTTCTTGTATGTGTCAGAGGGATTGTTGATATATGTGCCTGATTTATCCAATGTATCAGTATCAGTTAACTGTCTTAGGGCAAAACAACGCAATCTACTCAAACTAGAGTCCATGGACTCGATTTCGGAAACGTGATGGCGTAATTTGGCTCAGGCCGCAGAGGTCTTACAGGAGTCGAATTCCAGTGTATAAATGTGAGCACTCGACGCGTCCGTCAAGGCATGTTCATCGTACCTGCAGGACTAGATATATTTCTGGTAGTGCACAATAGATGTGTTGCCAGGCCTTATTCAGGTCTTATCTTCACGCTGAAAGCGCGGCATCCGAATTTTTGTCATCACGGAGATTCGGGTGGCCCAAGAGACGCAGTCTCTTTATAGGGAAAATATGAGGCGGATGTTATCGACACATAGTACGATGTACAAGGAAAAATAATCATAGGGTGCGCGACCAGCGCTCCCTATGGGATTAGCCCCCGAGTGCCTATTCGAGTCGTAGAATCGAGTGGGGACTAAAATTTTTTTGCGATTGTTATCGTCTTTGTTGCTTGTTTCAGTCGAATATGCTTCTAGCGCTCCCTATGGGAGTAACCCGTAATTCACAATCGAATCATCGATTCGAGTGATGGTTTTTTGTGAAGTCTGTAACCTGCATCAAAATTCTGGTGGGTGCGCGGCCAGCGCTCCTGTTAGGAGTAGCCCTCGAGTGCTTGGTTGAGTCAAAGACTCGAGAAAGGACTAAAGTAGCCAAAATGTCCATCTGCTAGAAATTGTGACGTCAGTGCTAACAATGTGATGACCTCAGTTGCCGGCGTGAGTGGCTTTAACGGGATGTGATGAGAGGTGGGTCCCACTTTCTGACTTTGATTTGACTGGGCATGCGTAATCTTCTATTTTAACTGCCTCTCCTCGATTTCCACGCGTAATGGGAGTAGTGGGGGACGGTTCGTGATTAACCTTCGCCACGTGTCGATGGCGATGTGCGCCATGTTCGTAATTTTTTCTCATCTCTCTTCTTGCTCGTGCCTCCATCGCCATTGCTGCTCTTTCTGCTTCCTTGCACGCCTCCTCTTCGTGGCACTAGACCATCTGCGCGTATGCCCCAGCTACTTCATGCGTTCGCACCACCATCTATAGATGGGCAAGAAGAAAGAAGGCACCGCCGCTAGATCTGCGGCCACCATTGCTGCCGCCAAGAAGAAGGGAGGCACCACTGCCGTGGGCACCAGCGCCACCGCCGTTGGGAAAAATAAATGTGTGGGCACCCGCGTAACCAACAACTCCGGGCGCGCATCTGTCATCAAGTCCTCTGAGCTTCACCTTCTTCGTCAAGATGGAGCTCTTCCATCCGAGGAAGATGAATCGTGAGTGCCTGGTGATGAGTTAATCCCTCTTCCTCCTCCAGCTTTCCGAGTGATGTTCCTTGCGTTCGTCATTCGAGGTCTCTTTCTTCCCCTGCATCCTTTTGTCAGGGGTCTTCTTTGTTTCTATGGGCCCTAGTTGCACTAGCTGTCCCCAAATTCAATACTCCACATCTCTTGCTTCATCACAGTTTGCGAGTACTGGCTCGAAATCGCCACACTTTGGTCTCTTCAAGAAGCTTTTTAAGCTCAAACCTCAATCGGCGTCTGGTTCAGTAGTCTACGACGTAGGAGGCTGCAGAATCCATGTCGACTCCTCCGCCATCTATTTCGACATCAAGCTCACCGCGTCCGTACAAGGGTGGAGAGACAAGTGGTTCTACATTCGCGACTAGAAGGCCGACGGAGAGCACTACAGACTCGCGCCCTTTGACCGTGTGGCGTCTTGTAGGAGGAGGCGTTCCTGGAAAAACATGTTGGAGATATGCCCAAGAGGCAATAATAAAGTGATTATTATTATATCTTTATGTTTATGATAAATGTTTACATCCCATGCTATAATTGTATTATTAGGAAACACTAATACATGTGTGTTTTGTAAACATAAAAAAGTCCCTAGTAAGCCTCTTGTTGAACTAGCTTGTTGATTAATTGATGATCATGGTTTCCTGATCATGGACATTAGGATGTGATTAATAACAAGGTTATATCACTAGGAGAATGATGTGATGGACACACACCCATAGTAAGCGTAGCATAAGATCAAGTCATTAAGTTCGTATCGCTGTAAGCTTTTAAATGCATAGTAACCTAATCCTTCGACCATGAGGTTATGTTAATCACCATCACCGGATGGATACTTTGATGACATCAAACACCGCTTCGTAACTGGGTGGTCATAAAGGTGTCATTGGGTATTCTGAAAGTATGTGTTGAAGCGCATGGACCAAGATTGGGATTTGTCCATCCATATGACGGATAGATATGCTCTGGGCCCTCTCGGTGGAATGTCATCTAGTTAGCTTGCAAGCATGTGACTGGGTCACAAGGGATGACATATCACGGAACGAGTAAAGAGTACTTATCAGTACCGAGGTAGAACTAGGTATGGAGATGCTGACGATCAAACCTCGGATAAGTATAGTTTCGCGTGACAAAAGGAATTGGTTTCGTATGTAAATGGTTCAATCGATCACGAAGTCATCGTTGAGTATGTGGGAGCCATTATGGATCTCCAGGTCCCGCTGATAGTTATTGAGAGGAGATGTGTCTCTGTCATGTCTACATATTCACGAACCGTAGGGTGACACACTTAAGGTTCGAAGTTGTTTTAAGTAGATATGGAATGTGCGTTGGAGACCGAATGTTGTTCGGAGTCTCGAAATGGATCCGGGACATCACGAGGAGATCCAGAATGGTCTGGAGAATAAGATTCATATATTGGGGATCATTTTCTAAGTTAGGAAATGTTTCGGAGTAGTTGTATGAGGGTTCTAGAAGGTTTCGGAATGTTCCGGAAGGTTCTGGAAGGTTTCTTGGAGTTTGCTTGAAAACCAAGGAAGGGATCAAGGAGTCCTGGTGGGTCAAGACTAGGATTCGTGGGGGAGGAGGACTCCTCCCCCACTCCCCAATCCGCCGGCCTAGAGGAAGGGGAGTCCTACAAGTACTCCCCCTCCCATGGCGCCTCACCCCCTTTAAATAGAGGGGCAGGGGCGCCCCCTCCTCCGCTGCTCACACAACTCCAATCTCTGCCGCCTCTCTCCTCCACCTTTCATCTGCACAGGCATAGGCGAAGCCTTGCAGAATTCTCTACTCCACCACCACCACCACGCCGTCGTGCTGCTGGGATTCCGTGGAGAAGATCTACTACCTCCGCTGCTCGCTGGAACGGGGAGAGGAAGGTCTGCTTCGACTCCGCACGTGTGACCGACTGCGGAAGCGCTGCCGAATCGTGGCGCTGGAAGGATCGTCCACTTGACCGACTACGGAAGCGCTGCTGGAACGCGACGCCGGAAGGATCGTCCACACGATCTTGAGATCGGCAAGTGATCGACTACATCAACCAGGAGATCTAATCTCGTTAAAGCTTTCGGATCTACGAGGGTTAGTTCCTTTCTATCTCATTGCACATGTCTAATAGATTAGATCTTGGCTTTTATCTAGATTAGATCTGGGTTTTGTTCGTTCTTGCGGTAGAAAATTTTTGTTTTCCATGCTACGAACCCATCAGTGGTATCAGAGCCGTATCTTTGCGTAGATCTGTTGCACGAGTAGAACACAATGTTTTTGTGGGCGTTGATGGTTTTGTTGTCGGTGTCTTAGCGTGTACTTTGCATCTTGCGGCATGGTGGGATGAAGCGGCTCGGGCTAACATTACATGTCATCGCACATGAGACTTGCTCCACGCTTGACGTGCAACTTGCTTTGCACAAGTGGATTTGCGGGTGTCTGTCTCTCCCACCATAGTTAAGATTCAATTTACAATGAGCATCTGACAACACTTGTATCAACATTGTGGTCCTTGTTCGTAGGTAAGATCGGTCTTATGCGAAAGCCCCAAACCACGTAAAACATGCAAAGAAAATTAGAGGCGCCTAACTTGTTTTTGCAGGGGTTTTGTGATGTGATATGGCCATTATGTGATTGTGATTATATTTGATGTATGCAATGATCCTTATTGTAATATGGCAACCGGCAGGAGCCTAATGGTTGTCTTTAAATTTTGTGTAAGACCTGCGTGTCTATTCATCATGTAATAGCTTTATTCCAAGTAGTTGTAATAGTTGTTGTTGGTGATGGACAACCATGAAGCGGCACCACGGACCTTGACGCCACGCTGGTGATGATGGAGTTCATGTCCATGCTTTGAAGATGGAGATCAAAGGCACAAGAAGAAAGGCCATATCATATCACATATTATGAATTTCCGGTAATGTTAATCCTTTATGCATCTTGTATTGCTTAGATCACGACGGTAGCATTATAAGATGATCCCTCTCACTAAATATCAAGTAATAAAGTGTTCGTCCTTAGTTGGCACCGTTGCTAAGACTCATTGTTTCGAAGCATCTCGTGATGATCGGGTGTGATAGACTCTACGTGTGCATACAACGGGTGCAAGCCAGATTTGCACATGCGGAAACTAAGGTTAACCTTGACGAGCCTAGCATGTACAGACATGGTCTCGGAACACGGAATACCGAAAGGTAAAGCATGAGTTATATGGATGATATGATGAACATGTTGATTGTTCGCCTTTAAAGCTACATCATCTCACGTGATGATCGGACTTGGTGTAGTGGATTTGGTTCGTGTAATCACTAAAACAACTCGAGGGATGTTGTTTTGAGTGGGAGTTCATTTGTAATTTGGATTAGTCGAACTCAATTTATCATAAACACAATCAAAGTGAATTTGCATAGTTTGTTGTAGTCATTGGCATCCGTTCACCACCTTACGCTTAGTTATAGTTGAGATAGTGGAACTATAGAAATTCTGGATTTTTACTTTACGAACTGGTATCGTATTGTTTTGAGTGTCAATTTAAAATTTATAAGTCCTATTGCAAACTTTCAGCAAACTCAATTTACTCCATGAAGTTTAATAAGTATTATTAAATCAAGGGTAAGAATTCCAATGTTAGTATCTAATGTATCATGTTCGCCTCCATGATTCTTGATACTCAAAAGATTGTTTTTAATATCAAGTTTATCTAAGAGCTGAAAGCAATGTTTCAGAAACCATCATATGTGAAAGGTATTGCGATATCTAAAACAATGTGTTGGTTACAACATGATAGAGTATACGTCCTCATATTTGATGAGAATTTGTGAAGGTTGGAGATGCTAGTCGTCCTAATCCTCCAAAAGGTTTTGAAAAAGAAACATTATACTCGCAATTCACCTTTATAAGCTATAGTAGCTTGATCATGAAAGTTGTCATGATAAGGATGAATAGAAGATGTAAGTAAAATGTTTACTACACTAAAAGATTGCTAAAGAATGGATTTTGAAAGAACACCAAACATTTGATGATGGTGATCCACCTCAAAGTGCAAGTCCAAAGGTATTAGTAGTTGACTATATACGCTTTGTACCACGTGTCATGTTGATGACACCACTATTGATGTTGATAGATTTTTTTAAAATAAAAGGAATTGCTGAAAGAGAATCTATAAAATATTTGGCAGAAAATAAAAAGGTTGGAGATGTCCAACTTAGGCATATAGAAGATATACATGTTATGGTTGTATTCCTTGCTTGTTAAACAATGTGGTTCTCCGGTATTGGATACCGAATTGGTTGGTATGAAGTGTCATACAGGATAACACAATTCATGAACTACAATGGCCTAAGTAATTAGCAAGAGAATGAGTGATGATGTTCATCGAAAACAAATAAATTATTATTGTGTTTTTGTTGACATCAAACCTAGCCTTCAAGATTTTTTTTAATAATTGTTATTTTGTTCCGGTATTACGAGAACAATGGTTGTTCAAATAATTACCGTATTCCAAAAAGGATGGATGAACTTTTACAAGTCTGGTGGGAGAAATCACATCCATAAACACTATTGCTAAAATGTCGCAAGACAAATGATTGAAAGATCACTTATGAAGTGACATCGCTGTTTAAATTATATTTGAAAGAAAACATGAAGAAACTCCATGTTGATGGAATTTTGGAGTCTTTTGATTTTGATCAATTGACGCATGTGAGACTTTCCTCGAGATAATTGAAACTCCGTCCATGGGCCAGAGAGGAACGGATGACTAGCTTATTGGAAATTGTGCATGCTGATGTGCATAGTCCATTATGTGTAGCCATATGCGATGGATCTTTTTGCTTCATATGCTTTCTCCGAAAATTTGAGTGAATATATCTGTATATTTACTTAATAAGGAGGAAGTATGAAAACATTTGAAAGTTGTTCAAAGACTTTCAAGATGAAGTTGAAAATCATTGTAACAAGAAAGTAAAGAGTTTATGATTCGATCATAAAGAAAGATGTTTGAGTTACAAGTTTAGCAAAACACCTAAGATTTGAGGAATCATTCCATGGATTTGCATTTCCCAAAACACCATAGGAATATGGAGTGTTCAAGATATGTAATGAAACCTTGTTTGACATGGTAAGATCAAAGGTGTCATTTATAAAACTGCCATTATATTTTAAAGATTAAAATCTTTAGTGACTACCGCTTTTACACTGAAAAGAGCTCCATCGTGATCCGTTGAAATGACACCATATAAGTCATGGTTTGGGATAAAACCCGAATTGTCTTTTCTTAAATTTTGGTATGTTATGCATAAGTAAAATGTTTACAACCAAAGTCGGATAAGCACGTCTTTGTAGGTTATCCCAAAGAATTTGTTGGGAATTTCTCCATAACACCGGGGACAAAAGAGTTTGTCACTTCGAACGTCAAGTTTCTTGAGAAGGAATTTTTCGTGAAAAGTTAAGTGGGAGGACAATAGAACTTTGATAAGGTTGTTGAACCTTAGCTATATGTGCTAAGTAGCGCAGCGCCGGAAAGTGTCCCGGTGGCGGCCACAATGCTCATGGCTCTCGTGCTTACAAAAGGTGTGATCTCAGAGATTAGAGTTCCTATGGAACCATGTGGGTCGGTAAGAATCAAATAGTAAGATTTGATAAGCAAGTCGTTATTGTTTTGACAATGATGAACCGACTACATGCGAAGAAGCGATGATGGGCCCTGACTCCATAAAATGACTAGAAGTCATGGAATCCGTGATAGCATCCATACACGAGAAATCAAGTTTCTGAACTTTGAAGACCCTCCGGAAAGGCGTGAAGCCTATCGGTCGTGTTTGGATCTATAAAGAAATAGACATGGATGTTTCAAATCTATGAAATAGTCGACATGTCGGAAAGAGTTTACGACAATGTTCAAGGAATTGACTATGATAAGATTTGATCTTTCATAGCGATATTTAGTCTGGACGGATTAATGTAGCAACCACTACATATATTTTGGTATATGGTAGTTGAACAAACAAAACAAGTTCTTCTAATAGAATGGTTACCTAGGACGTTTAAATGACACGATCCAAAAGGTTTTTGTTTATTCAAAGGATGCTAAAAGAGTATGCAAAACTTCAATGGTTGAAGTAAGCATAGCGGAGTTGGAATCTTCACCATGATGAAACTGTTAAAAGAGTTTAAATTCATCAGAGATGATGAAGATGCTTGCATTTGCAAGAAATTAAGTGGGAGCGCTGAGACATATTTCTAATACATTATGTAGAGGACATATTGTTGATTGGAAATGATGTATCTTGTATTGACACAGGTTAAGAATTTCATTTTGATGAAAGACTTAGGCATAACCCAAGAATTAGGCATCAATGTCTATATGGATAGATTGAGGCGCTAATATGGTTTTGCCAAATGTACATAGATAAGACGTTGAATGAGTTCAATATGGAAACAACAAGAAAGGTTCTTGATGCATGGAAAGGACTGAATCAAGATTCGAGTGTGTTGACACGAGATTCAAGTGTTTTGACACTTGGTGAAATCACAAGAATATTTTGATCAATCATTCTTTGAGATGTACACATCCAGATATGTCATATGCTCTAAATGTTATGAGCATATACCAGAATGATTCATAAGATGATCATTGGACAATAGTAAATATATTCTTATGAGCTTTGGAAGAACTAATAATATACCATGTATAAGTGACAAATAGTTAAAGGTAGTTCATTGTAAAGCGTTACATTGATACTAATTTTGACACAAGATACAAATTAGATTTATCTCAATTTAAACTATGGGTGGCACAATGTAATGGAGAGGAAGTTCCATAACGGATTTGGTTGAGTACCAAAGTTAAAACATTGTAACAGATACTACAACAAAAGGCTAAGTATATGACTACTATTGTAGCAGTCAATGAGGGCATTTGCGTCAAGTAGTTTGTTATGAAACTAGGTGTGGTTCCTAGCGGGCTAATACTATGAAGATATATTGTGTGACAATAATATCAACATATTTTGAGCCGAAGGAACTAAAGGTCTCACCAAAGGACCAAATTTATACAATGCCATCTCATTGGAGAATGAGTAATGCGTAGAGACGCAAGGACATGCAAATACACACGGACCTGGAAGTGTCAGATCCGAAGATTATGTTTACCACTAGCAATAGTGTCTATACAACACCAGAAAGCCATAGGTGTTGAATGCACAAGTTTTTAACTAGATTATTGACTCTAGTGCAAGTGGGAGACTGTTGGAGATATGCCCAAGAGGCAATAATAAAGTGATTATTATTATATCTTTATGTTTATGATAAATGTTTACATCCCATGCTATAATTGTATTATTAGGAAACACTAATACATGTGTATTTTGTAAACATAAAAAGTCCCTAGTAAGCCTCTTGTTGAACTAGCTTGTTGATTAATTGATGATCATGGTTTCTTGATCATGGACATTAGGATGTGATTAATAACAAGGTTATATCATTAGGAGAATGATGTGATGGACACACACCCATAGTAAGCGTAGCACAAGATCAAGTCATTAAGTTCGTATTGCTGTAAGCTTTCAAATACATAGTAACCTAATCCTTCGACCATGAGGTTATGTTAATCACCATCACCGGATGGATACTTTGATGACATCAAACACCGCTTCGTAACTGGGTGGTCATAAAGGTGTCATTGGGTATTCTGAAAGTATGTGTTGAAGCGCATGGACCAAGATTGGGATTTGTCCATCCATATGACGGATAGATATGCTCTGGGCCCTCTCGGTGGAATGTCATCTAGTTAGCTTGCAAGCATGTGACTGGGTCACAAGGGATGACATATCACGGAACGAGTAAAGAGTACTTATCAGTAACGAGGTAGAACTAGGTATGGAGATGCTGACGATCAAACCTCGGATAAGTATAGTATCGCGTGACAAAAGGAATTGGTTTCGTATGTAAATGGTTCAATCGATCACGAAGTCATCATTGAGTATGTGGGAGCCATTATGGATCTCCAGGTCCCGCTGATGGTTATTGATAGGAGATGTGTCTCTGTCATGTCTACATATTCACGAACCGTAGGGTGACACACTTAAGGTTCGAAGTTGTTTTAAGTAGATATGGAATGTGCGTTGGAGACCGAATGTTGTTCGGAGTCTCGGAATGGATCCGGGACATCACGAGGAGATCCGGAATGGTCCGGAGAATAAGATTCATATATTGGGGATCATTTTCTAAGTTAGGAAATGTTTCGGAGTATTTGTATGAGGGTTCTAGAAGGTTTCGGAATGTTCCGGAAGGTTCTGGAAGGTTTCTTGGAATTTGCTTGAAAACCAAGGGATCAAGGAGTCCTGGTGGGTCAAGACTAGGAGTCGTGGGGGAGGAGGACTCCTCCCCCCACTCCCCAATCCGCCGGCCTAGAGGAAGGGGAGTCCTACAAGGACTCCCCCTCCCATGGCGCCTCACCCCCTTTAAATAGAGGGGCAGGGGCGCCCCCTCCTCCGCTGCTCACACAACTCCAATCTCTGCCGCCTCTCTCCTCCACCTTTCTTCTGCACAGGCATAGGCGAAGCCCTGCAGAATTCTCTACTCCACCACCACCACCATGCCGTCGTGCTGCTGGGATTCCGTGGAGAAGATCTACTACCTCCACTGGTCGCTGGAACGGGGAGAGGAAGGTCTGCTTCGACTCCGCACGTGTGACCGACTGCGGAAGCGCTGCCGAATCGCGGCGCCGGAAGGATCGTCCACTTGACCGACTGCGGAAGCGCTGCTGGAACGTGACGCCGGAAGGGTCGTCCACACGATCTTGAGATCGGCAAGTGATCGATTACATCAACCATGAGATCTAATCTCGTTAACGCTTTCGGATCTATGAGGGTTAGTTCCTTTCTATCTCGTTGCACATGTCTAATAGATTAGATCTTGGCTTTTATCTAGATTAGATCTAGGTTTTGTTCGTTCTTGCGGTAGAAATTTTTTGTTTTCCATGCTACGAACCCATCAAAACATCATGATGCCAGGCGAGTCTGAGGAAACAGATATGTTGTATCAGCGTGTCTGCGACCTAGAAGGACGCGTAGGCAAAGAAGAGATTATTCCTCGCGAAGCGGAGGAGGAGGATGAGTCGGGGTCTACAGTCCCCATGGAGGAAGAAGAGGAAGCCCCCGAGTCTGGTGATCGCGGGACTCGCAAGCGCTCGTGCAGTGAGAATTTGGATCCGTCCTCACCATAGATGCCGGAGAATTCTCCTGCTGCTATTGCAGAGGGGTCCATCCCCACCGTTCCTGTCCGTGTCGTGGCTCCACCCGCTGGGAAGAAGCTGCGACTATCAAAGGAGTCGTCGGATGACTCGTTTGACCTCGATAACTTCAACTGGTGAGTTTTAATTTCTGCGAGTTCGTATTGTTTTCTTTGAAGTTGCTTTTCTGAAGTGGTGATGGACGTGTTTTGTAGTCAAGCGGCGTCGTCATCTTCTGATGACGTCCAATTTGTGAAAGAGTCCGGAGTCGCAGACTCCAAGGCCAAGGAGATGGCCACACGGTCTCCTTCTCCTCCAGTAGTGGCCACTCTGGCGCCAATTTTTCGAGTTCCCCTCATGCTAGGGAGCATCAGATGATTGCCCACACGACTGCCCGATAGGCATCTTCGGAGTCCCTAGAGGAACATGTGAGTGTCTTTTTTGCTATCTAGTTAGTCGAATTTGTACGTTTGGCTAACGTTGAGTCTTCGTTTCTCTTAGTGTAGCTCATTGTTAAGGAATCTGCTCATCTTACGGAGAAAATCCTTGCTTTGGGTCGGCAGCACACCCTGCTAGACAATTTCCACCGCGTAGTCGAAGGTTTGTTCTTGACTTTGTGGCTTTAATTTCCTTTGCACTGGGATATGTGGGCTCATATACTTTGCCATGTTCTGCCTTTTGCAGGTGAACATAATGAACTTTTCCGTCATGTTACGTCTCTCGAGAAGGGGCTTGCTGCGGCAGTGAAGAACCGTGATGAAGCAATCGCTGCCTTGGAGGAATCATGAAAGCGTGAGGAAGACCTACGCGCTTCCGCTGCTGAGAGGGAGAAGTTGTTTGCGAAACAACTTTTTTTGACTGCGAAGGCTCTCTCAGGTACTTATGCTGCTTTTGCGTTTTCCTTATCTTGGTTATCTTTCTCTTGTGCTGACACCTTTGTACTCGTCAGATGTTGCTGGCCTCAACTTTGACGCCCAAGCCCTGCAACACGAGGATGCTCTTGTTAACGATGTGCCCGTGGTCAAGGATCGTGGTGTCTCCCTCCAAGAGACGTTGGGGAAGGCCAAGGGTGTGCTGAGCCGCATCCGGGAGGATCTGACTCCCAAGGTCGGCTTAATCGACAATCTTGATGACCTGGTGGGATCCCTCTCTAGAGGTATTCCTATGGAATTCAGGAACTTGCAGCGGTCTGTTGGCGCCATCATGGCACTCGTACTATCAGGTAGTTTTTGCTCCTTTCGCTAGTAGATGTGGTAAATACGGGCCTCAGCTCATCGAGACAGTCGCCAAATACTCTGAGCAGCGGCGCCGAGTGAAGGCAGCGAAGGCCGCGTCATCTGGGGCTACCACCGGCAAGTCTATGGCGTCGGAGACTGCCACGGATGCGATGAATCCCCCGAAGTCGAACTTGAAGTCGAAGAAGAAGAATGCTCCTTGGTCGCCATGTGTAATAGCTGTAGCTAGGCTTTTGTCTGAACCATGCTTTTGTGGGGGTGTTCCCTTGACATTTTATCAAATTTGAATGCAGTCCTCTCTTTATCGATGTGTGATTAGTATCATTTTGCCTCTTGCTTGATTGTACCTAGGGTCCTTCAAGTGGTCCTCATGATTCTCCTCCCACCAATGAAACCACGACGCAGCCGCGTTCAAAGGTGGATGAGTTGTCGTTGCTTTCGCGACTGCGCGACCGCATTAAGCAGTTGGAGCGTGAGTTGCCCATCGTCCGTGGTAACACCGATGTGTGGAAGTCGAAAGCTAAGAAGGCCACTGCCCGCGAGAAGTATATCTTGGAGGAAGTGGTGCAATTGAATGAGCAGTTTAAATGTTAGCTCTTTGTCTTCTCATCTTATCTTTTAGTTAGTCAGGGCGATGCCTTGTCCTTAGACTTTGTTGTTTGCTTGGTGTAGTTGTTAGCGCTCGTCATCCGCAGGATGAGAAGGACCAGGTGGCCATTCGAATGAATAATCTAACCCAGGAACAGCTGCAGGCTAATGGGTATTTTTGGGTGGACCACAACCGTGTAGTTGCGCTGGCGACCCTGTAGGATCATTCTTCTCGAGTGCTTCAATGATTGAAGAAGGCACAGTCGTGCCTTAGGCACATTTATCAAGGAATGTTTCCCCTCGACGTGGTGCCCTCAAGCTTGATGGCTCTTCTGGCGAAGTTTCAGGATATGAGCGTGGTCCGCGAGTGCGTGCGATAGCAGTTAGTAGCTGGTGCTAAAGCTGCGTTGTCGCTGGTGCGACTGGATAGGCCAGATGTAGATGTTGCATCTATTCCCGCTGGGCCGTTGCCTCCGCCAGAAGGAATGACTAGGGACATGCTTCGGCATTATCAAGCGGTTCATCGGCTAGCAGAGGACATCGTCGATTTCTTCGAGGAGCAGACAAACGTTCTTCTTTTGCAGCAGTAGCGTGATTTGTATCCTGCACATAATTGTATAAGTGTTGTAAAGTATGTATGATTTTATTGGGTATATTTAGTACCCGTTGATATGTGAAGAGCTTGCTAGCTTGCGTAATTTTCGAGTATATGGTACTCTGCAGTTCCTTTTCGTTACCCTGACGTGTATTTATCTCAGCACCTTGCCAACCTGTCAGGTGCGTTGCAACTGGGTTGGTGTTTGTCAAGGGTTCGATTGGTAGTGTGTCAGCTACTCAGGATACTTGCGATTTTGTTCGTAGAAGAAAGGTGTAAAGGGTGGCGCAGCCCCCGACTAATGAAATTGCAGGAAAATAGAAAAAGACACAGAGTTTCGGGGAACTTAGCTTTATTTATTCGTAGAATAGTACGAGCTACAATGTGTGGCTAAGTAGCCTGGCTGAATAGCCTTATTTGTAATAGAAAAACGACTAGGGGTAGAAACGACGCAGCTGCGCGATGTTCCAGGGGTTGGAGTATGTGACTCCACTCTCGAAATCTTTAAGGCGATAGGCGCCACCTGGGATTACTTCTATAATCATGTAGGTCCTTCCCAAGGGGACTCGAGCTTGAGATGCCCTTGTTGCTTCAGTCGCAGGACCAGGTCTCCTTCAACGAAGGATCTGGGGCGTAGCCTTCTGCTGTGGTAGTTGCGGAGGCTTTGCTGGTAGATCGTTGATCTCTCCGCTGCTATCTCGTGTGCCTCGTCAAAGAGGTCAACGGAGTCTTCGAGTGCGAGAGTTGACCCCTTCTCGCTATATGCAACCACCCAAGGGGCTTTGTAGCGTACTTCTGCGGGTAGCACCGCTTCAGCACCGTGCACCATGAAGAACGGAGTGTATCCTGTGGCGTTGTTTGGAGTTGTGCGTAGGCTCCAAAGTATGGATTGCAGCTCGTCTGGCCAGCATCCATCGACTTGTTCGAGTGGCTGAAGGAGTCGTTTCTTGATTCCACCGCAGACGAGGCCATTGGCCTTTTCGACTTGACTGTTGGTCTGTGGGTGTGCCACCGAGGCGTAGCTTATGTTGATTCCTAGGTTTTCGCAGAATTCCTGGAACTCCTTAGAGGTGAAGTTCGTCCCATTATCAGTGATGATGCTATGTGGCACTCCAAAGCGGTAGACAATGGACTCGAAGAACTTGACAGCGCTGGCTCCTGATTGATTCGTCACCGGCATGGCCTCGATCCACTTGGTGAATTTGTCGACCGCGACTAAGAGGTAGACATAACCTCCTCGCGGGGACTTTGGGAGCTTGCTGACCATGTCGAGTCCCCATTGTGCGAAGGGCCAAGCCAATGGTATTGGCCTGAGTTCCACGCCAGGTGCATTAGGTTTGTCCGCGAATCGCTGGCAAGCGTTGCAGCGCTGGACAATGTCCTTGGCGTCGCGCATGGCCATGGGCCAGTAGAATCCTGCTCGCAGAGCTTTCGCAATGAGGGCGCAACTGCCAGCATGATGCCCACAGGTGCCTTCATGTATGTCGAGGAGGACGTCCCTTCCGTCCCCATTGAAGACGCACCGTTGAAGTACCCTTGTAATGTTGCGCTTGTACAGTTCGCTGTTGATAAGAGAAAATGCCTTTGATCGTCGTGGGATGTGTCACGCATCAGTCGTGTCATCTGGCAGCCTCTTGCTGAGTAGATATGTGATGTACGGTTGTGTCCAAGATGGCTCGATCATCATGACCTCCATTGGGCCTTCGAGTCTCATACCAAGCTCCATGTCATCGAGTATCATTGGCTCGTTGGGTGGCACAGCCCCCGAGTCCATTAACGTCCTTGCTTTCTTCCCTCGAGCCTTGGCCTTGATGGAGCGCTCGTAGATGCGCTCGAGGAATACACCAGGTGGTATGGGGGCGCAGGTGGAGCCGATTATGGCGAGTGTATCCGCCTCTTCGTTGCTTTCGCGGCCTACGTATTGCAGCTCGCAGTCGTCGAAGTCTCCCTCGAGTGTGTCATAGAGGTCGCGATAGGCGATCATGTTTTCGCTCAGTGTGTCGCACTCGTGCATCGTTTGGTTGACCACCACCTTGGATTCGCCGTAGATGATGAGCCTCTTGGTGCCGTAGGCTTTCATCATCCGCATCCCATGGATTAAGGGCTCGTACTCGGCTTCATTATTGGAGGTTGTGAACTGCATTCGTAGAACATATTTCATCTTATCTCCTTGGGGCGATGTCAGTATGACACCTGCGCCAGCTCCATTCTTTTGCTTGGATCCGTCGAAGTGCACTGTCCAGAGGTAGGACATATCTGGTATTTTGGGGAGCTGATTTTCCATCTAGTGCATGAGGAAGTCCGGGAGAACCTACGACTTGATCGCGTCGCATTTCTCGTATGTGATGTCGCGTGGAGACAGCTCTATGCCCCAGAGCGCGACTCGTCCAGTGGCGTCAGGATTGTTGAGTATGTGCCCAAGTGGGGCGTCGTTTATGACCATGATTGAATGCTCATGAAAGTAGTGGCGCAGTTGCCTGGCTGTGATGAAGACGCCATACGCCAGCTTCTGGTAGTGTGGGTACCGCTACTTTGTTGGCATGAGCCCCTCGCTGAGGTAGTATACTGGGCGTTGGACCTCGTGGACTTTATTTTCTTCGGCTCATTCCACCATGAGCACCGTGCTGACCACCTGGTTGGTGGCGGAGATGTAGAGCAGTACTGGTTCCTTTTCACGAGGCGTCACCGGTACTGGTGAGGTGGATAGTAGACGCTTGAGGTCGTCGAATGCTTCTTGCGCCTCGTCTGTCCACTCGAACTTGTCAGCCTTGCAGAGGAGTTGGTAGAAGGGTAGTGCCTTTTGTCCATTTGACTGATGAATCGACTGAGCGCCGCGATTCTCCCAGCTAACTGCTGGACGCCTTTTACGTTCTTCGGCTTCTCCATGGATAGTATGGCCTTTATTTTCTTCGGGTTTGCCTCGATCCCCCTCGCAGAGATGAGGTACCCGAGTAGTTGCCCAGATGGCACATTGAAGGCGCATTTGTCCGGATTGAGCTTGATCTGGTAGCAGTCGAGGTTAGCGAAGATCTCGTGGATATCATCGATTAACGTGGCCTCCTCCTTGGTTTTAATGAGGATGTCATCAACGTAGACTTGGCTATTCCGAACAAGTTGGTTTTTAGGCAAGCCTGGATGCACCGCTGATAGGAGGCTCCTGCATTTTTTAGCCCGAAAGGCATTGTGTTGTAGAAGAACACACTGAAGGGCGTTGTAAATGTTGTTTTCTCCTGGTCTTCCTCCTTCATTTGAATATGATTGTACCCCGAGTAGGCGTCGAGGAAGCAGAGGCACTCGCATCCTGCAGTGGAGTCGATTATTTGATCGATCCGTGGCAACGGAAGTGATCCTTTGGGAAGTACTTATTCAAGGAGGTGAAGTCCACGCACATCCGCAGGATATCCGTGTCATTTTTAAGCACAAGCATTGTGTTAGCGAGCCAGGTGCTTTCCTTGATCTTGTGTATGAAATTTGCGTCGAGGAGTCTGTTGATCTCCATTCTGACTGCCTTTGCTCTTGGTTCAAACAGTCACCATATTGTCTTCTTTACTGGCCTTGCATCTAGGTTCATGTTGAGTGAGTGCTTGGTGAATTCCCTAGGAACCCCTAGCATGTCCGCTGGACACCAGGCAAAGATTTCCCAGTGCTCATGGAGGAATTCGACAAGCGCGAGTTCCTATGCGGAACTCAAGTTGTTGGCGATGAGGGCCGTCTTGGTCGAGCTCGTTGGGTGGACCTGGACTTTCTTTGTGTGCACCGATGAGTCGAAGGATAGGTCGTGTGACTTGTCCTGCTCAGGAGAGGTAGACTGTTGTCTGTCGACTCCTTCACTTTTGCGAGTTCCTCTTGCATGCCAAAGGACTAGGAGATTCTCTTGACTTCCCTATCGCAACTGTCGGACCTCTCGAACCTTTCGTTGATTGTGATGACGCCGTTTGGGCCTAGCATCTTCATCTACAGATAGGCGTAGTGTGGCACTGCAATGAACCTTGCAAATGCGACACGTCCGAGGATGCAGTGGTATTGTGAGGGCCAGTTGACGACTTCAAAGTCGATGCATTCCCGCTAAAAGTTTTGCGGCATGCCGAAGATGACGTCGAGGTTAATTTTGCCTATGGGGTATACGCGCTTCCCTGGGACGATGGTGTGGAACGTTGTGTTTGAAACCTCCAGGCAAGTCTGAGGGATCCTCATCACGCGCAAGGTACTTTCGAAAATGAGTTTGATGCCGCTCCCACCCTCCATGAAGATCCAACTCATGTCGAAGCCTCCGATCTGCGGCTCGAGTACGAGGGGACAGTGGCCTGGACAAGGAACTTGGCACGGGTGGTCGCGCTTATCGAAGGTGATGCAGGACTCGCTTCCACTAAGGTACTAAGTGGTGGAAGGTGGAGAGTTTATCACCAAATTTACTTGGCGAGTGATTGCGTTCTGCATTCGATTGGAGGGATGCCCTTTTTGGATCATCCCCATGTTTCCCACGGCTCGCCTCCATGATGATGGACTGGTGCAGTTGCGGGTGGTGGTGGTTCGGGCGGTGGTGGAGGAGCTCCATGTGCCACAGCGCCTGGGCGGCTCCGTAGCTCCGGTTGATCGCGTCATGATTCATCTGAGATAGGCATTCGTGGAGCTTGAGGAACTCGCGGCAGACCTTTAGGAGGTGACTGGACTTTTTCTTGTCGTCGTCCTTGTCGATGTAGAAGTGCATGTTGCATGGTCCGGACAGTTTGTCCTAGATAGATGTTATGGGTGCCTCTTCACGAGTGCGGCGCTGCCACACCTGTGAGGTTTTCCTGATGTCGCGGTATCCGCCGCTACGATATCCGTTGTTGCGGTTGTCGTCGCGTTTGTCGGCGTAGCTGGCTGCGACCATATTGACTTCGTCGTGGTCCTTGTAGACGTCCATTCAACATTTTCCTCGGTGGTCGCGTATGTGCCCAAGGTCATCGTCATCATCGGAATAGGTTTGGTTTTTTATCGAATCTTCTCGGTCCGCCCATCGATTCGCGATTTCCATCAAGTGGTCAACTGTTTTGGGCTTCGAGCGACCCAGCTCCTCCCTAAGCTCTATACGAAGAATGCCGCCATTGAACGCTTCGATTGCGCGGTCCTCCGAGATGTTTTCTTCGGAGTTCTTGATGATGGACCATCTCTGGATGTACGAGCGCAGCGACTCGCCAAACCATTGTTGCCAGCCCTCAGTTCTTCGATTGATGCGGGCCTTTTGCAAGTGCCCTTGAAGTTGCACGCGAAGTTGTAGACTAGCTCTTCCCAGCTACGAATGGATCGCGCGGGAGGTTGTTGAGCCATGCGCGAGGGGCGCCATGCAGCTGTAGCTGCAGGCATTGCATGGCCATGCTTCGACTCCCGTCGTGTGGCATTACGGAGGAGATTTGATCCTCCAACCAAATCTTCAGGTCCTATAGGCCATCAACTTTTGGGTTCTCCGAGGGGAGTTTGAACCCTTTAGGAATTCGCTTTTGCCTGATGGCTCTGCTGAAGCACCTGGCGCCGCAGAGCTCCACCTCGTCGTCTTCCGAGTCAGTCGAACGAGCGCGTTTTGCACACATTTTGTCGACCATGCGCTGCGTGATGTCATCACACGCGTCGTAGTCGGGATCGTGCCGCCGTGAGCGGCGACATCGAGACAGGTCGTGGCTATCATCGTTGGACAAGGGCGAGGAGTAGCATTTGGCCAGAGCCTTGCTTTTCTTCGGCTCTAGCGTTGGCTCTTTGTCGAGGGCGGCCTCGATTAGCCCCAGGCCCGCGATCATGGATTGGTGCATGGCATCTCGTGGATCTCTAGTCGGTGGCTGGTTGTTGAGTGTAGAAGGATAGATAGAGAGATTGGCGTAATATGTTGGATGTATTATTGAGCCTCATGGGTGAGTATATATAGGCGTAGAGGGGATTAGCTTGGAGTACGAGTCAAGTTAGGCTAGAGTCCTAACTATCCTAAACTACCATAATAACCGTGTCCGTATAATACTCTAACATCCCCCCGCAGTCGTAGTGGTAGCGTCGTGAACAACTGGAACGTCGCGGATGGTCAAACTGGAGATAAACCAAAGTAGCATCCAGTAGGCTGACATCCCCTGCTATAGGAGCGGGAACATCGCGGACGGTGTCGCTTCGCGGTAGCTTGGACTGTAGAGGAAGCTGGTGATGCTCAAGCGCGGTGGTAGCCCTTGTGCCGATGTCGAGGGAGCCAAGAGCGTGAGGCGGTGCCGAGGTCGAGGTAGCCGTGGTCTATGTCGTTGTCGGGGATGCCGGTGTCGAGGTAGCCGCACGTGAAGCCGCATGCGCATACTGCGCGATGAGGATGACGGAGACGCGTCGAGGCAGTCATCGAGGGTGTCGATGCCGGAGCCGATGCAGTCCGAGCCATCATGGACAAGGTGCGGCAATAATTTGGCCAGAACTAGGCGCACGTCGGGGACGAACGCACACTCCGGTTTTGCCAGAACCGAGTATGCAAAGAAGAACTCGTCGGTGACACGGTCGAGGTAGTTGTAGAGGGGTCGATGCCAAAGAATACATTGTCGAAGCTGATGAACACGAGGCACCGATCCGAACTTGCTAGACTCGGGAACTCATCGGGGACGAAGGCACTCCGGGTGTTGCTAGTACTAGGCGTGCGGGGGAAGGGACCATCATGAACTTGTCGCCATATCAGAAAGACTAGCAGAGGAAGCCTCTAGAGCGGTTGCGACGCGCAGAGTGGCTAAGGAAGACATGCCGGTGCTATCCGCGGTTGTTGGAGTAGAGTAGCAGGTGGTGTAGTCAGAGATGAGGTGATGACGCTGGCGGCAAAATTGTAGTGGAGGAAGACGTAGAAGGTGGCGAAAACAGCGGCGACCTGGGGTAGTCATGCTAGATGCCTGGAGTGGCGATGGGGTAGTCGACGAGACCTGCGACAACGAGAGGTCGCCCTGCAGGTTAACATGTGAAGCGCGGCGGTGGTGCTCGAAGAAGGGGAGGAAGACCCGGCCACGTGACGAAGACCATGTGTAGACGGCGGCGATCTGAGCCATAGGATATGGCGCGGTGAAAGCCGAGGCCATCGATGCATGAAGATGGCGAAGTAGACTGCATGCAACCACGCTACGACCCGGGGGGTGGCATAGCTGCAGGGCGCAAGTCGGTGCAGTGGCTAGGAGACCACCAATGACGTACACGCCAAGGAAGGCGTGTTGGAAGCCGGTAGCATGGACCAAAGGCGGTGCTGTGGCCCGACGGGGCGACACAGTGGTAGCCCGTAGCTCGATCGGTGGTAGGCGTGTGCTCGGGAACGTGCTTGGCATAGACAGGCGCGGGATCGATTGATCAGACCGCACTGCAACATATGAGCCATGGCGTGGACGATGCGTAGATCGGATTCGATGGGGCGTTGTGGGTGAAGTCCCGGACGATGACAATGAAGATGATCTGAGGGGGCGGCCGTGGCAGTCTTCCAAGGAAGGCGTAGCAGCCGTCCGTGGTGCGCGGCAGCCTGCTCTGAGACCGCGACAGCCTACCGCGGCAGGCACAACAGCGGAGGAGGCTGGCGCACGGGCATGGTGTAGATCCTCGATGCCGATGGTCGAAGTAGAGGCGCGGTGATGACAACGGCGGTGGGCTACTCAATCCGATCTAAGATCGGTAAACTAAAAAAGAAAACCGATCAAGAGATCGGAGAAAAAAGACTTACAGGGCAGCCGATCACGGATCAGCGGACGAACCCTGCGTACGGGTTGCGCGACCCCCGGCAAAGATCATGGAGATCGACCTCCCCGGGGGCGGCGCTCGCGGAAGCGTGTGCGGCGGCTAGCGCGATGCCATGGCGCGCGGCGGCACTAGGGGTTGGTAGCAGGGGAGCCGGCGGCGCCTGGGGGAGCGGGCGGCGGCTAGGGTAGGAGAATCATGGATAGGCTAATACCATGTAGAAGGATAGATAGAGAGATTGGCGTAATATGTTGGATATATTATTGAGCTTCATGGGCGAGTATATATAGGTGTACAGGAGATTATCTTGCAGTACGAGTCAAGTTAGGCTAGAGTCGTAACTATCATAAACTACCATAATAACCGTGTCCGTATAATACTCTAACATCCCCCTATAGTCATAGCGGTAGCGTCGTGAACAACTGGAACATCACGGATGGTCAGACTGGAGATAAATCGAAGTAGCATCCAGTAGGCTGACATTGAGGAGGTACATGGTGGCCGCCATCACCGCGGCTTGCGGCGTCTTCGAGAGCATGTTACCTTGCGTATCCACCATCATAGAGCTGAAGTCGAGGACTTTCGCGGCTTCTACGTGCTCTTGTTCGGTGAGGTGGGCCAGTCGAGATCGCCTTTTGTTGGCCAGGTACTCATTGCCCTTGGAGGACGATCCTCCATGGGAGGAGAGCCCAGCTCGCCGAAGGCTCGACTCGTCCGCCGCCTTTCTACTCACCTCGAGTTAGCGATTACTTGTTGTTGGTGCTTGAATTCTTCCTTTAGCAGCCAATGGTAGCCCATCAGCATGTCCTGCAAGGTGTTGGGGGTAGAGGATTGCCACGTAGAGCTTCTCGACAGCGGGCCCAGTCGTTGTCGTTGACCTTGATCAGCATGCGCTCTCCGGTGTTCTCATTCACCGTGAGCGACGGTTCTCCTCCCGTCCCATTATTGGTGGGCACGCTGTTGCTGGGGCCACCGTTGATAGGGCCACCGTTTGGTATACCACCGTTGGGCGGTCCGGCGCCAGTGCTTGTGTTTTCACAATTGACGCCGATGTCGCCCACGTTAATGACAATGCACATGAAGTGATTGGGGAAGCTGTTGCTCCCACCACTTTCAGATCCGGAGCCGTAGGCTCTATCTTCTGTGGCTAGGTCACCCAGATCAGATCCGCGACTACTATCGTTGTCCGTGCTCCCAGGTGTTGCCGGGGCATTGAGCTCGTTGAGGGTGCAGATTGGTGGCGGGAACCACGATGCTGGAGCAATCATGGGTGACGTCGGCTGGTCAGGCATGCGAAGCATGCCTATTTGACCGACCTAGAAGCGGAAGCTCCTGATCGTGAGGCTGATCCCATCGTCTACGGACTCGAAAGCCAGGCAAGTGGCTGGCATGTGGACGGTGAAGTCGAAAGCGCCGAAGAGCTGGCGAATCTCCACTATTGCAGAGTTGTAGATCGTAGTTGATGGGGCCAAAGAAGCCGCGACATCAGCACTCCCAATTCCCACAGACGGCGCCAATTGTCTAGGGTTTAACTCGCCAATGCCCATTGTTACGGACTTGGGTTTTGGACAAGGAGGGAGTGCTAGAGGCATCAATCGGCTAGCAAACAAGCACACAGGGATGCAAGGTTTACCCAAGTTCAGGTCTCGTAGAGGTCCCTACTCCTGCTTGTCTTCTCTTGGAATTATCGAAGGAATCAAAGATTACAGGGGTGCGCAGATGAAATTTGGCGATGGTTGCGGAAACTAGGGTTGTGATCGTCCTCCTTGCCGCCTCCTCCTAGCCATTATATAGATAGGCTAGGTCTCAGGTAGAAGGTCGAGTCGGTTACAGATTAGGGTTCATCCCTTTGAATATTCTATCTTAAGCGTCTTCTTTCTTCTTGCGTTGCAAGCAATCGGAGAGTCCGTGAGTCACCCAAATTCTGCATTAGGCTTTGACAACACCGTGGGCTTCTTCCGTATCTAGACTGTATATACCAAACTCGAGTACCTGTAGGGTATACCTATGTCAGATAGTCTTTAGCACGATGAACGCAAGTATGCGCAAACCTCAAAACACATACTTCATTGCTTAGTTTCAGGGTTCTTGTGCTAAATGCATGGACTTGGGTACAATTTTCATTTTTATGAGGTCCTTCATTTAACTTGTACTTCCACTGACAGTGTTAACTCCCAAGCACCTCGCTCCTACGAGACCTACCACAGTTAAAACAAAATGCAGCCGCCCCAATTATCAAACAAACTGGGCCACAGTTTCTTATACGTAATACCCAAGTTTTTAGCACTAGGATTTTTCAAGATTCCGAGCTAACTTCGCACACTTCAGTGACTTCTTGTTGATTAACGAATCTAGGTCAAACTTCAGATACAAGTAAGCGCAATAGATTTCTTTTGAATTAAATGTATTTTCGGAGGTAGATGGGTGCATCTTCTTGTAGTAAACAATGTTGTCAGTATGAGTTTCCAACTATCAGGAAATAAAATTCTCAGTTTTCCGAGTGATGATGAGATGGTTCTTTTCCGTAAAGAAAGCTCAAAGCAGAATATGGATCCCAATGCCATAAGCCAAGCTTCTAGACATATTAACTGGACCAACGTGTTTTACTTACGATTCCCATATGTTTTTGGAGTTTTCAAACTCCCTAGCTAATTAACTCTACCCACTCGAATGACTACATGTCGATTTATCGAAATTAGGTCAAACTTGAACAATAACTAAATTGTAGGTTGCTCTGAAAGTTCTACAAAAAAGCGTTTGTAGGTACCGTACCGATCAAGGGGGGTGTGACAATCAATATATGAGAAACAATCGAGAGTTTTAAAAACAGGTTTAACTTCTTGCTAAGATTTTGCATCGCATGACACACTTTAACGAAATGGGGTTAAACTTGAGCTATAAGTAAGCGCGATAGATTGCTCTTGAAATATATGACTTTTCAGAGGGGTAGATGGGTGCATTTTCTTGTAGTACATAGTGCCGTCGGTACGGTGTGATTTTCGAACTATATCAGGAAAGAAGATTAAATTATTCTCAATTTTCCGAGTGATGACGAGCGAGATTGTTCTTTTTCGTAAAGAAATGTCCGAAGAATAATATTGGATCTGAATGCCAGAAGCTCAGTTTACCGGCATATATAGTGGACCAACATGTTGTACCAATGATTCCCATGTTTTATTTATGAGTTTTCAAACTTCCTAGCTAACTCTGCCCATTCGACCGCATGACTTTATATCAATTTATCGAAATTATGTCAAATTGGAAACTACAAGTAAATTGTAGGTTGTTTTGAAAGTTTTACGAAAAATCTTTTGGAGGTACCCATCAAGGGGTCACAATTAATATATCATAGAACACTGAGAGTTTTGAGGATATGTTCAACTTCTTGCTAAGATTTTGCATCTTGACAATATAACGAAATTAGGTCAAACTTGAGCTACAAGTAAGCGCGATAGATTGCTCTTGAATTAAATGTATTTTCAGGGGTAGATCGATGCAACTTTTTGTAGTAAACAATGCCGTCAGTGTGAGTTTCCAACTATTAGGAAAGAACATTCAATTCTATATTTTCCGAGTGAAGACGAGCGAGGCTAGTTGTTATTTTCCGTAAAGAGAAGTCCAAAGAATATTGGATGTGGATGCCACAAGCCAAGTTGACAAACATATATAGTCGATCGAAAATATGTTGTACTTGCAATTCCCATGTTTTATGAGCTTTCAAACTTCCTAGCTAACTCTGCTCATTTTAATGACTTTAAGTCGATTTATCGAAATTAGGTCAAATTTGAAACTACAAGTAAATTGTAGGTTTTGCTTTATAATTTTGACGAAAAAACTTTTAATTTGGAGGTACCAATCGAGGGGTCACAATTAATATATCTGAAAACAACGAGTGTTTTGATGATAGGTTGAACTTCTTGCTAAGATTTTGCATCTTAACAATTTAACGAAATTAATTAGGTCAAACTTGAGCTACAAGTAAGCGCGATAGATAGCTCTTGAATTAAATGTCATTTCAGAGGTAGATGGGTGCATTTTCTAGTAGTAAGCACTGCCATGGGTGTGAGTGTCCAACTACCAGGAAAGAACATTGAATTCTACGTTTTCCGAGTGAAGACGAACGAGGTTAGTTGTTCTTTTCCATAAACAGAAGTCCAAAGAATATTGGATGTGGATGCCTCAATCCAAGTTGACAAACATATATATATATAGTGGATCAACAACATGTTGTACTTGCGATTCCCATGTTTTATGAGTTTTGAAGCTACCTATAGCTAACCCCACACATTTGAATAACTTTATGTCGATATCTCGGAATTAGGTCAATTTTGAAACTACGAGTAAATTGTAGGTTTTGCTTTGATAGATTTACGAAAAAGCTTTTGGACGTACCCATCGAGGGTTCAAAATTAATATACCAGAAACCAACGATAGGTTCAACTTCTTGCTAAGACTTTGCAAATTGATAATTTAACGAAATTAGGTCAAACTTGACCTAGCTACAGGTAAACGCCATAGATTTGTCTTGAATTAAATGTCTTTTCATAGGTAGATCATCGGTGCATCTTCTTATAGTAAACAGTGTCGTCGGTGTGAGTTTCCAATTATCACGAAAGAACATTCAATTAGGTCAAACTTGAACTATAACTAAATTATAGGTTGCTCTGAAAGTTCTACGAAAAAGCGTTTGTAGGTACCGTACCGATCGGGGGGTGTCACAATCAATATATGAGAAACAATCGAGAGTTTTTAAAACAGGTTTAACTTCTTGCTAAGATTTTGCATCGCATGACACTCTTTAATGAAATGGGGTTAAACTTGAGCTATAAGTAAGCGCGATAGATTGCTCTTGAAATATATGACATTTCAGAGCGGTAGATGGGTGCATTTTCTTGTAGTACATAGTGCGGTCGGTACGGTGTAATTTTCGAAATATATTAGGAAAGAAGATTCAATTATTCTCAATTTTCTGAGTGATGACGAGCGAGATTGTTCTTTTTCGTAAAGAAATGTCCGAAGCATAATATTGGATCTGAATGCTAGAAGCCAAGTTTACCGGCATATATAGTGGACCAACATGTTGTACCAATGATTCCCATGTTTTATTTATGAGTTTTCAAACTTCCTAGCTAACTCTGCCCATTCGACCGGATGACTTTATGTCGATTTATCGAAATTAGGTCAAATTTGAAACTACAAGTAAATTGTAGGTTGTTTTGAAATTTTATGAAAAATCTTTTGGAGGTACCCATCAAGGGGTCACAATTAATATATCATAAAACACCGAGAGTTTTGAGGATATGTTCAACTTCTTGCTAAGATTTTGCATCTTGACAATATAACGAAATTAGGTCAAACTTGAGCTACAAGTAAGCGCGATAGATTGCTCTTGAATTAAATGTATTTTCAGGGGTAGATCGATGCACCTTGTTGTAGTAAACAATGCCGTCAGTGTGAGTTTCCAACTATCAGGAAAGAACATTCAATTCTACATTTTCCGAGTGAAGACGAGCGAGGCTAGTTGTTATTTTCCGTAAAGAGAAGTCCAAAGAATATTGGATGTGGATGCCACAAGCCAAGTTGACAAACATATATAGTCGATCGAAAATATGTTGTACTTGCGATTCCCATGTTTTATGAGCTTTCAAACTTCCTAGCTAACTCTGCCCATTTAATGACTTTAAGTCGATTTATCGAAATTAGGTCAAATTTGAAACTACAAGTAAATGTAGGTTTTGCTTTATAATTTTGACAAAAAAACTTTTAATTTGGAGGTACCAATCGAGGGGTCACAATTAATATATCTGAAAACAACGAGAGTTTTGACGATAGGTTGAACTTCTTGCTAAGATTTTGCATCTTAACAATTTAACGAAATTAATTAGGTCAAACTTGAGCTACAAGTAAGCGCGATAGATAGCTCTTGAATTAAATGTCATTTCAGAGGTAGATGGGTGCATTTTCTAGTAGTAAGCATTGCCGTTGGTGTGAGTGTCCAACTACCAGGAAAGAACATTGAATTCTACGTTTTCCGAGTGAGGACGAACGAGGTTAGTTGTTCTTTTCCATAAACAGAAGTCCAAAGAATAATGGATGTGGATGCCACAATCCAAGTTGACAAACATATACATATAGTGGATCAACAACATGTTGTACTTGCGATTCCCATGTTTTATGAGTTTTGAAGTTTCCTATAGCTAACCCCACACATTTGAATAACTTTATGTCGATATCTCGAAATTAGGTCAATTTTGAAACTACAAGTAAATTGTAGGTTTTGCTTTGATAGATTTACGAAAAAGCTTTTGGACGTACCCATCGAGGGTTCAAAATTAATATACCAGAAACCAACGATAGGTTCAACTTCTTGCTAAGCCTTTGCATATTGATAATTTAACGAAATTAGGTCAAACTTGAGCTAGCTATAGGTAAACGCCATAGATTTGTCTTGAATAAACTGTCTTTTCATAGGTAGATCATCGGTGCATCTTCTTATAGTAAACAGTGTCGTCGGTGTTAGTTTCCAACTATCACGAAAGAACATTCAATTAGGTCAAACTTGAACTATAACTAAATTGTAGGTTGCTCTGAAAGTTCTCTGAAAAAGCATTCGTAGGTACCGTACCGATCAGGGAGGGTGTCACAATCAATATATGAGAAACAATCGAGAGTTTTAAAAACAGGTTTAACTTCTTGCTAAGATTTTGCATCGCATGACACTCTTTAACTAAATGGGGTTAAACTTGAGCTATAAGTAAGCGCGATAGATTGCTCTTGAAATATATGACTTTTCAGAGGGGTAGATGGGTGCATTTTCTTGTAGTACATAGTGCCGTCGGTACGGTGTGATTTTCGAACTATATCAAGAAAGAAGATTCAATTATTCTCAATTTTCCGAGTGATGACGAGCGAGATTGTTCTTTTTCATAAAGAAATGTCCGAAGAATAATATTGGATCTGAATGCCAGAAGCCAAGTTTACCGGCATATATAGTGGACCAACATGTTGTACCAATGATTCCCATGTTTTATTTATGAGTTTTCAAACTTCCTAGCTAACTCTGCCCATTCGACCGCATGACTTTATATCAATTTATCGAAATTATGTCAAATTGGAAACTACAAGTAAATTGTAGGTTGTTTTGAAAGTTTTACGAAAAATCTTTTGGAGGTACCCATCAAGGGGTCACAATTAATATATCATAAAACACTGAGAGTTTTGAGGATATGTTCAACTTCTTGCTAAGATTTTGCATCTTGACAATATAACGAAATTAGGTCAAACTTGAGCTACAAGTAAGCGCGATAGATTGCTCTTGAATTAAATGTATTTTCAGGGGTAGATCGATGCACCTTTTTGTAGTAAACAATGCCGTCAGTGTGAGTTTCCAACTATCAGGAAAGAACATTCAATTCTATATTTTCCGAGTGAAGACGAGCGAGGCTAGTTGTTATTTTCCGTAAAGATAAGTCCAAAGAATATTGGATGTGGATGCCACAAGCCAAGTTGACAAACATATATAGTCGATCAAAAATATGTTGTACTTGCGATTCCCATGTTTTATGAGCTTTCAAACTTCCTAGCTAACTCTGCCCATTTTAATGACTTAAGTCGATTTATCGAAATTAAGTCAAATTTAAAACTACAAGTAAATTGTAGGTTTTATAATTTTGACGAAAAAACTTTTAATTTGGAGGTACCAATCGAGGGGTCACAATTAATATATCTGAAAACAACGAGAGTTTTGACGATAGGTTGCAGTTCTTGCTAAGATTTTGCATCTTAACAATTTAACGAAATTAATTAGGTCAAACTTGAGCTACAAGTAAGCGCGATAGATAGCTCTTGAATTAAATGTCATTTAAGAGGTAGATGGGTGCATTTTCTAGTAGTAAGTAGTGTCGTGGGTGTGAGTGTCCAACTACCAGGAAAGAACATTGAATTCTACGTTTTCCGAGTGAAGACGAACGAGGTTAGTTATTCTTTTCCATAAACAGAAGTCCAAAGAATATTGGATGTGGATGCCATAATCCAAGTTGACAAACATATATATAGTGGATCAACAACATGGTGTACTTGCGATTCCCATGTTTTATGAGTTTTGAAGCTTCCTATAGCTAACCCCACACATTTGAATAACTTTATGTCGATATCTCGAAATTAGGTCAATTTTGAAACTACAAGTAAATTGTAGGTTTTGCTTTGATAGATTTACGAAAAAGCTTTTGGACGTTCCCATCGAGGGTTCAAAATTAATATACAAGAAACCAACGATAGGTTCAACTTCTTGCTAAGACTTTGCAAATTGATAATTTAACGAAATTAGGTCAAACTTGAGCTAGCTACAGGTAAACGCCATAGATTTGTCTTGAATTAAATGTCTTTTCATAGGTAGATCATCGGTGCATCTTCTTATAGTAAACAGTGTCGTCGGTGTGAGTTTCCAATTATCACGAAAGAACATTCAATTAGGTCAAACTTGAACTATAACTAAATTGTAGGTTGCTCTGAAAGTTCTATGAAAAAGCGTTTGTAGGTACCGTACCGATCAAGGGGGGTGTCACAATCAATATATGAGAAATAATAGAGGGTTTTAAAAACAGGTTTAACTTCTTGCTAAGATTTTGCATCGCATGACACTCTTTAACGAAATGGGGTTAAACTTGAGCTATAGTAAGCGCGATAGATTGCTCTTGAAATATATGACTTTTCAGAGGGGTAGATGGGTGCATCTTCTTGTAGTACATAGTGCCGTCGGTACGGTGTGATTTTCGAAATATATCAGGAAAGAAGAGTCAATTATTCTCAATTTTCCGAGTGATGACGAGCGAGATTGTTCTTTTTCGTAAAGAAATGTCCGAAGCATAATATTGGATCTGAATGCTAGAAGCCAAGTTTACCGGCATATATAGTGGACCAACATGTTCTACCAATGATTCCCATGTTTTATTTATGAGTTTTCAAACTTCCTAGCTAACTCTGCCCATTCGACCGGATGACTTTATGTCGATTTATCGAAATTAGGTCAAATTTGAAACTACAAGTAAATTGTAGGCTGTTTTGAAAGTTTTATGAAAAATCTTTTGGAGGTACCCATCAAGGGGTCACAATTAATATATCATAAAACACCGAGAGTTTTGAGGATATGTTCAACTTCTTGCTAAGATTTTGCATCTTGACAATATAACAAAATTAGGTCAAACTTGAGCTACACGTAAGCGCGATAGATTGCTCTTGAATTAAATGTATTTTTAGGGGTAGATCGATGCACCATGTTGTAGTAAACAATGCCGTCAGTGTGAGTTTCCAACTATCAGGAAAGAACATTCAATTCTACATTTTCCGAGTGAAGACGAGCGAGGCTAGTTGTTATTTTCCGTAAAGAGAAGTCCAAAGAATATTGGATGTGGATGCCACAAGCCAAGTTGACAAACATATATAGTCGATCTAAAATATGTTGTACTTGCGATTCCCATATTTTATGAGCTTTCAAACTTCCTAGCTAACTCTGCCCATTTTAATGACTTTAAGTCGATTTATCAAAATTAGGTCAAATTTGAAACTACAAGTAAATTGTAGGTTTTGCTTTATAATTTTGACGAAAAAACTTTTAATTTGGAGGTACCAATCAAGGGGTCACAATTAATATATCTGAAAACAACGAGAGTTTTGACGATAGGTTGAACTTCTTGCTAAGCTTTTGCATCTTAACAATTTAACGAAATTAATTAGTTCAAACTTGGGCTACAAGTAAGTGCGATAGATAGCTCTTGAATTAAATGTCATTTCAGAGGTAGATGGGTGCATTTTCTAGTAGTAAGCAGTGCCGTGGATGTGAGTGTCCAACTACCAGGAAAGAACATTGAATTCTACGTTTTCCGAGTGAAGACGAACGAGGTTAGTTGTTCTTTTCCATAAACAGAAGTCCAAAGAATATTTGATGTGGATGCCACAATCCAAGTTGACAAACATATATATATAGTGGATCAACAACATGTTGTACTTGCGATTCCCATGTTTTATGAGTTTTGAAGCTACCTATAGCTAACCCCACACATTTGAATAACTTTATGTCGATATCTCGGAATTAGGTCAATTTTGAAACTACAAGTAAATTGTAGGTTTTGCTTTGATAGATTTACGAAAAAGCTTTTGGACGTACCCATCGAGGGTTCAAAATTAATATACCAGAAACCAACGATAGGTTCAACTTCTTGCTAAGACTTTGCAAATTGATAATTTAACGAAATTAGGTCAAACTTGACCTAGCTACAGGTAAACGCCATAGATTTGTCTTGAATTAAATGTCTTTTCATAGGTAGATCATCGGTGCATCTTCTTATAGTAAACAGTGTCGTCGGTGTGAGTTTCCAATTATCACGAAAGAACATTCAATTAGGTCAAACTTGAACTATAACTAAATTATAGGTTGCTCTGAAAGTTCTACGAAAAAGCGTTTGTAGGTACCGTACCGATCGGGGGGTGTCACAATCAATATATGAGAAACAATCGAGAGTTTTTAAAACAGGTTTAACTTCTTGCTAAGATTTTGCATCGCATGACACTCTTTAATGAAATGGGGTTAAACTTGAGCTATAAGTAAGCGCGATAGATTGCTCTTGAAATATATGACATTTCAGAGCGGTAGATGGGTGCATTTTCTTGTAGTACATAGTGCGGTCGGTACGGTGTAATTTTCGAAATATATTAGGAAAGAAGATTCAATTATTCTCAATTTTCTGAGTGATGACGAGCGAGATTGTTCTTTTTCGTAAAGAAATGTCCGAAGCATAATATTGGATCTGAATGCTAGAAGCCAAGTTTACCGGCATATATAGTGGACCAACATGTTGTACCAATGATTCCCATGTTTTATTTATGAGTTTTCAAACTTCCTAGCTAACTCTGCCCATTCGACCGGATGACTTTATGTCGATTTATCGAAATTAGGTCAAATTTGAAACTACAAGTAAATTGTAGGTTGTTTTGAAATTTTATGAAAAATCTTTTGGAGGTACCCATCAAGGGGTCACAATTAATATATCATAAAACACCGAGAGTTTTGAGGATATGTTCAACTTCTTGCTAAGATTTTGCATCTTGACAATATAACGAAATTAGGTCAAACTTGAGCTACAAGTAAGCGCGATAGATTGCTCTTGAATTAAATGTATTTTCAGGGGTAGATCGATGCACCTTGTTGTAGTAAACAATGCCGTCAGTGTGAGTTTCCAACTATCAGGAAAGAACATTCAATTCTACATTTTCCGAGTGAAGACGAGCGAGGCTAGTTGTTATTTTCCGTAAAGAGAAGTCCAAAGAATATTGGATGTGGATACCACAAGCCAAGTTGACAAACATATATAGTCGATCGAAAATATGTTGTACTTGCGATTCCCATGTTTTATGAGCTTTCAAACTTCCTAGCTAACTCTGCCCATTTTAATGACTTTAAGTCGATTTATCGAAATTAGGTCAAATTTGAAACTACAAGTAAATTGTAGGTTTTGCTTTATAATTTTGACGAAAAAACTTTTAATTTGGAGGTATCAATCGAGGGGTCACAATTAATATATCTGAAAACAACGAGAGTTTTGACGATAGGTTGAACTTCTTGCTAAGATTTTGCATCTTAACAATTTAACGAAATTAATTAGTTCAAACTTGATCTACAAGTAAGTGCGATAGATAGCTCTTGAATTAAATGTCATTTCAGAGGTAGATGGGTGCATTTTCTAGTAGTAAGCAGTGCCGTGGATGTGAGTGTCCAACTACCAAGAAAGAACATTGAATTCTACGTTTTCCGAGTGAAGACGAACGAGGTTAGTTGTTCTTTTCCATAAACAGAAGTCCAAAGAATATTTGATGTGGATGCCACAATCCAAGTTGACAAACATATATATATAGTGGATCAACAACATGTTGTACTTGCGATTCCCATGTTTTATGAGTTTTGAAGCTTCCTATAGCTAACCCCACACATTTGAATAACTTTATGTCGATATCTCGGAATTAGGTCAATTTTGAAACTATAAGTAAATTGTAGGTTTTGCTTTGATAGATTTACGAAAAAGCTTTTGTACGTACCCATCGAGGGTTCCAAATTAATATACCAGAAACCAACGATAGGTTCAACTTCTTGCTAAGACTTTGCATATTGATAATTTAACGAAATTAGGTCAAACTTGAGCTAGCTACAGGTAAACGCCATAGATTTGTCTTGAATTAAATGTCTTTTCATAGGTAGATCATCGGTGCATCTTCTTATAGTAAACAGTGTCGTCGGTGTGAGTTTCCAACTATCACGAAAGAACATTCAATTCTTGTTGGGGGGATACCCCCGGGTAGGGTCACGTTGGGGTATAAACGCCGAGTTAGCGAGGTACGGCACGGTCAAAGCAAGTGATGGCCGGGTCACCTCAAGCAGGCCGACTTACGAAGTAACCCGGCCCGTTGGGCATTTGCCTAGCATTAATCCAGCCGGCATAAAATGTATGTCGGCCATATTTGTCTACCTTAATGTGCAGGTACCCTCGTAGTCTAGTAAGCCAAGCGCGAGCCGGGCTACCTATTGGCTTCCAAGAGAAGGAAGGAACCTCTCGTTGGTCAAAAGGTGGCCTTTGTCTGTTGTAGCGTGAGCGAATCAAACCGTGGAAAGGACCAACGGGGCGTGGCCGGCAAATATGACGCGAGCAGTGTCGGCTGACGTAGCTCGTGTCTAGTGACGCTTAAAAGAAAGGGGTACGCAGAGGGCTACGTCCATAGTCCGAACTAGCCATTAAAGCGAATAAAGAAGCATCTAGCTTTAACCAAGGGGCATATTCGGGGAATATGCCTCCAAGTATGCCCTAACTTTGTAACCCGGGCTTCCCTATATAAGGAGCACCTGGGCCTCCATAGCAGGGGATCGATCATTCTGTCTTGGTAGAACTCTAAAGCATTGTAGTGGGGGGTAAGAGAACTAGTCTCCTTCTCACGAACTTCTCAAGGAGCTCTTGTAATCCGCCATTGATAGAGTGAAATATAAACATCTGTGTGTGAATCACCAGACTATCCCTCCATGCATTCTTCTAGTGCTCATTGGCCCCATCTTTAGCCTATCCATGGCATCTGCAGTTCCACCACCACCACGACAGTTGGCACCCACAGTGGGGCTAGCAGCGCTAGCAGGGGTGAAAATCCGAATGGGAAACATCATCCGCACCGGTGAGCGCATCGTTTCTGGCTTGGTTCAGCGCTTTGGAGCGCTGGACTACGTCAGAGACAATGATGGGAGCTTCGGCAGGCGTCCTCCTCCGTGCAATGGCCTCTTCATCAAGCTGGGCGCACACAAGATCTACGTCGGTGTGGATGAGATCTGCGTTCACCCACGACATGTCGTTGAGGGAGGCGAGCCACCTCTCAGCGCAGTTAGCGGCCCGCGTATAACTCGCCCCGCAAGCTGTGTTGAGGTCATGATGACTGCACCTAACGTAGGAGCAAGCAAAGATCCGGCACCAAATCCGGAGGTCACTCCAAAGCAGTCAAGGTCTAGATTCCCACCACTAGAAAGGCTAGAGAATGTACTGCAGCAAGCAATAGATAGCCCAGCAACACCAATAGCTCCTGTAGTAGATCCGGCTTAGGCGCAAGCTGAGTTGGAGGAGACCAGGCAGAAGATGTTAGCTGGAGCGAAAAAAGTAGCCGAGTTGTAGCAGTCGCTGAACATCACCTTGAGAGAATATGCAAAGTAAAACCGTATAGATGGAGTAAAAATACGAGGTAGAAACTTAATTACGGAAATTGACAAGGAAGGTGAGCCTAGGCCGGGTCAGACGGCTACTATAGTCACAGGAGGGCTGGAGAGGTACAATACCCCAGCAAAGAACCTCGGGGCTACGAATGTGGCAGCATCTGAATTAGAAGGTTTACCTGGAGAAGCCCAGGAGAGACAACATGAAAGGGTAAATCACTTGTTGAGGGTGGCTTGCCAGCAAAATGAGGAACTGAATAAGGCAAACCCAGCGCAACCCAGAGCATCTCGTATGGTTCATTCGGTAGGGAATAACCCGGAAAATCTACTGGAGCGGCGTCGTCCCCGCGTCACGCTCCTAGGAGAGAGGAGGTGGTAACCTCGGGGAGAAGGGATAAACAAATAGTTCTATATGACCCGGTAAGGGCAGGAAAAGGAAAAGCAGTGCAAGTTGATGAGGATCACCATAGTGCTAGCCGAGGTGAAGCAGGCCAGGGTAACCGCGACCAAGGCAATGTCGGTGAAAGGAACGTTGCCAATGGCAATGCCGGACAGCGTAATCCAGCACAGATAGGGAAAATGCACCTCGTAAACACCAACAGTAGTATGCACCTCGATAGGAGAGAAGCGCAGGACAAGCAGTGCAGCAACAGAACGCTCATCCGGGTCAAGATAGGTACAATGATGGTTACTCGGCGATGATGGATGCCGGATTCCCTAGACCGGAGCACCATGTGATTGGATCGAGGTTGGGAATCAGGAACTTGCAGCCGGATGACGCCAGACTAAACCTAGACCGAATCTATAGGTCGGAGCTTATTGAGGTGCAAGGTCCCCCGGGTCCGGCATGTTTTGGACCCCGAATCATGACAGAACTGCCCGTGCCGAACTTCCAGTTGGCAGGAGGAACAAAGACGTATGATGGCAGTACAAAGCCGGATGATTGGCTCATTGATTACGCAACTGATGTGAACAATGCAATAGTAATTTGAGATGGGCTGTGAGATATGTGCCACAGCTGCTAGAAGGACCAGCAAGGGTTTGGCTAAACAATTTGCCACCAGGGAGTATCAACTGTTGGTTGGATTTTGAGGAGCTATTCATAAGCAACTTCTCAAGCACCTACAAGAGGCCAAATAGGCCACAGACTTTGGTGTTGTGAAAGCAAAGACCGAATGAGCCTGACCGAGAGTTCCTGACATGGTGGTGTAATGTGCGCAATTCATGAGGGCGTAATTGAATCGCAAGCTATAAGATGGTTCTCCCAAGGTTGTAGATATGGAAGTATGTTGTGGTAGAGGTTTCAGCGAGATATGCCAACAACATTAGCTGAAACGATCCAGATCGCAGACTCGTATGCGCTGGGAGATCCAACGCAACCCCAGTTAACGTCAAGCGAGTCCAATGAGGAGTATTACAACCGAGATGGATCTAGATCATCCAGGAGGAATGATTTCCGAGTTAAAAGAAGGGACGATCGTCCGGATTATCGGTACAACTCGCAGCAAATGGCTGCTGTGGACCGAGATCAACCCAATGCCGGCACGAACTAGCGTCATAAAACTGGAGATCAATAGTGGCAACAAAAGAATGAAGGAAGAAAGCCCTGGACCCAGGAGCAGAAAAAATAGTGGCAAGAGAGAAAGGACCATCCGAGGAATACATTCGAGTCTATGCTGTAGTCCGGCGAACCATACAACCCGGCAGTGTGAATGGATGAGGAAGTTAGAGAAACGTAGTTCGGGAAATGCTCAGGAACCTCGGCGCGATGCACCTAGGAATGATGGACCTAAGAATGAAACACCTCGGAAGCAACTGCTCACGGGAGGAGGGATGCGGTGCATCAAGTAAATAACCAACAGCAGCAAGACCAAGGATACCGCAGCAATGAGGGGAGAAATGAATACATGGAGCATCATCAGAGTTACTGTGTGTTCACCACGGAAGAGACCGACAGGAAGAGCTTGCAGCGCCAGCATATGGAGGTGAATGCGGTAATGCAAGCTGTGGTGAGGTATATGCCTTGGTCAGATCAGGAGATTACATGGAGTATCAAGGATCGCCCATAGCTTATGCCAAGTCTGGGGACTTACGTGCTGGTCCGGGATCCGACGTTCATTGGGCCGAACATCAATCTGAGATTCTCCAAGGTACTGATAGATAATGGCAGTAGCATTAACATCATGTACAAGGATACCATGCACAAGTTGGGGATATCAGAGAATATGCTACAAGCAACTAGGACCACCTTTCATGCCATCGTTCTAGGTATATCATGTGAACTAGTTGGAAAGGTCCGAGCTGATGTGCTATTTGGCACAAGGGACAATTGCGGACTGATAATTTGGAGTTTGAGGTGGTAAACTTGGAAAGCGCATATCACGCGTTACTCGGCAGACCCGCTTTGAGCAAGTTCATGGCAAGTACTCAAGTCAGTTACTTGAAGATGAAGTAACCTAGACCAAGGGGAGTGATAACCATAGCCAGGGATTTCAGGCGCTCCATTGAATGTGTGTCCGCCGGGTCAAATCTGGCCGAGTCACTTGTGATCGCTCGGGAGAAGAGGAAAATCATGGAGGTGGCCGCATTGGCTCAGTCCGCGCAGCAGCATATGCCGGCCCTAACCAATCCGCATGGCAGTGTGTCATTCCAAGCGACAAAGGACACTAAGAAAGTGCCAATTGATTATCAGTTTCCGGAGCACACCGTAACTATCAGAGCCGGGTTAAGTGACAAATAGGAAAGCAAGTTTGTCCACTTCCTCCGTGAGAATCAGGACATTTTTGCTTGGTCTACACAGGACCTGCAAGGTGTGCCGAGGGAGTTGGCCAAGCACTCTTTGAATGTGAGACCCGGGGCAAAGCCGGTGAAGCAACCTATCCGCCATTTCGCCGAGGATAGGAGAAAAGTCATTGGAGATGAGATAGCTAGGCCCCTTGTGGCCGGATTTATCATGGAAGTACTTTATCCGGATTGGCTCTCTAATCCGGTGCTTGTGGAAAAGAAGAAGGATGATCTGAATGTGGTAGTGGTATGGTGCATGTGTATCGATTACACGAACCTGAATAAGGTGTGTCCAAAAGATCCATTTCCACTGCCAAGGATAGATCAGGTCATAGATTCAACTGCGGGGTGTGAGTTATTGTCATTCATAGATGCATATTCTGGTTTCCACCAGATACCCCTGAAGCTGGATGATCAAATAGAAACTATGTTTATCACCCCGTATGGGGCTTATTGCTATCGCACTATGCCGTTCGGATTACGTAATGCAGGAGCAACGTACCAGCGATGCATGCCAAAGTGTTTACATGACCAAATAGGTCAGAATGTGCAAGTTTATGTGGATGTTGTTGTGATAAAAACTAAGGAAAAAAACGCTCCTTGACGATATCCGGCAGACGTTCGTGAACCTAAGATGGTTCTGAGTGAAGCTTAATCCGGAAAAATGTACTTTTGGTGTGCCGGCTAGAAAACTACTCGGTTTCCTTGTGTCCAGCCGAGGTATTGAAGCTAACCCGACAAAAATCCAGCCTATAGAGAGAATGGAAATGCTAAAATGCCTCAACGATGTGCAGAAGTTTACTGGTTTCCTGGCATCGTTGAGTCGGTTTGTGACTCGGTTGGGAGAGAAGGCATTGCCCCTCTACCAGTTAATGAAAAAGGCAAATAAATTCACATGGGCACCGCAAGCTGATAGTGCATTCCATGAGTTGAAAAAGATGTTGTCCACTGCACCAATACTAGCTACGCCACTACCCAAGGAGCCAATGTTGCTCTATATAGCCGCGACCAACTGAGTCGTAAGTGCAGTAATCGTAGTGGAGCGCGAAGAGGAAGCAAAGTCAGTGCAAAGGCTGGTGTATTACTTGAGCGAGGTATTATTGCCTTCAAAACATAACTACCCTCACTATCAAAAGATGGTGTATGGCGTATATATGTCAGCTAAGAAACTCAAACACTACTTTGAGGGGCACCCCATCAAGGTGGTGTGTGAAGCACCCATATCTGTGATTATGGGCAATAAATACGCTAGCGTCCGAATCGCAAAATTGGAAATTGAGTTAGCTCAGTATGCACCACAATTTGATAGAAGGGATGCAATCAACTCACAAGCAGTGGCGGATTTCTTTGTGGATTGGGCAGAGATGCAGTACGAACCACCTCTGTCGGACTCAAATTACTGGCGAATGCACTTTGACAGATCAAAGCTAAAGGAAGGACTGGGGGCCGGGGTAGTGCTTACCTCACCCAAGAAATACCAACTGAAATATGTCCTCCAGATCCATTTTAGCGCGTCAAACAATGTGGCTGAGTATGAAGCCCAGGTGCATGGACTCAAGGTAGCAAAGGAGGTAGGCATACGTCGGATACTATGTTATAGTGATTCAGATTTGGTGGTGCAGCAAGTGTTTGGCAATTGGGATGCCCTGGACGCAAACATGGCACTTTACAGATTTTACGTCCAGAAGATAAGTGGTTTCTTCGAGGGGTGTGAATTCCATCACGTACCTCGAATCAAAAATGAGGCAGCTGACGTATTATCCAAGTTGGGATCATCCCAGCAACCAATTCTGCTAGGTATCACATTGGAGCACTTGAGAAAACCGTATATCACACCATCACCAGAATCTGAGTCAATATATATATCCCGGCAATCTCCGGATCAAAAGCTACTCCGATGGAAATAGACTAGGGACGCACTTTAATAAACCCAGGGACTGCCTTAGCAGACCAGGGGACTGTTACACAGAACCCGGGGACTGTTCCGCTCAATTCGACCGGAGTAATGTCGGTGGATGCAATGGAGGCTGATAAGGAACCTTTTCCCATTTGAGTTATACCTGCATGGGTGAAACCCATATTTGAGTTCCTAAAGGACGGGACTTTGTTGGATGATGAGGTACTCTAAAGGAAAATCCAGAGAAGGGCAAAGGCCTACACCATCATCAATGTCAAACTATACAAAAGAAGCGTAACCACGGTGCTGCAACGATGTGTTGACCTGGAAGAAGGGCTTGACATACTCTGAGATATTCATCAAGGAGAGTGTGGTCATCACGCATCCTCTAGGGCCTTGGTGGCAAAGGCTTTTCGGTATGGATTTTATAGGCCAAGTGCCCTGGAACAAGCAGAGGATTTGGTGAGGAAATGCAATGGTTGTCAGAGATATGCCACAGAAACCCACATGCCAATGTTTGAACTCAAAACTAGACCCATTACATGGCCATTTGCTGTGTGGTGCCTAGATATGGTAGGACCATTTAAGCCGGCAAAGGGATGAATGACCCATATCCTAGTTATGGTGGACATATTTACGGAATGGATTGAAGTTAAGCCAATCAGGATATGTGATGGGGCAATAGCAATGACGTTCCTCAAGGACATAATCTTGAGATATGGCTATCCCCACAGTATCATAACTGATAATGGCACAAATTTTGCTGAAGAATCATTTGCGAGGTTCTTCCAAGAGAAGAAGATCCGGCTAGATATTGCCTCTGTAGCCCACCCCGCATCGAACGGGTAAGTGGAAAGATCCAACGGACTAGTTTTGTCTAAGATAATACCCTGGCTCATAGAGCCACTGCAAATATCAGCGGGGTGCTGGATAGAAGAACTACCAGCGGTACTTTGGAGTTTAAGAACAACTTTGAGTCGATCAATAGGCTATACGACATTTTTTCTAGTATATGGGGTAGAAGTTGTATTACCAGCCGACATAGAGCATGATTCGCCAAGGGTCACCCAATACACAGAAGCCGAAGTGCGCGAAGACCGGCAAAATGATGTTGATCTGCTGGAATAAGCGAGAGAATTGGCCTTGTCTAGATCCACCATATATCAGCAAAATCTCCGACGCCACCATAGCCGAAAAGTAAACCCCCAAGTCTTCCGGGAAGGTGATCTCGTACTCTGGCTGGTGTAGCGCATTGCTGGCATGCGTAAGTTATCCCCTCCATGGGAAGGACCTTTCATTGTAAGCAAAGCTTTGCACAATGATTCCTACTATATTATTGATGCACGGCCACAGGAGAAGAACAAGGCGGACAGGTCCGGAGAAGAATCTAAGCGTCCGTGGAATATAGCACTACTTAGCCCCTTTTACACCTAAAACGAGGTGAATGTATCTGAGTCACTCATATGTCGGTATGTATGTCGGAAAATGAGCTTATCAATGAAAGTTCAGCACCCCCAGCAGAAACTCGGGGACTGCCATAATAATTGTCTTTCTTGTTTTCATGTTTTTATATGTCGACTGGCTTAAATTATTTATACCTTATCCGGATTAGTAGTGGGTGAGCACCAAAAACCCAACTCTTCAACTTTGTTGTTGTCCAACAAGAATTGGCTTCATGGCAAGCAAGAGAACAAGTTTGGAATTGCAGAGCACATGAAAAACGACTAAGGAAAGGAAACTAATCGAGCCAACATTTGTTATTTGGACTAACCCTGTGTTTACTTCATTTATTTTTCGCCAGATTATTTTGAACTAGTCCCAAAGTTTCAAGTATTATTAAGACAATTTTTTGAACCTTAGCCTCGTAAGTCAAAAAACCGAATCAAGGTAGACGCGAGCCGAGCCATAAAATTGGAGGAACAAGAAAAGGAAACTCGAGGACTTTGCCCATGTTAATCCAACATAAAACATTAGTAGCAACCGAAACTGATGGTAGAAAAAAAATGATTGTGCTTAAGTACAACTTCACCCAGCATACCGAGGATCTGACAAATATTGTTAAATGTTTTTCAAGCTCAAGGAGCAGGAGAACAAGCCAAATCATTGGCCGACGGAGGAGGTACTTCGGCATCTATGGGCGGGGTGTTGACGTTGGCCTCATCTTCAGGATTCGCTTCCTCATCTTCGGGATCTTCAGCATCATCGCCAAGTTCGGAGGCCTCGTACTCACCTTCCTTGTCCTCCGCGCCCTCAGAAACGTCGGCATCGTCAAATAAATCCAAGTTGCTCGGACCCTCATTCCAAGCGTGGCAGAAGGAATATTGGATGAGCTTCTTGGCACAGGCTTTTTGTTGAGCGACAAACTCTGGATCATTGGATCACTTTGATTCGGTGCACATACGGTCAAGCAGCCCCAAGTCTATCGCTTCGTACCATGAGAGAACAAACTGCAGTGTTGTATCAGCTTCGGCTCGTGCAGTAGATTCCCGCCAAAGGTGCATCTGAGTTTCGCACTCCATCAACTTTGCTATAAAAGCAGTGTTTCCCTTGTGGGTGGGGTCTGTGGGCTAGAGTGAATTAAACATCCACATTGTTGCTGGCATAATGTCTGCACCGTAATTCTTCACCAGTTCCATGCGAGCAGTGAGTCTCACCAGCAGATCCTCTGTGTCATAAGTGATTGACCCGGCGGTAGGACCAGTTGGAATACCCCGTTGCTGGTGAGACCTGGCCACAGCACCAGAAGCAATAGAGTCACCTTCTAGGAACCTCCCTACGAACAGAATGAGGAATGTTAGTGAGCAACAATACATGATCCGGAGAGATGAGAATTGGGAAGAGGAAGAGAACTCACAAGAAATCTAGAAAAGGATGCGAGTAAGCTCGGCATACACATTCGTGCTGCTGGCCTGGAGTTCTCATATTCAGAGGTCACCGACGTAAGTTTTACGTTGGCTTCCTGCAACAAGTCCTTATCCTTGGAGATTTGAGTGGACAATACTCCTTTTCCTCGACGAACTCCTAATCAGCCTTATCCAACTCGGATTTATGAAGGTCCTTGAGCCTTTGGATTTTGGCATTCAGCCAAGTAATCTCCTAGTCTTTGAGGCACAGCTGAGCTATCTCATCATCCTTCTTCTTCAACTCAGCCTGGTGCTTCCCTGCTTGTTCGAGAAAATGTGTCATCATATCAGGAATGGTCACACTATCTTCGACTGTAGCTGCAATAGTTAGTTGACCTGGCAGAACCGAGGTATAAATATCTACCGGGTCGAGGAAATAGCACGCACTAGCTAAAGGAACAAGTCAAGTTACCTTGGATTTTAGCCAGATTCTTGCGCATGATGATATTTTTAGCCTCGACCTCGGATGCATAATTCGGATAATAAGTTAATACGGATAGTGAATAACTCGAATGGTTGTGAATAAAAATGGCTTAGGTGAAGGAACTTACCCTTCTTCTGGTGATCCACCAACAACTTGTTGTATCTAGCATGAAGATCTTTGTATGAGTCCAGCATGCACTGGAACTCAGCAGTTCGGTGGTTGTTGGTGATCTACACAACGAGCCAGTGTTAGTTCACAGATAAAAGGAAGTAATTCGAAGTCTACAAGATCCGGGCGAAGTGGAATTTAACCCGGCTCTAGGTGTGTGGATATTCGAAGTCTACAAGATCCAGGCCAAGTGGGACTTAACCCGGCTCTAGGTGTGTGGATATTCGAAGTCTACAAGATCCAGGCCAAGTGGAACTTAACCCGGCTAGGTGTGTGGATATTCAAAGTCTGCAAGATCCGGGCCAAGTGGAACTTAACCCGGCTCTAGGTGTGTGGATATTCGAAGTATACAAGATCCAGGCCAAGTGGAACTTAACCCGGCTCTAGGTGCGTGCATATTCGAACTCTACAAGATCCGGGCCAAGTGGAACTTAACCCGTCTCTAGGTGTGTGGTATTTGAAAACACTAAGCACTTACACTAAATTTTCTAAAGAGCATCCGACCGAGTAATAAATTACTCCGTCAGAGGCTCGGGGACTAGTGGATATATCTATAAGCGTTCATGTACATAAAGAAGCATAGAATAGAAAAGGATTACCTCCATCATTCGGCCAGCCAGAGAAATAGCCTTGGTGGCAGAGTTCATTTGAGTGCTAAACTCTATTGGGCCAAACTTCTCCAGCAGATCGTCTTGCGGGTCGATGAACTCGGCATTGTTCTAGTTGTCCACATATTCAATTAGCACCGGGTTGTAGCTCTCGCCGCTAGGAGAATAGCTCGTCACCAAGCCCTTGGCATGGGCCTCCCGCCTCGCGAACTGACCAGCAGCAGGACTGACATGCAGGATCAGTTGCTTACTGCCCTTAGGTCCGGTGGCAGGAGACCCGAAAGTGGAGTCCTTGGCTGGCTCGGCGGCTTTCTTGCTCTTGCTAGATGATGCTGACCGTTGAAGAAGGACCGAGGCCGCATAGCCGGACTGAGCTTGGGGGGCTGGCTGAAAAATGTCCTTAATGGACACAGTGGATCTGGAGGTAGTGGACTGAGACTTCTTTTTCGAAGAGGCCTTGGCTATGGCCGCTGCTGCTGGCGCTGCTGGCTTTGATGTTGTTGCTGCTGATGCTGGTGCTGCTGGTCCTGCTGGTGCTACTGCTGGTGCTGCTGGTGCTAGTGCTGGTGCTGGTGCTGGTACTACAAGTGCTGGTGATACTGGTGCTGGTATCACTAGTACTGGTACTGGTGCTGCTGGTGATGCGGATGGTGCTGAAGAGACTGGAACTAAAGAAGAAATTATTTGGGACGATGCCGATGAAGTTGGGACCTTGGAGCTAGACGGTTGCAGTGCAGTAGAGGAACTGGGGAGATCCGGCATTGTCGTATCCTCCTCCGCCCTACTGCCCCGCATGTTGATGTTCCCCTCCTCATGGTGAGGTGGACTCTGATTTGGCGCAGCCGTGAAATCCTCTTAGATAGGACTCAGTGGACGAACGTCATCATCACGGGGAGGGAGAAGAACCGCTCCGAATCGAAGAAGACATGTTGGGGCCACTCTGCGGAATAATCCTAGGAGCGCTGGAGTAATGAAAAAGCAGCGAGTCAACAAGAGAGAGAAAAATAGATAAAAGGCAGAAGCAAAAAGACTCGAAAATGAACGGGAAAGGAAAAGTGACTTACTCATCCGAGGTAGGGGCGCCCTAGGTTTGGATGCCCTCCGAACCGTGCTATTAGTCGCAGGCTTGGCCGAAGCCTTGACCCTGGATTTCTTCTGCCTCTTCTTGAGTGGTGGCGCCTCCGAAGCTGCGGCTGAGGTAGCCGCGCGCTTCTGGGAAGGGGCAGGGACCGGATCACCCGTGGCGAGAGGGGGAACCTCGAGGACCTGACCGGCCGGGTTAGCTGAAGATTCGGAATGCATAAGAGATAGGCACCAGGTCAAGTACCTCCAGAACCTCAACATCTGAGTCATCGTCATCCGGCCAATCCTTTAGAGAAGAGGCCTTACCAAAGGTACGCTTGGTTGTGTCGAAGTAGGCAAGAACCTCTCTGAGTCAGGCTCCACCTCGTCCGGCTCAGTACGGTCCACCACACACTTGCTCGCCAGCTCCTTGCCATCCTCGAGTGGTTGCTGGAGAAATTGCTAAGAGCAAAAGTATCAATGGTTGAGTTAGAAAGTTGTCCGACATACTGAGAAAACCCGAAAAAAATACCAAGAGAGGGATTTACCTTAGGAGGCGGGTTGGCCTGGGTAAAGGGTGCAAGCCTCCATTTCCAAGCCTCAGAGAACTCCTTCTCCACATTGAAGATGGCCTTGACCCGACGGAACATCTCGTGGTTGTTAAGCTCGAAGGAGAAGGTCCGGTGGGGGTCAAGGGGGCCACTAAGATAGTAGATCTTGTGGGCGTGCTTCTAGAGGGGAGACCCGGTTGTGGACAAAAGTGATCATAATGTCCTCGCTCCGCAACTCCTTCTTCACTAGCTCCTTGATTGGGTGGTCAACCTGATTCGCTAAGCCTGTGGGACGCTTCGGGGTATTCTCCGACAGAGAGGTATCTGGGACACCAATCTTGAAAGGGAGGAGCAGGATCAAGTCTACGTCCGTGGTATTCTGGACATAGAAGAAGGTCCGGGCCGAGCCTTTGCAGGATTCGAGGCCAGTGACTCGGGAGAAAGCGGAGTTCTTGCAGGGAGAGATTGAGGCTCCACCGCATTGAGTCAAGTGCTTTTCAGCCGGAGTGAGGTGCTTGTCAGGGGCGACGTTTTTCCTCAGACCAAAGAATTTGATCCATATTTCCTTGGAGGGCCAGAGGCCGATATTCCCCTCTATGCTGGAGGCAAATGAAGAAAGAGAGGTAACGACATTGGCAGGGAGATGATGCGGTTGGAGTTGATAAGTGGAAATGAAATCGTGGAAGAAATCAGGGACAGGCAGGCCAAAGCCGCGTTGGAAGTGGGAGAGAAAAACAACAAATTCACCGGGATTTGGTGAAGGAGCAACCTCCTGAGCGGTGAGGCGGCAGGCGATGCCCGCGGGTATCGGCGTGTGGCATAGAGCCAGTCGATGTCGTCCTGGCAGACGAAGATGCCGTCCCAGCCACCATGCTCAGGGGCTTCGTCTTCTTCTTCATCCTGGGCGGTGATTACAGCTTCCTCCTCTGTCATGGTGGAATCAAGTTCCTCGAGAAAGTAATCAGAGAAGTAGTAGCCAGAGGACGGGAATCTGGAGGTGCAGGGCCCCGTGGTGAAGAACTCGAACGGAGGCGGCAGCGTGGTCGCAAGGAGCGGCTAGGCACGGCAGCGGCAGCGCAGCACCAGCACGGAAGCAGTGGCAGCGGTGGCGTCGCTGCGAAGAAGAACAGAGGCAGGGGCACGCGAAATGGGGAACTTCCCCAAGGGTTGCCCTTGCCCCCTATTTAACCGCGCGTCGCAGGCACGTAGTGAGATCCGTTGCTGCGGCCCAACCGCATGTAGTGGCAGCGTACGCACCAAATCAGCCAATCAAGCACAAGCCACAGCAAGGGGCACAGGGAACAGAGGATCCCGTGACGTGATGTAATGATAAAGTTAACGAGGCACTGCCGCGACAGGACATGCGGGGCAGTTATTCCTGACATTACTACAGTAACCGGCGTAGTAAACTGGCGCATCCCTTAAAATGAGGCAAAGTGATGATTACCCTCCACATAGGACGTGGGGAAGCGTATGAAATAAGGAAAGGTAACCGGATGCGTGAGCGAGAACCCGGACAACTAGAATTAACTCGGAAAGAGTCAAGGGAACATCAAAGGGAAGAGTCCGGATTATAGAGTAACTTGGCTGAACAAGTGCAGATTCGGCTAGGGGAACCTGTTGTGTCCTTAACAGCTGAAGTTGCTAAGACCGCACCAGCTTCGGGGACTAATCTTGGGGGGATACCCCCGGGTAGGGCACGTCGGGGTATAAAGGCCGAGGTACGGCACGGTCAAAGCAAGTGCGGGCCGGGTCACCTCAAGGTAGGCCGACTTACGGAGTAACCCGGCCCGTTGGGAATTTTCCTAGCACTAATCTGGCCGGCATAGAATGTATGTCGGCCATATTTGTCTACCTTAATGTGTAGGTACCCTCGTAGCTTGGTAAGCCAAGCACTAATCGGGCTACCTATTGGCTTCCAAGAGAAGGAAGGAATCTCCCGTTGGTCAAAAGGTGGCCTCTATATACTGTAGCATGAGCAAAGCAAGCAGAGGGAAAGACCAGTGGGGCGTGGCCGACAAACATGACACGGGCAGTGTCAGCTGACGTAGCTCGTGTCTGGTGACGCTTAAAAGTAAGGGGTACGCAGAGGGCTACATCCATAGTTCGGACCAGCCGTTAAAGCAAATAAAGAAGAATCTAGCTTTAACCAAGGGGCATATTCGGGGAATATGCCTCCACGTATGCCCTAACTTTGTAACCCGGGCTTCCCTATATAAGCAGCATCTAGGCCTCCATAGCAGGGGATCGATCATTCTGTCTTGGTAGAACTCTAGAGCATTGTAGTGGGGGGTAAGAGAACTAGTCTCCTTCTCACGAACTGCTCAAGGAACTCTTGTAATCCGCCATTGATAGGGTAAAATATAAACATCTGTGCGTGGAATCACCACACTATCCCTCCCTAGATTCCTCTAGTGCTCATTGGCCCCATCTTTAGCCTATCCATGGCATCTGCCGTGCCACCACCTCGACAATTTTACATTTTTCGAGTGAAGAATACGAGCGAGGTTGTTCTTTTTCCTAAATAAAAGTCCAAAGAATATTGGATCTGAATGCCACAAGCCAATTTTACAAACATATATATTGGACCAAGATGTTGTACCAACGATTCCCATGTTTTATGAGTTTTCAAACTTCCCAGCTAACTCTGCCCATTAAAATGACTTTATATCGATTTATCGAAATTAGGTCAAATTTTAAACTACAAGTACTAGTAAATTGCACGTGCCCTACACGTGAGACTCAGATAATAGACATCTGGCATATCATCACTATATAAAATTCTAATAGGTAAAGCGCAAAAAATATAATAGGTAAAATTTGAACTACTACAAGTAAACTATGTAGGTCGCTTTGAAAGTTTTACGGAAAAGCTCTTAGAGGTACCCATCAGAGGGGGGGCGGGGGGGTCAATTAATATACTATCAGAAACCAAAAGAGATTTCTGATGACAGGTTCATCTTCTTGCTAAGATTTTGCGTCTTGATAGTTTAATGAAATTAGGTCAAACTTGAGCTACAACTAAGTGCGATAGATTGCTCTTGAATTTAATGGAATTAGGTCAAACTTGAACTACAAGTAATAAATTGTAGGTTGCTTTCGAAGTTTTATGAAAAAAGCTTTTGGAGGTACCCATAGAGTGGTTAATTAATATATCATAAACCATAGAGAGTTCTGACGAGTGGTTCGACTTCTAGCTAAGATTTTGCATCATGAAAATTTTGAACACCTTTTGAAAACGATCACATGAAATAGGGAGAGAGGGGAAATGATATTTATATTCTCTATGGGCAACACATAAGCTTGAGGTGCACCTTAGGCTTAAAGATAACTTTATTTTTTCCACTATGTATAAGGTGAACCTTAGGGATGCCACATAGTAGGCCATTTTTTTTGAACGGGTAGTAGGCCTTATTAAGGTGTGCTTTTTTACACAATGCGGGAGTATTATATTTCTTTGCTTAGACATATGGTCACATTTGTCCATGCGTTGTACATGCTGAGAGAATAAAACATTGGCAGGAGAAGAGGGCAGCAGTGAAGATAAGTTGAAGGCGGTTCCATGTCAGAGCAAAGTTATGATGGATTTCTGACAGGAGGTACTCATGTGGCCTTATAGTGTACTACACTATGCTAGTACTAGTAAAATTTCAGGACCTATGCACGCAAAACAAATTGTGTGTTTTCTCTCTCCTTTGCTGCATCTCACCAGCTATCCATCCTCCCTCTCTCCTATCCTTTCCCCTCGCACACCGACCCGGCTGATCTCTCCCTCATCCACAGCGTGGTGGTGCGCATGTGTGCCTTGGTACGGTGGCTCTGTGTCTCTGCTGTGTTCGTGAGCCACTAGCGCTTGCATGTGAGAGGATGAAAGAATTCTTAAGAAACTGACCCAGCCATGGGATGGAAGATTGGTTAATCCTCTATTTATTTTATAATGCTCTTAATCTTGTGTCTAAGTCTATGCTTGATACTGCACCTGGAGGAACATTTATGGGTAAACATATTATCGAAGAAAAGCAGCTACTAGATAATATGCAAGACAACCATGCCCAATGGCATGTGGAAAGATCAAACACGAAGAAGGTGAACTCCGTCTCACCACAAGAAAATGAAGAACTCAATGCTAAGTTGGATGAGCTCATATTAGCCGTGAAAGGTAAGGAAACCTAGGTAAGAGTTATCCCAAAACCAAATATTGAAGAAATAGGCATCATACCTCGTAATGATTATATCCCTGCTTGGAAGAAGAATTATAATCCTAATTTTCAGAAACATTATTCTAATCCTACAGGTAACTCTAATAATAATATGGGAACTAGTAATGGTAGTCTCCAAGAAACACTTAAGTCTTTTATAGACTCACAAAATGAACAAAACAATATTCTTGTTAAAATAACAGAGAACCATGATGCTATGCTTGGTCAATTATCTAACCAAGCTATAAGTTTGAGGAATGATTTGCAGGCCCTCCAAGAAAGAACGAGGATCGTTGAGGCACAGCTAGGTAAGATAACCAAGAGTCAAACTCTCATTCTAGCTAAATTACAAGGTAAAGTTGAGCCCAATCCTGTTGAAGACCTCAAGATGATGAGGATCCAACGAGCCAAGCCTGGAGAACTTGATTATAGTAATGCCCCTTCACCAAGCTACACTGTTGAAGATCTCGTAAAAAGGATCAACATTAAGATTCCGGTAAGTGAAGGTAATGAGGAAGCCATGTACCAACACTTTGTTAATCAGGTAGCAATAAAAGTACATGAGCTTGAGGAAGAATATAAGTAAATAGCTGAAACATTACCTGTGAACCTTGATGACATATTTCAGCCTACTATTAAAATTAAGATTGGGACCAATGAGATAGTTGCACTTTGTGATCTAAGTGTAAGCGTCTCAATGATTCCAAAAAAGTCTTTTTAACAAGTTAAATCTTGGCTCTTTTTAGATCACCGAGTTAAAACTACATCTTGTAGATTCTACCTATAAACAAGCTATAGGGATTAAGGAGAATACTTTAGTTTACCTTAAAGGTTGTCCTACTCTTATCGATTTCGTTATTGTTGACATGCCTGAAGATGCTACTGCTCCTATTATATTAGGTCGTCCTTTCTTAAGAATTGTTAAGGCTTTAATTAATCTCCATGAAGGGAACGTGAAGCTTCAATTGCCTTCGCAGGATCCTTTTGTTATTCATTTCCCCGGGAAGAAGAAATCCAAGCACGATGAAAAGGAGGCCATCACTTTGAAAGACAACTACTTTGGAGTGGGTGTTCCACTCATCTGGCCTAAGTGAGCAACATTGAGGTCAAGCTATTAACCATAAAAGAGAGCTCCATGGGAGGAAACCCATGTAAAATAAAGGTTTGAGTTAAGTTTTAAGTTTTAGTTTTAGTTTATGTTTACTAAAGAGTGCTAGAAAACTCCATTTGAGGAGAAGAAGTTTGGTAGTACTTAAAATCCTGCTTTAATACATGTTGTTGTTGCTCGACAATATTTACTGTCATTTTTCTGTCAAAAAACAAGGTATATCACTAAGTTACAGGATAAGAAATAATTTTCAAAGCAACGGAATTTTTTGATGCATACAGAGAGTTTAAGGACCAACTATGCTGCGGGAATAAAAATTCCGGCCGTATAGTTCTGGTCGTATAGATATTTTTTCTATCAACAATTTTTTCATATGTACTGACGGTTTAACGACCAACTATATGGCGGGAATAAAAATTCCAGTCGTATAGCTCTGGTCGTATAGATATTGGTGCTTTCATACGAATTCTATTCCACGTACTGACGGTTTAACGACCAACTATACGGCGGGAATAAAAAATTCCGGTTGTATAGATATCGATGTCTTTATACAATTTATTCCCCAGGTACATATGGTTTGACGATCAACTATACGGCGGGAACATATTTTCTCGGCCGTATAGCTGCACCGCCAGGTGGAAACCCTAAAATTTTGACAACAGGCCAACTATACGGTGGGAACGCATTGTTCTGGGCATATAGTTCCATCTGTATAGTTGCGTCCGACCACAAAATTGCATAGGAAGGTACCTCCAACTCAAAAACTTCAATCCTTTTTCTCTCTTCTACCTCCAAACTTTCTCAAAACCTCAAGAGATCTTCACCTCTACTCAATTTCATTCGATTTCCTCGCACACAAGTGATCTACGGTATGTTTCTCCTCTGATCCCCGAATTCTTTTTGCAAATTCATTTTCGATCTATTGTCATTATCAATCTAGGGTAAGACCTACTATGAACTAATTTCCATGATTCTCTTGCCTAGATTATTATTTAGAGAGGATTTTTAGTGTGCTATGATGAGGAATATGTTATACTTATTATTGTTGGATCAAAAAAATTTATTTTTGCCTTCCTTTATTGTTTTAGATGATGAACACAAGGATCCAAACTCGTGCTAGTGTCGCCGCTACCACTTGTTGGGTTGTCACTCAAGAACGCATGGGGATACAGTTCAGGAATGAGCTCCAACGCGATCGCTTCAACAAGATCAAGAACCACGAAGTGAAGGCCACCAAGTGGGCTTGCCCCATTATATTAAACCAACTCAGTATTTCTGATGACTTCAGTTTACTTTGCAATAGAGCTGGCCTGCAAAACTTTGTGTACAATGATGTGCCTACTTATTGCCGGTTAACCATTGAATTCCTAAGTTCGTTGCAAAGCACTGTTAAACTATGGCAAGGAGAGGACATGATTTCTTTCTAACTTATGAACAACAACTACATTTTAACACTAGATGAATGGTGCGCATGTTTTAATTTCCCAAACAATGATGTTAATTCCTTACGCATATCCTTTACTGGCTTAAATCGTTTCCCTGAACAATATTATAATGGAATGAGTTTCACAACTAGCAAGGGGAAGAATATTCAACATTCTGCAATTCGCTATTTGTTCTATGTTATTGATAACACCATGCAGGCAAGAAACGAGTTCACAAGACTCAATGAGGAGGACATATTAGTCCTTGCAAAGGCTGCTTACATCAACTGCAACTTGTCACTCAACTTGGGTGCAATCCTTGTGTGCTACATGGAGCACCAATCCTCCCAAAGCCAAGGATCGATCACAGGTGGAGGCATCATCACCGTGCTTGCCACTACCCTAGGCATCGACCTAGGTGAGTTGCAACATGTGCTAGGTGAGTGACGTGTTGGTTTCTCTACTTTAAAGGCTTGTGAAATGCTCACTAGGAGAGGTGGTGTTTATTACATGCATATTGCTGGAACTGGGAGTATCTACCCCACTCCTATGCCTAATGGTCTTTTCTCTATCGAGTAAGGACGTTTGCTATATCACCCTTAGGTTGAGCAACACCAACCTAAGGAGGAAATTCTGGATGAGGATGAAGACCAAGAAGAGGAGCAAGAAGTCCCTCATCAAGAGGAGCAGCCATCAACCCAGATCGCTACATACCAAGACTTCCAAGAACTTGGGGGGACTGTGGAGAGGATGCATAGCCTCTCTTTGAACCTCTGAGGAACAACTAGTAACCTATCAACTCAATTTGCGAACTGGAGTAACGACTTTTTTCCCAAGACCACAATGATTTGAAGGGCTTGCAAAAGCCTAAGCTTGGGAAAGTTTTCTCATGTATCTTTATTTGGCGCTTATTTGCTTTTATTTATTTCAAGGTTGTTTTTTTATTTGAGTTGATAAGCACTCGTGTTGGTTTCCCCAACACTTTATCTTTAGTTATTTCTATTTTATTTTTTCGAGATTTTCTAGCCGAGCTTTGCCGCCAATTTTCTATTCTTTAAATTCCCTCTCTTAAAAACAACAAAAAGATTTCTCCATTTTTATTTATTTTCCCTCATTCTTTTCTTTCCGCCTCGAGGTTCTCATGTATTTGCAGGAGAGTGATCGACTTCGAGTTTCCAAGAAACAAATAAAACAGGAAGAGAGAAGTGGAACCAAACATGAGAGGTATGCCTTATGACTCCCCACTTTTGAAGTTTGAGAAACCCATGCTAGTTAGTAGTAAATGTTGAGATGTTATATTGGTGGAGTGATTCTTTTTATTGTAGTAAGATTTTCATTTGCATGGGTATTTAGTTGGGTACATTTTGTTCTAGCTCTCGTAATTAACCAAGTCTTAACTAAAAATTGCTAAACAATTGTAATAATAAAAAGTCTCACAATTGAAGGCTTGGATGTTGTAGTGTTTCATCTTGAATGCTTATCTCTAGAGACACTCAACACCACTAAAAATGTTGATTGACTTAATAGCTCTCTTTAAAAGGATTTGTTTGATTGAATTAATATTTAGCGCTTTTTGTGAGCATGCCAAAGTGTGACTTGTTAATCATAAGAATGATATAGCTTTACGCGTGTCAAACTTCATGGGATGCCAACAACTCCGTTGGCCTACGAACGATCTTCATGGAGGAAACTCCTAGATTTCGACTATGAGTTGATTAAACACATGTAGCAGCAAGGCTATAGTGGGTAAGATTCTTGGCACTTCCGGGTAGCTGTGTTCATGATGAGTCACTCCTCTGGCTATTATGAGTAATCATTATGCAAAAGGAACAAAAACCTTGGTAATGCCATGAGCATCACAGCCCGATAAACTAATAATTTTTTTGGCATGCTCTCAATTACTCATGAACTAAAATTCTAGAAGGACAATGAATAGAAAAGTAGTGCTTGAAAAGTCTTGATTTATTGATGTCGGATAATTGAGATACTCTAGTGTATATTCTTTTCATGACAACTCTCACACTCTCAATTTACATGATTATACTTTATTGTTCAAAGGCAGGCCTATGAGTTGATTACATGACATGGAATAAAATTTACTCATTTGAATCATCCATGTTAACAATAATTTTGCTATGCTATAAGGATGCATAAGACCCATATGATATGCTTGCCATTACTCTATCTATGCTAAAGTTTTTCAAATTTATGAAGTGGAGGAAATATGAGACTACCAATCATGAGTAAGATCATCATCTCATTATTTCAGTTTAAATGTTGAGTTCCTTTTTGATTTTGGTTTTCTTGTTCGCGGACGACCAAGTTTATGCTTGGGGAGGTTGATGGCTCTGAAATATAGCCTTCTACGTCCACATTTAAACTAGATATTATTCATATTTTTGATGAAATATCTCTCTAAACCCTGCCACTAATGCCTAATATTTAAAGGGGTATGCAATCCTTTCTTTCTCTTTTTTCCTGCGCAGGTAATGACATTTTATGATGAGAATCACTATATTAAAGTCAAAGATATGAGATTCCAACAACCAGAAGAAACCAGGAGGTGTGGGTCGGAGGCAGACACTTTAATGACCAACTATACGACCGGAATAAAATTACGGTCGTATAGTTCCAGATGTATAGTTGCCATCGACGCCGCTAGGTCAAATAGAAAAACTTTTGTGAAGGGAACCCTATATAAAGAGGCCTCGGGCGACGAAAAACGGGCACTCGCAGAAACCATCAGCCACCCCCCAGATCTCCATCCACAACACCGACGAGTCGCCAGATGAATAGACTTAGATCTAATCTCTCCACCATCATAGCCATATTCCACCACTTGTAATAGTAGATCTCTTCTTCGATTGGTGACATTGTAAGACTATTTGCTATCAATCTCATGATTTCCACTACAATGTTTATGATCTTTGATCTTGTCTCTATGTGTGAGTAATTATCCTTGGGCTAAGGGCTTTGGCCTAGCCATGTAGCTTTTTGTGCATGTTATTTATCATAGATGGGATCATGTATTAGTTTGTATGACATGATGATTATTGTATCCTCTCTTGCTTCAATATAAGGACTTGTCAGGTAACCAAGACCCTGAGGATTGAGCCAGGTATAAGGAGTATGAGTAATGACTAATCTGCAGGTTGGGAACCCTAGTGACAGAAAGGGTAGTACGGCTGTATGTGAGGGATTTACTTGGGATTAATGGTGACATCACTATGCATATCATTAGTTCTCTTTCTTCTATGGATGAGACTAGTAGGTTATTGCTATAAGAGGTTGCGGAGGCAATAGCACTTATGGATGCACTACCCACATATAATTTCTCTTGTCTAACAATTACATGCATACTTTATTTTTATCTTTTATTCCCATCAGATGTTTTGCACATCTATAGGTGAAACCAAACACCCTAGGCCCTCTCTCTCTGTCATCGAGAACAACAAAAGGACGCAAACTCTAGGTCCAGTAAAAACACAAAAGGAATTCTAAAACTCTAGAAGGTCTGTTAAAGTAACTTCACTACGCATCTCCTTCCGGAGGATTCGTTAAACCTAGGCCAACTAGGGAAAAAGAAGCTATACCACATCCGTAATCCAGATCGAAGGTATCAAGGCAGATAGATCAAAGGCACAATTGAATTGCAAATAGAAATCATCTCAAAGTTATTGTAGCAAACCATGATAGCGATTTAAATATCCAAAATACAAACCAAGGGTAGATCAAAGTATCAAACCCTAATCTTACAAGTGCCAATCTCTCTCTCTCTCTCTAAATAATGATTGGATGAAGGTGGAATGTGTGGTTTCAAGGTTGCAAATTGTCGGAGAACAAGGGGAAGTTCTCCTCTTACAGATCTAATCTCTCCCTATAGATTTCTTACGGTGGCTATAAGTTCTGTTAGGTGGTTCTTTTTGTCTCTTGACTTTTACGAAAGTTGCTTGTATTGATATAGGGAAGGTGCTGGTAGGTAGTATGGGCAGGCGGTACTGGCGCACCCCGACCGTACCATTCGTCATTATGCGTGCTGATGCCTCCAATGAAAATAGCTTCAATTGGGGATTTTCTTATTCTAGTGTAATTAGCCCATAAATGCTATTAGATCTTCAATAAATGTTCATTGCCTAAAAACTATCACAAAAAACAAAGATTCGCTAATTGAGACATTAATGTTAGTGAAAAGGGCAATCTTCAGGGAAATTTGGCAATAAACAAGAGGAAAAAAATGGTAAAAAGTGATGAAATTTGGAGCTATCAACATCCCCAAGCTTAGCGGTTACTCGCCCTCGAGTGACAAAGCTATAATGAGTAATAGCAAAAAAAATTGAATCAAGATAAAGACTTACAAGTTCGAGGTTGTATCATATTCCATCGTCTCAAATCCTGCAACCTTGAACATGAGCACAATATATCCGAACAGTTGCACTTAAGCTTGATCCCTAAACGCAAGTAATTCACTAGCTAATAGTTCTTGTAACTCAAATGAGATTGTTAAAAGTTTGGCGAAGCTTTACAAATCAATTTCTTTCAGCGCCACTCTTGTTATGAGAGTAAAAATATCTTTAAGCCATGTTGCTTGAGTCAAAATTGAGGGTGCATATGTAGATGTCAAAAGAAAGATAAACTTAGAGATTTTTCATTAATCACCCACTTCGATAATCGCGGATATCAAATACCTCATCTTTTCCTCACTTTTCAAGAACTCTAATTGCACATTTTAGATAGTGAGGTGATGCCAAGAACCAAAAGGTATCGAAAGTATTTCAGCTCATATTTTGACAACGGATCTTTTCTTTTTCTTTCTCAATGATCAATGAGTATTCTTTGTGAACTCCTACATAAACTATTGGGAGTACCAATAGTTTTTCCCATATAGCGACACGTATTCCACTCATGACATCAACTCATAGCCGAAATCCGGGGTTATACGATAGATCATTCAAAAGCTAGAGGAGTTGTTGGCATCCAAAAGGTGTGTATTTGAAACAAAGTACCTTGGCTCTTCTCTTTTCTTTTTTATTTTCTCTCCTCTTTTTTTAGCTAAGCAATACACATTTTCGCATCTCCCTATCCTACTCCAAAAGTTCATTCCATCAAGTAATTCTTTTTCATAAGGTATCATCAAGTCAACGATCAGTATTTGGGGTTGAGCACTACTAAGGTTAAACCCTTAAGACAAAATCATGGCACCAAAGTTGTCATTGACACTTTCTCTTATTCTAAAAGGTTTGGAATAAAATCCAAAGAGTTGTTTTTCAAACTGATTTAATTGTCGAAAGTCTTAACCAAAGAGGTGACAAAAGCCTTTGAGCTCAAGCTTTAAGAGGTAACGAACTAAGTGTGGAATTCAAATCAAGTGCAACCGAACTAACATAAATTGTTCATGAATAAGCTTACTGGAAGAGAGAAAATAAGAATGTGGTACCTCCTCTTACTCGTTCGTCTTTTACTTGAGTCAACTCTTTGTGTTCGTCCCTAACTTGATCACTGAAAGTGAGTAACCTGCAAAAAGAATCAACAAGAACCGAGAGAAATTTGCACAAAATAATGCTAGAGAATAGTCTAATATTTTTGGGTTTTCTTTTATCGAATGCAAAACTGAAAGTAGACATGCATCGAAACAAAAGCAAATAAATAAAAACAAGAAAGACAAATATGATTGCATAAAGGTGGGAGGATTTTAACCTCCCCAAGCTTAGGCCTTTGCCTAACTGGAATTAGTTGTCGCTACCATCAGGTGCCGGCTATTGATACGGGAAGTTCGGGTAGCGGTTTGGAAAATCGGTCATAAAAGATGTGAAATCTAGAGTGAGATTGACCATATGGGCATTCGCATGATGCAAAGTGTTCTCTATGTTGTCAATGCGATGCACCACCTGGTCAAAATCGCTCCTCGAGACATAGTTGAATCCCGGCTGTGGTGGAGGCATACCTTGCTGCTGATGCTGGTGGTGAGGCTACTGGTGGTGGAATTGCTGGCCAAAATCGTCCCATCCTATGTTGTGCTAGCCTCCTCCTTCATTTTACTACTATTAGCCATCTGCTGCATCTTCCCAGTTGGGATGGCCACCTGGTGGCGCAGTCCTTCCTGAGAGGATCAGTGCCTACTAGAACTCATCCTCATTAAGGACCCAACTCTGTTTACCTGGCAAACCAAAAGCTGGGACAAAAGGAAGCACGATTTTGTGGAGATCACTGTTAGGAACAAAATAAAACTAGTAAGCACGGAGGGAACGCTCTAGCCTATAGACACCCATGAACTTGGTGCTAGCCATATGGATGTCATCCAGGTCCTTACTGCTAGGTACAGCTCTTTCGAGGGGTAGGACAAAAAAAATTGCGTAGGCAATCTGTGTGATCAACCCACCACAATGAATGTCCCCCACGGAAGCGGACCTCTGGCGGCGAAAGTGATGGATGATCAAAGCTCCCAAGTTTACCTTGTGCTCCATCTCTGGATGCAAGGCCATATGGATTACACTCATCTCGGGGCCTGCCATTGCCCCAACATCTCCCTTTCCAAATAAAGAATTAACAAGGAAGGTATGAAAATAGCATATAGTAGGATTATGGATAGTGGCGCTCTTCCTACGCAAATAATCGTTGTCCCTGTGGACATAAATCTTCCCCCCAAGACTGCATTGCCTCCATATGCACATTTTCACCGATATGGAGTTATCCCTCATGGAGAATCCGAAACTATCACAAAATTCATAGAAGGTCAAGTTTTTGATTTGCCCATTGAGCACAAAAGTTATAGTGCAATTTCGCTCCTGGGTCTCGAGATCGTCATGGAACAATAAAAGAAACTTGAACGTGGCGACCTTGTAGGTGTCGACAGAGAGGTAGGATGTAACATCCCAAAACTTTAATCCAAGCTTATCATGATCCAAATCATCATAATTAGGGTTAACAAAAACTTTTCCAATTAAAAATATGAAAGCATTCATGTGAATGTGCATCTAAATTAGGAGTTGATTTGAATTACCATGGTTCTGTGATCCATTGATTGTAAAATGATTCTTAGGTGAAATAAACATCATCTAAATCATTCCCAAACATTTCCCAAAGAAAAACAACTCAAAATGAATAAATGAAGTGAATGGTCATTTTGGCCAAATTAACTATCATGCCTACTTTGGCTATTCCTTGTACTCAAAACCTAAGAGAAACAATTGTGGATCTTTGCACCCCTTGCTAGTACACATAATGAGGTACCAAGGCCGACTTTGTGATCTGCCAAAAACATTCAAACACTATATTTAAATGGCTTTGGACAATTGAATCTATTTCATATGGAAAGATCCCACTATTTCAAAAAACACTCAAACAAGCTCAATTTTCAAAACCAAAGCACCCACAGAGTCTCAAGCTTAGTACTATCACATCCACCAAAAATCTTTTCAAAATTCAAAAATAAAGTTCATGCGGCCATTTCATCACACACCTTGTGGACAGATTTCAAACAAAAACATAGTTCACTATTTGAATAGTGTTCTGGCCAAACTTGTCTCCCATTTGACCCCCATTTGCTCCCACTGTCTCCAAATGATCTAACCAGGGCCTAACTACCCCATCTCCTGCCCCCTAGTGGCAAGGCCAACCCATGCTGAGACCCAACTCGCCGGCCGACCATGCCATTACCCCAGCAGACCATCTCCCCCTCTCTCGCCATGTCTAGCAGCTAGCTAGGACATCACCGCCACCCTTTGTCCCCTCCCCGAGCCAGGCCAAGCCATGGACCACCGCCAAACCACCGCGCCCAGTGCGACTGCACCATGCCGAGCACGCGCCAGAGCGCCGCGCTCGACACGCGTGCACAAGCCGCCGCTCGACCGCAGCCCGCGCCCACAGCTTCGCCACGACCTAGGGAGCACGCCGGACATGCCTGTTCGCCGCCCAACACACCACAGTCACCGCTCGCCGTGGACACCGCCGCCTCTGCTGCTTAGAGCGCCAGCTCCGCCCGACCACATACCGCCGCCCCTAAGCCCGCATTAAAGCCCTAGAGCACCACCAGGAGACCGCGCGTTGATCGCCGCTCGTAATCATGCCGCTAGCAGCCCGTAGCCATGTCGCCACCGTCGCCTGGCCATGCCGCGATGTCCCGTCGTCGAGCCTATAAAAGGAGGGCACCCCCAGCCCATTTCAGCATACCACTCACCTCCCCTCACCTCACTAATCGTCCCACACCTCTAGCAGGAGCAAGGCGAGTAGCCGTTCGCCGGAATTGCACCGGAGTAGGCCGCCTCTGGAGGAGAAGGGCGCCGCTGATTGCGACCACCCCCGGAGCTGGCTCAACCGTCCTTGAGCTCGCCGTCGACAACAAGTCTGTTTGCCCGCCTCGCTGTCGTCGTTGGAGCCCTAGTATGCCCCCTATGCACCCCCATCGAGCCGCTAGGGTTAGAGCTCGCCGGTGACAGGTCCGTCATCGACGACGATCCCCAACCGTTGATCCGCACTCTAATCCAACACCCCACATTGCCCCGTACCGCTTCGCGCGTTATGATTCGCTGACTGGTGGACCCCCCTGTCAGCTGAGCCCCGCGCTGCGGAGTGACACTAGGCCAGCCCTATAACATTCCCACGCAACCCAATTAGTTTGAATTAGGATTTTTCTATTTTAGTTTAAACCTAGTTTTGTCTCTGAGTTTGAAAATCAATTCAGAGAGTTTTACCAATCCAAATGAAGTGGTTCCAATTTTGTTAGAAAGATTCTTAAAAGATCTACCGAAGCCCGTTGGATTTAATTCAATTAGAGTTATAGATCTCTCCTAGTAAAAATAACAAACCAGAAGGATTTGCACCTTGCAACATTTTTATAAAATCAACCAAGATAGATTTTGAATTGATTCCAACTCTCAAAAATCATATTTTACCATATCTATCGGAATGTGTAATAATATTAAGGTTTACATGCACTGACTTTGGACTAGTACCAAAAGAATGCTATATAGGCATTTCTAGTCAATTTAAATCATTAAATAATAAACTTAAATCAAAGTAATTATGATCCAACCCTTAAATCACATTCCCACATGTTAGAATATGTGGTGATGACATGTGTCCACATGATCCCATATTTGAAGTGGTGAATATTAAATCTTAGTTAATTTTTCAATGAGTAGAAATTACTTTTCTAAAATAAAAAGGATGAAACTATTGAATTAAACTTGTGATGCTTGTGATGATAATAGATCATCAAATGTGTGTCTTAGAATGATAATTGGACTAGTTAAGTATTGTTTGGTGATTGTATACTCCGTATTTATTTATAGACGACAGTACCGACCAAGCTTTCGAGGAGGAGGAGTTCTACCAGAGGAAGAAGAAGAAGAAGAAAACTTCAACCACTGCACCAACCAAGGCAAGCTAGCACTATCCAAGTTAACCATTACAAGTTGTACTTGCAAGCCACCATTAAGAATGCAAGCTAACCCCTGCAAGTATAATCTTTCGCAAGCTAGAATTAAACTAGATGGTTTCGCAAAGATGCTTTAGGCATGCTTGAGTTATACCACTTTGACTATTAGTTATCCCAAGTATTATTTTTCAAGATTTACTTCCTTTACTTTACCCAAAGTTCTTTACGTGTTTTGAAGGTAGCATAAAGAGTATAAAACTTGACCTATTTAGAACCCTTTTAGATGTCATTCCATGGCATGAGATTGATCCCATCATTTCCACCTTAGTGAACACTCTTAACTTAGTAGTTTAGAGTAGATAAAAACTTGAGTCACTTTAGATGGGAGCACTTGGTGAAAATTTACTATGAAAACCTTAGAATGATGAGTCATTCTATTGAAATGTTTTGACATGTGTTGAGAAACACAAATGGTTTATGATGGTGAAAATGTTGAGGCATGAGTCTTAACCCTTTTATAAAATTGATGGTTGGATTCGGATGCGATACCATTCCAAATTTACCGTACAACCACACTACCTGAATTGGGTAAGGCTTAGCTGGAAATTTATATGTATTAGTATTAGTTCCCTCGCGGGAGAGGTCTGAGCTGAGGCTACCTCTCAATGTTGTCCACCTATGCAGTGCCCAAGAAGACTGATGGTCATGGTTGGGAGGCCATGCTCATAGGAGAGGTACTTATACTAGGGTGTGTAAAGGGAAAGTTATGTTTGATTATCTGCATACTAAGTATGATGATTCAGGGTTACCCCTGACAGATGTATCGAATCTTGTGGTGAAAGTGTACCACCTCTACAGAATGTCAAACTATTCGAATAGCCGCGTCCGCGGTTATGGGAAGTTGGAATGGCCATACTGTTTCGTTGTCAGATTGTTTCAAAATGACTTATGAAATGAATGATGAATCTTGACTTGACCACAACAGAGTTGTGTTTATGACAACAGCTTCCCAACTTAAGTGATTCTAGAGCTTTATTTTATCTTTCTTTGCTTCAGAACTTAGCTTAGGTTTCAAACTTAACTTTATAGTTAAACATAGAGTTAGCACTTTAACTTAGAGCTATTCTACTTGTTAGTGGTAGTTTGCGAGTACTTAAAGAGTACTCATGGCTTTTGTCCCTGGCTATTCTCATGGCCAGACTATGAAGGAGACTACCAAGATGATGGCCAGCAGGACGGCTATGATAACTTGGACTATCTGCCTTCGTCAGCATTGCCTGTGCCCCTGAAGATGGACCCGACCGCTGCGCCTATATTTTATTTCCGCTGCTTGTTGTATTAAGACTGGATCATGAGATCCTTATTTGTGTAAGACCTTATGTATGGGTTGTAATGGATGATGTACTGTGATATCCAATCCGTTATGTCTCGCAAAAATGGTAATCCTGGGATTGTGAGGTATGGCATTACGGGCATCTGGAATTAAAAATCCGGGTGTTGACAAGTTAGTATCAGAGCCATCCTGACCATAGGAGACCCTAGTTAGAATGGACGTCCGAACAAAAACTTAATTTCAAAACCAAAGTGAGTATTTACAAAAAACTATCTCATCTCTTATCCTTCTCAAAAATTCATGTTCCCCAAAGTTCTTACAACTACTACTTAAAATTTGACACACTTGATCACTTCACTAATTTCCTCATCCTAAATTCTTGTAGATGGAGACTCAGTTCAGCAAGTTCTACCAGTTGGGAAATGGAGGTCAGCTGATCTTCGAGAGGGATCTGGATTCACTGTCGGAGTTACTGGGATGCCCACATCCGGAGTTTCTTGGAGCTCAACTTCCAAGACCCCCAACAGGAGACCTATAGTGGGTAGTCACCGCGGACCTTAGAGGAAGCATCGAAGCACCAACTTCCGGGAGAATTCAGTTCTCTGTGAGAGAGAACAACTGGCTAGATGGATTAGCCAGGGCAATGCATGAAGCTCTCGCACGTCTATGTGCCCTCAGCGTCAACCAACTCCAAGGAACCTATTTTTTAGTTATGCAAGACGTGACTTCATGGGAATGCCGATGGAGATGCCAAGGCACCCAGAGTCGAGGCGTCAAGTGGAGAATCTCGAATTCTTGCTACACGACAGACAACGGGAACTGGACAATGCTAGAGAGTTAGCCAACCAGAATCGTGCCATTGCCGACCAGAAGGCCCAGACTTTCGCATTGCTCGTCCAGGATCGCCAGTCTCTTTGTCGCCAGCGTGCAAAGAAGGATCGCACCATCGCTCGTCTTCGCAAGAAGGTGGCCGACCTCAAGAAGACCGTCAAGGAGCAGGAAGCTCAGCTTGCAGCAAGGAGGAAGAAGAGGAGGGTGAAGACATCCAGGGAGACATGGATTCTTACCTCAGCAATGATGATGACTTTCTAGAGGAGGATGCTGTGGACTTCTACACTGATGATGAGGACTCCGACTTCATCGATGATGAGTAGATGCACTAGAGCACTGTCGTAGCATGAGATGTATCGGTCCCACTGTATCATAGCTTGCAGAATGGTTCTTCAAACCATCTTTTTTCCTTTGATTGTTGTGGTGTGTGTTGTATCGTGTGCTTGTTTGCATGAATGAAATGGAGTTAGTTAAAAAAACCTGAGTCTAACTCAAAGTTTTAGCTTTGAAAACCCAAAACCATGAACCTTAGAATTTCCCTCTTACCCCTATATCTATCTCAATCTTCAGATGACTCGTGGAAACCAAGGAGGGAGCAGCTCATCGCAAGACCCAATGCTGCAGATCTTGCAAAATCTCATCGCAGACCGTGAAGCAAGCAGGGCAGAGCGCCAAGCCAACTTAGCAACACTTCAACAGATCGCCCAAATGGCTCTCAACAACCAAGGGCATGGAAATCAGGATCACCATGGATCCAAACTCAAAAACTTTCAGAATACCAATCCCCCTATCTTCAACCAATCTGAAAACCCATTAGATGCTGATGACTGGTTGCAGACCATGGAAAACAAATTAGAAGTTGTAGGGGTTGATGAAAATGAGAAAGTTCCCTTCGCCACCCACTATCTGGCAGGAGATGCAAGGTCTTGGTGGACTAGTATCCACAACATGAACCATGGTCAAGTGATGACATGGGAAGCCTTCAAAGTCAAGTTCAGCCGCACCCACGTGCCGCAAGGTTAGTCACCCGAATGAGAGATGAGTTCCGCGAATTGAAGGAAGGAAGAATGACTGTGGTGGAATACCGTGATAGATTCCTGACACTTGCCAGATATGCACCTGATGAGATCAACACGGAGGCCAAGAAGAAGGAGAGATTCTTGAACGGACTGCATGATGAGATGCAGACTGTCCTCGTCAACATCCATTTCTAGAATCTCGAAGAGCTAGTCGACTCTGCCATTCAGATGGAAGGGAAGATTAACCAGGCAAACGACAACCGCAAGCATCGTATGATGCAGCAATCTGGATCCAGGAGTCACCAGAAGTAACATCCCAACCCATCACCAGGATATGCACCAAGGAACAATCGAACCCCAACATCTCGCCCAAGCTACCCCAACCGTAGCGGAGGCAATGTGAAGTCCGGAGGAAACAACGACAACTCCGGCAATGCCAACAATTTCAACCGTGCACCTCCCAAGAACAACAACAACAACAACAAAAACAACAACAACACCACTGCACCCAGAACTGGCAGCAATGTTGTGCCTATCGCAGTCAAGGACAAGTCCCAGATCACTTGTTTCGAGTGTGGAGTGAAGGGTCACTACTCCAATGAGTGTCCCAAGAAGACTGCCGCCAATGCCAATGTGAATGCCCCAGCTCAATAGCAGTGTTGTGTTCAACCAAGAAGAAGATATGCCCCAGGGAACCCTCACAACCGCAACGGTCGTCTCTTCCACATGAACGCAGAAGAAGCCCAGGAAGCGCCAGATGTAGTGTTGGGTATGTTCTCTGTCAACTCAGTTTTAGCAAGAGTATTGTTTTATTCGGGAGCATCGCATTCATTTGTCACCAAAGAATTTGCATGCACCAGTAAGATTCACCCAACCAACCTGAAGCATGTCATGATAGTTCAAATCCCCGGTTCAACAACCAAAGCTAGAAAAATTTGCAAAGCGGTGCCTATCAGAATACATGGGATAGATTTTTATGCCAACCTAATTGTACTTGGAACCAAAGGTTTGGAAGTAGTACTAGGTATGGACTGGATGTCACGGCATAAAGGACTGATAGACTGTGCTAAGAAATCCATCACCATGACCAGTAGTTCTAGAGTAATAGTAGAGCATATATCTGAAACCTTACCCCGTCAATTCAAGTGCAACAAGAGCCTAGACCTACCCACCATAGACCAAGTCAGAGTAGTCTGTGAATACCTCGACGTATTCCCAGATGAATTGCCAGGTATGCCCTGGATAGGGATATTGAGTTCATTATCGAACTAATCCCCGGAACCGGACCCATAGCCCAGAGACCCTATAGCATGAACCCCTCAGAGTTAGTGGAACTGAAGAAGCAGTTGGATGCTATGTTAGAGAAAGGCTTGATTCAACCAAGCGCATCACCATCGAGATCACCAGTGTTATTCGTCGACAAGAAAGATGGAGGCAACCGTCTGTGCACAGATTACAGAAAGTTGAATGACGTCACCATCAAGAACAAGTACCCCTTGCCAAAGATAGAGGATATATTTGATCAGTTGACTAGACCCTAGGTATTCTCAAAGATTGATCTTAGGACTGGTTATCACCAACTTAAGATTCGTGCAACGGATATTCCGAAGATTGCCTTTACTACTCGCTATGGTTTATACGAGTATATGGTTATGTCTTTTGGATTAACCAATGCCCCTGCTTATTTCATGAATCTCATGAATAAGATCTTTATGAATTTCCTAGATAAGTTTGTAGTTGTGTTTATCAACGACATCCTTATCTACTCCAAGTCAGAAGAAGAGCATGAGAACATCTGAGAATCATCCTAGAGACCCTGAGAGAGCATCAGTTATATGCCAAGTTCAGCAAGTGTGAGTTTTGGCTGAAAGAAGTAGGATTCCTAGGACATATTGTGTCTGCCAGAGGAGTCTCAGTTGATCCTGCCAAGATCAAAGATGTCGAAGAATGGGAAGCCCCAACCACTCAAACCCAAGTCCGTGCCTTTCTCGGATTAGCGGGATACTACCGCAAGTTCGTAGAAGGATTCTCGAGCATCGCCTGGCCCATGACCCAATTATTGAAGAAGGACAAGAAGTTTGAATGGATAGACAAGTGTGAAGCTAGTTTCCAGGAGCTGAAGAAGAGATTGATATCAGCCCCAATATTGATCATGCCCGACATCAAGAAGTCGTTTGATGTGTACTATGATGCATCCAAGATTGGTCTAGGATATGTATTGATGCAAGAAGGCAAAGTCATCGCGTATCTGTCTCGACAACTGAAACAGCATGAGCAGAACTATCCGACCCATGATCTTGAATTAGCAGCCGTAGTGTTGGCATTAAAGACATGGCGTCATTATTTGATGGGTAATCGCTGTGAGATTTACTCAAATCACAAGAGCTTGAAATATATTTTTACTCAGAAGGAGCTGAATATGAGGCAAAGGAGATGGATAGAGTTAATCAAGGATTATGACCTTGACATTCACTATCACCCCGGCAAAGCCAATGTGGTAGAGGATGCTCTTAGCAGATTGCGGTGTAGGCTAAACACTATGATCAAGGAGAAGCAACCAAGTTTGTATGGTGAGTTGGAGCAGTTCAGGACTGAGTTAGTTAGCAGAGGATTCTTATCTAGCATTGAAATTCAGCCCACTTTGATTAGCAAAATCAAGGAAGCCCAGAAGGGGAATGAAAGTATCGATGGAATCAAACGTCGTATTGGTACAGGAAAGGTATCTAGATTCACTGAAGACAAAGAAGGAGTTCTGTGGTACAAAGGATGTATCTGTGTGCCAGCAGATTCAGAGCTGAAGCAAGTTATCATGAAGGAAGCTCATGATACTCTTTATTCTATCCACCCCGGAGGAACGAAGATGTATCAAGACTTGAAAGAGCAATTTTGGTGGCACAAGATGAAGAGAGAAATCGGAAGCTACATCGCCAAATGTGACATCTGTCAAAGAGTCAAAGTAGAGCATCAGAGACCTACAGGACTGTTGCAACCATTGCAGATTCTAGAATGGAAATGGGATTCCGTCGGAATGGATTTTATCACCGGTTTGCCTACTTCTAGTAGGGGGAATGACTCAATCTGGGTCATAGTTGATAGACTGTCCAAGGTAGCCCACTTTATACCTGTCAAGACTACCTACCAGAGTGCGAAGTTAGCACGGCTGTATATTGCTAGGATTGTTAGTCTGCATGGAACCCCCAAGACCATAGTATCAGATCGAGGAACTCAGTTTACCTCAAGATTTTGGCAGAAAGTCTAGGAAGGATTGGGAACCAAGTTGAACTTCAGTAGCGCGTATCACCCGCAAACTAATGGACAGACTGAGAGAGTCAACCAGATCTTAGAGGATATGCTTAGAGCTTGTGTGTTGGAATACGGATCAAAATGGGAAGATTGCCTGCCTTTCGCAGAATTCTCATATAACAACAGTTATAAGGCTAGTTTGCAGATGGCACCATTTGAATTCCTATATGGAAGAAAGTGTCGTACCCCTTTGAATTGGTCACAAGTAGGAGAGAGTCAGATCTTTGGACCCGACATTCTCCGAGAAGCCGAAGAGAAGGTTCACAAAGTCCGTGAGCACCTCAAGACCGCCAATCTAGACAAAAGAGTTATGCGGACAAGATAAGGAGAGACCTGACTTTCAATGTCGGAGATTTTGTATATCTCATGGTTTCACCATTGAAAGGAACCCAACGCTTTAGTCTGAAAGGAAAGTTAGCCCCTAGATATATCGGGCCCTTCAAGATTTTGAACCGTCGAGGAGAAGTATCGTATCAACTGGAACTGCCTGAAGAGATGTCAGCCATCCACAATGTGTTCCATATCTCGTTACTTCGCAAATGCCTGGAAGTGCCTGAGAAGACTAAAGTTTTCAAGAACATCGATCACAGAGCTGTGGAGATCAACAATGATCTGACCTATCGGGAAGTGCCCATCCGTATCTTAGAAGAAGCTTACAGAACCACCAGGACCAGGAGCATCAAGTTTCTCAAGATTCAGTGGAGCAACCATACCGAGGAGGAAGCCACTTGGGAGCTCGAAGAGACAGAGTTCCCAAATCTCTTTAGTTCCTAGTTTTCTTTGTAAATCTCGGGACGAGATTTTATTTAAGGGGGGAAGGTTTGTAACATCCCAAAACTTTAATCCAAGCTTATCAAGATCCAAATCATCAAAATTAGGGTTAACAAAAACTTTTCCAATTAAAAATATGAAGGCATTCATGTGTATGTGCATCTAAATTAGGAGTTGATTTGAATTGCCATGGTTCTGTGATCCATTGATTGTAAAATGATTCTTAGGTGAAATAAACATCATCTAAATCATTCCCAAACATTTCCCAAAGAAAAACAACTCAAAATGAATAAATGAAGTGAATGGTCATTTTGGCCAAATTAACTATCATGCCTACTTTGGCTATTCCTTGTACTCAAAACCTAACAGAAACAATTGTGGATCTTTGCACCCCTTGCTAGTACACATAATGAGGTACCAAGGCCCACTTTGTGATCTGCCAAAAACATTCAAACACTATATTTAAATGGCTTTGGAAAATTGAATCTATTTCATATGGGAAGATCCCACTATTTCAAAAAACACTCAAACAAGCTCAATTTTCAAAACCCAAGCACCCATAGAGTCTCAAGCTTAGTACTAGCACACCCACCAAAAATCTTTTCAAAATTCAAAAATAAAGTTCATGCGGCCATTTCATCAAACACCTTGTGGACAAATTTCAAACAAAAACATAGTTCACTATTTGAATAGTGTTCTGGCCAAATTTGTCTCCCATTTGACCCCCATTTGCTCCACTGTCTCCAAATGATCTAACCAGGGCCTAACTACCCCATCTCCTACCCCCTAGTGGCAAGGCCAACCCATGCCGAGACCCAACTCGCCGGCTGACCATGCCATTACCCCAGCAGACCATCTCCCCCTCTCTCGCCATGTCTAGCAGCTAGCTAGGACCTCACCGCCACCCTCTATCCCCTCCCCGAGCCAGGACAAGCCATGGACCACCGCCAAACCACCGCGCCCAGTGCGACTGCACCATGCCGAGCACGCGCCAGAGCGCCGCGCCCGACACGCGTGCACAAGCCCCCGCTCGACCGCAGCCCGCGCCCAACGCTTCGCCACGACCCAGGGAGCACGCGAACATGCTCGTTCGCCACCCAACGCACCACAGCCACCACTCGCCGTGGACACCGCCGCCTCTTCCGCTCAGAGCGCCAGCTCCGCCCCACCGCATACCACCGCCCCTAAGCCCGCATTAAAGCCCTAGAGCACCGCCAGGAGACCGCGCATCGATCGCCGCTCGTAGCCATGCCGCTAGCAAGCCCGTATCCATGTCGCCACCGTCGCCTGGCCATGCCGCGCTGTCCCGTCGTCGAGCCTATAAAAGGAGGGCACCCCCAGCCCATTTCTACACACCACTCACCTCCCCTCACCTTACTAATCGTCCCACAACTCTAGCCAGAGCAAGGCGAGCAGCCGTTCACCGGAATTGCACCGGAGTAGGCCGCCTCTGGAGGAGAAGGGCGTCACTGATTGCGACCACACCCAGAGCTGGCTCGACCGTCCCTGAGCTCGCCGTCGACCACCAGTCCGTTTGCCCGCCTCACCGTCGTTGTTGGAGCCCCGGTACGCCCCCTATGCACCCCCACCGAGCCGCTAGGGTTAGAGCTCGCCGGCGATAGGTCCGTCATCGACGACGATCCCCAACCGTTGATCCGCACTCTAATCCAACACCCCACATTGCCCCGTACCGCTTCGCGCGTTATGATTCGCTGACTGGTGGACCCCCCTGTCAGCTGAGCCCCGCGCTGCGGAGTGACACTGGGCCAGCCCTATAACATTCCCACGCAACCCAATTAGTTTGAATTAGGATTTTTCTATTTTAGTTTAAACCTAGTTTTGTCTCTGAGTTTGAAAATCAATTCAGAGAGTTTTACCAATCCAAATGAAGTGGTTCCAATTTTGTTAGAAAGATTCTTAAAAGATCTACCGAAGCCCGTTGGATTTAATTCAATTAGAGTTATAGATCTCTCCTAGTAAAAATAACAAACCAGAAGGATTTGCACCTTGCAACATTTTTATAAAATCAACCAAGATAGATTTTGAATTGATTCCAACTCTCAAAAATCATATTTTACCATATCTATCGGAATGTGTAATAATATTAAGGTTTACATGCACTGACTTTGGACTAGTACCAAAAGAATGCTATATAGGCATTTCTAGTCAATTTAAATCATTAAATAATAAACTTAAATCAAAGTAATTATGATCCAACCCTTAAATCACATTCCCACATGTTAGAATATGTGGTGATGACATGTGTCCACATGATCCCATATTTGAAGTGGTGAATATTAAATCTTAGTTAATTTTTCAATGAGTAGAAATTACTTTTCTAAAATAAAAAGGATGAAACTATTGAATTAAACTTGTGATGCTTGTGATGATAATAGATCATCAAATGTGTGTCTTAGAATGATAATTGGACTAGTTAAGTATTGTTTGGTGATTGTATACTCCGTATTTATTTATAGACGACAGTACCGACCAAGCTTTCGAGGAGGAGGAGTTCTACCAGAGGAAGAAGAAGAAGAAGAAAACTTCAACCACTGCACCAACCAAGGCAAGCTAGCACTATCCAAGTTAACCATTACAAGTTGTACTTGCAAGCCACCATTAAGAATGCAAGCTAACCCCTGCAAGTATAATCTTTCGCAAGCTAGAATTAAACTAGATGGTTTCGCAAAGATGCTTTAGGCATGCTTGAGTTATACCACTTTGACTATTAGTTATCCCAAGTATTATTTTTCAAGATTTACTTCCTTTACTTTACCCAAAGTTCTTTACGTGTTTTGAAGGTAGCATAAAGAGTATAAAACTTGACCTATTTAGAACCCTTTTAGATGTCATTCCATGGCATGAGATTGATCCCATCATTTCCACCTTAGTGAACACTCTTAACTTAGTAGTTTAGAGTAGATAAAAACTTGAGTCACTTTAGATGGGAGCACTTGGTGAAAATTTACTATGAAAACCTTAGAATGATGAGTCATTCTATTGAAATGTTTTGACATGTGTTGAGAAACACAAATGGTTTATGATGGTGAAAATGTTGAGGCATGAGTCTTAACCCTTTTATAAAATTGATGGTTGGATTCGGATGCGATACCATTCCAAATTTACCGTACAACCACACTACCTGAATTGGGTAAGGCTTAGCTGGAAATTTATATGTATTAGTATTAGTTCCCTCGCGGGAGAGGTCTGAGCTGAGGCTACCTCTCAATGTTGTCCACCTATGCAGTGCCCAAGAAGACTGATGGTCATGGTTGGGAGGCCATGCTCATAGGAGAGGTACTTATACTAGGGTGTGTAAAGGGAAAGTTATGTTTGATTATCTGCATACTAAGTATGATGATTCAGGGTTACCCCTGACAGATGTATCGAATCTTGTGGTGAAAGTGTACCACCTCTACAGAATGTCAAACTATTCGAATAGCCGCGTCCGCGGTTATGGGAAGTTGGAATGGCCATACTGTTTCGTTGTCAGATTGTTTCAAAATGACTTATGAAATGAATGATGAATCTTGACTTGACCACAACAGAGTTGTGTTTATGACAATAGCTTCCCAACTTAAGTGATTCTAGAGCTTTATTTTATCTTTCTTTGCTTCAGAACTTAGCTTAGGTTTCAAACTTAACTTTATAGTTAAACATAGAGTTAGCACTTTAACTTAGAGCTATTTCTACTTGTTAGTGGTAGTTTGCGAGTACTTAAAGAGTACTCATGGCTTTTGTCCCTGGCTATTCTCATGGCCAGACTATGAAGGAGACTACCAAGATGATGGCCAGCAGGACGGCTATGATAACTAGGACTATCTGCCTTCGTCGGCATTGCCTGTGCCCCTGAAGATGGACCCCACCGCTACGCTTATCTTTTATTTCCGCTGCTTGTTGTATTAAGACTAGATCCTGAGATCCTTATTTGTGTAAGACCTTATATATGGTTTGTAATGGATGATGTACTGTGATATCCAATCCGTTATGTCTCGCAAAAATGGTAATCCTGGGATTGCGAGGTATGGCATAACGGGCATCTGGAATTAAAATCCGGGTGTTGACATAGGAGAAGTCAACCATGCCAGCTTGCACAGTCATCTGCTCGAAGTCCTCCAAGAGACCCTAGCGGGAGAGGAACTGAAGGTCTACCCACTTGGTGGGAAAAACCTTGCGGTTCCTCACCCTCTCGTAGTCTCGGCTCATGGCAGCCCTAAAGCTATCCACCTCTGAGCTTCTCTTCTTCGAACCCAGTGGCTTGGCGGAGTCCGAAGGTCCTGCCGTACCTGAGCCCTCTCCCGAGCGGAACATCCTTCCAATGTTATGCATTGTGCTGCAATTTTTTTAAAGAAAACCGTAGGCATCAGGTTTCTATCACATATACAAACGATTACTAGTAGAAGTTACAAATCTTAACATGAGGAATCAATAATAATCTCAAAATATATTGAACTCATCTAAATAACCAATGTGATGAATTCAACCATGGATTTTAGAAAATAGAGTGTGGATCGGACAAGAAACTTACCGATGTGAAGATTCCCCAACTCAAAAACACGAAAACAATGAATAATCAAAGATTTGAGAGGCTAGGGTTTGAGGTGGAAAGAGAAAGAAAAAGGAACAAAGAGGAAGAAGAAGAAGGGAGGTTGGCACGAGCCAGCCGCCATCGGTCTTTACCTAGCGACGCACGCGGTACGGGTGGGTGGTACGGGCGTAGTCCACCCGTACCGGTGGTCGTCACCGTCGGATCAACATTAGGGTTCGAGATCAAACCTAGTCGACCTGGTATGGGCACGCGGTACGGTCATACCCTGACCATACCAGTGGTTGCTATCTATTCAGAGACCTGGGTTGACTTCGTCGATATGTGGTACGGGCGCGCGGTATGGTTGCACCCCGGCCATACCACTGGTCGTTACCGGTGTTGTCTCCGTCATGGCTTTTGTATAGATTTGGTACAGGCACGCGGTATGGTCGTACCCCGGCCGTACCAGTGCTCGTTACCTATGCTGAACCCACTATCTTTTCTTTGTTTTCCCTTGCTTATCAACTTCATTAAGGTAAATTCTGTGAACAAACTAAAAACTCAAAATAAACTTATTAAATGATATAGATAGCAAAGTAGTACATGCAAAAATGAAAACTTAAACTAGATTTATTAAGAATGGGTTAACTCCCACTGAGTGTTTTATTTCTAGAGATTTGACTAATAAAACTCCATATCATCGGCGTTCATCTCAACCGGCGCTTTTACTTTAGCCTTTGCTTCTTGATCACGTTTAGGTGGTGGAATGTATTTTCCATTGTTCTCTTGTCTCTTAGGAAAGTATCTAAAAATATGTTCATCATATATATTGAACCCCTTGTAGCGGATCGGGAAGGACAATGCTCTACTCAAGTAGATCCCTCATCGACACAAGCTCAACATGCTCCAGCTGTTGGAGAAACCTCTATACCAACACCTCAAAATGCTGAAGATCATCAATCAACTTCTCTAGAAAGCTCCGGGCCGGATTATCCGGTGGATACCGGATTATCCGTCCAACTTTCCTCAACTGGTAGAAGTGAAAACATTGTCAAAGAATCTGCTGCAACCCTCAGGTCAGATTTTCCAGCTGACCCCGGACTATCCGGCCCCTCTCCAGTTCGAGCCAGGATCCTACAAGACAATGAAGATGGACTAAGTTCTCCCAGGCCGGATTTCCGGCCACTCCCTCGGCCGGATTATCCGACCCTAAAAACTCTGAACAGTAGTAGCCTCCTGTTATGGCTGTTGATCAATTTCAACGACAATATTCATCATCTCCTATTCCTGCTGATCAAGGTGGAGATCAAGTCCAAGCTAATAATTCCAACAAAGACTCAAATGATGAAGTTATTCCTCCAAGAGACAACAAGTTGATTGAACTTCGTCGCAAAGCTCGTGCATATAGGAATCTTTAATTAAGGGGTCACACTCTTGACAAAGTTGTAGGTGATCTCCGACGAAGGGTGTCCACAAGAAGGGAGCTAGCAAGCTTTTGTGAGCACCAAGCTCACATATCCATGGTGGAACCTAAGAAAGTATTTGAAGCCCTTGAATATCCTGACTAGGTTGTGGCTATGCATGAAGAGTTTAATAACTTTGAACGCAACAAGGTCTAGAAATTAGTAGAGAAGCCCAAGGATTGCCCCAATGTTATCGGCACAAAGTGGATTTTTAAGAATAAGCAAGATGATAATGGCATTATTGTACGGAACAAGGCAATACTCGTGGCACAAGTCTATTCCCAAGTTGAGGGCATCAACTTCGGCGAGACTTATGCTCCAGTGGCTCGTCTTGAGTCCATCCATATCCTTCTTGCTTATGCTACTCATAATAATTTTAAATTACAGCAAATGGATGTTAAGAGTGCTTTTCTTAATGATCCTCTACATGAGTTGGTATATGTAAAGCAACCCCCAGGATTTGAGGATCCTAACTTTCCGAACCATGTCTACAAACTCGATAAGGCACTCTATGGCCTTAAACAAGCCCCACGTGCGTGGTATGGGCACCTTAAAGAGCTTTTGCTAGACCGTGGCTTCGAAGTTGAGCAAACTGATCCCACTCTTTTTACTAAGAAGGTTAAGGGGGAGCTCTTTGTATGCCAACTATATGTAGACGACATCATCTTTGGCTCCACTAATAAATCTTTTAATGATGAATTTTCAAAGCTTATGACTGACAGGTTTGAGATGTCTATGATGGGGGAGTTACGGTTCTTTCTTGGATTTGAGATCAACCAACTTAGAGAAGGGACCTTCATAAATCAAGTAAAATACATCCAAGACATGCTCAAGAGATTTAAGATGACGGATCTGAATGGCGTTACCACACCGATGCAAACTAAATGTCATCTTGAACTCAATCCCCATGGTAAAGATGTGGACCAACAAGTATACCAGTCCATGATCGGCTCTCTTCTTTACCTCTGCGCATCTTGACCTGATATTGTGTTGAGTGTAGGCGTGTGTGCAAGGTATCAAGCAGCTCCTAAGAAAATCCACTTAGTGGCGGTCAATAGAATCTTCTGATATTTGGTTCATTCCCCTAATTTTGGTCTATGGTATCCCAAGGGCTCCAATTTCTCTCTATGTGGCTATACTGATTTAGATTGGGCTGGTGATAAGGATGATAGGAAATCAACTTCTGGAGCTTTCCAATTCTTGGGAAGATCCTTGGTTTGTTGGTCTTCTAAAAAGCAGAATTGTATATCTCTCTCCACCGCCGAGGCTGAATATGTGGCTACTGCTAGTGCATGTACTCAATTATTATGGATGAGGAAAACTCTAAAGAAATATGGTGTCAATTGTGACAAAGTGCCTCTTTTGTTTGATAATGAAAGTGCAATCAAAATTGCGTATAATCTGGTGCAGCACACAAGGACAAAGCATATTGAGATTCAGAATCATTTTATTCGGGACCATGTAGCTCGAGGTGATATTGACCTATCTTTTGTGAGCACGAAGAATCAACTTGCTGATATTTTCATGAAGCCACTTGATGAAGCAAGGTTTTGTTACTTGAGGAATGAGCTAAATATTGTTGATTCAAGGATCTTGTCTTGAATACCCATGCACTCACTCTTATATCTCCTCCGTATTTGGTCTAGGTGTGGGCATGGATATAGGGGGAGTGTGGTCCTAATTAATTGGGCTAACCCTCCCCCCATAATACCGAAAGAAAGTAAAATCATTTCTCTTAATATCATTTTGTGATATGTGAGCCTTTTTTATGAGTATTGGTCATGAACCCAAGATATATCTTCGCGGTGTCACACCATGCACTCCAACAAGGTGGCCTCGGCCACCGCCCTCTTCCGTGAGAAGAGTTGGTTCTATGTGGATATTTTTGGTTGTTATTTCTCATCTCTTGTTCTTATGGAAATCACACTCAATTTTGGCTTTTAGTTGATTTGATTCTTGCAATCTTTAGTGTGTAGTACCATCTCAGTTTGGTTGTCTAATCCCAAGCCTCGTTATATCCCTAAGCCATCTCTTCTAGCACACAAGTCCATTGTTCATCTTGTGGAGGTTTTGTTTAGGGACGCGCGGGCCTGAACCTGTGTGTAACAGTAATTCAGAACTCAGGCTGGATAATCCGGCCCAAGTGGTGGCCGGATAATCTGACCCTGGTGGATTCAGTCTATTAAGAGCTAGGAGTCGGGGGAAAGGGCTCACATAGAGCAGTTCTTCTCCCCCGGCCCCTCTCCCTCTCCCAAGCCACCGCCCGCTACCCCAACCCTCCCCGGAGCCCTTCCGGCCACCGGATTCTCCAGGTCTCCCCCGGATCTTCTTCCCCACGCCTCCGGGTACCTTCTCCTCCGTGTTCTTCCTTCAATGAGTGACGGTAACTCCCTCTCTCCCATCTTTTGTGTTGATGTGATACTTGTTGGTGGAACGTGGTCTAGGAGTTTCCTTGAGGTTGTTTTTTGCGTCGAAATCGTAGTCTAGCAATTCCTATGCCCAATCTATGTCGTTGCACTTAATCTTGCAGGATCTAAAAAAATTTGCCAGGGCCAGATTATTCGCCCCTAGCCAGGCCGGATAATCCGTCTTGACAGACTCACCTCTGCTTCAGTTTTCTGTAGATTGTTGCACGATGTATGTGTGGGTTGTGGATTGTGTGCCTACTATTTCTACTTTCTCTCTGGGACTTGTGTGTTTGCTTATGCCCATGCTATCCATATTATTCATTTCACAGGTGGTTCCAGTTATCCCAAAACCTACAAGTGCCATCCCCGTGGCCTCTACTTCCGGCACGACGGTGAAGGTGGTCTCGTGGACGAGGTTGAACTGAGAAGGAGGAATAAAGAGGCTGCCCATATGGCTGAACAGGCAAAGAGAGACAAGAGCAGGAAGGGTGTGTCCAAGAAAAAGGGAAAGGCACCAAAGATCAACTATAGAAAAATGGATGTTGTCACTTACTCCTCCATTCGCCATCATGATTTGTTTGCAGAATCTGAGCAAGATACTGATCTTGGTGACTCCCGCTTTTGGTGTGCTGACCAAAAGTCTATTTATGAAGATGTCTATGTTTTGCTGAAGATTCACCCTATGCATCCTATGATCATTGTTGAGGCTATGGAGAAGCCTTAACTTGTTGATGCCATGGAGGTGACTGAGCGGATGGGGCTGCACCATCTTATGGCCCTTCAGTGTTCCTATGACTACGAGGTGGTAAAGCAATTCTTCTCCACTTTGGTCGTTTGTGGCGATGAGTACCACACCATGACGTGGATGACTCATGACATTCCCATGCAATCTGATTTTCGGACCTTTGTTGAGGTGCTTGGATATCCCTTCCGCAACAAGGACCGTGCTAGTGGCTATCGCATCATTACTCAACTCAAGCCCAAAACAGTTGTTGTTCTCTCTCCTTGTACGGTTGACAATGGTATTGTGGGCTCTTTTGCTGGTCTCTCACCTCTTTATGCTAGCTTGGTGGGCATTTTCCGTGACTCTATCACACCAAGTGGAGGAAACAATGATAGTATCCATGGTCACTTGGTTCAGCTGCTTGCCTTTTCTCATGAGGTGGCCTCCTGTGAAGATGAATCTGTTGATTACAAGATAGAAGTGATGGACTTCATCTATCATGAGTTAACTGATGCAATGTTCAATAGGCTCTCCATCCCGTATGCGCCTTATATCATGATGTTGATCAAGCACTTGCTTCCCAATGGGGAGTTTCACATTGATGATGTGCATAAGGCCAAGAAGATATACAATAAGGCGAGTAAGATCTCAAATCCATCTTCTGCTTCTGAGGGATTTATGAGGGATGCCCATGCCAGTGCTCGTAGGCCCCCAGTGCCTCCTATTGCTCGTGAGGTAAACCAGCTGAATTGGTTCCAGCGGAACATTCTGTGCATGGGAGTGGACACTCGCAAGGGGCAGTATGCGGCATATAAGCAGCGCCATGAGATGGCCCATACTCAGTAGCTTATTATCCACCACGTGCCCGGGGCTTCCGGTGCTCCTCCTGCTCCTACCGCTCCCACACCATATGCTCAGTGGAATTCTTCGTCTGGACTCAACTATGGCGAGCTTGAGCGTCACATGTTTCCTACCCCGGCCATTGCTGATGAGGAAGGGGATGAAACCGAGGAGTTCTATGATGGAGATGAGGACAGGGACGAGGAAGACAATGAAGACTTCGAGTGATCATCTAGGGCGGTAGCATTGCTCTTCTTCCTTTTTGGCATTTCGATGCCAAAGGGGGAGAAGTAGTTCTATTAGGTCTTCGTGGATTTTCATGGGTCGGGTGCAAGCTTTCACACTTTATCATTTCGGTCTTTATCTCGCTTGTGCCCATTTAGCGTTGAACTCTTATTTGTGATTTGCTTTGTATGAGACTATGTTTATGTGTGGCTCTGGAATTATCTCGTGGATTATTTCCTCATGACTATGGGTCTATCATATTGGTCATATTGGTCATCTATCTCTCATGGAAGGCATTTATAATGGTTATCACATTGACTATTCTTATTCTGTATTGAGGACGCCTCTCTCACGGTGGTATGATAATTTTCTGAGCTAGTCCATCATCTATGTGTCAATCCAGTTTCAATGAAATAGACTTGTACCTACTTGTGTGCATTTGTATTAAAATGCAAATCTTTATTATGCACACATTGAAGGGGAGCCTTTTTCATTCGCTAAATGATGTTGTTATTAGAGCTATCTTGCAAATCCTAGTATTGTCATCTAACACCAAAAAGGGGGAAACTGAAAGAACATTTCATGATTTCTTGTGTTTTGTGTGTTAGATAACAATATCATGGAGTTTCTTATGTGTGCTAAGTGCTGCAGGAAAGAAAACTTGTTGTTGGGGGCCGGATTATCCGCCCCAAGGGCCGGATAATCTGGCCTGACCCTCCTGGCCAGAGTTGGTCGCATGTGAGCTTCTGTATGGGGGCAGATTTTTCCCCCGGACAATCCGAGGCTGGGCGGATTTTCCCCTAGCCGAATAATCCAGCCTTCTCTTGAGCCGGATAATCTGGCCCCCAGGAGAAGTGGCCAAGGGAAGATCGGCGCGACCTTCTGTCTAGGGGTAGATTTTCCCCTGGACAATCCGAGGCTGGGGCAGATTTTTCCCCAGCCGGATAATCCGGCCTTCTCTTGGACTAGATAATCCGGCCCCCAGGAGAAGTGGCCAAGGGAAGATCGGTGCGACCTTCTGTCTGGGGGCAGATTTTTCCCCGGGCAATCCGAGGCTGGGGCGGATTTTTCACCCAGTCGGATAATCTGGCCTTTCTCTTGGGCCGGATAATCTGGCCCTAGGAGAATATGCCAAGGATGGCTCGGCGTGACCTTCTGTTCGGGGGCGGATTTTCCCCCGGATAATCCGAGTCTGGGGCGGAGTTTTCCCCAGGCCAGATAATCCGGCCCCGGAATACTCCAGTGGCTATGTTTAGACAGGGGGTATAAAATCCCCAATCACCCCTCCTATCAGTCTTCTTGATTCATTCAAAAAAGTTCTGATCTATTGCAAAAGCTCTCATTCAAGATCTCCCACTTCGATCTTTGGGGAAATTGAAGGAGGAGACTTCATTCTTCGACATAACGAATCAAGCGCTTCAACTCCACTCCATTCACTTGGAGATCTCTCGATCTAGTATTCTTGTTAATATCTAGATCTAGTGTTTCGATATTGATAACTTTTTTCGTGTGGCAGCTTGTTGTCATTACGGGAGCCTCCAATTCGGTTGTGGAGTTGTGCCCCGCTAGTTGTGTAAAGACATCGGTTCCTGCCTCGAAGGGTTCCAATAGTTGAAAGGTGGATCAGGCCTTTCGTGGCGAGATCCATCGGAGAACAGGGTGAGACCTATTTTGTGGCGTGGTGGTCTTAGTACCGTCCACTCCTCCAACGCAGATGTACTTCTCTTAACAAGGAAGGAACTGCGGTAAAACAAATCATGTGTCTCTGCATGCTCCACTACAATTTCCTCGTTCCTTACTCTTCCCCGCCTTTACTCGCTAGTAGTTAGGTTTGTATATAAGAAAATTCTACGTAGTTGCATATCTAGAGAATTTACCTTTTGTGTCAAGCCTAAAATTAAAAAAATATTAAAATTTAAAATAGCACCTATTCACGTCCTCTAAGTGCCCATACAATCCATTTTAGCAGTAGACTTTATCTGCTACCGATGTGTCCAACCCGTTCTAGAGGCTAGGAGAGAGGGCTTCATCCTCTTCTCTCACCGTCTCCACGAGACAACTCGAGGCTGGAAATCAGCCGTCACCGCTCCCTCGCGAGCGCCGGCACTCCTAGACGTCCTGTGCAGCTTGTGCAAGCAGCGGGCGACGCCATCGAGGACAAGTAGAGGCGCGCGGGCGACCGATTGCTCTGCTCTGGTCCCGTCCGCATCCGCGGAGGCACGCAGTGGCCTCTCTCCTCCTGTCTATCCCCTTTGTGGGCGCAGTGGAGCTGTGTGCGTCGGAAACATCCTTGGAAGTTGTTGCGGCTTCGAGCGCGCATCGTTTCCAGCGCCGCCGTCATTGTCGCGTCCCGAGCTCGCGGTCGAGCGCCTCCATAGAGCCCCCTGGTCGCCCTTCTACCTGTCCTCCTCGCCGTCACCCTTCCCTCTGCCTGGCCGTCCAGCGGCCGCCTGACCCGTGGCCACCCACCGTCGCGCCCCCTGCTCGCCTCCAGGCCACCCTGTCGTGCCTCCCTAGAAGTGGCCTGCATCGAGCCCTCCTGCTCGATCCCTGGCTGTGGCCAAGGACCGCCGGCAGCGTGAGGGTGGAGCTTAGGCAGCGGGATTGAAGATTCCGAGACATATGGGGTGCGATAGCTGATAGTTGCAGTGCGGTGTTTCGTGCGGTTGGAAAGCTTGGATGCACGAACCCAAATTAACGATTTCTAGTTTAAGAACTGATTACATTATAGCAGTCAAAAGGAGAAGGCCTATAGGGTACGAGATTTGCAATTTCTAAGATGATTTTGTGGAGAGACTGAACTGATTACAGTACAGCAGTCAAAAGGAGAAGGCATATAGGCCTCTTGTACTAATGTAAGATTTCGTTGTTTAATTTCGAACCCCCACTAGAACTTCTCGTGCATACTCTGACTATCCACGACCTGTAGTTCAACAGCTTCTGCTCTTCGGCCGGCAGCACACAGTATTACTTATAGCTCCATGAGGAGCACACACACAGACTAGACGCTAAACTCTCGCGGCGCACTGATGTGGTAATGGATGATGGCGTAGAGCACAAACGCCATGGGTCCAATCTCTCCAGGAATGAAGCACCGCCCAGGCCCACGTCTCGAACACACGAGCGGTCATGCAAGGACTGAGTTGGGCAGAAAACAGAGGCAACACGATCTATCGTCTGAACTTGATGCCATGGCGGCCCCGGTGTTCGGAATTGAACAGTCGAGGTAAGGCACCGGTGGGGAAGAAGAAGAGGGTAGGGAGGGGTAGGGGAGGGAAGATAGGGAGGGTAGGGGAAGGAAGATGGACGGGGGCTGTGGAGTTGACCTCGGTGACTTGTGGAGGCAGTAGCACGGGTGGGGGCGGTGGCAGACGCTAGGAGGAAGAAGGAGCACGGGAGAGGAAGGAAGAAGAGGGATAGGGAGATGTCGCAGTGATAGGTGGTCAGAAAAAAAGGCTGCGCCACCTCCTTTTCCGTCTTTCCCGGGAACCTTTCCCTGAATTCTCTCCACTTTCCAGAATTCTCAAAAATAGATAAACCCAGTCCGGATCTCGAACCAAAGTCTCTTCTCTCAACGGTTGGATAATTCCCGTACCGTCTTATACAAGCACAAATATATTTCCCAAAGAGTAACGATTTTCAAAAAAAAGTATAATCATGTTTTAGCTTGTTTTTCTAGTAGAACACGGTTTTTTGGTGTTAAAAACTGGATCAGAAATTTGGTTTTAGTTTTTTTTTGGTCCAAGGCAACTCACGGATAAATTTTTGTTAGCATTTTAGTTTTGTGAGTTGACTTTCACCAGAATTTTGAAACATGATGTGTACACCAAAAACACGTGTTCTACTAGGAAAACAAACTAAAACAGGTATACTGCTTGAATTGATGGTAAACATATGGGTGTGTAGCGTGTCTTTTTCGCTGGAGGAAATAACACTTATCGATGGGACGGGAGAGAAGAGGCTGTTTTTTCATATCAGTCGTTGACTGCAAGGTTTGGTCGGGAGCGGGACTAATTCACCTCGGAAGGAATGTTCATCTAATTCATCGTTCACGCTTTAGCAATTTATTCACGAAAGAAAATCTGTTTTAGCAATTAATTCTTCATGTTCATCTAGTGCGGGTTTGGTAGCCTGCAGTTCCTTCGAGCAGGCTAAATTGGACAGAAATCGGCTCATTTGGTTGTCTGCAGCACTGCACGATGTGGTCCGCGCGAGTTTTAAAGCAGGTCGGAGCCAGACCAGTGACAACTGTTGATTGCGGACCTGACTCTAGCAAGCGCACAAGTGCGCATGCAATGTTATCTTGCTCCTCCCCTTTCTCTCTCCTCTCTAGCTTACTCTTCATAGCTTGGGATTAGCACATACAAGTTTCAAATCGAGTGGAGTTGTACATGAAAAAGATGCGTATCGATGATGGGTTCCATTCTGACCATCGGTTTCGAGGTTGGTGAACTATATCTTCTTAGATTCGTGATCAAAGTTGGAGTTTTTTTGTGCTTGTTTCGTCAGATTCGTCGCGCACAAGCAACTGCTGGAAGTGTCCTTTGAGGAGTAGCTTGATCTTGTTGTTCCCCATATTTTTTGTGTTGCAAGTTTTGCATTTTGATATAGTATAGAGATCTTTCTGTAGCCAGGTTGAAGATGATGTACACGAAGATGGTCTACTCGACGGGCGGGTCGTGTGACGCCAAGGTCGTCGTTGTCGTCGACCACACGTAGCTCCCCTTTGTTCCAGGGGGTCCAGTCCGCCGTGTTCGAGTTCGTGTTTCTGGACGCTACAGGCAAGGGCACCAACACGGCGAGCATGTTCGACCAGTTTCTATTCCAGCAGCCATCGAGCAACACTACCGCAACAAGTGTTCCGCCGGCCTCCATCACTGGCGTAGCCACGAGAGGTGTCCCGCCGACCTCCGTCGCCGGCGCAACCGCAACAACTGTCATGCTCTTCGCCTCGTCGATTGTTGCGCCAGTAAGTACAGGTGCCCGCCACCCTCCATCGCCATCGCAACCCTCCAACAGAAAGAACATGCTAATGGTAGTTTTAGTGTGTATGTGTCAATGTGACAATGAAACAAGTGCAGGCAACCAAACACCCGAGTTCCGTATCTGTCCTCGCGCAAAAAATCTCCACGCAGGCTACCAAACAGAATATGAAAGGTGACTCAACGCCTATATGTGTGTGGCACTGCTGGTCATGGACATACCTCGGTGAGCCCCAAATTCCATGCAGGCTACCAAACACCCCCCCTAATTCATGACGAAGTGCCTGTACCAAATGGTTTAACAACGAAATGTGTGCCAAAATAGTCTAACAAGGTTGGCATTCCAACACAAGAGATTACAACGTCATAAAAATACTCTTGCTGCTTTTGCAGCATTAGGCTTGAAAATGCTACTCTAGTGCCAGCTACGATTTGCATTTTCCATGAATTACATCTATCTTGTCTTGAGATCGTCCATAACCACAGAGGCAGCATTCCGTCCCGGGGCACCCATCACCCCACCGCCCGGGTGTGCGCCGCTACCGCAGAGGTACAACCCCTCCACAGGGGTTCTGTAATCTGACCTGTACGGCGCAAAGAAAAAATAGTTTATCACGATAATAAAGGCATAAGTTCTGGACCTTGCAGGATCAAAGATTGCCAAGTACTCTCTCCGTCTCAAAATATAAGATGTTTAGTTTTGTGAAAGGAGTGTACCTACACACTAAAAGAGGTCTAAATATATTCTTTTCACAAAGCTAAAACATCTTATATTTTGAGACGGAGAGAGTAGAAGGACCAAAGAACGACTTATAGTATGCACGTGACTCCAACATACCATCCCTTAGCAGGCCTCATTAGGAACAGAGAGTCCAAGCCCATTGCGCCGTGAAAGATGTTGCCTCCTGGAAATGTGAATATAGTCTCTGCTTAGCAAGTTTTCAACTGGTAAAAGAGAAGAACGATAAAGGACGGTATCTGGTCTGCACAACTGACGAAGGACAGTGTATACACAATATATATATAGAGAGAGAAACCTGTTAAGCCAAACTCCCTTTCAAGATCAGGTGGCGTCAGCATATCATAGCCTATCACAGATGAGCTAAAGCCCGGTGCATACTCATCGATCAAGGAAAAGCATCTTTCAGCAAATGATCTCTGAAAATTGGTGTCGATCAAAATGGTCAATGATCGGTAGGTAGACAACAAGTTTAAAAAAGAATTTCCTTCATAGATAGTGACTGATCACAATGCCCAAGGGCTAAGGGTATCATCATCTATTGTGTTCCGCTATGGGTAAACATAATTTATGGGTCAATATACACAGCAAGAAGTATGGGCTATGGTGAGGTGCAAAGATTAAACATACGGTGAATCAGAAAATCAAAATGTAAGAAGGATCAACTTACTCTAACAGTAGAATCCTGCCAATTGCCTTCTGACAGTTTGTAGGGTGTGTACTGAACAAAAAGATTAATAACATGCTGACCTGCTCAAAGGAAAAGTGAAAGATGGAATTTTAGTCAGTCCATAACTCTTTGTGAAGCACAAAATATGAGAGCTCACAACATTAAAACATCCAAAATGACCTTAAACACATGAACTCCAGAATGTAAATATAGCGTACATGGAACAGGTGATGTGCATTCCTTGCTTCATTGAGATGGTGAAATTAAATATGCCATAATAGAAAATTTACACAAATGCAATTATGGGGAAGCAAAAGAGAATGGCCTACCTGGTGGGGAGATGGTTTTGTCTAAGACTGAAGGAATAGTCATTTCTATAACTGGGATAGTGAAATTAAATATGCCATAATAGTAAATTTACACCACTGCAATTATGGGGAAGCAAAAGAAAATGGCCTACCTGGTGGAGAGATGGTTTTATCTAAGACTGAAGGAATAGTCATTTCTATGACAGGCCTTGTGGATGACACACCCCCTGTAGCTTCCTTGTATGCTATATCGATTTCCTCCATGCTGAAGAGCAAGTAAAAGTTAGATATTGAAACATAACATGGATCAAGTCTGAAAATTGGCTGCAGAGCTACACAAGCTTTTTCCTTCAAAGAATGAAAGCTAGTCTACAACTCAGACATCTCATATAACATGGTTAGCAAGGCCAGACTATGCTCTTTATTATCCTAAGGTACTAGCAAAAAATAGCCACTTCAATACAAAGATGTAAGTTAACAGATTGGTGCATCAAATTGACATGAAAAACAAGGAAAACTACACGAAAACAGCAGAATTTGCCATTGAAGAATGACACTGTTGAATTAAGAGATAACTTCCCTTGCCCTACTATACATGAACAAGACCAAGATAAAAAACAGTGTCTCACAGATTTTTGCTTGTCCACAGTTATGCAGAAGAAAGATCAACAGTTGAATAGAACATACACACCTTTCAGAACCAATATGTATGGTGCCCATGTGCTCTGGGCCACCTTCAGGGTTGATGTTTTTGCAACAGTGAAACTGTGGCAGACTATCAACAGCAACATTTATCTTTGTTGTTGCCTGTTCTCCAGATGACATAGTTAGCAATCAATATAGGAAGTCGGCTATTGAAAGTCAATGCATTACCATAGATAGCTTTGCACACAAGAACTTTCAGATGGTATTTAGCATTGCTATGAATAGTCTGTTTCCCAAAATCACAACTTGTTACTCGAGAAAACTTTGGTATCCATGCTAAAGTACAGAAGGATAATAGATAAATTATACAAATAAATGAACAAGGTTCAGTGCATATTGCATGGACATATATTTGTAAGAATGCACCCCACCAGTGTGGTTCTTGTACGTATTTAAATAGGACTGTAACCAAGTACTTACAGAGCTATAATCTGCTGTCTTGATAGCACAGAGGAACTCTTCTGGAAGAGTATTGGCAGGCACAAGGTCCTGCAAAAGAAACCAGGTGCCAATTTGGAGTATATTTATTTATTATGCCTGTGGAATTAGGCGCTGATAAATCTTCACACCATTACATATTCAGACTAATTCTTACCACAAATGTTTTATATGGTGTGGCGTTTGATAACACAACTGATGAATGCAACTCTGTTCCATCAGCCAAAGCTACCTACAGATTCTCAATTTATTAAGAGGTTCAAAGAACTGAACTACAGAGTACGCATACAATTGCTGATCAGTGGAACTACTTACCCCTTGTACCTTTCCAGTAGTTTTATTAACCGTTACTTGGGAAACCTAGACAAAAACACAAGGGCAAGTGAGGCAAGAAAAGCCACATGAGAAATTGGTCACAGAATTTAATCATGCCAATGACTTCTTGTATGGAAAATCCAGTTTTTTTCTGCTCTGCTTTGATTCTAATCATTTGTTCTGCCAAACATGGGTGTCATGGGACAAGGAGGATTTGCACAAGAAAATAAAAAACACCTCAGCATTTGTTACAATTTGCACGCCTGCTTCAAGAGCTGCTTTGCTTATAGCTGATGAGACTGATCCCATACCACCTTCCACATACCTGCAAGTGTAGTTTTTACCAAATAAGGTTTCTGAAAAAGAAAAGAAAAGATGAACTAAGACACCAACTAAATAAAGAACTAAAGTGTTAACACCAACAGCTTTGGCTAGAGTGTGATGGTATTTCTGTGATATCACCCCTTCAAACTGACTTTAAGGCAACTGAAAACTTGTTTGACTAGCCAGTAAGGATAAACACCAACGAATTTTTATTCAGTTCAATCCATGTTAAGGCCACAGATGTCTGCACATGGTTTCAAGTGTAGAACAATGAAGGCTTATATTATCCTACGGGTTTTTGGCAACTACGTTATTTGATGGTGGAACAGAATAACAGGGATATCTGAGTGTCAGAAGCATACGCCCAAACACCACGTTGACCACCAGTTTCCCCCATGATGTGGTGCAGGAGAACATATCCTGATCCTGGAGTGTTCACACCAGCCTATACAAGGGAGACGGAATGGCCAAACTTTAACACATTAGGCACACAAAAAATGTGGATTATGCAACGGACCCTTACCATAGTACCTATCACAGCATCAGTTGCCAGAGTCGCCTTCAATACATCACCCTGCAGTACTAGAGCAGTCAACACAGGAACTCCAGAAGTTATTCTCATCCGACATGAGAAGATAATGTGTTTAAGAAAAGCGGGAAGCAAGCTTTCAACCTCAAACCAGTTGTTCAATATCTTCGATGCTGGTGAAAGAAGAAGGTCGAAGAAGTTCCTGCCAGTGTAGCAAAGATTTAACTTTACGTACTGCATTGTTCATAAATGGTTCCGACAGTAACATCGTCAAGGCGCAATACTTAATTAGCACTCACACCAGGTCCTTCTGCCCCTGCTGCATCACAATCCCAAGAAGCTTGCTCCAGAACACCGACTTGTCGACCTTATCCCTCATCCTGTCCACCATAGAGGCATGGTAGAGCTGCCTCAGCTCTGGCGGGGGAGAGTCTATGACGAAGTCCATGAGCTTGCAGAACTTCTCCAGCTGCTCCTCGTACCTACATTCTCAATTTTGACCCTACTGCTAGTATAAAGATCAATCCAAGCTAAGATACACAGGGAAAACTACAGCAAATTCTTAATGTGCCTGTCACCTTGGGTATGCCTCTGCATCCTTCTTGGAGAACTTGCCGATCTCGGAGCGGTTCAGCTCCGCATCCGGGCCGAGAAGCAGGTACCTGCCGTCGAGGCATGGCGTAAACGACGAGGGGCTCCGTGGCAGGAGCTTCAACCCGTGCCTCTCCAGCTCCAGCTCCCTGGATCATCATCAGCAGCAGCAGACAGCAGACAGCAGTACCATCAGCTCTCCAGTCCACAGAAGTGACAGAACAGCAGCGCATTCTTACAGAATGCAGGTACATGACAGGGACCTCGAGTGTAAATCTGACAGAAATGGAGATCGTGATCGTAAAAAAATGGAGGCGAGAGGTCACCGGATGAGGGCGGGGCGGAGGAGGCTGAGGAGGTAGCTGCAGCGGGAGAAGCGGAAGCCGGGGACGAGACCCGACTCCGACACGGCGGCGCCTCCCAGGACGCCCCGGCGCTCTAGTACGGCAACGGAGCGGCCGGCGCGCGCGAGGTAGGCGGCGGCGGCGAGCCCGTTGTGCCCGCCGCCGATCACCACTGCGTCCCACCGCTTCCCCCTCGGGAGCTGCGAGGACGAGAGGGGGTAGGGTGCGGAGGACGTGGAGAGAAGACGACAGCGGCGCCGGATGCCGGCGAGCAGGAGGCGGTTCATCGCCGGCGACATAGGGACCTACCGTACCGTCGACGCAGACTAGAGAGAATCTCTCGATTTCAGGTAGACAGTGTTACTGTCATTTCCGCTGGCGCTACTGTGAAGACGGATATACGGAAGTACGTGTCTCGTCCGGTCTCTACTCTCTGCCCTTCGAGCCCCGCCTCTTCCAGCCTTGTGCCGTGGCCCATGGCTGCCCTCCGCCTCTCTCTCCCTCTCCCTCTCCCAGAGTTCTGTCACCCTTCCAGATGCACTTAGAGCCGTGGATTCTCTATCCTAGGGTCAGATAGACCTGGACCGCTTTTATTCCTCGTCCGATAACGCTTTCCAGCCTGTAGAGTAGTTCACCTGCTCACTTGTTTGTCGTACTCTGTTTTTTGTTTATTTAGCCTTGTATTCGAGAGAGAGGAATCACATCTTGTAAACTGGGGTGAAACCCTAGCCGCCTCTGTTCGAGGTCTGGCCTAAAACTTCCCTCTGTAATCGCCTATTACTATTGCAATACAACTCTGAATCGAGGCGCTGATTGTTGTGTTGTCTAAATATTGGGTGTAATTCGAAGTTCGTCAGGTTAAGCCCCGACAATTTGGTATCAGGAGCCTAACAATCCTCGGAGGCTATTGAATCTGGAAGCACGGCGAGGTTAGGTTCTCTCGTAAAATCCCTTCCCTTGCTCTAGATTCCAGCGATGGTGAGACACTCGGTGGCGGCTTGGCGGCGGCAACTGTTCGGGTGCGGATATTGGGTTAAGGGAGTGGTTGCTGAGGATCACCTCCCCCAACCGTAAAATCCCACCATCCCACCCAAATTCGTGCATCAACAGCAGCGCGAAGGCGACGGCGGCAGTGTGGGCGACGGCAGGATCGGCAAGCTCGGGTACGGTAGTAAGCTCCGCTTTGTTGAAATATATTGCCTAGCCCTTTTCATCAGTTCGGACTTTTGGTTGTGTTGGCTAGTACATGCAATTCAATATGGTATCAGAGCAGAAGGTCCTAGGATCAAATCCTGGCCAACGCAAGAATTAAAAATAAATATTGCGGCTCTCCAAACAAACGTCACAATAGGCCAAAGGGCAAAGACGTAGGGTGAGTGTTGGAATAAATTGTCTAGCCTTTTTCATTAGTTCGGACTGTTGGTTGCATTGGTTAGTGCATGCAATTCAATATGGTATCAGAGCAGGAGGCCCTACGATCAAATCCTGACCAACGCAAAAATTAAAAACAAATATTACGGCTCCCCAAACATGCGTCACAATAGGCCAAAGGGCAAAAGACGTAGAGTGAATATTGAATTGCATGCACTAGTCAACGCAACTAAAAGTCCGAACTGATGGGAAGGGCTGGGCAATATATTTCAACACTCACCCTATGTCTTTCGCCCTTTGGCCTATTGTGACGCATGTTTAGGGAGCCGCAATATTTGTTTTTAATGTTTGCGTTGGTCAAGATTTGATCCTATGACCTCCTTCTCTAATACCATATTGAATTACATGCACTAACCAACGCAACCAACAGTCCGAACTAATGAAAAGGACTAGACAATTTATTTCAACACGCTTACATAAAAGAGAGAATTTCTTATTTGACACTACATGAAAATTTGATCCCTTATTTGACACTAAAAAGATTTTTCTTCCCTATTTGACACTTGGTCAAAATTTTATGTCTTATATGACACTTTAGTTCATTTTGAACAATAACGGTGTTAAATAGTGTTAAAAAAGACGCGTTTTCCCTGTGCATTTGTAACCAAAATTTTGTACAAGATAAAATAAAATGTATTAGCCAAGTCAACCGAGTTTAATTATTAGTTCTTGAATTTAAATTCCCAAATATTATAAATAGGGAAAATTTGACATAAGTTGAGCCCACTCTCAACACCTAGGTGAAATCCAACTTGGCCATCACTGCGTTCTTGCAGTTTTGCAGTATTTGTAGAGCTGGAAAGCTCTCAACATTGCATCGATGATTTTCTGCTATGGGAGCAAATCAAGTGGCAGACGACCGCCTGCTGGACTGCACGGGTGTTTGCTGCTACCGACGATGCTACAGACCACAGACGCAACGTCTAGAATTCTGGAGTATGCGCAGGTCGGAGCTGCAACCAGCGTTTCTCCCGATAGGGACAAGACACGGGTTAGGTCTAATTTTGTAGCGTTGCATAGGGTCAATTTGGTCCAGGAAAGAAAAGACTGACGGCATAGTGTAACATGACTAACGGGAATGTCATATAAGGCATTGAAATTTTGATCAAGTGTCAAATAAGGAAGCAAAACTTTTCTAGTGCCAAATAAGGAATCATATTTGTAAGTACTGTCAAATAAGGAATTCTCTATACATAAAACCCTCTTACTCTCGTGGGATCACACCGCAGTACGGTTGTGTAGAGCTCTCTGCTTTCACGTAAAACCCCGAACTGCGTCATGGAGAAGCACAAGGATCTGGCTTCGGAAGATACGAACCTGCTACAGCTGGAGTCCCTGCAACTCGATGTCCAAACGCTGCAGCGATACCGTGAAGAAGATAAGCAGGAATTCCTCGAATTCAATCAGACAGTCAAGTCCAATTTTGTAAGTATCCAGAACAACTTCATCAGCATTCAGACAAATTTTAGAGGTTGTGTTTAGCAAGAAAAGTTGATGCTTTGGAACAAGTACATCAAGAACAAGCTAGTCACACCCCTAATACACCCCAAAAACCCTTGAACCAATCGGTGAATTCAGTAAAGCAAGTGGTTCACCATGTAGACCAACCTGGGGGACATGCTACCCTACAGGATATGCAGGGGAGGGACACCTGGATGGTACACCAAAATTACCATACATGCATCCCAACTTTGCAAAACATCAAGGAGAACAAGCAACTGTGGCTCAAAAAGGAGAGGCTTCTCAAAAGATACCTGTCTTGCAATCAATGTAGCTTCAGCAAACAGAAGGGCCAGGCCAAGAACATCAATGGGATAATGCAACAAGAAGATTGGACATGATGCAGCAAAGACAAAGGGATAATTTGCATCCCAGAAGGAAGAAGAGCAATCCCTGCAGTCAAACCGGCTAAGATGAACATACCGAGATTTGATGGAATAGATGTGGATTCCTGGATACAAACCATTGAGTTGTACTTCGATTCAGCAAGAATGCCTTTGGAAAACAAAACTGAGGTGGTAGTAACATACTTAAAAGGCAATGCTAGCCAATGGTGGAGAGGTACTGGCTATAGTGCTACAAATTTGGCTTGGCACAGATTCTGCAGATACATTGAAGATAGATTTGCTGAAGCCTCCATATGTGACAATGTGAGAAACTTTCATGCCCTCACCTAGACGTCAACAGTCAACATTTACATTCAGAAATTCGAATCTGCAATGAACCTCATGAGGAGAGATAATCCAGGGTTACCTGAAAGCTACTACATCAATAGCTTTATATCAGGATTCAGTGATTACATCCAAGCACACCTAGAATGTCACAATCCCACTGAAATGCAAAAGGCCGTGTGGTTAGCAAGAAGAATTGAACATGCTCAACCACCAAAGAAACAAGTAAGTGGTAACCATTACCCTATGAGGAGACAAGTAATCTTTGACACAACTAAGTCTACAAATTCAACTCCTGCTAGTGCCATCCAATAGGCTACAACAAAGAATGTGTGCTACGAATGTAAAGAACCATGGTTCCTAGGGAACAAGAAAGTATGTAGCATGACTCAAAAAAAAAACCAAATTTAAGCATTGCAAGCTGTTAACCAGGAGACAACAAATATCATCTATATCAATGAAGAAGATGGGGATAGTGAAGAGGATACTCCTAACCCACCAGCACCCACACTACAGATTTCAATGCATGCTATCATGGGTATAAGCATTCCAAAACATACATTCATTGTGTCTATCCAAATTGGGGATAAATTGGTCAATGCTTTAGTAGATAGTGGCAGTACTACTACATTCATGACCCCAGAATTTGCAAAGTTGGCTCACTGTATACTCAGCCCAAGCCCAAGACTCAAGGTTATAGTGGCAGATGGAGGTCACTTGTACACTGAATTTACTTGTGCCAATTGTGATTACTCAATTCAAGGCACAACATTTCAATCACATTTCAGGATATTGCAACTGAAAGGGTATGATCTAATTTTAGGAGCAGACTAGATCTCCCACCAAAGTCCAGTAAAATTAGATTACAAGAAAATGACCCTCAAAGCAACTACCAAAGAAGGCAGAGTTGTGACCTTTTATGATAAAAGCCTACCAACAACATCTAAGATGCAGGAAGGCAAACAAACAATTTTTTTGTTAGAATCAATATGTGGGGCTATATTACTGATTAGACTAGTGCAGGATCAAGAGGACAAGCCAGTGAGTTACCCAACTGAAATTGAGAAACTGTTGTCAGAGTATTCACTTGTGTTCTCTGCTCCTACATCATTACCACCAAGAAGGAATTGTGATCACACCATACCACTGCTGCCTGATGTTAAGGTAGTAAACATGAGACCATATAGGCTACTTCATCACCAGAAAAATATCATGGAAAACATAAGGCTTTGGAATATTATTTCCGAGCACTAGAACGAAACCCTTTCTTAAAGGAGCTATTGCAATCCAGAACTAGCAAAGACAATATGAGGCCCTACTCCTCTATTATCATTTTGATAAAAAAAGGATCACACTTGGAGGAAATGTGTGGACTTCAAAAAACTAAACTTGCAAACAATCAAGAACAAGTACCCAATCCCAATTATTGAAGATTTGTTGGATGAACCACATGGATCAACAATATTCTCCAAGATTGATCTAAAGAGTGGTTATCACCAAATCAGAATGCATGAAGCAGACATTCCCAAAACTACATTTAGCACACACCAAGGGCACTATTAATATGTAGTCATGCCCTTTGGCTTGACTAATGACCCAGCAACCTTCCAGCAGTTAATGAACTCCATCCTCTCCCCACTGTTAATGAAATGTGCACTTGTATTATTTGATGATATACTTGTATACAGTAAATCACTAAAGGATCATCTACAACACCTCAAGAAAGTGTTTGATATTTTGCAACAAAATCGGTTGGTAGCCAAAAGATCCAAATGCACATTTGCACAAGCTTAAGTGGGATATGTGGGACACATTATTAGTGCTCAGGGAGTATCAACTAATCCCCATAAAATTAAAGCAGTCCAAGAATGGCTAACTCCTGAGAATGTGACACAACTTAGAAGTTTTCTATGACTCACTGGATACTACAGGAGGTTCATAAAGAACTATGGATACATATGCAGACCCTTGTTCTAGGCATTAAAGAAGAATAACTTCCAATGGGCAGAAGAACGGGAAAAAGCCTTCTTGGAACTCAAAAATGCAATGACCAAACCTCCCGTTCTTGCACTACCTGACTTTTCTCTCCCATTCACATTAGAAGCAGATGCTTCTGACAATGGCATTGGAGCAGTTCTGATGCAGAAGGGTAAACCAGTTTCAATCGTGAGTAAAGCACTTTGCCCTAGAGCTGCTAGGATGTCCACTTACGACAAGGAGGCTCTGGCCATCATAGCAGCCCTTACACAATGGAAACATTACGTCTCGGAATCATCCATGGTCATTAAAACAGACCATCAAAGCCTAAAGTACATACATGACCAAAAACTCACAAATGGGGTCCAACACAAGCTGATGGTTAAGCTCCTAGGATATAATTATATAGTGGAATATAAAAAGGGAAAGGAGAACAAAGTGGTTGATGCTCTCTCTAGAGTTAAACAAAGAGTCAGCTCCCTATTCACTAGTGTTGTTATTCCAACATGGGTAACTGAAGTCACCCAATCTTACAGTGCAGATGATAAATGCAAAGACCAGGTCACACAACTGTCTATCTCACCCAATGCACTCCCCAACCTCACTCTCTCCAAGGGAATCCTCAGATACAAGCATAAAATTGTGATTGGTAGCACAACTGACCTCAGAGAGAAACTGATAATCTCGTTTCACGGTTCTGAATTGGGAGGGCACTCTGGTGAAAGAGAAACATACCAGAGATTGAAACTCTTGTTCCACTAGCCAGGCATGAAACAACAGGTCATGGAGTTCATCAAGCAATGCCCAGTGTGCCAAATCAACAAACCTGAACACTGTAAGTACCCAGGAATGTTGCAACCCCTACCAGTCCCTGATTTTTCCTGGACACATGTCAACATGGACTTTGTAGAAGATTTGCTAGTATATGAAAATAAGTACTTGATCCTAGTGTAAGGGCTTACACTGACATAGTGAATGATAGATTCACTAAATATGCTCATTTCATCTCAATGAAGCACCCTATCATAGTGAAGACGGTTGCAAAAGCTTACACTGACAACACTTCAAGTTGCATGGCCTCCCTTCTGTCATCGTGACTGACAGAGACATGATTTTTACAAGAAAACTCTGGCAAGATTTGTTGAAATCCATGGGGGTCAAACTACATTTTAGCACTTCCTAGCATCCACGAACGGATGGTCAAACTGAAAGAGTAAATCAGTGTATGGAAAATTACTTGAGGAGCATGGATTTCCTTCAACCCAAGAAATGGCATCAGTGGTTGTCCTTAGCTGAATTGTGGTACAACACCACATTTCATACTTCTCTCAAAATGATACCATTCCAAGCATTGTAAGGTAGACCACCTCCAAAGATTGCTGAGCAAATGTTACCACCAGAAGAAACTCAACAAGACCTCATCCCTAATGCAAGCACTATAGAGATTTCCCAACAAATTAAAGGCAACCTATTGAAAGCACAAGAGGATGAAAGTGCAAGCGGATAAACACAGGTCTGAAAGGGAACTAGCAGTGGGCAACATGGTTTGCCTCAAAATCCAACCATATCGTCACACATCTCTCAGCATCCATAGGTGTTGAAAACTTCACTCCAAATACTATGGTCCTTTTCGAGTACTGGAAAGAATTGGTCACATTTCCTACAAGCTGTTACTCCTAGAAGGCTATCAGTTGCATCCAACTTTCCATGTCAGTCAGTTAAAGAAACACCTAGGGCTAACAGTAGTACCAACTAAACATCTACCTCTACTGAACCCAGACGACACTATCCTGATTACTCCAGAAGCCATCTTGGAAAGGAAACTCATCCCACGCCAACAAGGTGATATTGCAATCCTAGTTGTTCAGTGGCTGATCAAATGGACCAACTTACCAGCATCAGAGGCAACATGGGAGGATGTAGCATTCATCCAGAAAATATTCCCAGGTTTCACTCCTTGAGGACAAGTCGGATTTTCACAGGGGGAGTTGTCAAGCCCTCTTGATGCACTCAGAGCCATGGATTCCCCATCCTAGGGTCAGACAGACCTGGATGGCTTATATTCCTCGTCCGACAATGCTTTCCAGCCTGTAGAGTAGTTCACCTGCTCACTTGTTTGCTGTACTCTGTTTTTTTTGCTTATTTAGCCTTGTATTGGAGAGAGGAATCACATCTTGTAATCTGGGTTGAAAACCTAGCCGCCTCTGTTCAAGGTCTAGCCTAAAACTTCCCTCTGTAATCGCCTACTACTATTGCAATACAACTCTGAATCGAGGCGCTGATTGTTGTGTTGTATGAATATTGGGTGTAATTCAAAGTTCGTCAGGTTAAGCCCTGACTAGGTTGCCTCGTTGTGCTGCTGTAGTGCGCGAAAACGGTGACGTGGATGTCCAGAAAGGGAAGCGACTGACCAATAAGGGGATCAATCGTTGGAGAAGGATTCGGTGGTGCTACAGCGAGGGGATTTATGGCGAACTACACCGCCGGAAAGGGCGACGACTTAGTTTTTTTCCTTTCCGGAATGAATATTTTGGGAATGATCTCCCCTAGATCTTGAGGCTATTTTCTCTTGCTTGTTTTTTGTTGCATCTAGTTGTCGTTTGTGTGATTTGCTGCTGCTAGTGACAGAGATAAGAAGGGAAAGAAGGAAGGGTGAGGGAAGTGGAAGTGGAGCCCCTCACTCGGTGTTTTTTCCACATCTTGCAGCAAGAAGGCGTTATTCAATGGCCTCTTCCCTTAATTTGTCAAACCCAAGGGAAGATTAAAAGTATACAATCGATCCGCAGTGATTATGATTTAATATTCAGACTTTTATAGGTGATGATTGTGCTAACTATTTACTATTTTACTTCTTACTTAAATCGGTCCGGTGTTAGAAGCCAAAGATTGTGGTAAAATCTTGCTCCTCTAGCTGGTAAACGTTTGACCTTTACCTTCTGAATCATAGTGGAGGTTGGGGATTTTTGTGAAACCATAGCCTTTCCTCGATCATGTTGCTTACATGCCTACGTATTCACAAACGAGCCAGACCCATCATTTTTTCCAAGTGTATGTATTTGTTCCACACCATCCAAAATGTATAGGAGAAATTAATGCTTTCAGTCGTGACATAGTCACGAAAACATTTTTGCAGGTATAGCAGGTATTAGGCAGCATCAACAATTATATGTCAATATAATTGTTAAAATAGGTTGAATAGTCCATACAAGCGTTTGTTAATACATATATTTGTGATATTGCATGGCAAGAAATTGTGGCCGGTAAGTTCATCAAAGTGTTGGCCACTTGCAAGGAAAGAATACACAAGACCGGCTCAAATATAATCCCAATACTCAAGAGCTGCTACAAAACTATGCCTCCGTGTTGCGGCGTATGATGCAGACTCCTTCTCTTTGAGATCACTGTACATCTTCTCCTGTACGTGCTCTTTTGGTAATGTGTTCTTGCATACAGTGTAGCTAAAGTTATTCAATAATGAGACGATTTCAAGTGCTAACTCACTGTTTTTGTTAATTTCTATTGAGTAGTTGTTATCTGAGAAATGGCCATAGGAATCAAATAAGAGATTAAATATATTTGCAGCTGTCTGCTAAATGCCCTGATTAGGTATTATAGATATCGTGTGATCTCGTAGCATTTTATGGCTAGGGAGTTACCATGTTATATGTTATGCTTCCTACCCTTATATTCTTTTGATTTCTGGTTATATGCTTAACTAAAATTGTAAAATTCTCACTGAATATTGATAGTACCATAGTTGTTCGTCCAACTTTCTGCCTAATAATTCTGCTGCTCGGAGATGATAAGAGATTATGCAGCCTAAAGGCATTGTCCAGTACTCCTTTTTATTCCAGTCCTTCCTTTTTTCGTTAGTGTCAAAGAGATCCTTACCAACACGTATTTCCATGCATGCTTTCCTAAGCGAGTACTTTTTTTATCGTAATCCTTTTCTTTCCCCTTCACTAGGTTGGTTCTACTTTAGCCCGGTGACAAAGTGGAGATATTGCCTTCACAGAGGATTCTGATTTAATTTAGGCCGATGGAAAAGGAGCCTTGATTTTTTAGTACTCAATCAGTCATTGTTTCAGATTCTCCTTAGTTTCTGCAACCCATGATGTTGACTTCTTTACTTATCGATTTGGTTGGTGAGTTGATTAATTATATGTATGCATGGTTGAGAGATGTGTTTCTCTTTTGATGCTTTTTTGTTTGTACTATATTGATCTATGCTAGGTCTCTCCTTTCTATAATTAGATTATATGATGCATGTTAGATAGGCTAGCTGGATTAGGATTTTCGGTTTGCATGATTTCCTAATTATGTTGGTCATGATCTGATGTTAGTGAGTTTCTAGGAATTTAGGATGACCAGTAAGCTTATCTTTTTAATGCTTTGTTACTTTCTCGAGAGTAATTTCTCGAGATAGGAATGGTAGAGATAGGAATGGTACAGTTGTATAACCATGTGTGATATTATTGGTTAAAAATTTCTTCAGATGATGAAGATTGTGCTAGAGCGGACTTGGGCATAACCGAGTTGTTCGACACTTTGACCATGCATTCTCACTCCTGTTGAAGGTGAGGCCATGAAGGAATACTCTAGGATGTCGTACCTCTGAAACATGGCATATATGATCTCCATGTTTTAGGTGTGATTTCTGTAACAATGTCTTTTGAACATTTTTTCTTGTGTTAACCTAGCAATGATCTTCACGTACATACCAAATGGGTTGTTTACCTCACATACCAAATTAATTCATCATGCAGCTCTTCTTGTTTAATTTATTTGCAGGTCTCAAAGTCGATGATCCCTTTTCTTCTCAGGTCAGGCTACTATTTTAACCCCTCAAACCTGAGGTGTGCTACTAGCTCTTTCTAAATGTTTTAGTTTGAGTCTTTCTCGAGTATGATAGATTCTGAATTTTTGTGGTGCATGTATTCAGTTAAATCATTTTAACATCGACATTATCATTTTGTAATGAATCATGTATACATAATAAATTAAATTCTATGAACACAACTTAAAAAGGTATTAGAGTTATTAATAAGTTTACCCTTTTTATTTATAGGGTGAAAAGTTTTTAAAATGGCTACAACATTGTTACTCTACATATTCATGTCAAAAAATCCTATATGCAGCATGAGCTGTTGGTGATCAACATTGATCTATAATCGATTTGTTGGTTATAATCTCATTCTTAATGTCCTTTTAGATGATAATGAATATAGTTAATAAATACTTATTATTGGGGATATACTTTTCGGGTATACCCACTGTGACTCGCTGATTAGGGTGGCCCGCTTCGGGTTAGAGCTTTGCTTCACGGGCGACCCAGTCAGGGAGAGAAGATGGAAGCCCATCCAGCTACGGGAAGGCCCAGAAGACTTACCGACTTAGGCATGTATAGTTACTTGTAGTCTAGGATGTATTATGTAGACGACTCTGTATCGTAGCCGGATAGGTCTCTCCCGTAACCTATGCCGGACATCTATATAAGCCATCATAGGTACCAGCCTTTAGGGCACCCACAACTTACAACTTCAACTCGCATAGGCGAAACCTCTCTTGTAATCTATACTTCCAACTCTTCCGTACTACTGGATTGCTAGCAGGAGTAGGATCCGTCCAAAGCTGGCGGATTCCTACCTAGGTAAAACCTGGGTGCTCACTGTTCCCAAAATACCGTCTCCTCACACCCCATCTTTCCACATGCCTCGAGGACCCCCTCTAGGTGTACATGTCTTGAATCTGACGACAGTTGGTGCCCACCGTGGGGTAGGTGAGTTTCAGATCTACGTTTCAGGCGGAGTCAACGCGAATCGGAATCAGTGAGACTATCACTGTCGGCCAGGTCCTCTACGCTAGCGACGTGCCTCTCGTCCTTCTCGACGAGACTTGGATTCCGGCTAGGGAACCTGTGACCACCTACACAATCATGTCCTTTGGCGAGATTGATGTTCATCTCGGTTTCGCTGAACCTTCCCAACCCACCCAGTGGTGATGATAGAGGCAGAAGAATTTTTGGATCCACTTTTTCTACGGAGGCGGCAGAGTTCCGGATCCTAGAAAGCCCTAATCCCACCCAACCCGCACCTAAAGAGGAGATAGTGGAGAAGATCAGATCTAAAAAGGATCTCCCCAAGAAAGTCAAGCCTAAATAGGATATCCCCAAGGAGGTCGAATCTCAGGAGGATCTCCCCAAGGAGGTTGAATCTCAAGAAGATCAAAGCAGTAATAGCTCTGGATCCTGCTATGCCGATGCTGGAGCAGGAAAATCACTCCTGAGGCACACCGTGAAGATGATGATGAACAACGCCATAGTCAACACAAACGCAATTCTCGAGACCATAAGATGTTTTGTGGAAGCCAATATAGAAAGTCACAACTACCTCACAAAGCATGCGTCGCACTTCGTCAGATATGTTGGATCTGGATCCGGCTATGCCGATGCTGGAGATGACAACGACTCGGTGCTGGATGCAATAGGAACAAACACCAACTTACCAGGGTCATCAGAGGATTCCATTACGTCGGTAGAATTTTGAAAATTTTCTGTGGAAATCAAAGAGGAGATAAATTCCAAGGCCATAGAAGAAGGAGAAGCTATGGATCAAAGCCCTCGCAATAGCATTGATGAAGGATCCAGAGAAAACTCTCCTGAACCACGTGATGACATGGATATCAGGGATAATCTCGACATCCAGATGTCCAAGAGTACTGATAGAAGCTTGACTCCAGGAATTGGACCCAAAGCCGTCTTTGCTATAAGTGCCGTTAAGGCCAACATGGCAAAGAAGAAGAGGACTCCAGCTAAGGATCTTCCGGCTGAGGAGGTAATCGTCAAGTAGTGCAAAGAGGATTCAGATGGAGCTCTGATCCCTAACGAACCAAAAAGCACTCTGTTGGATGGACATGTGGTTACCCCAGGTGCCCGTAAAATTCTCAGAGACGCACTTACCACACCTATCCCGACAGTCGCAGATCTTACACCTGTGGAGTTAGAGGACAAGGCCCAAGCCCTAGAAGCGCATCACCAAGTACTCCTTGATGAAGCCACTCATATCCTTGAGGAGAAGCAACACATTGCAGCTATGGGACAACCTGATTCCCTGCAGCACCAGAAGAGCCGGAACGGCCCTGAGTTGGCTAATAAAAATCTAGAAGTTTACAAGACCCTTTTTGAAGGAGACATTGCTGCTAGAAAACCTTGGTTCGACAGCAAGGGAAACTGGGTGTATGGCATGCTAGTAGAAAATGCTGCTGTGGCCTGGGATAACCTGGCAAATAATCCTAGCCCAGATCAGGTCCGGCTATTTATGAAACTACTCACCAAGGGCCTAGAACAACAGAAGGTCACCATGTCTGGCAGCGAAAAGCTGGTCTCCAAATCCGACCAATGCTGCATGGACACTGGTCAACATCAAGATGTAAGGCCCCGATGGGAGCCGGAACGACGCGACATTCCGACCCTCAGGAAGACAATTATTCAAGAAAAGGATCTTCAGGACAGTGGCACAGACCCGCACGAAGCTGGAACAACATCACCCCAGTCATAGAGTGCGGTGACCCATCATACAACTGCATGATGTAGTACACTATAGTCGTTGACATAACACCAATGAAACACCATTCACTAGTATTACATCCCTCAGAGTGGTACAACAGAAACACAACAGGTCCAAGACATGACTATAGATTACAACTCGACTTTTTACAAAAGATCTAGAGAACACTCTAGGTTAAAGAGGAAGAAAACACTTCTTACAAAGAAGAACCATAAATAATAACTCAGAACTATCTGGCTAATAAGACTAGCATCTAAACTATCTGGCTTGCAATTGCTGCTAATGCAATGCTCTACAGAAGTAGGTTTTATGGCTAGAGTATCTACTCCTATCTAATCAGTAACTTCGTCTTCACTTCAGTTGATGTATAGGTTGACTTCATTGATTTTATTGAAGAATTTGAGCTATCGATGATGGTTTTTTGAGCATAAGTTGGTTTTGACATCGTCTTCAATGGCTTAGAACCTAGCAAGGGTTAAGAAGGTACGGTTGAGTACAGGCGTACTCAGCAAGTTCACTAAAAAGAAGTGTATGATGCACTATCTCTACAGCCACAAACCAAAGGTCGTAGGCAATGCAGATTTTTGTAAACATTTCTTCAAAGGTTGCTTTTATTCTGAAAACTATGTCCGGCAGCCTTCACAGGTTGACCGGAATTTTTGTGGAGTTCCTTTCCTGCCGCGTTCGTAGATCCTTCCCAGAATAGAGAGTAACATGTCACGGTTCTTACACTCTGCAGATGTGCATTACTTTACCCATGAGAGACCTTAGCTTTGTTGCACATCCAAGTCATGAGCTTGTCCACACTTTCTTGGTATGGGGCCCAGTCTAAGATCCAAGCCAATCACTGCCCCTCTCCATGACCCCACATGAAGACACGACCTCCCCAAGTAGATATACCTCCATTAACCCCCATACAGGCAGATATAACCCTAGCAACCCCTTGGAGACTCAAGTGAGTAGAAGGCGTGTCTTCCACGATGAAATTCTCGGCTCGGCCATGGCCGATGAAAAACTTTTTTTTCCCAGTTTCGTGGCCCTCTACTATGACCGATCTGCTAAAAACATGGAGGAAGCTCGGCCAGCGCGTGGCAGAAGCAAGATTTTCGTTTCCTCGCGCGATGTTGATTCGCCGAAGTCTTTTGAGGCGTGTGGGTCCCGGACGTCAGTGTCTCTAGCGGAACATACTTTTCGGTCGCGCCTCCTTGATTTGAACTTGATAACGTTGCTCGTGGCGTTTGCTGTTTAGTCAGGCTGCTAGGTCCCACATGTTAGCCTCTCATTAGAAGGATCGTGTGTATGATGGAATTTTTTTCCTTCGCTCGCGCTACCCTGTTCTGACGTTGATAGCACTGCTCGATGCATCTACCGTCTAATCAACCTCTTAGGACCCACATGTCATCCTCTTATTAGAAGAAACGTGTGTATGATGGAATTTTTTCCTTCGCTGACGCTACCCTGTTCCGAAGTTGATAGTGATGCTCGAGACATCTACCGTTTAACCAACCTCCTGAGCCCCACATGTCATCCTCTAATTAGAAGAAACGTGTGTATGATGGATTTTTTTCCTTCGCTCGCGCTACCCTGCTCCGAACATGATAGCGATGTTCAATGCATCTACTGTTTAATCACGCTGCTAGGCCCCACATGTCATCCTCTCATTAGAAGAAACATGTGTATGATGGATTTTATACCCTCTGTCGCGCCTTCGTGTTCCGAACTTGATAGCGGTGCTTGCTGCTTCAACCGTTTATCCAGGCTGGTGGGCCCGACATGTCAGCCTCCTCTGTGTAGGAAATATGTGCATGCTAGACTTTTTTTCTTCTCTCGCGCCTCCCTGTTTGGAACTTGGCAACGTTGCTTGATACAGGACCTGTATAATGTCTTCCTGCTGGGTCCACATGTCAGCTGCCTATGTAGAGGAAACGTGTGTATGTTGGACTTTTTTTTGGTCACGTCCGCCGGTTTGACCATGGTAACGTTGTTCCATGCGGCAGGCGTGTATGGTCTTGCTGCTAGGGCCCACGTGTCAGCCTCTCTCGACAAGAGACGTGTCGATCTTTGTCTTCTTTTTTCCGGTCGTGACTGTTGTACAAGTACTTTTTAAACACGCTCGTTAAACTTTATCTCTTGTATGTAAGGTTGATGGGTGCTAGCTGTAGGTAGGTGGGTCAGCCATATCAGCCTCTCAGTACAAAAATATTGCTATAGATAAACTTCATACCTTGCCACTACACAAGAATTTTTTATACTTTTATAAAACATAAAAAATGTATACTAACATCATATATAACTTATTTATTTTTCTTTTTAATAAACTGCTTGTCCATCTGCTACGCGTGATTGCTAGCAGCTCAACTAAAAAATGATAAGTATAAATAATGTAGTAGGTAGTATTTAAAAAACATGGATACACGGAGTTTTTTAGGGGTGGGTAGACGGTGCCCAAAAAAGGCCGAACTGAAGGAAAATTGGCCAAGCAGGGATTGATGGGCTATTTTTCATGGGCTCTCACCCAATCTAACTAGACTATTTGCACGGCCGAATGACCCAAAACATGGCCGAGTTAGAAGGTCTTGGGCTATAATAAGGTCGGATGGGCTAATTTCTTGGGCTCAATAGTTAAAATCCCAAGGTACGTCCTGGGGCTTGGCCGGGTTCGAAACAAAGCCGTCAATAAGGGAAAAATGTATAAAATATGAGCGCCTAGATCCTAGGCGCCTGAGAACTTGTTATGTTAAGGTGCTGCCGTAACCCTACTAATTGTGCTAATACTCAGTTGTAACCTAGTAGTTGCAACTCATTAAATTCCTAGTTACAAGCTAGTTGCAACAAATGTGTAACCTTCACCTTGCACAAATCGCGAGGTAAATCCAATGACGAGAGAGGTGACTCTTGAGAACTGGAAAATCCAATAAAATATTCACAGATATTTCTGTGAAAATTATGGACAAACACCCCACGCCTACCAAAACTTTCCGCCAAGACCCCAAACTTTCCTAAGACCACCCTTAATCGAGCGACCAGCCCCCGTGTCTTCAAATTTTGCACCGTTATTATGGGAGATTCACCGAATTAGAATTAGGCCGCAAACTTCTCCGCGTCTTAAAAAAACTTCTCGATGCTTTTCTATCAATAGTGCCAGCCTACCACCATTGGCAGCGCCGTTCTTCACGAGACGCATCGGCCGGCGGTCAGCTGAGCGATCCCCATGCTTCGCCTGCTAGATTGAGGCACTGGATATTATTATTGCCTTTGGTTTGTTCTCCACCTCTCCTAGAAATAGTTAAAGCTTCTGACCATCTAGATTTACAAGGTGCTTGCAGATTTGGGTAGGTACGTTCTTTAGGTAAATCTATAGTAATGATCTAGACAGAAGAGTTCGAAGCCATCTTTAAAAGGACTTGGTAGAGATCCTGTGCAAGATTTTAACCTGATATATTCCCCATCTTTCTTTGATACGATGGAGTATTTGGCTGTTGATGTACCTGATGAGGAAGTACTTAGAGGTAGAGTATAGCATAGATGGATGTACCCTATAGAACGTCGACTTCCCATTTCCAAGGAGCAAGAAGATATCCGTAAACAATTTGATAAGTGAGTGTTATGCAAAGATATCTTCACATATACGACTGTAGAAAAGTTAGATATATTTAGATGTCTAACTTGGCTATTTGTAGGTTCTTCGCAGAAATAAAAGTACCAACTAATTTCATTCCACCAATAAAAAGACCGGATGGACTAAGATCTAAGGATCATGTAAGACGATCAAATTGCACTATGAATTGTCTATGAATTGTCTAGATGGGGTAACCTCTTGTCTATTTTGTAACGCTAGATTTCGGAGTTTGAATTTTTGGCCCTTATCTATGGTCTTGATATGAGTATAACAACAAGTTCAGCTTGCATTTCCAATGGTGTCTGCCATAGCGCTGATGTACCTTCTGTGGAGACTGATGCAGCTGGAGGTTGTCCTGATGAACCTGCACTGGATTGCGTCTAGATTCGAAATCCTGCACTTGACATTGTCATCCCAAGGAAAAGAAGGTTGTGGATCTGGTAATAACGCCTTCCATAGAACAAGATGCTGGAGGTCATGATTTCCAATGGCAATCCCTACCATTCTATGACTTGTACGAGTAGTTATCGTAATTTAATTGAATTGCATGTCCCTCTCGATCAATGAAAATGGCATATCTTTTGCCTTGTCTCAAAACTAAATAAATATTTGCATGTCTCCTTGTGTTAGTCGATGCAAAGAAGATACTATTTTCTGTTCAAGTCATGTGAAAAATTATGTTTGTATGTAGAGACATAAATGCGGATTGGGTGACAAAATCAGCATAAAATTGCCTGATCAATAACACAAGCATAATGGCATTGCAAGAAAAGGAGCAGAACCATCTTTTCACCGTGCTTGTGAAAAGGAGATGAGCCAGGAACCACGCCTGCAAGTGGCAAAGGCCAATTCTCGTGCATCTCAGCTAGCATTGGTTTATCATTGTTAATACTTAAGCATCCGAATATTATGATTACATACTAGGAGTAGTTCTAGTTCCACACTACAGTTCAACAGGAAAAAGTGTGAGAAATGCGTAAGGGAGCTCCATAATACAGATTCCAGAAAAAAGCATACAAATCATAAGAAAGAAAGCTCCGCATCACAGTTCACCACCTTCAGGTGCAACCGTTTCTATAGATTGTAAACCCAAATCACCGCCTCCTTCAGGTGCCACGATAATTTTGGGAGCGGGATCAACAGCACCAACAGCAGCGCCAGTACCGGTAGCATGAGTCTCCACAATAGGTGAACTATCGAGCACCACAATGTCCTCTGAAGGCTCTTCACTTCCAGCTCCAGCCGCAAAAGTCTCCATGGATGGTAAAACCAATCCACCACCTCCATCATCTGGCACGATGATGGTAGGTGCAGGCTCATCAGTACCAGCTGCAGCTGCAACTGCATCAGTCTCCACAGAAGGTAAACAAGGAGGCGTCTTAGGTGTAGCGATCTAACATCCATTTTGTACTTCGTCATCAGGAAACTGAGAGTTTTTTTCAACTCTGTGCTTCTGCGGTTACAAGATAAATAGAGATTACAGCGAAAGCATCTACGCGGGACAACAAGAACATATGTCATTCTATTGATTGGCCTTGTCATCTGGGATTGCAGAAGTCACAGGGTTGGAACCTATTTCATCGATAATCCTATTTTTCACTCCTTCCCCTATCTCCTTCTGTAGCAAGTTGTAATATTGATTACATGATGTTGATTGACAAATATATGCAAATGTTCAAAAATTTGCGCTGTCAAACTACCAACTTCGAACAAATCCCCACTCTTCTTTGTTACGGGATCTAGCCCAGAAAACAAGCTTCTATGCAATCCGAGTCTACAAAAAAGGATGCATACCCGAGATAAGAACTACTCTACACATGACAATGCTGCGTAATCAACAATAAAAATTTAACCGCATCATCAACTCTATCATGTAAGTTCAGAGTGAATCCAGATACACTCGTTTCACATAAGCTAAAACATCTTATATTATGAAACAGAGGGAATAAGTACGTGTGTTGTAGTATTTCACAAACCACCATTGCTGCCGCGGGACAGAGATGACGGATGCTCCACCGCCCTACAGAAGGTTGCCGCGCTGATCTCGCCGCCACCTGTCGAGGACGGAGCCGAGGAGCTTGTCAACAACAATATGGAGCGAGAGGCCAGGGGACAGTAGTGGAATGGAAGAAGGGACTGGGTAAAAGAGGCTGTGTGTGCATGGGGGGAGGCCAGTGAGGGAGTTAAATCCAGCTTGTCTCGAAAGGAACGCGTTGCCACGTGCACTGGCATGTGCAAAACTCCCTCCTTGTCTCTTCTGCGACAACTACTGACAGTAGTACTTCAGCTAGCTTCATCGAGTTCTCTGGTACTCCTACTAGTAGACCTTTACTACTACTAGGAAGACAAGTGATACGTCCATTTTGCATCACTATTTTATATCATAACTTACTGTTATTCATTGATATATTTCATATTAAGAGATGATACTTATGTTATTTCATATATTTTTGTATGATTGATGACTTTTGGAGGATGAACCACTAGAGTCAAGATTCTGATGGAAAAAGCACTGTCTAGATGCAATATTTGCGAAGATCAGAAAATCCTAGAAAATATGCGGAAATTCCTATTTTTCCAGAAGATGAAGAATGCCAGAAGGGGAAGTGGAGATGAGCCATAGGGGGCCCACACCACCCCCTGGCGCTGGTCCCCCTGGGCCGCGCCACCAGGTGGTGTGGCTACCCTGGACCACCTCTGGCATCGCCCTTTGGTGTATATAATCCCCTCGAAACCCTAAAGTTCAGGGAGCGACCATAGAAAGTTTCCGCCGCCTCTGCGGGGCAGAAACTACAAAGAGAGAAAGAGCTCTCCGGCAGGCAGAAATCTGCTAGGGAAATTCCTTCGCGGAGAGGGGAGATTGTCCCCATCAACACCGTCATCAAGCTAGACTTCTTCGGGATCATCATCATCATCATCTCCACCATCATCTCCACCAGCACCATCACCACCACTTTGTACCGCTATAACAATTGGGTTGAATCTTGCATAGTTCTTAGGGGAAACTTTCCCGGTGTTGATTACTTGTTGTAGTTGATGCTATTGAGTCGAACCATTGAATTATTGTTCATGTTCAGATTGTTACTTATCATTATTTCATCTCTGATCTTGATCCATATGATGTCTCGTGAGTAGTTCGTTTAGTTCTTGAGGACATGGGAGAAGTCATGTTGTTAGTAGTGGAATAGTGTTGAGAAAGATTTAATGGTTTGATACTTAAGTTGTGGTGCTATTATTCTGGTGGTGTCATGTGAACGTCGACTACATGATACTTCACCTTTATGGGCCTAGGGGAATGCATTGTGTATTTTGCTACTAATCGTGGGGTTGCCGGAGTGACAGAAACCCGAACCCTCGTTAGGAAACCTTTGCATAAGGGTGTGTAGGATCCCAGAGTTTAAGGCTGTGGTTAGGTTTTTATCTTAATTACTTTCTTGTAGTTGCGGATGCTTGCAAGGTGTATAATCTAAAATATGTATTAGTCCTAGGAAGGTCAGTAATATTAGCATAGGTTCACACACACAACACTTATCCAACTAGAGAAGATTAATCAACTATATGAAGCGAAATCACTTGACAATAATCCCATGTGTCCTCGAGAACGTTTGGTCATCTTAAGTAATACAATCGGCTTGTCCTTTGATTAAAAAAGGATTGGGCCACTTGCTGCAATTATTATTATTGTCTTTTATTTACTCGCACTCTATTTATCTGCATTATCAAAAACCCCTAAAAATCCATTTTGCTAAGTATTTGTAGAGAATTCCTGATCCTAACAACTTGTCAACACCTTCTGCTCCTCATTGGGTTCGACACTCTTACTTATCAAAAATACTACGATACACCCCTATACTTTGGGTCATCAAGACTATTTTATGGCACCGTTGCCGGGGAGTGAAGCGCTATTTAAGAGTGGAACTGGTAACGGAAACTTCTACTGTGAGTATTGTTTATTTTTGTTTGTTACTTTATTTCAATATGGATAATTCACTTAGTTTCTTATTTCGGAATGCTACTACCACTGCTAAGGTAGTAGATGAACCACCACCTGGTACAATTGATCCTTTTAAAATACCTACAAAAATTGTTGATCTTGTTATGGATAACTACTATTTTGGACATGGAACTGTCCATCCCGGTGATCATTTGCTTTTTATACACGAATTATGCGGATTGTTCAAGTGTGCAGGTATTACAACAGATCAAGTCAAGAAAAATTTATTCTCCGTATCATTGAAAGGCAGAGCTAAGGAATGGTATAAGCTGCTTAAGAATGGCCAATCTCTTGAATGGGAGGAAATTGTACCTCTCTTTTATTCCAAATTTTATCCTCCTAGTGAGATTCATAAAGATTAGAATCAAATATATAACTTTTGGCCTCGTGATGGAGAGAGTACCACCCAAGCTTGGGGGAGACTGAAGTTACTAATGCTCAAATGTCCTATTCATGAGCTCCCTAATAATATTATTATCAATAACTTTTATGCAAAGCTTTCTCGTCATGATAAGGATTTATTGGATGCTTCTTGTGCTGGATCATTTACACGTATGCAAGAAGAAGCTAAATGGGATCTTCTAGACCGTATTCAAGACAATGCTGGAGCATGGGATAATGATAAAGGAAGAAAGTCAGGTATGAATTATGATTATGAATGAATTAAATCTTTTATGGGAACTGATGACTTTCATAATATTAGTACTGCTTATGGTCTTGATTCTCAAAGTATTGCAAATTGTTTTAAGGCCTTTGCCTCTTATATTGAAATTCCTAAAAAGAAATGTAACAAGTATCATGATCCATATAAAGATAGTGTTAATTGTGTTCCTGCTAGAAATACTGAAGTTTATACTATTGATCATATTTTACATGAATCTTATATCGAGAAAATACCTTTTCCTGTTAAGGTAAATGAACATTCTATGATAGCTAGTATGGTTAACAAAAGTACAAAGAAAGCCGTGGAATCTGATGAAAAAATAGATGTTGAACCTGCAGTAGCAAATTTGAAAGACCTTGTCACTAAACATGTAGAAGATGGACACATTATCCTTTGTAAGGATACTTCTAATATTGTTTCACATCCTAGTAGAACTAGGAGAGCTAGTGTCCCTATGTTTTCTGTCAGAATAAGTGATGACTGTTAGTATGGTTCATGTGATGGTTATATCGTTAAATTTATTCATGATGCTGAAAGTTATTTTGGGAGAGGGAAGAATGTTTTTATGCATCTCAATAATATTAAGTTTCCTTGCTTTATGCTGAAAGTCTTTATGTTGCACTTGTTTTGCCTTCCTATGCTAGTAGCTTCTTGTTTCAATAATTTATTTTCTTACAAAATTCCCTTGCATAGGAAGTGGGCTAGACTTAAATATGTGTATATTTGCTTCTTGATGCTCTCTTTTACTTCAATTCATATTCTTATGTGAGGATCATTGAAATTATCAAGCCTATCTTAATGGCTATAAAGAAAGAGCTTTTTGGGAGATAACCCATTATATTTTTGCTTTCAGTTTATTTTTGTTTATTTGAGTCTTGGAAGTTATTGCTTTTGTAATAACCACTCTTTATCCTTTTTTTTGTTTTTCGTGTCAAGATTAGCCTCTAATGAGAGAGACGTAAGATTTGGGGAAGTTGCTGTCCCGAAACAGGTTTTTGTGCTTCACTGTAAAAAATCGTGAAAACTCCCAGAACGTTGTACTGATCTGTTATTTTTTGTGTGCATGCCCGAGGTTATTTTTTAACTTTCATTAGTTTTGCACTTTTTTATTTGAGCAACAGAAGATTTTCTAAAAAAATGATCTTTACCTGCTAGTCTGTTTTGACAGATTTCTGCCATTTTTGCATTTGCCTCTTAAATCGATTTCCTTTTTGAATTCTTTTGGGCTTTCGAAAGGATTTGCTACAGTAGCTTATGTTTTGATGGATTTCAGTTGAAATTGAACCCAAAAGGTTTATTATCTTGCATGCACTAATGTTGCTAATTAAGATTGTGTGAATTTTTGTATGAAAGGATTTTTCAAGTGATTAGGAGAGAATGATGTAATGAGATGAAGAATGGTCAAAATACTCTAACATTATGTTTTTGAAGATTCTTATAATGAATATATTGATGTAATTCAAGTGGTGACTCCGGAAGAATATATTAAAGACCAAATTCAGAAACCTATAGAGTCTGTTTTCGAATAGGTAACAATTCTGGTAAGAAAAGGTCCGCGGAAGATTTTTCAATTTATATTTTTGCATTTTTTATCTAACATGGAAGATAATGAGTCCAAAAAGGGACAGAAACGGAGTCCTGGGGGCTCACACCACCTCGTGGTGTGGGCCCACCTGGTCGTGCCACCAGGGGGTGTGGCCACCCCGGAGGCCATCTCTGACCTGTTTTCTCCTAGTACCTTCCTTTTGTTGTTAAACTTTGTAATATATAATCCCCCGGATCCCCCGAGGTCCGTATATCGTGTTCTCGTCGTGTTTTCATTTCGATATGTTTCTAACATGCAGATTCTCAGTTTTGGAGCCACAATGTCTTCCTCTGGATCACCTAAGGAGGATTCCTCCGTGGACATCATCAACCTGTACATGTATGAGTTGAAGATTCACCCCAAGGAGTTGTTGCTCAAAGATGGGGAGGTATAGATAAAAGAGGTTCAGGGCCCTAAAGGAGAAGGTAATCTGGAGGATAGGACGGAAGCACTAGAGCAAGAAGTCTTTAGGTACAAGAAGATGGCAGAACGCGAAGTGGATATCATCCATAAGATAAGTTCAGAACTCATCGCCGAGCACAAGGAGACTTCTGAGCTTAGGGATGAAATTCTCTCACTCCATCGAACAACCAACCAACTACAAGCTAAGCTCTACGACATGCAAAATCAAAACTATGAGTATGAGGCTAGGTTTAAACACATAAGTTCTGCTGCTAGTTTCGGGATATTGGAAACCAAGATGTCCTTTGTTGATGGGGAGCCTTTACCTTGGATGTCGGATGATGACGAGAGAACACCACCACCTCCGAAGGAGTAATTCGCCATCAGGTTTTGGCATCCCCTTGGTTTGTTCCAAGCTTGGGGGAGTGCCACGGTATCACATCATTATCTTTCATCTTTTTACCTTTTTAGTAGAGTCATATCATGAATAGATAAGTTATCATATAGGATAGTTTGCATTGTGGAAGTATCTCTCCTCTAGTTAGTTATCTATGTATCCCTTGGTGTGACCTACCGTTATGGAATATTAATGAGAAGTTCTATCATTTACTTTTTGCACATCTTATTTAGTTTGTAATTTCTGTTATATGATTGATCTTGTTGTTAGTATTGGTATCACTTTGGGATCATTAAGTAAATTTAGTTGGTTTTGGAAAACCTAGCTCTAGTCATTAGCAACTCTATTTGAGGATTGAATGGAAAAGAGAAAAGTACTTTTAGAAATATAATTTCATTATCTTTCTTTCTTGTTTGGCTCATAAGCTTAATATTCTCTGGCTAAGATCTTTTGTGTTTCTAAGGAAGATTGCATGATTGTTTCTATCGCTTGTATGATTGTTTGTTTCCTTCAATTCTTATGCTTGCTACCCAGTCTTGCTAGAAAAAACCTGTACTGAGAGGAAATGCTTCTCGTGCATCCAATCCTTGAACTAAAACCTATGCCATTTGTGTCCACCATATCTACCTATTAGCATTATTGCTATTCCAAGTAAATTCTTGAGTTTTATCTATCTTCCAAATTAAACTTGTTATGTGAAAATTAGTGATTAAAGCTCTCACAAACTTGATGGCACACATTATTTTCTTGTACTTAATAAACTTGAACCATTGTGCCCATCTATGTTGCTTATATGCTTGCACTTTATAAGTTGGGAGTTAGCAGAACCATGTTACCATGGGGAACACTTTCAACATTGCACTTATTATTTAGTTGATATCATGTTCTTTTGTTTATGGATCCCGGTGGTGTGAAATAAAAGGGGAGCTTGTAAGCTCATGGAGTTTGTATGTGTGTTAGAGAAATGCCTGGGCGGCTAGCCTAAGCCATGCCTAATCATGGTGGAAACTTGCAGCATAACCATAGTGAGCATTCTATGAAGCATCCTCAATAAAAACCTATGCAAATAGCAAATAAAAAGATCGATGAGATGCTCATTGTCTGTTTCCTTGTCATTTTGATATGGGATAGCTCATGTTTCATGGGGCAAGGGGTACCCTGTTGGCGGTTCTCCATGATACACATGTACCTACAATGACAAGAACTTACTTGTGACTAAAGTTGAGTAGCATGAGGTTCGGTACTCGTAAGCCAGGGGCATGAGATTTTCAACTTAGAACTTGTGAATCATATCCTCATATTTGTGTCACTTTAACCTTAATCACATCAAGATGCTTATGATAGGGGCAATGAGAGCTGAAAGCTAATAAGTACCATAATTTTTGGAAGCTCTTTATGAAACTTGAAATCCCTGCTTCCCTCTGTGAAGGGCCTATCTTTTACTCTTTAGTTGAGTCAGTAAACCTATTGCCTTCTATCTCAAGCAAGCATTTGAGTTGTTGTGATTCAATCATTCATATGATGATTTATTCAATCATGTTTCTTATGTTCCTTGTTTTGCACACTACTCTTATCTGAGTGAATATTACTTTGAAAGCTATCATTGAAAACCCCATTTTGTTTAACTCCTACAATTTGTTAACCGTTCTGTGACCAAGAACAAAGTTTTCCATTACCAATTATGATTTACTTTGTGTATCTTTATTGTGTTTCCCTTACTCATTGCAAGTTAAGTTATATAATAGTGAGTTGTTTTCTATTACGATTTGTGTATTGATGAATGTGATGCTTCTTGTCTGTATTCTCTTTATCGACATTTCACTCCATAAACCCGTGGTCATGTTTATTGAGCTCAGTTTTCGCTTGGGGACAAGCGAGGTCTAAACTTGGGGGGAGTTGATACGTCCATTTTGCATCACTATTTTATATCATAACTTACTGTTATTCATTGTTATATTTCATATTAAGAGATGATACATATGTTATTTCATCTATTTTTGCATGATTGATGACTTTTGGAGGATGAACCACTGGAGTCAGGATTCTGATGGAAAAAGCACTATCCATATGCAATATTTGCGAAGATCAGAAAATCCCAGAAAATATACAGAAATTCCTATTTTTCCAGAAGATGAAGAATGCTAGAAGGGGAAGTGGAGATGGGAGACAGGGGGCCCACACCACCCCTCACGTGGGTCCCCTAGGGCCGCACCACCAGGTGGTGTGGCCACCCTGGCCCACCTCTAGCATCACCCTTTGGCATATATAATCCCCTCGAAACCCTAAGACTCGGGGGGCGACCATAGAAAGGTTCTGCCGCCTCTGTGGGGCAGAAACTACAGAGAGAGAAAGAGCTCTCCGGCAGGCAAAAATCTACCGAGGAAATTCCTTCCTGGAGAGGGGAGATCATCGCCATCAAAACCGTCATCAAGCTAGACTTCATTGGGATCATCATCATCTCCACCAGCACCATCACCAGCACTTCGTACCGCTGTAACAATTGGGTTGAATCTTGCATAGTTCTTAGGGGAAACTTTCCCGGTGTTGATTACTTGTTGTAGTTGATGCTATTGACTGGAACCATTGAATTATTGTTCATGTTCAGATTGTTACTTATCATTATTTGATCTCTGATCTTGATCCATCTGATGTCTCGTGAGTAGCTCGTTTAGTTCTTGAGGACATGGGAGAAGTCATGTTGTTAGTAGTGGAATTGTGTTGAGAAAGATTTAATGGTTTGATACTTAAGTTGTGGTACTATTCTTCTAGTGGTGTCATGTGAATGTCGACTACATGATACTTCACATTTATGGGCCTAGGGGAATGCATTGTGTATTTGGCTACTAATCGTGGGGTTGCCGGAGTGATAGAAACCTAAACCCCCGTTAGGAAACCTTTGCATAAGGGAGTGTAGGATCTCAGAGTTTAAGGCTGTGGTTAGGTTTTTATCTCAATTACTTTCTTGTAGTTGCGGATGCTTGCAAGGGGTATAATCACAAGTATGTATTAGTCCTAGGAAGGTCAGTACATTAGCATAGGTTCACCCACACAACACTTATCCAAGTAGAGAAGATTAATCAACTATATGAAGTGAAAGCACTTGACAATAATCCCATGTGTCCTCGAGAATGTTTGGTAATCTTAAGTAATACAACCGGCTTGTACTTTGCTAAAGAAAGAATTGGGCCACTTGCTGCAATTATTATTATTGTCTTTTATTTACTCACACTCTATTTATCTGCATTATCAAAAACCCCTAAAAATCCGTTTGCTAAGTATTTACAGAGAATTCCTGATCCAAACCACTTGTCAACACCTTCTGCTCCTTGTTGAGTTCGACACTCTTACGTATCGAAAATACTACAATACACCCCCTATACTTGTGGGTCATCAACAAGCATTAAATGTTTAGAAGAAGAAAAAACTAGACTAGCACACCGTCGTACAGTATTGCCTTGTCAAATCACTAGCGATGCCATGATGAGCGACATGTTTTTACTGGTAAACTTGGAAACATCGTGTTCCTTCCACCGCGTGCAGTTTTTGAGCGAAGTACTTACCAACACGTCCAACTTAGGCTTACAGGACCCAAACTGCAGTGAAAAAGAAACAAAACTACGGAGCTGCAAGGAGTAATACTAATAGTACTACTATTATACAACATTCTGGAAGAAATTATGTACGGAATAGTAGTAGTAGAGTACAACTATACTCCTAAGAAGGTTCTTTTACAAGCTTGGTGAAATATACATACCGGAGAAACTATCTAGTGTACAAAGGGGTTTTTTGGTCATACGGAGTATTTTACAAGCCGGACCGGGTGCAAAACTAAATGCTGAGTACTCGTACATCAACTAAAAACCAGCTAAAAGAAAGAGTTCAACAGAAGGACGAGACCAAATGAGCTATCCTTGAACATGCTTATTCCACTCCAAGGCATTTGAGAAGCTTGGGATGAACCAAAATGGAGTCTCCGACCATGTCCAGCAAGTGTTGGTGTGGAAACCAACAGCCGCGTCACCATTCATACTGAAGCGACAAATTTCAGGACGCATCCTGTACTCGTAGCCAATTTCTTGGTGTGATGTGTAAACACAGTTCCTTCTTGTCAGATGTCCTGGCGGATCATTTGCATCGCCTACAGCAATGATAATCGGATTGTTCACGCCAAGGAAAAGAGAATATGATCCAAGGTCAGTAACCCTTTTCCATCGGTTAGCTGCAGTTAACTGGCTTATGTCCATCGAGCACACCATGCACTCAAACCTAGAAGCATAGGTGCGAATGGTGCGACTATAGTGAACAAAACTATTATCATCAGCAATTGCATTGCCCGAGACACCATATGTATAGACCAGAAGAAGTCTTGAACCATCGACAGATCTTGCTAACCACCACTTACCAGGATCATTCTCCTCATCGTCCTCAACAAACCCATGTGTTAGGTACAACACATCGCGTGGCGACAAGATAAGGATAGGACCTTCAAAGGGAAAGGAAATGTAACATGAAAATAATACTGATATTGATCTAACATTGTAGAAGTTGATACACAATACTATTTTCAAAAATCTTGATTATACTTAAGATGTTTGATTGCGTAAAAAAATGCCAACCTAGGTGGATGCTATGGAAATTCTATTTCTTTTCGAAATGGGGATATGCTATGGAAATTCTCCTAGAGACACGGTTTGATTCATAGGTTCAAATGAAATAGGAAATAATCCTATAGGATCTTGAATGTAAAGTTCATAGGGAAAAAAGCAAGGTTGGATCCTACAAGATTTAGGTGTCTTATATACCAAAGGAAAACCAACAAGGATTATTTCTAGGAGGTTTACTATCTTATCTTATCTTACCACTATATAGTGTATGAATAACTTTGAATATTGACTGTTGGATCAGGACTTGCGAATCCCAACATTGCGAGCCATTGGATCTTCTTTTCCATTCTAGATTCTACTTGAAGATTCTATTGATAGTCTTTAGCACAATGAACGCTATGCACAATCCTCAAAACACACTTCTCCATCATTCTAGAATCTTCTCCTTCATTTCTCAAGACCATGTTAATAAAATTTACAAGTACTAGTACCTAATAAACATTGACTTCTACATGATAGAAAATACAAGAACTAAATATGCCCCCATACTTTATAGATGTCGATCAAATTTCTAATTTTTTAAGCTTTACCTAGTATTATAATTCTATATAGTTATGATATGTCATATGTCTAGTATCTGAGTCTCACATAAATACTGCTAGTAGATACCATATTTTCCATGGATGTACTAGTACTAGGAGACAAGGTAATACTATCAGCAGAACTCAATCCTATGAATCAAATTACTTATATAAGAAAACTTAGTAAGGATTGCATTCCTCTAAAATTCCTAGGGAATTCGTACAAATCAAAGAGGCTAAAATTCCTGAAATGTAAGTGCAGAACCTTCGGTCGGTTCAAATCCCAACACTTGTGAATAACAATCTTGCGACGAGTGTACATGTTGACAAGGTCCCACGTGAAATCGGGCCCAACTGTGATGATCAAATATCCATCGCGGCCTGCTCGCTGCTCATCAGAACCATTTGGCATCACAACATCAGAGGAGAACCTGTCCAGCAGTGTTAGCTTGCACGGGTTACCTGCCACTTTGAAGCAGTCTTTGGATTCCCACGATCTCACCGTCGGGGGAGAATGAAGAACACATGGGAGGCCAAATGGATGAGAAGAAGGCGTAGTTCTGCTCTGTTTTGTTGATTGAAGAATATGTTTGGACGAACCGACGATGCTCGTGGCGGTGGTGGCGTCGCAATGGTTGATGAGTACTTGAAGAGGGCCTTTGGTGAACACCTTCTGAAACTGCTCAGGATCTTTACAGACCTTGCTCGATCTCACCATGGAAGGATGCTGCGGATGGTGTTTTGGGGGCTTTCTTTGGGGTGGGGTGGGGTGGGGGAGGGAGGGAAGATCGTTGGCATGAGCTGGCGGCCGGGGTGTGATGGAGAAGACAAAGGCTGATGATGCATAGTAGTACTGCAGAAGGTGGGCGAGTAGGGGTGGGGCTCTAATTGAGGCTAGTTGCACAAACCTCCAACAATTAGAGCCATAGTTGCAAAGATCTCCAACTGTTGAGCCATGGGTATGTAAGAAATAAAGTTAAGAGGGCTAATCGAGAATTTTGTGCTATATGCAGCATTTGTACCTAAAAGTAATTGTAGTAGTTTCTTGCAACTAGACTATCCTGATTATCTGGAGTTCCCTGCAATTTCGAATCCAATTGTTGGAGGTTTGTGCAATTTCCACCCTCCTCGTGTTCCGAGGAAGCTCTGTGACCCAATGTTTAAACAAAAAAAATGATTAAAGACAAACAAAAAAGAAAGACCATCTCTCATGGCTCGTTTGATTTGCAGGATTCTCAAAACATAAGAAGAGGAAACTACAGGAATTTGGATCAAGTATGTGTTTGAATCACAGGGAAACCAAAGCAATTATACCATGAGGTTGGAGTGGACAGAAATTTTCCTAAAAATAGAGGGCAAAGAATACATTGAAGGAATCTCAATTCCCATGTTTTTCCTATTCCTATATTTTTCCTGTCCTGCGTTCCAAACGGGGCATAATTCCTATATATTGGAATCCTATGAATCAAACATAATAGAGTTGGATTATTTCCTAAGGGACAAGATCCTTCACAAAACCTTTGAATTTTCTTTGAATCAAAGAAGGAATAAAAAAGGTTTCCTCTCTCAGGAAAAAAGGAACTCCACCTCTTGGATAAAAAATAGAACTCCGCCTCTTGGACAATTCACTTTGACGAGAGTAGCTACTAGAGTCTATGTCTAGTACTAGCTGTAGGGTTATTGGGGGGATAACCCCGGGTAGGATCATGCCGGGGTATAAAGGCTGAGTGAGCCGAGGTACAACACGGTCAAAGCAAGTGCTGGCCGGGTCACCTCAAGGCAGGCCGACTTACAGAGTAACCTGGCCCGTGGGGTAGCTCCCTAGCATTAACCCGGTCGGCATAAAATATATGCCGACCATGTTTTTCTGTGTATTACACAGGTACCCTTGTAGCCGGGTTAGCCATGTGCTAACCTGACTACCACTTGGCTTCCAAGAGAAGGAAGGAATCTCCCACTGGTCAAAAGGCGGCCTATGCTAGCTATATCGCGAGCGAAGCAAAGCAGAGGGAAGGACCAGTAGGGCAGGGCGACCAAGATGATGCGGATAGTGTCGGCTGATGTAGCCCGTGTCTAGTGACGCTTAAAGGCAAGGGTTACACAATGGGTTACGTGCAAAGTCCGGACGAGCCGTTAAAGAGAATAAATAAGCATCTAGCTTTAGCCGAGGGGTATATATTCTGGGAATATGCTACCACGTGTGCCCTAACATTGTAACCCGGGCTCCCCTATATAAGGAGCACCGGGGCCTCCATGGAGGGGGATCGATCATTTTCTCTGTCGAAGGTAGAACTCTAGAGCTAAGTTGTGGCGGGTAAGAGACATAGTCTCCTTCTCACGAATAGCTCGGGGAGCAGTTGTAACCACCATTAATAGAGGAAATACAAGAACATCAGTGCGTGGAATCACCACGTTTTCCCTCCCTGGATTCCCCTAGCACTCATTGGCCCCATCTTTAGCCTATCAATGGCATCTGCCGTGCCACCACCACGACAGTTGGTGCCCACCGTGGGGCTAGCAGTGCTAGCAGGGGTGAAAATCTAGACGGGAAGCATATCCAACACGGACGAGCGCGTCGTCTCCGGCCTGGTTCAAAGCTTTGGAGCGCCGGACTACGTCAACGACAATGCGGGGAGCTTTGGCAGGCATCCCCCTCCATGCAACGACGTCTTCATCAAGCTTGGCGCGCACAAGATCTACGTCGACATGGACGAGTCCTGCGTTCATCTGCGGCATGTCGTCGAGGGAGACGAACCGCCTCTCAGCGCTGCTCGCGGTGCGCGTATCACTCGCCCCGCTAGTAGCGTTGAGGTCATGATGGCCGCGCCAGACACGGGAGAGAGTAAGGACCCGACGCCAGAGACGGAAGTCACGCCAAAACAAGCAAGATCTAGGTTTCCTCCACTAGAGAGGCCAGAGAATGTACTCCAGCAAGCAATAGATAGCCTAGCAACGCCAATAGCTCCTGTGGTAGATCCGGCTCAGGCGCAAGCTGAGTTGGAGGAAACTAGGCAGAAGATGTTAGCTGGCGCGAAGAAAGTAGCGGAGTTACAGCAGTCCTTGAACATTACTTTGAGAGAGTATGCAAAGGAAAACAACTTAGATGAAGCGAGAATCCGAGGTAGAAACCTGGTTACTGAAATTGACAAGGAGTACGAGCCTAGGCCAGGTCAGACAGCCACAATAGTAACAGGAGGGCTGGAGAGGTACAGTACCCCGGCAAAGAACCTCAGGGCAGCAAACGCAGCTGCATCCGAGTTAGAGGGTCTAACCGGAGAGGCCTGGGAAAGGCAACAGGAGAGAGTGAACCACTTGATGAGGGTCGCTTGCCAGCAAAATGAGGAGATGAACAAGGCAAACCTGGCACCACCAGGAGCATCGCACGTGGTTCATTCGGCTAGAAATAACCCGACGAAGTCCGGCGCAGCCGCATCATCTCCGGGTCATAACCCTAGGAGATAAGAGGTAAACTCCAGGAGAAGAGACAAACAGATGGTCCCCTACGACCCAGTGAGAGCCGGAAAAGGCAAAGCAGTGCAAGATGATGAAGATCGCCACAGTACCAGCCAAGGTGAAGCTGGCCGAGGTAACCGTGACCAAGGCAATGCTGGTCAAGGGAACACCGCCAATGGCAATGCCAGACAACATGATCCGGCAGGAACAGGGCAAAACTTACCTTGACAGCAACAACAATACGTACCTCGGTAGGAGAGAAGTGTAGGTCAAGCAGCACAACAACAAAACGCTTGTCCGGATCAAGAGAGGTACAATGATGGTTATTCGGCGATGGTTAACGATGGATACCCTAGATCAGAGCACCATGTAATTGGATCAAGGCTGGGAAGCAGAAACTTACAGCCAGATGATGCAAGGCTGAAGCTGGACAAGATTTATAGGTCGGAGTTAATCGAGGTATAGGGCCCACCTGGCCTGGCATTCTTTGGGCCCCGGATCATGAGGAAGCCACCAGTTCCGAACTTTCAATTGTCCAGGGGAACAAGGACCTACGATGGTAGCATGAGACCGAAAGATTGGCTTATTGATTACGCAACGGCAGTCAAGATTGCAACTAGAAATTTGAGATGGGCAATGAGGTATGTGCCTCAAATGTTAGTGGGGCCAGCAAGAGTTTGGCTGAACAACTTGCCACCAAGGAGTGTTAACTACTGGCTGGACTTTGAGGAGTTATTCGTTAGCAACTTCTCAAGCGCTTACAAGAGGCCCAACAGGCCACAGACTCTGGCCTTATGCCGACAGAGACCGAATGAGCCAGACCGAGATTTCCTGACTCGGTGGTGCAATGTGCGAAACTCATGCGAGGAGGTAATTGTAGATATGAAGTATGTTGTGGCAAAGGCTGCAGCGAGATATGCCAACCACTTTGGCTGAGATGAGCCGAATCGCAGATTCGTATGCTTTGGGAGACCCAACTCAACCCTGGCTAATGTCAAGTGAGGTAAACGAGGAGTATTATAACCGAGATGGCTCCCGATCATCAAGGAGAAACAATTTACGAGGAAAGAGAAGGGACGAATGTCCGGATTACAGGAATAACTCGTAGCAGGTGGTAGTGGTGGAACGAGATCAGCTCAATGCCGGTGCTAGCCAGCGCTAGAAAACTAGAAGGCAAAACTGGCAACCGAAGAGTAAGGGGAAGAAGCCTTGGACCCAGGAGCAGAAAAAGCAATGGCAGGAGCGAAAGGATCGTCTGAGGTATACGTTCGAGTCTATGCTAGATCAACCTTGCAAATTTCATACGCCAAGTCCAAACAGCCCGGCGAATCATATGACCCAACAGTGTGAGTGGATGAGGAAGCTAGAACAGGGTAGTTCGGGGAATGGTCAGGAACCTCGGAACGAAGCACCTCGAAACGAAGCACCTCGGCAGCCATTACTCACTGGGGGAACCAACAACAACTTATGCTGCCTCCGTCACCACCGAGGTATGAAAATCAGGAAAGTAGGGATGCTGTGTATCAAGTAAACAATAACCAGCAGCAGGACCAAGGTTACCATGCAAACGAGGGACGAAACAAATATAGGGAACATCACCAAAGCTACGGTGTGTTTACCACGAAAGAAACTGATCGGAAAAGCTTGCAGCGCCGGCATATGGAGGTAAACGCGGTAATGCCATCAGTGGTGAGATATATGCCTTAGTCGGATCAGGAGATGACGTGGAGTATTAGGGATCACTCGAAGCTCATGCCTAGCCCAGGGACTTACGCACTAGTCCTCGATCCGACGTTCATCGGGCTGAACCTTAATGTGAGGTTTTCCAAGGTGCTGATAGATAATGGCAGTAGCATTAACATCATGTACAAGGATAGCATGCACAAGTTGGGATATCAGAGAATACGCTGCAAGCTACAAGGACCACCTTTCATGGCATGGTGTCGGGTATCTCCTGTGAGCCAATTGGTAAGGTCTGGGTTGATGTGCTGTTCGGTACAAGGGATAATTACCAGACTGAAAATTTAGAGTTCAAAGTGGTGAATCTGGAGAGCTCCTATCACGCATTACTCGGTAGGCCCGCATTGAACAAGTTCATGGTAAGTACTCACATCAGTTACTTAAAGATGAAACTGCCCGAGCCAGGGGGAGTGATAACCATATTAGGGGACTTCCGACGTTCGATCGAGTGCGCCTCTGCCGGATCTAACTTAGCCGAGTCACTCGTGATAGCTCAGGAGAAAAGGATAATCATGGAAGTGGCGACATTGGCTCTGTCCGCGCAGCAACATATGCTGACCCTGACCAATCCGCATGGAAGTGTGTCATTTCAAGCAACAAAGGATACCAAGAAAGTACCAATTGATGATTAGTTCCCAGAGTGCACCATAACCATTGGTGCCGGGTTAAGCAGCAAATAGGAAAGCGATCTCGTTAACTTCCTCCGTGAGAATCGGGATATCTTTGCTTGGTCCATACAGGATCTGCAAGGTGTGCCGAGGGAGTTGGCGAGCACTCTTTGAATGTGAGACCGGTGTGCAAAGCCAGTAAAGCAACCTCTCCGATGTTTCGCCAAGGACAGAAGAAAAGTCACTGGGGATGAGACAGCTAAGCTCCTTATAGCCGGATTTATCATGGAAGTACTCTATCCGGATTGGCTCTCTAATCCGGTGCTTGTGGAAAAGAAGAAAGTTGACCCGAATGTGGCTGTGGTATGGCGCATGTGCATTGATTACACGAACCTGAATAAGGCGTGTCCTCAAGACCCATTCCCACTGCCAAGGATAGATTAGGTCATAGATTCAACTGTGGGATGTGAGTTGTTGTCATTCATAGATGCATATTCTGGTTTCCACCAGATACCCCTGAACCCGGATGATCAAATAAAGACTGCATTTATTACCCCGTACGGGGCTTATTGCTATCGCACTATGCCGTTTGGATTACGTAATGCTGGAGCAACGTACCAGCGATGCATGCAAAAATGTTTGCATGACCAGATAGGTCAGAACGTCCAAGTGTATGTGGATGATGTGGTGATAAAAACTAAGGAAAGCAACACACTGCTTGATGATATCTGGCGGACATTCGCGAACCTAAGACAGTTCCGGATGAAGCTTAACCCAGAGAAATGCACCTTTGGCGTGCCTCCGGGGAAATTACTCGGTTTCCTAGTATCAAGTCGACGTATCAAAGCTAACCCGACAAAAATCCAGGCTATAGAAAGAATGGAACTGCCGAAATGCCTCAATGATGTGCAGAAGTTTACTGGCTGCCTGGCATCGTTGAGCCGGTTTGTATGTCGGCTAGGAGAGAAGGCCTTGCCCGTCTATCAGTTAATAAAAAAGGTAGACAAATTTACATGGACACCACAAGTGGATAGCGCATTTCGAGAATTAAAAAAGATGCTATCTACTGCACCAATCCTAGCCGCACCACTACCGAAGGAGCCAATGTTGCTCTATGTAGCCGCGACCAACCGAGTCGTAAGTGCAGTAATTGTAGTGGAGCGCGAAGAAGAAGGAAAGTCGGTGCAAAGGCTGGTGTACTATTTGAGTGAAGTGTTATCAGCTTCAAAACATAACTACCCTCACTATCAAAAGATGGCTTATGGCGTATATATGTCGGCCAAGAAACTCAAACACTATTTTGAAGAACATCCCATCAAAGTGATATGCGAGACACCCATATCAGAGATTATGAGTAACAAAGATGCGAGCGGCTGAATAGCAAAATGGGCAATTGAGCTGGCCCCATATGCACCACAGTTTGACAGAAGAGATGCGATCAAATCGCAGGCTATGGTAGAGTTATTTGTGGACTGGGCCGAGATGAAGTATGAACCACCTCTACCGGACTCTAATTACTGGCGAATGCACTTTGACGAATCAAACCTGAAAGAAGGGCTGGGCGCCAGAGTAGTGCTTACCTTGCCCAAGAAAGATCAATTCAAATATGTCCTCCAAATCCACTTCAGCGCCTCGAATAATGTTGCAGAATATGGGGCACTGGTGCATGGCCTCAAAGTGGAAAAATAAGTGGGGATACATCGGATACAGTGCTTTGGAGACTCGGATTCGGTGATGCAGCAAGTATCTGGCAACTAGGATGCCTTGGATGCCAACATGGCCCTTTATAGATTTCATGTGCAAAAGATAAGTCGATTCTGCGAAGGATGTGAATTCCATCACATACCTCAGATTGAAAATGAGGCAGCCGACGTACTGTCGAAGTTGGGCTCATCCCGACAACGAATCCCGCCAAACGTTGCTTTGGAGCACCTAAGAAAACCATCTATTACACCATCATCGGAGGCCGAATCAATTTATATCCCGGCACTCTCCGGGTTAGAAGCTACGCCAATGGAGATAGATTGGGGAGGCACCTTGGCAAACCCGGGGACTGCTTCGGCAAACCCAGGGACTGCCTCATCAAACCCGGGGACTGTTCACCCAGACCCGACAGGAGTTATGTCGGTGGACGCGATGGAAATTGACGAGGAACCTTTTCCTGTCCGAGCTATACCAGCTTGGGCCAAGCCGATATTTGACTTCCTGAAAGAGGGAACCTTGCCGGGTGATGAGGTACTCTCAAGGCAAATCTAGAGAAGAGTAAAGGCCTATACTATTATCATTGCCGAACTATACAAAAGAAGTGTAACAACAGTGCTGCAACGATGTGTTGACCCGGAGGAAGGACTTGATACACTCCGGGATATCCACCAAGGAGAATGTGGCCACCATGCATCCTCAAGGGCATTAGTGGCAAATGCTTTCCGGCATGGATTTTATTGGCCAAGTGCCTTGGAGCAAGCAGAGGATTTGGTGAGGAAATGTAATGGCTGCCAGAGATATGCCACGAAAATGCACCTGCCAATGCCGAAGCACAAAACTATTCCCATTACTTGGCCATTTGTTGTATGGTGCCTAGATATGGTAGGACCATTTAAGTCGACTAAAGGAGGAATGACCCATATCCTAGTGATGGTGGACAAATTTACCAAGTGGATTAAAGTAAAGCCAATCAAGAAATGTGATGGGGCAACAGCAGTAAAATTCCCCAAGGATATAATCTTAAGATATGGCTATCCTCACAGTATCATAACTGACAATGGCACTAATTTTGCCGAAGGAGCATTTGCGAGGTTCTGCCGAGAAAAGAAAATCCGGCTAGATGTAGCCTCCGTAGCCCACCCCGCATTGAACGGACAAGTGGAAAGATCCAATGGACTGGTGTTGTCCGGGATAAAACCCCGGCTCATAGAGCCGCTGCAAAGATCAGCGGGGTGCTGGATAGAAGAACTACCATTGGTACTGTGGAGTCTAACAGGCTATACGCCATTTTTTTGGTATATGGGGCAGAAGCTGCATTACCAGCCAACATAGAGCATGATTCGCCAAGGGTCACCCAATACACAGAAGCCGAAGTGCACGAAGCCCCACAAAATGATATTGATCTGCTAGAAGAAGCGAGAGAACTGGCCTTGTCTAGATCCGCCATATATCAGCAAAATCTCCAACGCTATCGTAGCCAAAAAGTAAACCCCCGAGTTTTCCGGGAAGGTGAACTGGTACTTCGGCTGGTGCAGCGCACCGCTGGCATGCATAAGTTACCCCCCCATGGGAAGGACCATTCATTGTAAGCAAGGCTTTGCACAATGATTCCTACTATCTTATTGATGCACAACCACAGGAGAAGAACAAGAAGGACAAGTCCGGAGAAGAATCTAAGCGACCATGGAATGTAGCACTACTTCGTCCCTTTTACATCTAGCAAAGAGGTGAATGTATCCGAGTTTCTCGTATGTTGGTATGTATGTCGGCAACGAGCTTACCAATGAAACTTCGGCACCCCAACAAAAACTCGAGGACTGCCATAATAACTATTTTTCTTGTTTATATGTTCTTTATATGTTAGCTGGCTTACAATACTTGTACCATAGCCGGATTAGTAGTGTGTGAGCACCAAAAACCCAACTCTTCAACTTTGCTGCCGTCCAACAAGAACCGGCTTCATGGCAAGCAAGAGAACAAGTATGGAATTGCAAAGCACATGAAAAACGACTAAGGGAAAGAACCTAAGCACGACGACATTTGTTATTCAGACTAACCCCTTGTTTACTTTATTCGTCTCTCACCGGATTATTTTTAGCTAATCTCAAAGTTTCAAGTATCGTTAAGTCAATTTTTTGAACCTCGGACTCGTAAGTCAAAAACTGAATCAAGGTGGACGCGAGCCGAGTCAAAAACTGGGGGAACAAGAAAGGGAAACTCGGGGACTTCGCCCACAATAATCCGACATTAAAAACTTAGTAGCAAAAAATGATAATTGTAGCGAAACTGAGCCACAATACTTAAATACATCTTCGCCCGGCATTCCGGGGATCTGACAAATTTGGTTAAGTGTTTTTATGCTCAAGGAGCAGGGGCAGAAGCCGAAACATCAGCCGGTGGTGGAGGTACTTTGGAGTTTGTGGGCAGGGCGCTAGCCTCGGCCTCATCCTCGGGGTTGGCCTCTCGATTCTCCCGATCTTCATCTTCATCTCCAAGTTTGGAGGCCTCGCCCTCGCTTCCCTCATCTTCCTCACCCTCAGAAGCATCATCAAATACATCAAGGTAGCTCGGCCCCTCGTTCCAAGCATGTCAGAAGGAGTACTGGATACGATTGTTAGCACAGGCTTTGCGACGCGCAACCCACGCCGGATCTTCGGTCCACTTTGATCCGGTGCGCATGCGGGTAAGCAGCCCCAAGTTTATTCCTTCGTACCACGAGAGGACGAACTACAACGCAATGTCAGCCCCGGATCGTGCAGCAGATTCTCACCACAAGTACAACTAAGTCTCACACTCCATCAATTTGGTGATAAGTGCCACATTTCCTTTGGGAGCGGGCTCACCAGGCCAGAGGGAGTTGAGCATCCTCATTGCGGCCGACATGATATCTGCATCGTAGTTCCTTACTAGCTCCATGCGAGCAGCAAGACTCACCAGCAGATCCTCTGTCTCGTAAGGGATTGACCTGGCAGCAGAACCTGTGGGAATACCACGTTGATCGGGAGATTGGGCCACGACAGCAGCAACAAGGGTGTCACCTTTTAGAAACTTACCTAAGAACAGAATAGAGGAAACAATGATCAAAAGCACTAAATCCGAAGAAAGTAAAATTGAGCAAGGGAAAGGAACTCACGGGTAATCTAGAAGAGGAGACACTGGAGCTTGGCATGAACTTTGGCACTGTTAGCCTAGATTTTCTTATATTCAGAGGTCACCGACGTAAGTTTTACGTCGCCTTCCTGCAATAGACCCTTGTCCTTGGAAATTTGCATCATCAGACGCTCCTTTTCCTCAGCAATCTCCTGGTCAGCCTTATCTAACTCGGATTTGTGGAGGTCCTTAAGCCTCTGGATTTCTGAGTAATCTCTGAGTCCTGAAGGTGCAACCGAGATATCTTGTCATCCTTCTTCTTCAGTTCATGTTGATGCTTGCCTGCTTGTTCGAGAAAATGTGTCATCATATCAGGAATAGGTACGCTGTCTTCAAGGGCAACTGTAGTAATATGTTAACCCGGCGGAGCCGAATTATAAATGTCTACCGAATCAAGGAAAGAGCACACAATGATCATGAGAACAAGACAAAATACCTTGGATTTCCTCCAGAGTTTTTCGCATGATAATATTCTCAGCCTCAACCTCGGCTGCATAATTGGAGTAACAAGTTAATACGGATCATGGATAACTCGGAGGAACGCAAGTAGAAAAGGACAAGTCTTGAGTACAGAAAGGTACCTTTCCTCTGGTGATCCTCTAAGAGCTTTCCATAACGGGCACGAACATCTTTGTAGGAGTACAGCAGGCACTGGAACTCAACAGTTCGGCGGTTAGTGGTAATCTAAAAACAAGGCAAGGTTAGTCCAAAGGGAAATTGAGAATAACTCGAAGTCTACAAGATCCAGGCCAAGTGGAACTTAACCCGGCTCTAGGTGTGTGGATATTCAAAGTCTACAAGATCCGGGCCAAGTGGAATTTAACCCGGCTCTAGGTGTGTGGATATTCGAAGTATCCAAGATCCGGGCCAAGTGGAACTTAACCAGGCTCTAGGTGTGTGTGGATATTCTAAGTCTACAAGATCCGGGCCAAGTAGAACTTAACCTGGCTCTAGGTGTGTGGATATTCGAAGTATCCAAGATCCGGGCCAAGTGGAACTTAACCCGACTCTAACTTTATCACGATTTGAAATTTCTAAGGACATAAACTAAATTCTCTAGGAGCATCCGACCGAATAACCAAGTTACTCCCTTAGAGGCTCGGGGACTAGGGGATATATCTATAAGCATTCATATGTATAAAGTACCATAGCACAAGAAAAGAGTTACCTCTATCATGTGGCTAGCCAAAGAAATGGCCTTGGTGGCAGAGTTCATCTGAGCGCTGAACTCCGCAGGGCCGAACTTCTCCGGCAGATCATCCTTAGGATCAATGAATTCCGTGTTGTTCCAGTTGTTCACATACTCAAGGAGCAGTGGGCTATAACTTTCACCGCTCGGAGAATGGCTCATCACCAAGCCTTTAGTATGGGCCTCTCGCCTCGCGGATTGAGCAGCTGCAGGACTGGTATGCAGGACCAGTTGCCTACTGCCCTCTGATCCGGCAGCGGGAGACTCGGAAGGAGCACCCTTGGCTGGACCGTCAGTTTTATTGAGCTTGCCGGATGATGTAGGACACTACAGAAGATCAGAGGTTGCTGCTCCGGATGACACCTGAGAAGATGGCTGAAAGATGTCCGCAATGGACATAGTAGATCCGGAGGCAGCTGATGGAGCCTTTCTCTTTGGAGGCTTGTTGGAGGATGTTGCTGCTGCTGCTGGCCTTGGTGCCGAAGCTGGTGCTGGAGCAGATGTTGCTTGTGCTTATGCTGGTACTGGTGGTGCTGGTGCTGCTAGTACTAATGCTGCTGGTTTAGAAGAGACTAGGGCAGAAGAAGAACTTGGTTGGGGCGGTGCCGATGAAACTGGCACCTCAGAACTAGGCGCTGGCATCAAAGAGGACGAGCTAGGATTATCCGGCATAGCCGTATCCCGGGCTTCCCCACTACCCCCCACGCCGACATTGCCCTCCTCGTGACGAGATGGGCTCCGATCAGACGCATCCGCGGAGTCCTCTTGAATAGGACTGAGCGGGCGAAGATCATCATCGCGGGGGGGGGGGGGGGGGGGAGGGAGAAGGAATGCTCCGGATCAGAGAGGCAATGCCGGAGCCGCACTAGGGAATGACCCTAGGAGCTCTAGAAAATAAAAAGAGCAGCAAGTCAAGAACAGAAAGAAAGAACAAATAAGAAGCAAAGGCAAAGACATAAATGGAAAAACCCAAGAGCAAACGCAGAAAGACTTACTCATCCGAGGTTGGAGGTGCCCGAGGTTTGTGTGCCCTCTGGACCATGCTCTTGGCCGCTGGCTTGGCCGAGGCTTTAACCCCGGACTTCTTCTGCCTCTTCTTGGGTGGTGGCGCCTCCGAAGCTGCGACCGAGGTAGCCGCACGCTTTTGGGAGGGAGCAGGGACCGGACCACTTGTGGAAAGGAGGGGGGACCTTGTGGACCTGACTGGACGGGTTAGCAGAAGATTCGAACATAAGCAGAAATGCGTAAGAGATGGGCACCGGATTAAGTACCTCAAGAACCTCAACATCCGAGTCATCGTCATCCGGCCAATCCCTTATAGAAGAGGCCTTACCTCGGTGAATCATGCTCTATGTTGGCTGGTAATCACTTCGGCTTCTGTGTATTGGGTGACCCTTGGCGAATCATGCTCTATGTTGGTTGGTAATACAGCTTCTGCCCCATATACTAGAAAAAATGGCGTAACCCGACCGGCATAAAATATATGCCGGCTATGTTTTTCTGTCTATTACACAGGTACCCTCATAGCCGGGTTAGCCATGTGCTAACCGGACTACCACTTGGCTTCCAAGAGAAGGAAGGAATCTCCCGCTGGTCAAAAGGTGGCCTATACTAGCTGTATCGTGAGCGAAGCAAAGCAGAGGGAAGGACCAGTGGGGCAGGGCCGACCAAGATGACGCGGTCAGTCTCGGCTAACGTAGCCTGTGTCAGGTGACGCTTCAAGGCAAGGGTTACGCAATGGGTTACGTTCAAAGTCCAGACGAGCTGTTAAAGACAATAAAGAAGCATCTAGCTTTAGTCGAGGGGCATATTCTAGGAATATGCTGCCACGTGTGTCCTAACATTGTAACCTGGGCTCCCCTATATAAGGAGCACCGGGGCCTCCATAGAGGGGGATCGATCATTTTCTCTATCGAAGGTTGAACTCTAGAGCTAAGTTGTGGGGGGTAAGAGACATAGTCTCCTTCTCACAAATATCTTGAGGAGCACTTGTAACCACCATTGATAGAGGAAATACAAGAACATCAGTGCGTGGAATCACCATGTTTTCCCTCCCTGGATTCTCCTAGCACTCATTGGCCCCATCTTTAGCCTATCGATGCCATCTGCCGTGCCACCACCACGACAAGGGTCCAATCGTAGCACATTATTACTAGTAGTATACTAGTACAGTAGTACGTATCAGTCTTTGCAGGTTCCTTGAAGGAAACAAAATAAAGCTCTGCAGGTAATAAATGGCCATGGCAATTTCCAAGAGACACAATCTTTTGCTTGTTCATTTCGATCTAGGCGGCAGCTGGAGGCTAGAGGAGTACTAGCTTCTTCGTGTCTTGAGCCATCGAGCTGGATTAGAAATTTGGATATCTAAAAACCTGAATTGTCCTATCAAACCAATGCTCGTTGCATGCAGCTTGACCAAACAGACTTACTGCACTACTTTACTGTGCGTCCGAAAAACTAGGGAGTACAAGAAGTATTAGTACAGTAATGTTACATAGAGAGTTTTTTTTGAAAGGACATAGAGAGTTCCACATTCATATTGTAGCGCCAAAAGCAGAAGTTATACCAATATAGTACTGTAGTAGTCACGTCCAGGTTGCCTTACAGGGAAAAAAATAGTACGATGGGCAACAAGATCTATCTATTTTTGTAGTCCTATTTGCGTATACTAGTAGTACTACGTACTTAGGAACATCACGAGGCGTGCTCCACTAGTGCATCTCCACATGTAGGGTAATCCAGTACAAAGTAGATTGCCACCGCATGGTCACGTGATTATTATGCATTGGTCCATGCTCTAGTCGTGGGCACGTGCCGTAGCAGTAAATTTTTTATGAAAAATAGATTACTCATAAATAATTACTCCCTCCATCCTAAAATAGTAGTCACTGACTTGGTTTTGTCTAGATATGCATGTATTTTGACGCATTTTAGTACTTAGATGCTCCCTCATTTTCAAATTAGAAAGCATACTAGGTTTTGTCGAAGTCAATATTTATAAAGTTTGACCAACTATATGTACAAACATACTAACTTACATAATGTCAAACGCATATAATATGAAAACATGGTTCGTGATGATTCTGATAACATTTAGTTGATGTCGTAGATGTCCATATTATTTTCTAGATATTTAGGCAAAATTCCAGGGCAACCTATCCTGCATGCTAGACCCACGTCGATGTGTCGTCCACACCTGTGCAATTTCGACGGTAATATTGGTTCAAGACTTAAATCACGTTGAATTGACAAGTTTGGGCATAAATTTCGGTAATCACTAAGTTAGTTGACTAAAATCAAAGCACCATAAGAACAGTTAGTGTGTTTATCTCTGGTCCATGTCGTAGAAGTGAACAATTACATAAAAATCATACTAAACCCCTAAATACTCCGTAATAACATTAGCAGCAAACTTAGTTTATATCCAAAATGCATCCTTCCTAGTACCAAAAGAGAACCTACATGCGACTACTGCTAGTAAACTGGAGTAGTAAAATAGTGCTACTAGTAGTACTATTTATCTGCTAATACACCATTACAGTCTTGATCATCAGCCGTAGTTTAAGATTATTTTTTCCTGTCGATGCAAATACCGAAAGATATATGGGTGGACTATCCAACCTTCATCAGGAACCACAGCGACACCCCGAGGTACATCCTGAGCTTGTCAAACGGGAAGTTTGCCGGCGATGAGCTGCTCGTCAGCTTGATTACCGCATTAAGGCTCCTGACCATCGATAAGTCTGCCGATCCCGGTGGGCCAGGTGCACACAGTTTCACCGTGTACCGCGACCACAAGAACCTGTCCTGCCTAATGCACACCAAGGACATGACAGCGGCCGGGCCGAGCGTGCCGATGGTCAGGCCAAACACGACACCGTCATCCCCGCAGAGGAAGCGCATGAATCCCCTCGTGCTTGTTGGTGGTGGAGTCGGGATGAGGCAAAAGAAGGCGCTGCCGTAGATGGCCCTAGTTACTATGGCCCCGTGGGCCTCCTTCACGTGGTGAAGGAGTCATGCCGGGAAGGCAATGAAATCACATGCGGAATCAATGCAGGAGCACGGGCCATGCAAGCATGCGATCTTGTGCTCGTCGAGCTTGTCGAAGGCGACCAAGCTAAAGCAGCCGTCGTAGGGGCACTCAATCATCGCCTCAGACTGGACAACGTCCATAGCAGCTGACTCACGGTCGAATCCACCGACGCGGTACACGAACTTGTGGGAGTGGTTATAGAGGGAAGATCGGCTCGCCGACGTAGTGCCCGCCGGCCAGAAACCCGGGTTGGGTGGGTATACTGAAGAGTATACTGATTGAGTTTCGTACTCTACTGGTACGATTGTATAGGAATACGCTAGGCATCAGCGCACCGACGGCGGCTGCACCTGGCCACTTTTTTTTAGACAGTGTCCACACGCTATACATGCTTTGTCAAAACAAAAAGGCTCAAAAAGTTGACAAGTGAGTAATAAAGAAGGTATCATGCTGTACTGTACCAGACATTATAGTATAGACAGATAGGGAGACTGAGGCAAGAAGATCTAGGTGAGTGAGAGACAAGAAGATCTACTACCGGAGAGAGACGAAAAGCTTGCGGCCTGCTGCAGGGTGAACAGTGCTGCAAGGGAGAGACCGAGGACTGCATGCATGTCTTCGAGACCAACTTGTAATTAACTTTTTTGGTCTTATAAAATTTAAATGGCCTTAATAATCCCAGACAGAGGGAGTACTAGTAATAGTAGTAGTACTACATCTTAGAACAAATCAGACAAACTAGTACTGCATTTATTAGTGGTACTTTTTTTTGAGAAATTATAATTAGTAGTAGCACTTAGACATGTGAAAAACCAATCCAAGTTACTACTCCAATAGAGAGTACGATTACTCTGTTTTATGGATTCTTGTTTACTATACGTACTAGTAGTAAAAGCTAGAATGTAGATTATTTCAGAACAAATTTTGGCTCTATAATATCTAGCATACACGCAAATCTCAAAAGACACTTCATTTCTTAGTTTCAGGGATCTTGTGCTAAATGCATGGACTTGGATATAATTTTTATTTTATGAGGTCCTTGATGTAACTTGTACTTCCACCGACCGTGTGTTAACTAATAAAGCACCTCGCTCCTACGGGACCTACCACAATTAAAAAATAATTACACTGCCCCGTTTATTAGACAAAGTGGAATATGGTTTCTTATAATTCCATAGTTTTTAGAAATAAGATGTTTCAAGCTTCCCAACTAACTTTGCACACTTTAGTGACTTTTTGCCGATTTAATGAAATTAGGTCAAACATTTGCTACACAAGTAAGGGCAATTGATTGCTATGGAATTAAATGTATTTTTAGAGGTAGATGGGTGATGTTGTAAACAATATCGTCGGTGTTAGTTTCCAACTATCACGAAAGAACATTTAATTCTCAATTTTTCTAGTGATAACAAGATTGTTCTTTTACGTAAAGAAACTTGGATCTGAATACCACAAGACAAATTTTTAGACATAAAGAGTGGACCAACATGTTGTACTGACGATACTCATGTTTTATGAGCTTTCAAACTTCCTAGCCAACTCCGCCAACTTGAATGAATTTATGCCAATTATTTATCGAATTTAGGTCAAATTTGAACTACAAGTAAATTGTAGGTTGCTTTCAAAGTTTTATGAAAACTCTTCTGGAGGTACCTATTTAGGGGACAATTAATATATCAAAAACCACCTAGAGTTTATACGACACATTCAACTTCTTGCTAAGATTTTGCATCTTGATAGTTTTACAAAATTAGGTTAAACTTGAGCTACAAGTAAGCATGAAAGATTACTCTTGAATTAAATGTTTGTCAATATTTGAATGACTTCCTAGCTAACTCTGCCCATTTGAATGACTTTATGTCAATTTATCGAAATTAGGTAAAATTTGAAACTACAAGTAAATTGTAGGTTGCTTTGAAAGTTCTACGAAAAAGCTTTTGGGGGCACCCATCGAGGGGTCACAATCAATATGTCAGAAACCACCGAGAGTTTTGACGATAGTTTCAACTTCTTGCTAAGATTTTGCATCCTGACTATTTAACGAAATTAGGTCAAACTTGAGCTACAAGCAAGTAAGCGTGATAGATTTCTCTTGAATTAAATGTCTTTTCAAGGGTAGATGGGTGCATCTTCTTGTAGTAAACAATTCTACCAGTGTGAGTTTCCAAATTTTGGGAAAGAACATTCTCAATTTTTCGAGTAATATCGAGATTATTCTCTCCTATAAAGGAAGTCCGAAGAATATGGATCTGAATGCCACAAGCCAAGTTTTCACACATATATAGTGGACCAACATATTGTACTTACGATTTCCCGTGTTTTATGAATTCTCAAATATCTTATAGCTTATCACTCTGCCCACTTGAATGACTTTATATGTTGATTAATCAAAATTAGATCAAATTTGAACTATATACTACAAGTTTTGTAGGTTGCTCTGAAAGTTTTATGAAAAAGCTTTTGGAGGTACCCATCGGGGGGTCACAATCAATATATGAGAAACAACCGAGAGTTTTTACAACTGGTTTGACTTTATGCTAAGATTTTGCATCATGACAATATTTAACGAAATTGGGTCAAACTTGAGCTACAAAGTAAGCGCGATAGATTGCTCTTGAAATATATGACTTTTCAGAGGTGATGGGTGCATTTTCTTGTTGTAAATAGTGTCATCGCCGTGATTTTCCAACTATAAGGAAAGAACATTCAATTCTCAAATTTTCGAGTGATGACGAGTGAGGTTGTTCTTTTCTGTAAAGAAATGTCCGAAGAATATTGGATCTGAATGCCAGAAGCCAAGTTTACCGACAAATATAGTGGACCAACATGTTGTACCAATGATTCCCATGTTTTATGAGGTCTCAAACTTTCTTGCTAACTCTGCCCATTTGGCTGAATGACTTTATGTCGATTTATTGAAATTAGGTCAAATTTGAAACTTCAAGTACATTATAGGTTGCTTTGAAAGTTTTACAAAAAAACTTTTGGAGGTACCCGTCGACGGCTCACAATTAATATATCATAAAACTCCGAGAGTTTTGATGATAGGTTCAACTTCTTCCTAAGATTTTGCATCTTGATAATTTAACGAAATTAGGTCAAACCTGAGCTACAAGTAATTAAGCACAATAGATTGCTCTTTAAATTAAATGTATTTTTAGTGGCAGATCGGTGCATCGTGTTGTAGTAAACAATGCCGTCAATGTGAGTTTCCAACAGTCAGAAAAGAACATTCAATTCTACATTTTCCGAGTGAAGACGAGCGAGGTTGTTCTTTTTTGTAAGAAGTCCTGAGAATATTGGATGTGAATGCCACACCAAGTTTATAGACATATATAGTGGACCAACATGTTATACCAACGATTCCCATGTTTTATTTATGAATTTTCAAACTTCCTAGCTAACTCTGCCCATTTGACCAAATGAATATATGTCGATTTATCAAAATTAGGTCAAATTTGAAACTACAAGTAAATTGTAGGTTGCTTTGAAAGTTTTACGAAAAATCTTTTAGAGGTACCCATCGAGGGGTCACAATTAATATATCATAAAACACCAAGAGTTTTTACTATAGGTTCAACTTCTTGCTAAGATTTACAACCTTGTCAATTTAATGAAATTAGGTCAAACTTGGGCTACAAGTAAGCACGATAGATTGCTCTTGAATTAAATGTATTTTCAGAGGTAGATCGGTGCATCTGGTTTTAGTAAACAATGCCGTCAGTGTGAGTTTCCAACTATCAGGAAATAACATTTAATTCTACATTTACCGAGTGACGACGAGCGAGGCTAGTTGTTCTTTTCTGTAAAGAGAAGTCCAAAGAATATTGGATGTGGATGCCACAAGCCAAGTTGACAGACATATATAGTGGATCGACAACATGCTGTACTTGCGATTCCCATGTTTTATGAGTTTTCAAGCTTCCTAGCTAACCCTGCCCATTTGAATGACTTTATGTCGATATCTCGGAATTAGGTCAAATTTGAAACTACAAGTAAATTGTAGATTTTGCTTTGATAGATTTATGAAAAGCTTTTGGAGTTACCCATCGAGGGGTCAAAATTAATATATCAGAAACCAGCGAGAGTTTCGACGATAGGTTCAACTTCTTGCTAAGACTTTGCATCTTGACAATTTAACGAAATTAGGTCAAACTTGAGCTAGCTACAAGTAAACACCATATATTGGTCTTGAATTAAATGTCTTTTCATAGGTATATCATTGTTGCATATTCTAGTAGTAAACAATGTCGTCGGTCTAAGTTTCCAACTATCAAGAAAGAACATTCAATTCTACATTTTTTGAGTGAAGAATACGAGCGAGGTTGTTCTTTTTCCTGAAGAAAAGTCCAAAGAATATTGGATCCGAATTCCACCAGCCAAGTTTACATACATATATATTGGACCAACATGTTGTACCAACGATTCCCATGTTTTATGAGTTTTCAAACTTCCCAGCTAACTCTGCCCATTAGAATGACTTTATGTCGATTTATCGAAATCTGGTCAAATTTGAAACTACAAGTACTAGTAAATTGCATGTGCCCTGCACGTGAGACTCAGATAATAGACATCTAGCATATCATCACTATATAAAATTATAATAGGTAAAGCAGAAAAAAATATAATAGGTAAAATTTTAACTACTACAAGTAAACTATGTAGGTTGCTTTGAAAGTTTTACGAAAAAGATCTTAGAGGTACCCATCGGAGGGGGCGCCGGGGGGGAGGGGGTTAATTAATATACTATCAAAAACCGTAGAGAGTTCTGATGACAGGTTCATATTCTTGCTAAGCTTTTGCGCCTTGACAGTTTAATGAAATTAGGTCAAACTTGAGCTACAACTAAGTGCGATAGATTACTCTTGAATTTAATGAAATTATGGCAAACTTGAACTACAAGTAATAAATTGTAGGTTGCTTTGAAAGTTTTATGAAAGAAGCTTTTGGAGGTACCCATCGGGCGATTAATTAATATATCAGAAACCACATAGAGTTTTGACGAGTGGTTTGACTTCTAGCTAAGATTTTGCATAATGAAAATTTTGAACACGTTTTGAAAACGATCACATGGAATAGGGAGAGAGGGGAAATGATTTTTCTATTCTCTATGGGCAACCTACAATCTTGAGGTGCACCTTATTATGGCTTAAAGATACAAACTCTATTTTCCCTATAATGTATATGGTGAACCTTAGCGGATGCCACATACCAGGCCTTAAGGTGTGCTTTTGTACACATTGTTGATGCCCTTATTAGGGAAAAAACAAATAGTACTCCCTCGATCCAAATTAGTGTTCTCACATTTGGCTAGATTCGAATGTATCTAGTCATGTTTTATTGCTAGATACATCCGAATCTAGAGAAATCTGAGAACATCAATTTGGATCGAAGGGAGTAGTATATTAGTACTAGTACACTAGTATAGTAGTACTCATTTCTTTGCTTAGACATATGCTCACCTCTATCCATGCACTGTACACACTGAGAGAATAAAACGTAGGCAGGGCAAAAGAGGGCAGCAACAAAGAGGAGTTGAAGGAGGTTCGATGTCAGAGGAAAGTTATGATGGGTTCCTGACATGAGGTACTCCTGCGGCCGCTCTACTAGTATTAAATTTCAGGACCTATGCACGCAGAACAAATTGTGTGTTTTCTCTCTCCTTCGCTGCCTCTCACCGTCCATCCTCCTTTTCTCCAACCCTTTCCCCTCGTGCACCGGCCCGCCTGATCTCTCCCTGGTCCATAACGTGGAGCTACGCACGTCTGCTTTGGTACGACGGCTCTATATCTCTGGCGTGTTCGGCAGTCGCGTTGGTTTGGAGTAGGGATGAGGAGTACATAGGAAGGAAACCAGTTTGGTCCTTGGCGGCAAAAAAATTCAAACTTTTTCGGTTTTCGAAATTTTCACTTGCTTCCCAAACATCGGTAGGGAAGGTTACTCAAAATATCGGCCATTTGCAGTACTTTTTATCTTATCTTTATATTTTTAATCTCTTACAATACCATACCATACCATACCACTGTATAGTGTACGGATAACTTCGAACATTGACCGTTGGATCAAGACCGGCAAATCCAAATAGTGTCGTCAGTGTGATTTTCCAAGTATATCAGCAAAGAACATTCAATTATTCTCAATTTTCCAAGTGATGACGAGCGAGGTTGTTCTTTTCTGTAAATAAATGTTCGAAGAATATTGGATCTGAAAGCCAGAAGCCAAGTTTAACGACATATATAGTGGACCAACATGTTGTACCAATGTTTCCCATGTTTTATTTATGACTTTTCAAACTTCCTAGCTAACTCTGCCCATTTGACCGAATGACTTTATGTCGATTTATCGAAATTAGGTCAAATTTGAAACTACAAGTAAATTGTAGGTTGCATTGAAAGTTTTACAAAAAATCTTTTGGAGGTACACATCGAGGGGTCACAATTAATTTATCATAAAACACCGAGAGTTTTGACGATAGGTTCAACTTCTTGCTAAGATTCTGCGTCTTGACAATTTAATGAAATTAGGTTAAACTTGAGCTACAAGTAAACGCGATAGATTGCTCTTGAATTAAATGTATTTTCAGAGGTTGATCGATGCATACTGTTGTAGTAAACAATGCCATCAGTGTGAGTTTCCAACTATGAGGAAAGACCATTCAATTCTCCATTTTCCGATCGAAGACGAGCGAGGCTAGTTGTTATTTTCCGTAAAGAGACGTCCAAAGAATATTGGATGTGGATGCCACAAGCCAAGTTGACACACATATATAGTCGATCTAAAACATGGTGTACTAGCGATTCCCATGTTTTATGAGCTTTCAAACTTCCTAGATAACTCTACCCATTTTAATGACTTTAAGTCGATTTATCGAAATTAGGTCAAATTTGAAACTACAAGTAAATTGTAGGTTTTGCGTTGTAATTTTTACGAAAAAGCTTTTAATTTGGAGGTACCCATCACGGGGTCAAAATTAATATATCTGAAAACAACGACAGTTTTAACGATAGGTTCAACTTCTTGCTAATATTTTGCATCTTAAAAATTTAACGAAATTAGGTCAAACTTGAGCTACAAGTAAGCGCGATAGATAGCTCTTGAATTAAATGTCATTTCAGAGGTAGATGTGTGTATTTTCTACTAGTAAGCAGTGCCGTGGGTGTGAGTGTCCAACTACCAGGAAAGAACATTCAATTCTACATTTTCCAAGTGAAGACGAGCGAGGTTAGTTGTTCTTTTCCGTAAAGAGAAGTCCAAAGAATATTGGATGTGGATGCCAGAAGCCAAGTTGACAGACATATATATGTATAGTGGATGGACAACATATTGTACTTGCGATTCCCATGTTTTGTGGGTTTTCAAGCTTCCTAGCTTACCCCGCAGATTTGAATAACTTTATGTCGATATCTCGGAATTAAGTCAAATTTTAAACTACAAGAAAATTGTAGGTTTTGCTTTGATAGATTTATAAAAAAGCTTTTGGACGTACCCATCGAGGGGTCAAAATTAATGTATTAGAAACCAACGAGCATTTCGACGATAGGTTCAACTTCTTTCTAAGACTTGTGTGTTTTCTCTCTCCTTTGCTGTGTCTCACCTTCCATCCTCCCTCTCTCTTACCCTTTCCCCTCGCACACCGGCCCGGCTGATCTCTCCCTCGTCCACAGCATGGTGCTGCGCACGTGTGCCTTCGTACGGCGGCTCTATGTCTCTGGCGTGTTCGGCAGCCGCGTTGGTGTGGAGTAGAGATGAGAGTACAAAGGAAGGAAACCACTTTGGTCCTTGGCGACAAAAAATTCGAACTTTTCTGGTTTTCACTTGCTTCCGAAACATCGGGAGGGAAGGTTACTCAAAAGATCGTTCCTTCGCAGTACTTCTTATCTTATCTTTATCTTGTCTTATCACTTACAATACCATACCATACCACTGTATAGTGTACGGATAACTTCGAAGATTGACCATTGGATCAAGACTGGCAAATCCAAGCATTGCTAACTGTTGGATCTTATTTTCCATTCTTAGCATCTACAAAGATTCTACTGATAGTCTTTAGCACGATGAACGCTAGTATGCGCAAACCTCAAAACACACACTTCATTGCTCAGTTTCAGGGTCCTTGTGCTAAATGCATGGACTTGGGTGCAATTTTTATTTTTATGAGGTCCTTGATGTAACTTGTACTTCCACCGACCGTGTTAACTCTCAAGCACCTCGCTCCTACGAGACCTACCACAGTTAAAAGAAAATGCAACCGCCCCAATTATCAAACAAACTGGACCACAATTTCTTATACGCAATACCCAAGTTTTTAGTACTATGATTTTTCAAGCTTCCTAGCTAACTTTGTACACTTTAGTGACTTCTTGCCAAATAACGAAATTAGGTCAAACTTGAGCTACAAGTAAGCGCGATAGATTGCTCTTGAATTAAATGTATTTTCGGAGGTAGATGGGTGCATCTTCTTATAGTAAACAATGTCGTTAGTGTGAGTTTCCAACTATTAGGACATAAAATTCTCAGTTTTCCGAGTGATGACGAGATGGTTCTTTTCCGTAAAGAAAGCTCGAAGAATATGGATCTTAATGCCATAAGCCAAGCTTTTAGACATATTAAGTGGACCAACGTGTTTTACTTAGGATTCCCATATGTTTTTTGAGTTTTCAAACTCCCTTGCTAATTAACTCCGCCCACTTGAATGACTACATGTCGATTTATCGAAATTAGGTCAAACTTGAACTATAACTAAATTGTAGGTTGCTCTGGAAGTTTTACGAAAAAGCATTTGGAGGTACCATTCCGATCAGGGGGGTGTCACAATCAATATATGAGAAACAACCGTGAGTTTTGACAACAAGTTTAACTTCTTGCTAAGATTTTGCATCCCATGACACTATTTAACGAAATTGGATCATACTTGAGCTACAAGTAAGCGCGATAGATTGCTGTTGAAAGATATGAGTTTTTAGAGAGGTAGATGCATGGGTGCATTTTCTTGTAGTAAACAGTGCCGTCAGTATGGTGTGATGTTCCAATTATATCAGGAAAGAACATTCAATTATTCTCAATTTTCCGAGTGATGACTGAAAGGCCCTACTTAGGTCGACTAGAGGGGGGGTGAATAGGAGACTACCAATTTTTATTCCTTTCTTGCAATTTTACGGCTAAGCACAAAGTAATATTCACTAGAGATGCAACTAGATGGATATCCTATATGACAAGCAACACAACGAGTGAACAAGATGGTAATTGCAAGAAGTAAAGGAGTGGAACGAAAGAACCGGCGAGGGGACACAAAGATGTAATTCCCGTAGTTCACTTCCAAGGAAGCTACATCTATGTTGGAGAGGTGTCAGGGCCACACAAGGTCACCTGAGCGCCACAAAGGCCTCACCTTCTTCTCCGGTGAGCACCACCACAAAGGTGGCCTCACAATCCACTAACCCGTGACCTTGAAGGCCCCAACCGAAACCTTTACAACGAGGTTGAGGGGAGGCTTCACAACTCAATTGAAGGCCCTCAACGACACCACGGAGCTTCACAACAAATGCCCTAGCTCCGAGGATGCCCTACACCGTCTAGGGTTCCAAGAACCCAAGAGTAACAAAATCCACGAAGGATGAGTGGGGGAAATCAAGATTCCTTTGGTGGAGGTGTAGATCTAGGTCATCTCTCCCAATCCTCAAAAGATCAAGAGATTTGAGTGGGTGGGGAGAGAGATCTAGGCAAGTCAAGCTCTTGTAAAAATGGAGGAGAGAGAAAACGAAGAGATGAGATGGGAGGAAGAAGAAGGGGCCTTAAATAGGCCACCTACAAACTGGCAGATTCTGCCCAGCCCCAACACCATAAGTACTACCGGTGGCGGGCTAGTAGTACCGGTGGGCGAGTCACCAACGGCCTAACTGAGGCCACACAACGGTCAGAAAGACCAGACAGTGGGCCCGTAGGGCTGGCCAGAAGTACCGGTCCTAGTTCCGGCCCTAGTACCGACAAATAAGCAGTGCGAGGCAGAAGGTTATCTAACTCGCACAGCCCAGCGTCAGAAATGGGTCCGAAACTGGACCCAGAACTACCTGTGACCGAGGGTGGCCGGTACTACCGGTCAGGCGTGGCGATACTACCGCTTAGGGAGCCAGGCGCTAGCCAGGCCGGTACAACCGGGCCAAATTCCGGCTCTAGTTCCGACAAATATGCAAAGTTAGACAGAAGTCTTACCGAACCAAAAAATGCCTCGTCGGAATTAGGACCGAAACTTCAGCCGGAAGTTCCGCCCGAACAACCCTGGGAAACCCCTTGGGCGATACTACCGCCGCCTGGCCGGTACTACCGGTCAGGGCAGAAAACCCACCAAACCTGCAGGGAACACTCCCTCACAAGAAAACTGGGATGGCTGTGGAAGTGCATATATGGTCTGTGCATGAAATGTTGATTTCCCACAACCTTCCTAGATGGACTCCCTCTTGATAGTACGGTAGCCTAAAATATAAAATAAGAGAAAGTGAAAATAAGTGCCACCGTCTTCAAGCTCTTCCTCGAGAAAAGTCCACACACAAGCATGTCCGTAGATAAGCTCTGTAACTTGGACAGATAGTTAAACCACAATAGGAGTTGTCATCAGCACCAAAAACATAAGGAGAAAATAATATCCTTTCAATCTCCCCCTTTTTGGTGCTTGATGACAACCTCACAAGATTTGCACAGAGGATAACAAGCAGTAATAACAAGAAGGAAAGAGAGAGAAGAGAGGCCCCCCTAGAGACATGGGAGAGAGCTCCCCCGAACGAGATAGACCAACAAGGGTGCAACGAAGTTAATGAGAGAAGAGAGGAACTCATACCTTGCACCAAAACCATTGTGGTGAAACAAAGATTGGATAACTAAGAATAGTCCACCACAATTCCTCATATGAATACCACAAAGATACCTTAACACATAGTCTCACCAACATAGCAACAACCATACAAGAGGTCCACAAACAATAACGGAGGTCCACAAACTGACATAACGGAATAAAGTGTGCACGAGCATAAAAAGATCAAAGAAAGAGCAAGCTCGTGGCACAACCCATGAAAATCCCGTGGTCCTAACGGAACACTTTCTCCCCCTTTGGCATCAAGACACCAAAAAGGGATAAAGTAGACCATCTACGCGCCCCACCCACCAACGAACGGAGGAGGCGGCCCGGGGTCCCAAGAGGCATTGTTCCAAGCGGGCGGAAACTGACTGGAGATCTCGGGCTGATCATCACTATCAGTCCACCTGCAATACGTGTTGACCCACTCATCCTTGGGCGCGGTGACGGAGCTGGACTCAGGAGACACATCAATGTCAAGCTTCCTCATGATGGCATTCTCCCTGCGAACACTGTGCCTCTGAGCAACATAGGACTGATACTCGCGGTCCTGAATGAAGCAGAAAGTCTTCTTAACCTTCTTCGGTAGCTTCTTAGCCCAAGAGGGCTGTCTCACAAGTTGGGGTGGAGGAGAAGCCTGAGCACGGTCCCCACCACTAGCATCCGTAGCAGCCCTTGCAGCAGCAGCAGCTTATTTTTCAGCCTGAGAGCGAGGTATCTTGTGCTTCATCACACGGAGAGTATTTTCCTCATGGATAGTGAGAACATCCTGAGGGTAGATAGAACCTGTTGCCTCCCTCCATTTGGCATTGATGAGAGTCTGGATGTATGGAGCATATGGACAAGACCTCTTCTCAATCATTGCGGACCATATTTCTTCAAACATATAATCCATAACATCAAGGGGCTCATGAGAGTTTCTGTGGCGGTAAGTCTGATACATGAGATCAATCGGGAAAGCATGAAGCGGATCGAAGTTACCTACCTTGGGAGCAATAGTGTTCTGATAGACCTTTCACATGATGTCATAGGTGGGAAGGAGATGTGCAACATTTCCATTTACACCCCAGCCCTCAATGTATAGTGGCTCAAGAACTTCCAGCTCGGAGGCCTTCCCCCTATGCAGCCACCACCCATTGGCACGACGACCTTCCTGAATAGGGTATCCAAGAAGGGTGGCAAACTCAGACCATTTAGCAGACATATACCTGTTATGAGTCATCCACTTCCTGGTTCGATCAATAGGGTCAGTATCAAAGTAGAGGGTGGAGTAGAACTGAGCAATTGCCCTCTCATCAAAGTTCCCATGGTGTTGCATAAGCTTGATGAGTCCAAACCTCCTGCACATATCCAGTGCTTCACCAAAGTACTCAGGGTTTCTCTCCATCTTTGCAATGTTGATGTGCTTCTGAGGGGCAACAACATGCTTCTTATTGGTAGCATAAACCTCAGAATAGATCTCAGCTTGACGCATGGTGTGGAAGAAAGGATCCTGAGCCAGGAGGTCATGAGGAACAATGTAGGGATCAATCTTGCGAAACTCCTCATACGCAAGCTGAGGCCAAGAGGAGATCTTCTTCTTGCTTGAATCAGGTCCAGAGGTGGTATTCTTTTGACTTGCTAGAACATGTCTTTTACCTTCCGCAGCAGCAACACGACGCTCAGCAGCAGCCTTCTGATGAGCAGTCTGACTGGGAGGGCGCACGACCTCCAGATCATCCTCATCAATCTCTGACGGTCCAAGAGAGGGAGCATGAGACCACTTGGATCTGCCACGGGAACCACCTTGCCCTGAGAGGAAAGAAAATAGAAGGGAGGGAATCGAGGATAAGGGCACAAGGTCGAAAGAAAAAAGAAAAAACAGCTAGACTGGATTGACACAGTACACAGGCAGACAACAAACAATTCGTGCATCGGAAGTTCCGCCTGGCGGCCGGAACTACCGGTGGCGCGGGGCGCACCAGAAGTACTGGTCATGCCCCCAGCAGTAGTACCGGTGAGATGACCTCACCGGTAGTACCGACCGAGCCGCACCGGTAGTACCGGTCAGGGCACGCGAAGGGCAGTTCGACTGGAAATCACAGATCTTCGAAACTCGATGCACCAATTGTTGAGAACTAGACAATGTACTGAGACAATCTGGTCTAAAGTCGAATGCTTGCCCTACCAAGATCTCCCATAGCAGTTCTAGCCAAAGAAGGGCCCTAGACATGATATGTCCTACTCAAGCACAAGAAGTGTCCAGATCTCCATGAATGGAGTATGAGAGGAGCAAATACCAGGGTCCATCGCGGGGGATCGAGGAGGGGAAGAATCCCATGAAGCCGATCTGAGAAGGGACGGCCGGAATCGGTGTGGCGGGTGGCGACACCGTGGAGCGCTTATTAGGGAAGAGAGTTGTTAAGATGGGGTTAGGGGGAGCAAATGGGGAAGAAGACCCCGTGCCCCCTGGCCGGTCACTTAAAGGGGCCTCGCTCGACCGGTAGTACCGGCCAGGGGCTGGTACTACTGATGACGTCGGAATTTCAGAGAGGAGTGATATTTCCGGTCAGAGCGATCTTTCTGAGAAAGATGGCCCTAACCGGTAGTACCGGCTCCGGCCGGAACTACCGACGATTCCCAGGAAACGTGCTCCAGATTTTGATTGGCAAGAGAGAAAAGACCTTGTGCAGGGAAAAGAGGGTCTAGGGAAGGAGCAAAAAAGGCTTGGGATAAGAGGCACAAACTGTGAAGAAACGATAGAAAAAGATCCAACAAAGAAAAACAACACTCAAAAACAAAGTCGGTGGCCAAGGCCACCATATATGAGTATATTTGGCTTGAAACTGCAAAGATGTATCTTGGGTTCATTACCAAAACTCATCATTTAAGCTCATTTTATCTCCTTGAGAGACCATAGAGAATGGGTACATTAACTTGTGCATAATAGGAGGAGTGTTGGTTCATATGAGGAACCACACTCCCCCTAAAACCATGCGTACATCCAAACAAGATATTCTTTGAGACCCGGGTAGGTGTGCAAGATACTCAAGCCACGTTGCTCGAATCAATGATATTTAGTTCATGCCTCAACTCTCGGAACCTTGCTTCATCAAGTGGCTTCGTGAAAATATCCGCAAGATTGGCCTTGGTAGGAACATATTCCAAAGAAATGTCTCCTCTTGCAACATGACCCCGAATGAAAAATGATGATGAATCTCAATGTGCTTGGTCTTGTTGTGTTGAACCGGGTTGTGAGCAATAGAAATGGCACTTTCATTGTCACAAAGAAGTGGCACCTTGTTGAAAGAGAGTCCAAGATCCTTCAAGGTTTACTTCATCCATAGTAATTGAGCACAACTACTTGTAGCGGAGATGTGCTCAGCTTCGGCGGTGGACATAGACACATATTTTTGCTTCTTCGAGGACCAACACACCAAAGGTCTTCCAAGAAATTGACAAGAACGGAGGTTGACTTCCTTTCCACTTTGTCTCCTGCCCAATTCGAGTCCGTGTATCCAATGAGGTCAAAGCTGGCTCCCTTGGGGTACCAAAGCCCAAAGTTAGGGGTATGAACCAAATATCGAAATATTCTCTTGATCACCACCAAGTGGCTTTCGTTTGGTGCGGCTTGGAATCTTGCACACATACCCACACTCAACATAATATTCGTCCGAGATGCACACAGATAGAGCAAAGAACCAATCATCGAGCGATAAAGCTTTTGATCCACATCCTTACCCTTGGGATCGAGATCAAGATTAACCTTTGTGGGCATGGGAGTTTTGACTCCATTTACTTGATCAAGCTTGAACTTCTTGAGCATATCTTGGACATATTTAGCTTGGTTGATGAAAGTCCCTTTCCTCAATTGTTTGACTTCGAAGCCAAGAAAAAATTCCAACTCCCCCATCATAGACATCTCATAGCGGTCAGTCTTGAGCTTAGCAAAATCCTCATTAAAAGCTTTGTTAGTAGACCCAAAGATAATATCATCAACATAGATTTGGCAAATGAACAAGTTTCCTCCAACTTTCTTGGTAAAAAGAGTCGGATCAATGAGGCCTACTTCGAAACCACGGTCTACCAAGAGCTCTCTAAGGCACTCATACCACGCATGTGGGGCTTGTTTGAGACCATATAGTGCCTTATCGAGTTTGTAGACATGGTCCGGGAAGAGGGGGTCCTCAAATCCCGGAGGTTGCTTGACAAACACGAATTCTTTTAAGGGACCATTAAGAAAAGCACTCTTAACATCCATTTGTTGCAATTTGAAGTTATGATGGGTAGCATAAGCAAGAAGCATACGAATGGATTCTAGATGAGCAATGGGAGCATAAGTTTCACCATAGTCTATGCCCTCAACTTGAGAGTATCCTTGAGAAACTAACCTTGCTTTGTTGTGGACGACTATACCATTTGCATCCCTCTTGTTCTTGAAGATCCACTTGGTTCCAATCACATTTTGACAATCTTTAGGTCTCTTCACAAGTGTCGACACCTTGTTTCTCTTGAAGTTGTGGAGTTCTTCGTTCATAGCATCGAGCCAATCATCATCTTCAAGAGCTTCGAAGACCTTTTGGGGCTCAACATGAGAAATAAATGCATGATGAGAATTAAAAGAGGTTAGTTGTCTCCTAGTAGTGGAGCCCCTATTGAAATCTCCATAAATATTATCAAGGATATGGCCATCTTTGATGAGCTTGGAAAGATGGTACGCTAGACGGTGAGTTTGGGTCTCTAGACGAGATTCTTGAGCAACCACTTGGTCATCACCACGGTTCGAGTCCCCGCCTTGACTATATGTACGAACTTGATCACTATCTTCATCAATATCAACTGACAGAGAGACATCATCGATTGGTGGAGAGAAATTAGCTTGGCCTTGGTAATTGTCATCTTGACCTTCTTCAACTTGACCTTGAGTGTCAATGACATGAGGAGCTTCACTACCTTGGTGGGGTGGAGCTTGATCGACTTGAGGTAGACTTGATGTTGGAGAGTCATGAATTTGAAGATCTTGAGAAGAGCTTGGAGAACCTTGAGAAGCAATAAGTTGACCTTGAGGTGCAAGATGGTCTTGTGAGAGTGAAGGCTCGGCTTGAGTGGAGCTTGGTCCTTCTCCTTCGGCCATAAGGGGATACTCAATGGGGTGGAAGAAACCCACACCCATTCTTCTTATGGCTTGGGGAGGAATTTCATCACTTGGATCATGAACACCATCTTGGCGCACAAGAGACTCATGATCTTCATCAAACTTGACATTGCTAGATCCTTCCACCCTTCCCGTTGCTTTGTTGTAGACTCTATAGGCATGGGATTGATTTGAGTATCCAACAAAGATCCCTTCTTGAGCCCGAGACTCAAACTTTGACAAGCGGACACCTTTCTTGAGGAGGAAGGATCTACAACCAAACACTCGGAAGTACTTCACATTTGGCTTGCGACCGGTGAGGAGTTCATATGGAGTCATGTTCTTCTTATTGCGTAGGTAGAGGCGATTGGTTGCATGGAAAGTGGTTGAGATAGCTTCGGCCCAAAAGTTATATGGTGACTTGAACTCCGCCAACATGGTCCAGGCGACATCCATCCAAGTACGGTTCTTCGTTTCGACAACACCATTTTGTTGAGGGGTGTAAGGAGTCGAATATGTATGTTTTATCCCCTCATCACTAAGAAACTCATCCAAAGTGTAGTTCTTGAATTCGGTGCCATTGTCACTTCTAATGGTGAGGATGGTAGCATTGTGTTTCTGTTGCACTTGATTGGCAAAGTTGATGACGGTTTGTTGAGTCTCGCTCTTGAACTTGAAGAAGTAGACCCAAGTGTATCTTGAGAAGTCGTCAACAATAACCAAACAATACTTCTTCCCACCAAGGCTATCATGAGAGGGAGGCCCAAAAAGATCCATGCGGAGAAGCTCCAAGCACCGCTCGTTGGTGATTTGAGTAAGAATCTTATGAGGCTTCTCATGCATCTTCCCTTCAATACAAGCCCTACACAGATGATCTTTGGCAAAGGAAATGTCTTTTAGTCCAAGGATGTGGCCCCCCGTGTAGAGACTTTGCAAAGCCTTCATGTTTACATGGGCTAGGCGGCAATGCCACAACCATCCCACATCGGCTTTCGCATATAGACATATAGCATGGGTAGGTGGCTTTCCGGAGAAATCCACTACATATAAGTCATGCTCTACGTATCCACCAAAAGCCACCATGAGAGACTTGCTCCACATGAGGACCACGGAATGCTCATTAAAGAAAGATGAAAGACCCATGATAGCAAGAGCACAAATGGAAAGGAGATTGTAACCAAGGGTTTTGACAAGCATGCCATTAACCAAGGATACATCTGGGGTCACTACCACCTTACCAAAACCCAATACCTGAGAACTTGTTTTATCACCATAGGAGACCATATTATTGGCAAAATTTGGCCTTATCTCCGACATGATAGACTTGCTTCCGGTCATATGGCTTGTAGCTCCACTATCAAGCACCCATTTTGCACCTCCGGAAGCAAAGTCCTACAAGAAAATCAAGCTTTGGTTTTAGGTACCCATTTTGCAATTGGTCCCCTTTTGTTAGTCACACGGGTCTTAGGTACCCAAATGTTCCAATGATAATCATGAGTGTAAGATGTGCCAATGTACTTAGCATAAACATGACCGTCAAAAGATTTGCAAATAATGTAGGAAGGATTGTTCTTCCCGGCAAAGTTATCACTTTGCACAATGGTAGAATCACGAGAGGATACTAGAGCAAGGCTCTTGCTCTTCTTCTTTTTCTTGTTCCTTCTCTTGTTCTTCCTTTTGATGGCAGCTTGCCCTTTTGTAAGTCCATCTTTCAACGTCTTATTCTCCTCAACAAGATTCTCATGCTTGCAACAAGGGTTAGAAGAACAAGACAAATGCACAATAGGCGTAGCGGAAGACTTTTGAATGTTCATTATTCAATTGAGTTTGAAGTCGCTCATGAGCCTCAAAGAGACTTGAGAATTTACTCTCCAAGGCATGATGTTCCTCCTTGAGTTTCTCAAAATCCTTAGGGCATTCATGACCAACACCAAACTCAACCTTTTCATTTTTAAGGACATTCAATGAAGCAATAGCATGATCTTGTTCTTTAACAAGTTGCGATATGAAGGCATTATTGTCATCAACAAGTTTAGCCACACTTTCCTCAAGAGTTATTCTCATGTTATGTTCATCTTCAAGGGATTGAGATAGAGAGGCAATCTCATCGGCGGCCTCTCTCTCATTTTTACCTAGCATGTCAATAACTTCTTCTTTCTCATCTAGCATTTCCCTAGCATGGTCAAGTTGGTTTACAAGTGTTTCAAAGCACATTCTAGTATCATCATCTAGATGCTTCATGGATTCACACATGCTCACCATCTCTTTCTTAACTTTTAGAACTTCTAGATCATGTAAGGGAATTTCATTTGTGGGAGACTTAGAAGAGGGAGTTACCTCGGTGGCCTTAGCCATGAGACACTTTTGGTTGCGGTTGGTGATGTTCTCGTTAGGAGAGTCGAAGAGAGACACTCGTGGGGTAGATGAGGTAGCAATAGCGGCAACTCCCACGATCTCTCCACCTTGTCCTTCACTTTCATCATCATTATCCGCCCCCGAGAAGTACTCTTCATGGACCACCATCGCCCTTTCCTCGTTAGGAAGATTCTTATTGTGGAAGTTCTTGTTCAAGGGGTGAGGAGGTCTTGGCTTGTTCTTGCAAATGAGGAGGCATCCATTGTCTTCTCGATTCTCAAAGGGGCATTGAGCTACAAAGTGACTCTTGTCATTGCAATTGTAGCAAGATCTTGCCTTTGGGGCCTTCATGGTTGAGTTGAATCTTGGGTTGTCTCTTGACCTGGACTTCATGCCCGGTGTGCTCCAAAATGCCCTTGATGCTAGAGCCAAGTGCTCATTGCAAGCATATTTGATGTCCTCTTGAGACCATTCACTTGAGGTATCATCTTCATCAACTTCCACCACTTGAGCTTTCAAGGCAAGGTTCAACTTTTGAGACCCATAAGCACGAGCATGAGCTGACTCCGCATTCTTCTTGGCAATGGTCATGGCAATGACTTCACTCAACACATCTTGAGAGAACATCTTGTGGTAGTTACTTCTCCCCTTGATAGAATTGAGTTTTTGCTCCTCAAAGGGAAGAAGAGCTTGAACAAACTTCCTCTTCATGAACTTGTCATCAACATAGGTAGCTCCAAGGTCTCTCATGGTACAACAAAGAAGCTTGAGACGGCGATACATGTCTTCAGGTGACTCATCATCTTGCATTGCGAAGCCATCACACTCATTGTTGACTTCATCAAACTTGGAGCTTTGTGTGCTAGCATTCCTAATATACAACTCGGTGAGGTGATCCCAAGCTTCTTTGGCGGTGGAGAATTGGCGAATGTGAGCAAAGTCCTTGGGGGTCAACGCCTTTTGGATCATGCCCAAAGCGGTGGCATTGAGTTGCTTGTCCACGACCTCGGCCCAAGTCAACTTCTTAGCATCATATGGAGAGAAACCTTCCTCCACAATTCTCATCAATTCAATAGAGGAGCTGGAAATGTGAGATTGCATTAGATATTGCGAATTGGCGAAGTTAGAAGTATCTAGCATGGGAGGTGCTCCTTGAGGTATGATATGCGGCATGGTAATAGGTGGGTCCGGAGTGTACTTGAACGGTGGTGGTACCACCGAGTAGTCCTTTCCCCATCTCCCTCTTTGGAGGAGGAGTCATCTAGCCCCTCGGTGCTCTTGCTTGGGGGCTTAGTGGTTTGAGCCACAAAGCCTAATCCCAAGTGCTTTGGGGCAGCCGCGGGATTCACCCCGGGGGCGACCACTAGCTCGGGAGCGGAAGGAGCTTCGGCGGCAAGTGATGCATCATGAGGGGTTTCTAGCATGGGGGTAGGCTTAAGGGATTGCAAGAGGGTCATCATTTCCTCGAACTTGGTCAACATGGATGTCTCCAATCGATTGAGGTCATCCATGGATGCCAAGTTCTTGGTGGTTGCACCCACACTCCCTTCTTCGTCGGCCATTGTCTCTTAGGCGGTTAAGCCCGAAGTAAGAGCCGAGGCTGTGATACCAATTGAAAGGCCCAACTTAGGTCGACTAGAGGGGGGGGTGAAGAGGAGACTACTAATTTTTATTCTTTTCTTGCAATTTTACGGCTAAGCACAAAGTAAGATTCACTAGATATGCAACTAGATGAATATCCTATATGACAAGCAACACAACGAGTAAACAAGACGGTAATTGCAAGAAGTAAAGGAGTGGAACGAAAGAACCGGCGAGGGGACACATAGCTGTAATTCCCGTAGTTCACTTCCAAGGAAGGTACATCTATGTTGGAGAGGTGTCGGGGCCACACAAGGTCACCCGAGCGCCACAAAGGCCTCACCTTCTTCTCCGGTGAGCACCACCACAAAGGTGGCCACACAATCCACTAACCGGAGACCTTGAAGGCGCCAATCGAAATCTTTACAACGAGGTTGAGGGGAGGCTTCACAACTCAATTTAAGGCCCTCAACGACACTACAGAGCTTCAAAACAAATGCCCCAGCTCCGAGGATGCCCTACACCGTCTAGGGTTCCAAGAATCCAAGAGTAACAAAATCCACGAAGGATGAGTGGGGGAAATCAAGATTCCTTTGGTGGAGGTTTAGATCTAGGTGGGGAGAGAGATCTAGGCAAGTCAAGATTGTGTAAAAATGGAGGAGAGAGAAAACGAAGAGATGAGATGGGAGGAGGAAGAAGGGGCCTTAAATAGGCCACCTTCAAACGGGCAGATTCTGCCCAGCCTTGACACCATTGGTACTACCAGTGGTGGACCGGTAGTACCGATGGGCGAATCACCAACGGCCCAGCTGAGGCCACGCAACGGTCAGAAAGACTAGACAACGGGCTCGTAGGGCTGGCCGGAAGTACCGGTCCCAGTTTCGGCCCTAGTACCGACACATAAGCAATGTGAGGTAGAAGGTTATCTGACCCGCACAGCCCAGCGTCACAACTAGGTCCGGAACTAGACCCAGAACTACCGGTGACCGAGGGTGGCCGGTACTACCGGTCAGGCGTGGCGGTACTACCGCTCATGGAGCTATGCACTGGTCAGGCCGGTACAACCGGGCCAAATTCCGGCTCTAGTTCTGACAAATATGCAAAGTTAGATAGAAGTCTTACGGAACCAAAAAATGCCTCATCAGAATTAGGACCGGAACTTCAGCCAGAAATTCCGCCCGAACAGCCCTGGGAAACCCCTTGGGCGGTACTACCGCCGCCTGGCCGGTACTACCGGTAAGGGCAGAAAACCCACCAAACCTGCAGGGAACACTCTCTCACAAGAAAACTGGGATGGCTGTGGAAGTGCATATACGGTCTGTGCATGAAATGTTGATTTCCCACAACCTTCCTAGATGGACTCCCTCTTGATAGTACGGTACCCTAAAATATAAAACAAGAGAAAATGAAAATAAGCGCCACCGTCTTCAAGCTCTTCCTCGAGAAAATTCCACCCACAAGCACGTCCGTAGATAAGCCTGTAACTTGGACATATAGTTAAACCACAATAGGAGTTGTCATCAGCACCAAAAACATAAGGAGAAAATAATATCCTTTCAATGACAAGCGAGGTTGTTCTTTTCCGTAAAGAAATGTCTGAAGAATATTGGATCTGAATGCCAGAAGCCAAGTTTACCGACATATATAGTGGACCAACATGTTGTACCAACGATTCCCATGTTTTATTTATGAGTTCCAAAACTTCCTAGCTAACTCTGCCCATTTGACCGAATAACTTTATGTCGATTTATCAAACTTAGGTCAAATTTGAAACAACAAGTAAATTGTAGGTTGCTTTGAAAGTTTTACAAAAAATCTTTTGGAGGTACCCATCGAGGGGTCACAATTAGTATATCATAAAACACAGAGATTTTTGACGATAGGTTCAACTTCTTGCTAAGATTGTGCATCTTGACAATTTAACGAAATTATGTCAAACTTGAGCTACAAGTAAGCGCGATAGATTGCTCTTGAATGAAATGTATTTTCAGAGGTAGATCGATGCACCTTGTTATAGTAAACAATGCCGTCAGTGTGAGTTTCCAACTATCAGGAAATAATATTCTCAGTTTTCCAAGTGATGATGAGATGATTCTTTTCTGTAAAGAAAGCTCGAAGAATATGGATCTCAATGCCATAAACCAAGCTTCTAGACATATTAAGTGGACCAATGTGTTTTACTTACGATTCCCATATGTTTTTTGAGTTTTCAAACTCCCTAGCTAATTTACTCAGCCCACTTGAATGACTACATGTCGATTTATTGAAATTAGGTCAAACTTGAACTATAACTAAATTGTAGGTTGCTATGAGAGTTTTACGAAAAAGCTTTTGGAGGTACCGTACCGATCGGGGGGGGGGGGGTCACAATCAATATATGATAAACAACCAAGAGTTTTGACAACATGTTTGACTTCTTGCTAAGATTTTGCATCGCATGACACTATTTAACAAAATTAGGTCAAACTTGAGCTACAAGTAAGCGTATAGATTGCTCTTGAATTAAATGTATTTTTGGAGTTTGATCGATGCACCTTGTTGTAGTAAACAATGCCGTTAGTGTGAGTTTCCAACTATTAGGAAAGAACATTCAATTCTACATTTTCTGAGTAAAGACGAGCGAGGCTAGTTGTTATTTTCTGTAAAGAGAAGTCCAAAGAATATTGGATGTGGATGCCACAAGCCAAGTTGACAGACATATATAGTCGATCGACAACATGTTGTAATTGCGATTCCCATGTTTTATGAGCTTTCAAACTTCCTAGCTGACTCTGCCCATTTTAATGACTTTAAGTCGATTTATCGAAATTAGGTCAAATTTGAAACTACAAGTAAATTGTAGGTTTTGCTTTGTAATTTTTACGAAAAAGCTTTTAATTTGGAGGTACCCATCGAGGGGTCACTATTAATATATATGAAAACAATGAGAGTTTTAACGATAGGTTCAACTTCTTGCTAAGATTTTGCATCTTGACAATTTAACGAAATTAGGTCGAACTTGAGCTACAAGTAAGCGCGATAGATATCTCTTGAATTAATTGTCATTTCAGAGGTAGATGGGTGCATGTTCTAGTATTAAGCAGTGCCGTGGGTGTAAGTGTCCAACTACCAGGAAATAACATTCAATTCTATGTTTTCCAAGTGAAGAAGAGCAAGGTTAGTTGTTCTTTTCCGTAAAGAGAAGTCCAAAGAATATTGGATGTGGATGCCACAAGCCAAGTTGACAAACATATATATATATATATAGTGGATCGACAACATGTTATACTTGCGATTCCCATGTTTTATGGGTTTTCAAGCTTCCTAGCTAACCCTGCACATTTGAATAACTTTATGTCGATATCTCGGAATTAGGTCAAATTTGCAACTACAAGTAAATTGTAGGTTTTGATTTGATAGATTTACAAAAAAGCTTTTGGACATACCCATCGAGGGGTCAAAATTAATATACCAGAAACCAGCGAGAGTTTCAACGATAGGTTCAACTTCTTGCTAAGACTTTGCATCTTGATAATTTAACGAAACTAGGTCAAACTTGAGCTAGCTCCAAGTAAACACCATAGATTTCTCTTGAATTAAATTTCTTTTCATAGGGAGATCATCGGTGCATCGTCTTGTAGTAAAAAGTGTAGTCTGTGTGAGTTTCCGACTATCAAGAAAGAACATTCAATTCTACATTTTCCGAGTGAAGAATACGAGTGAGGTTGTTCTTTTTGCTATTGAAAAGTCTGAAGAATATTGGATCTGGATGCCACAAGCCAAGTTTACATACATATATATTGGACCAACATGTTGTACCAACGATTCCCATGTTTTATGAGTTTTTAAACTTCCCAGCTAACTCTGCCCATTAGAATGACTTTATGTTGATTTATCGAAATTAGGTCAAATTTGAAACTACAAGTACTCATAAATTGCACGTTCCCTGCACGTGAGACTCAAATAATAGACATCTGGCATATCATCACTATATAAAATTATAATAGGTAAAGCAGAAAAAATATAATAGGTAAAATTTGAACTACTACAAGTAAACTGTGTAGGTTGCTTTGAAAGTTTTATGGAAAAGCTCTTAGAGGTACCCATCGGAGGGGGAGCGGGGGGGGGGGGGGGGGTCAATTAATATACTATCAGAAACCAAAAGAGAGTTCTGACGACATGTTCATCTTCTTGCTAAGATTTTGCGTCTTGACAGTTTAATGAAATTAGGTCAAACTTGAGCAACAACTAAGTGCGATAGATTGCTCTTGAATTTAATGAAATTAGGTCAAACTTGAACTACAAATAATAAATTATAGGTTGCTTTGAAAGTTTTATGAAAAAAGCTTTTGGAGGAACCCATCGAGCGTTTAATTTATATATCAGAAACCACAAAGAGTTTTGTTGAGTGGTTCAACTTTAGCTAAGATTTTGCATCATGAAAATTTTGAACACCTTTTGAAAATGATCACATGAAATAGGGAGGGAGGGAAAATAATATTTCTATTCTCTATGGGCAACCCACAAGCTTGAGGTGCACCTTAGGTTTAAAGATAACTTTATTTTTTCCACTATGTATAAGGTGAACCTTAGCGGAAGCCACATAGTAGGCCTTATTAAGGTGTGATTTTTTACACAATGCGGGAGTAGTATATTTCTTTGCTTAGACATATGATCACCTCTGTCCATGCCCTATACATGCTGGAAGAATAAAATGTTGGAAGGGGAAGAGGGCATCAGCGAAGAGAAGTTGAAGGCAGTTCCATGTTATAGCAAAGTTATGATGGGTTTCTGACACGAGGTACTCCTGCGGCCTTACCGTGTACTACACTATACTAGTACTAGTAAATTTCAGGACCAATGCACGCAAAACAAATTGTGTGTTTTGTCTCTCCTTTGCTGCCTCTCACCATCCATCCTTCCTCTCTCCTACCTTTTCCCCTCGTGCACCAGCCCGATCGATCTCTCCCTCGTCCACAGCGTGGCGCTGCGCACGTGTGCCTTGGTACGGCAGCTCTGTGTCTCTGGCGTGTTCGGCAGCCACGTTGGTGTGGAGTAGGGACAAGGAGTACATAGGAAGGAAACCAATTTGGTCCTTGGTGGCAAAAACATTCAAACTTTTCTGGTTTTCAAAATTTTCACTTGCTTCCCAAACATCAGGAGGGAAGGTTACTGAAAAGATCGGACATTCGTAGTACTTCTTATCTTATCTTTATCTTTTCTTATTTCTTACAATACTATACCATACCACTGTATAGTGTATTGATAACTTCGAACATGGATCGTTGGATCAAGACCGGCAAATCCAAACATTGCTAACCATTGGATATTCTTTTCCATTCTTAGCATCTACAAAGATTATACTAATAGTATTTAGCACGATGAACGCTAGTATGCGCAAACCTCAAAACACACACTTCATTGCTCAATTTTAGGGTCCTTGTGCGAAATGGACTTTGGTGCAATTTTCATTTTTATGAGGTCCTTGATGTAACTTGTACTTCCATCGACCATGTTAACTCTCAAGCACCTCGCTCCTGCGAGACCTACCATAGCTAAAATAAAATGCAACCGCCCCAATTATCAAACAAACTGGACCACAGATTCTTATACGTAATACCCAAGTTTTTAGTACTAGGATTTTTCAATCTTCCTAGCTAACTTCGCACACTTCAGTGACTTCTTGTCGATTAACGAAATTAGGTCAAACTTGAGCTACAAGTAAGCATGATAGATTGCTCTTGAATTAAATGTATTTTTGGAGGTAGATGGGTGCATCTTCTTGTAGTAAACAATGTCGTCAGTGTGAGTTTCCAATTATTAGGAAAAAAATCTCCATTTTCTGAGTGATGACGAGATGGTTCTTTTACGTAAAGAAAGCTTGAAGAATATGGATCTCAATGCCATAAGCCAAGCTTCTAGACATATTAAGTGGACCAACGTGTTTAACTTACGATTCCCACATGTTTTTTGAGTTTTCAAACTCCCTAGCTAATTAACTCCGCCCACCTGAATGACTACATGTCCATTTATCGAAATTAGGTCTGAAATATAACTAAATTGTAGGTTGCTCTAAAAGTTTTACGAAAAAGGTTTTGTAGGTACCGTACCGATTGGGGTGGAGGGGGTTCCACAATCAATATATGAGAAACAACAGAGAGTTTTGACAATAGGTTTAACTTCTTGCTAAGATTTTGCATCGCATGACACTGTTTAACGAAATTGGGTAAACTTGAGCTACAAGTAAGCGCGATAGTTTGTTGTTGAAATATATGACTTTTTAGAGAGGTAGGTGGATGCATTTTCTTGTAGTAAACAGTGCTGTCGGTACGGTGTGATTTTCCAACTATATCAGAAAAGAACATTCAATTATTCTCAATTTTTCTAGTGATGACGAGTGAGGTTTTCTTTTCTGTAAAGAAATGTCCAAAGAATATTGGATCTGAATGCTAGAAGCCAAGCTTATCGACATATATAGTGGACAAACATGTTGTACCAACAATTACCATGTTTTATTTATGAGTTTTCAAACTTCCTAGCTAACTCTGCCCATTTGACCGAATGACTTTATGTCAATTTATCGAAATTAGGTCAAATTTGAAACTACAAGTAAATTGTATGTTGTTTTGGAAGTTTTACGAAAAATCTTTTGGAGTTACCCATCGACGGGTCACAAATAATATATCACAAAACACCGAGAGTTTTGACGATAGGTTCAACTTCTTGCTAAGATTTTGCATCTTGACAATTTAAAGAAATTAGGTCAAACTTGAGCTACAAGTAAGTGCGATAGATTGCTCTTGAATTAAATGTATTTTTCCGAGATAGATCGATGCACCTTGTTGTAGTAAACAATGCCGTCAGTTTGAGTTTCCAACTATCAGGAAAGAACATTCGATTCTACATTTTCTAAGTGACGACGAGCGAGGCTAGTTGTTTTTTTTCGTAAAGAGAAGTCCAAAGAATATTGGATGTGGATGCCATAAGCAAGTTGACATATATATATAGTCGATCGACAAGATGTTGTACTTGCGATTCCTATGTTTTATGAACTTTCAAACTTCCTAGCTAACTCTGCCTATTTTAATAACTTTAAGTTAATTTATCGAAATTAGGTCAAATTTGAAACTACAAGTAAATTGTAGGTTTTGCTTTGTAAATTTTACGAAAAAACTTTTAATTTGGATGTACCCATCGAGGGGTCACAACTAATATATCCGAGAACAACGAGAGTTTTGACGATAGGTTCAACTTCTTGCTAAGATTTTGCATCTTGACAATTTAACGAAATTAGGTCAAACTTGAGCTACAAGTAAGTGCGATAGATAGCACTTGAATTAAATGTCATTTCAGAGGTAGATGGGTGCATTTTCTAGTAGTACGCAGCGCCGTGGGTGTGAGTGCCCAACTAGCAGGAAAGAACATTCAATTCTACGTTTTTCGAATGAAGATGAGCGAGGTTAGTTGTTCTTTTTCGTAAAGAAAAGTCCAAAGAATATTGGATGTGGATGCCACAAGCCAAGTTGACATATATATATATATAGTGGATCAGAGACATGTTGTACTTGCGATTCCCATGTTTTATGTGTTTTCAAGCTTCCTAGCTAACCCCGCACATTTGAATAAGTTTATGTCCATATCTCGGAATTAGGTCAAATTTGAAACTACAAGTAAATTGTTGGTTTTAATTTTATAGATTTACGAAAAAGCTTTTGGATGTACCCATCGAGGGGTCAAAATTAATATACCGGAAACCAGCGAGAGTTTCGACGATAGGTTCAACTTCTTGCTAAGACTTTGCATCTTGATAATTTAACGAAATTAGGTCAAACTTGAGATAGCTACAAGTAAATGCCATAGATTTCTCTTGAATTGAATGTCTTTTCATAGGTAGATTATCGGTGCATTTTCTTGTAGTAAACAATGTCGTCGGTGTGAGTTTCCAACTATCAAGAAAGAACATTCAATTCTACATTTTCCGAGTGATGAATACGAGCGAGGTTGTCCTTTTTCCTAAATAATAGTCCAAAGAATATTGGATCTGAATGCCACAAGCCAAGTTTACATACATATATATTGGACCAACATGTTGTACCAACGATTCCCATGTTTTATGAGTTTTCAAACTTCCCAGCTAACTTTGCCCATTAGAATGACTTTATGTCGGTTTATCGAAATTAGGTCAAATTTGAAACTACAAGTACTAGTAAATTGCACGTGCCCTGCACATGAGACTCAAATAATAGACATCTGGCATATCATCACTATATAAAATTATAATTGGTAAAGCAGAAAAATATAATAGGTAAAATTTGAACTACTACAAGTAAACTTTGTAGGTAGCTTTGAAAGTTTTACGAAAAAGCTCTTAGAGGTACCTAATCGGAGGGGGCGCGAGGGGGAGAGGGGGGGGGGGGTCAATTAATATACTATCAGAAACCAAAGAGAGTTCTGATGACAGGTTCATCTTCTTGCTAAGATTTTGTGTCTTGATACTTTAATGAAGTTAGGTCAAACTTGATTTACAACTAAGTGTGATAGATTGCTCTTGAATTTAATGAAATTAGATCAAACTTGAAGTACAAGTAATAAATTGTAGGTTGCTTTGAAAGTTTTATGGAAAAAGCTTTTGGAGGTACCCATCGAGCGTTTAATTAATATATCAGAAACCATAGAGAGTTTTGATGAGTGGTTCGACTTCTAGCTAATATTTTGCATCATGAAAATTTTGAACACCTTTTGAAAACGATCACATGAAATAAGGAGAGAGGGGAAATGATATTTCTATTCTCTATGCGCAGCCCACAAGCTTGAGATGCACCTTAGGCTTAAAGATAACTTTATTTTTTCCACTATGTATAAGGTGAACCTTAGCGGATGCCACATAGTAGGCCTTATTAAGGTGTGCTTTTTTACACAATGCGGGAGTAGTATATTTCTTTGCTTGGACATATGGTCACCTCTGTCCACGCGCTATACATGCTGAGAGAATAAAACGTTGGCAGGGGAAGAGGGCAGCAACGAAGAGAAGTTGAATGCGGTTCCATGTTAGAGCAAAGTTATGATGGGTTTTTAACACGAGGTACTCCTGCGGCCTTACAGTGTACTACACTATACTAGTACTAGTAAATTTCAGGACCTATGCACGCAAAACAAATTGTGTGTGTTATCTCTGTAACACACCAAAACTTAATCCAAAGTTATTAAGATCCAATTCATCAAATTTAGAGTTAACAAAAACTTTTCCATTTAAAAATAATTAAGCATTCGTATGTGTGTGCATTTAATTTAGGAGTTGTTTGAATTGCCATGTTTGAGTGATCCATTGGTTGTAAAATGATTCTGAGGTGAATTAAACATCATCTAGATCATTCCCAAACAAATCCCAAAGAAAAGCTTATCAAAAATAATAAATTAAGCAAATGGTCGTTTGTGCCATTTTAATCACCATGCCTACTTTGGCTATTCCTAGAACTCCAATCTTAATAGAAACAATTGTGGTTCTTTGCACACCTTGCTAGTACACTTAGTGATGTACCAAGGTCCACTTTGTTTCATCCGAAAAACTTTCAAACACTAGATTTAAATGACATTTGAAAATTGAATCTAGTGTAGGTATCAAGATCACACTTATTCAAAAACCACTCAAATGAACTCCACTTTTAAAACCCAAGCACACCTAGAAGCTCAAGCATAAGATACAACACTCCACCAAAAATCAGCCCCAAATTCAAATTTTTCTTCATGCGGCCATTTGATCGAACAGGTGGGATGCACCATTTTTCTTCCTAACTAATACTGTTGCTAAGTTAAACCCTTGTCCCCCAAGTGACCCTTTCTACTCTCCTCTGTCCCTCCCGAGTCCAACCAAGTCCCCACCGGCCTACCCCTTAACAGCAACAACAGTGGAGCGCCGCCACTTTGTGGTCGCCACCAGCCAGAAGACGGCAGCGCGCCAGGGACAGCGCCACGCCGTTCCAGCATGTCCCCTAGCTCCGCCCAACCCTACTGCACCTGCCTGTCCACCCCTCGATCAACCCCAGCCCCTGGACCACTCCCCAGCGTCACCTCCCTTTCTCTCTGCGAGCTCGCCAGAGCGCGATAGCCGCCAGCACGCCACAGACCGCGCCTCGACCACAGACTACGCACGCCACTCCGCCTCGACCCCAAAACCCCGCCAGACACGGCCGTGCACCGCCACGAGACCCACAGTCGCCGTGCGACACGTCGAGCACCGCCTCTGTCTCCCAGAGCGCGCAACGCTCCCGACCAAATGCCACCGCCCCTAGCTGCGCAATTAAGCCGTAGAGCACAGCCAGGAGGCAAGCCACCATCCGCCTACGCCGCCCATGCCAATAGTACCTTGTATCGTCATCACCGACGAGCTCACCGTCGCCCCCTCGGTCCCCTCCTCGAGCCTATATAAGGAGCCCTCCCCAGCACCATTTCTTCACACCACTCAACTCCCCTCTCACCACTGATCCTTCCCCACCTCTCGCCGGACGCGCCGCTCGAGCCGTAGTTGGCGGAAATTGCACCGGAGGAGCCCGCTGCAGAGGAGGAGACGCTGCCGTCGATTCCGTCCACCGCAGCCCCTACTGTGACCTCGCCTGAGCCTACCGTCGTCGTCCAGTTCGATTGCCCGCCTCACTGTACTAGCTGGAGCCCTGGTATGTCCCCGGTAGACCCCAACCGGCTGTTTAGGGTTCAGTCTCGCCGGTGAAGAGTCCGTCGTTGACGACGACTGTGAGTCGTTGATCCGCGTTATAATCGTGTGGCCCATATTGCTAGATACCGTTTTGGGTTTTAAGTCTTGCTGACAAGTGGGACCAACCTGTCAGCCGGCCTCTGCGCCGCTGAGCGCCACTGGGCCGTCCCATTTCCTTTCCCGCACTAGCCCATGAATTCAAATAAGTGTTTTTCTATTTTAGTTTAAACTCAATTCTGTCCCTTAGTTCAAAAATCAATTCAGGAAGATTTACTGAACCAAATTGAGTGTTCCAATTTTTTTGGAAAGCTTCTGAAAAGATCTATCCAAGCCCGTTGGATTTAATTCATTTAGAGTTAGAGATCTCTCCTAGTAAAAATAACAAGACAGAAGCATTTGCACATTCAAACATTTTTATAAAATCAACCATAATAGCTTTTGAGTTGTTTCCAACTTTCAAAAATCACCTTTAACCATACCTATCTGAATATGTAATAATATTAAGGTTTGCATGCAGTGACTTTGGACTAGTACCAAAATAATGCTATATAGGCATTTCTAGTCACTTTAAATCATTAAATATTAAAGTTAAACATACTTAAAAGTGATCCAACCTTTAAATCACATTCCCATATGTTAGAATATGTGGTGATGACATGTGTCCACATGATCCCATATTTTAATTGGAGAATATTAAATCTTAGTTAATTTCAATGAGTAGAAATTACTTTTCTTAAATAAAAAGAATGAAGCTAGTTAATAAAACCTTGTGATGCTTGTGATGATAATAGATCATCAAATGTGTGCCTTAGTGTACCAAGTAGCCTAGTTAAGCATTGTTTGGTGATTGTGTTTACCGTATGTATTTATAGACGATAGTACCGACCAAGCTTTCGAGGAGGAGTAGTTCTACCCAGAAGAAGAGGAAGAAAACTTCAACCACCGCACCAACCAAGGCAAGCCTAGCACTTCAAGTAAACTGAGCAAGCTAACACTTGCAAGTATTATACTAGCAAGCCATCATTAACACTGCAAGCTAACCCTTGCAATCTAGATAACCTAAGCAAGATGCATTAGTCATGCTTTGGTTATACCCTTTGACTTATACCTACTCCAAATGTTATTTATCAGTTTTACTTTCTTTACTTTACCAAAGTCCCTTACTTGTTTGAAGGTAGCATAAAAAGTATAAAACAGGACCTATCTGGATAACCTTAGATGTCATTCTATGGCATGAGATTGAGATTAGCATCCCACCTTAGTGAACACTCTTAACTTAGTAGCTTAGGGCTAAATCAAACTTGAGTCACTTTAGATGGGAACACTTGGGGAAAATGAATTATGAAAACCTTGGAATGATGAGTCATTCTATTGAGATGTTTTGACATGTGTTGAGAAACACCAATGGTTTATGATGATGAAAATGTTGAGGCATGAGCCTTAGCCCTTTTACAAAAACTGATGGTTGGATTCGGATGCGATACCATTCCAATTTTACTGTACAACCACAATACCTGAATTGGATAAGGCTTAGCCGGAAATTTATATGCATTAGTATTAGTTCCCTCGCGGGAGAGGTTTGAGCTGAGGCTACCTCTCAATGTTTTCCACCTATGCAGTGCCCAAGATGACAGATGGTCATGGTTGGGAGGCCATACTCATAGGAGAGGTGCTTATACTAGGGTGTGTAAAGGGAAGGTTATGTTTGATTATCTGCATATTAAGTATGATGATTCAGGGTTATCCCTGACAGATGTATCAAATCTTGTGGTGAAAGTGTACAACCTCTGCAGAGTGTCAAACTATTCGAACAGCCGCGTCCGCGGTTATGGACAGTTGAAGTGGCCATACTATTTCGTTGTCAGATATTTTCAAAATGACTTATGAAATGAATGATGAATCTTGACTTGACCACAACAGGGTTGTGACTATGACACTAGCTTCCCAACTTAAGTTATTCTAGAACCTTATTTTATCTTTCTTTGTTTCTGAACTCAGCTTAAGTTTCAAACTTAACTTTACAAATAAACCTAGAGTTAGCATTTCCCACTAGAACTACCTTACTTGTTACTGATAGTTTGCGAGTACTTAAAGAGTACTCATGGCTTTTGTCCCTGGCTATTCCTATGGCTAGACTATGAAGGAGACTATCAAGATGATGGACCACAGGATGGCTATGATAACTAGGACTATCTTCCATCGTCAGCATTGCCTGTGACCCTGAAGATGGACTCCACCGCTACGCTTAATATTTATTCCGCAGCTTGTTGTATTAAGACTAGATCATGAGATGCTTTATTCATGTAAGACCTTATTATGGTTTGTAATGGATGATGTACTGTGATATCCAATCTGTTATGTCTCGCAAAAATGGTAATCCTGGGATTGCGATGTATGGCATAACAGGCATCTGGGATTAAAAATCCGGGTGTTGACAATCTCTCCTTTGCTGCCTCTTACCATCCATCCTCCCTCTCTCCTACCCTTTATCCTCGCGCACCGGCCCGGCTGATCTCTCCCTTGTCCACAGCATGGTGCTACGCACGTGTGCCTTGGTACGGTGGCTCTGTGTCTCTGGCGGGTTCGACAACCGCGTTGGTGTGGAGTAGGGACGAGGAGTACATAGGAAGGAAACCACTTTGGTCCTTGGTGGCAAAAAAATTCAAAATTTTACGGTTTTAGAAATTTTCACTTGCTTCCCAAACATAGGGAGGGAAGGTTACTCAAAAGATCAGCCATTCGCAGTACTTCCTATCTTATCTTTTATCTCTTACAATACCATACTATACCACTGTATAGTGTACGGATAACTTGAAACACTGACCGTTGGATCAAGACCGGCAAATCCAAACATTGCTAACCGTTGGATCTTCTTTTCTATTCTTAGCATCTACAGAGATTCTACTGATATTCTTTAGCACAATGAACACTAGTATGCGAAAACCACAAAACACACACTTCATTGCTCAGTTTCAGGGTCCTTGTGCGAAATGCATGGACTTGGGTGCAATTTTCATTTTTATGAGGTCCTTGATGTAACTTGTACTTCCACCGACCGTGTTAACTCTCAAGCACCTCGCTCCTACGAGACCTACCCTAGTTAAAATAAAATGCAATCGCCCCAATTATCAAACAAACTGGACCACCGTTTCTTATACGTAATACCCAAGTTTTTAGTACTAGTATATTTCAAGCTTCCTAGCTAACTTCGCACACTTCAATGACTTCTTGTCGATTAACGAAATTAGGTCAAACTTGAGCTACAAGTAAGCGCGATAGATTACTCTTGAATTAAATGTATTTTCAGAGGTAGATGGGTGCATCTTGTTGTAGTAAACAATGTCGTCAGTGTGAGTTTCTAACTATGAGGAAAAAAATCTTAGTTTTCCGGGTGATGACGTGATGGTTCTTTTCCGTAAAGAAATCTCAGAGAATATGGATCTCAATGCCATAAGCCAAGATTCTAGACATATTAAGTGGATCAACATGTTTTACTTACGATTCCCATATGTTTTTAAGTTTTCAAACTCTCTAGCTAATTAACTTCGCCCACTTGAATGACTACATGTCAATTTATCGAAATTAGGTCAAACTTGAACTATAACTAAATTGTAGGTTGCTCTGAAAGTTTTATGAAAAAGCTTTTGGAGGTACCGTACCGATCGGGAGGGTGTCACAATCAATATATGAGAAAAAACCAAGTGTTTGGACAATAACTTTGACTTCTTCCTAAGATTTTGGATCGCATGACACTATTTAACGAAATTGGGTCAAACTTGAGCTACAAGTAAGCGCGATAGATTGTTGTTGAAATATATGACTTTTTAGAGAGGTAGATGCATGGGTGCATTTTCTTGTAGTAAATAGTGCCATCGGTACGGTGTGATTTTCCAGCTATATCAGGGAAGAACATTCAATTATTCTCAATTTACCAAGTGATGATGAGCGAGGTTTCCTTTTCCATAAAGAAATGTCCGAAAAATATTGGATCTGAATGCGAGAAGCCAAGTTTACCAACATATATAGTGGACAAACATGTTGTATTGTTGTACCAACGATTCCCATGTTTTGTTTATGATTTTTGAAACTTCCTAGCTAACTCTGCCCATTTGACCGAATGACTTTATGTCGATTTATCGAAATTAGGTCAAATTTGAAACTACAAGTAAATTGTAGGTTGCTTTGAAAGTTTTACTAAAAATCTTTTGGAGGTACCCATCGAGTGGTCACAATATATCATAAAACACCGAGAGTTTTGACGCTAGGTTCAACTTTTGCTAAGATTCTGCATCTTGACAATTTAACGAAATTAGGTCAAACTTGAGCTACAAGTAAGCGCGATAGATTGCTCTTGAATTAAATGTATTTTCAGAGGTAGATTGATGCATCTTGTTGTAGTAAACGATGTCGTCAGTGTGAGTTTCTAACTATCAGGAAAGAACATTCAATTCTACATTTTCCAAGTGAAGACGAGCGACGTTAGTTGTTCTTTTCCGTAAAGAGAAGTCCAAAGAATATTGGATGTGGATGCCACACGCCAAGTTGACACACACACACACAGATATATATATATATATAGTGAATTGACAACATGTTGTACTTGCGATTCCTATGTTTTATGGGTTTTCAAGCTTCCTAGCTAACCCCGCACATTTGAATAACTTTATGTCGATATCTTGGAATTAGGTAAAATTTGAAACTACAAGTAAATTGTAGGTTTTCCTTTGATAGTTTTACAAAAAAGCTTTTGGAGGTTACCACCGAGGGGTCAAAATTAATATACCAGAAACCAGCAAGAGTTTCGACGATAGGTTCAACTTCTTGCTAAGATTTAGAATCTTTAAAATTTTGAACCCCTTTTGAAAACGATCAGATGAGAAATAAGGAGAGAGGGGAAATGATTTTTCTATTTTCTATAGGCAACCCAAAAGCTTTTGAGGTGCACCTTAGGCTTAAAGATAACTTTATTTTCTCCATACTTTATAAGGTGTACCTTAATCAGTAGATGTCACATAGGACTTAAGGTGTGCCTTTTTACACATTGCGGATGACCTTAGGGCATCACCTATGTATGTAAAAAAACTTTGATAAGATGGCTCCTAACATGACCATGAAATGAATATGTGTTGGAAATTGCAATTTTGCATGATTGTATTAACATCATCCTCCCAACATGATGTAATTTATCTCATAACTTTTTGAAACTCCTAAGTATGATATCCATTCTTCTTCGAGATCCCGAGCATTGGGAGTATGACCATGGATGATCACTTGAGGTGTTGGATTTAGGGAGTACGGCCTTCGATTTCTGAACACAAAGGGGGTACAGCATACCAAATTTCTATTATTACATGGGGATGAACAAATTCAAAACCAAAATAAAGCGGTAAAATATCCTGCGTATCCAGACATAGTTCATGCCCCAAAATTTTAGATACTTCGAAATTCCCATTCGACCCCTATTAAATTCGATGGGTGGGGGGATTCACTCGTAATTTTCCCAGTATAGTGCTAGCAGAACCTAAACCCCCTCTCTCCTCTAGGAATACGTCACCAGCCGGAACATCCCCGGTGCACTTTAGCCGGCATACCCGCACACATGACCTACTCAACAAACCCTCTTGTCCGGTGCGCTGAGCAAATCATCGACCGCCAAGGATCTGCGCCACGGACGCTGTGGTCTAGTAATCTGCATGTATCCTTGCTTGCCCAAGATCTGCTTCCCCATCATCGACACCCACTACGACCGTAGCACCTTCAGCGACCTCGACATGACCCGTGAGGATGCGGAGGAGGCCTAGACGCCGCCCCGACCAAGGTAAAACCAGATCTCCCTGCGAGATTTGTTTGTTGGCAATGTATTGTATTCGTGCTAAATTTCCTAACTAACAGGTTCTTTACCTGATATACACCTGTTATGTACTAAATTAACCCGTTGTGGTTAGCTTAAACTCCACGCATTGAACTGTTTTTATGTACTGTACTATTTATTTGTGAATTATTAGTCACTTAACATATTTGTTTACATTCTCTATTGTACCTGTCCACATGAGATATGATTATATAATATCTCTCTCATTCGCCGATTTATGAACTATATTATTTCTATCGTGCTATTGTCCTGCTATCCTATACTACACGTTTACACACGTCATACTATCTGACCATTATGTACTGGCGATTGGATCCCTCTTAACCCGCGGGTCAAACTGTTTGTTGTTATTATGCAAGGAGCATCCTCAGTTTGCACACAATATCATAGAGTGAATGACTCCTATAATCTTGTAAGCCCCCATCACTTTTGTTTAAGTTTATGCCAATGTATATCATATTGGAACCTGTTTGTATTTACTTTTGGCCTTACCTTTATGAAGAGGAGCAACAATGGAGTACAAACTCCACCCGTCCACACAAGCCACCGTAGATCTCGTGTAACAACTACCGTAAGGCCCCTCACCTGAAGTTTGGTCCTTGCCATATTTTTTGTTTGCTTAAATTTACCATTTGTCTTTCTTGTCTTCATATTTTTTTTGCCAAAAATTAGCGTCAAACATTTTAGCCCCACTATAGTGTGCTTCTGTTCCATGTGCTTAGTTCAATTTCCCAGAAATGTAGAGGCCGAGTGTATTGCATTTGAGTTGTCTGATAATAAGAACAAGGCCACACTAGCGATAAGATCCACACATGTATCATAAGGAACTCTGTGCACTTCATCTCACTCTTGTATCTACAGTGTATCATAGTTACGTGAACTGGCTATTTTAATATGAGGCACTTGATGGTTCAGTTTGTTGTTCTCAGGCCATCGAAGCGTTGAAATTATCTAGATATTCATGAATAATTCAATGTATGATTGCTTGATTCATTGTTTGTGTGAAATTATCTGGCTAGCATATTCGAGGCTCACAATTGATGTGTTTTTGTTGGTTGAGTTACTCTTTTTTTGTCTATGATTAAATAAGTGGAAGATTTCGTTTTGTGGCTAGTTTATATATGAGAAACATAATGGCTTAGTTTTAATATTTGTTTTATTCATGTTCTACACATTCTAGTTTGAGCAGTCTGCATCAGGTACTTTGGTTGATTGCTCGCATTGTTATTCAAAATGAACTTGTAGTTTGTTTCCCAAGTCTGTTGTTTAAGTAACTTGTTTTGTCCTAGTCTCAGCCATGTTCAAGTAGAGCAGTCATTTCACAGAGCAGCACATGCTCACATCGCTCCATGGCGCTAGCTGGTCCACTTATTCAAGAAGAAATAGATGTATGTGCCACCACTGTTAATTGCTTATTTTCTTATATATTATAGCATTGACATATTTAAAATTCATGGTGGTGTGATTGCATGGTAATGCTGTTATAACTTGTTTTGTGTTTTTTTCAGGCTGCAAATGACCCTCTGAATGCTGAACAAAGACCCGCTTCTCCAAGTTTAGATTTTGTTTCACACACCACTAGTGACAATATCTATTGCTCATGGCACACCGCTTCAACTGATCCTCTTTTTTAGCCGAAAGATTATTTAAGGATGCCCTCTAAGATGCCCGTGATATTGTTGAGAAAGAAGCCAACAAAATAGATTTAGTAATCACCATAGCACGGAAAGACTTATATGAATTGAAAAACAGGCAAGCTTTAAGGCAGAATATACTTAATAATCTCATCTGTAGCTCTCATGGGAAGCCAGCTGTTACATGTCTTGGGATGCAAGCTCCATAGAGGCCTTTTCTGTAACACCAGTTAAGGTGTTTTATTAGTTGTCTGGACTTTGATGCAACTTTTATACTTCATTTTATTACTATCAAGTTTACCGAGGATTGTAATAATCTACTGTAATTTGCAGTTGTAAGTTGTTTGAGGATTGTTACAAACTGGGCATCTATCAGAATTACTGCACACACATGAAAAAAGTGAAATTGTAAGAGGTACAACAAACGATCTACCGGAACAGGGAGAACATCCATTGTATCACACATGCACCATAGAACTTGGAAAATTTATAGATGTTCACTCAACAAAGTGAACACATGAAGAGCTGATCTGAAGAGAATACATCAGGAGCAGACCCACACAATCCATCAATCTGATGGATAACCGTCATCGTAATTGTAGTGGGTGGTACCATCCTCGCCGTAAGGAGGCACCATCTGCAGCTCAGAATGCTCGATAATTCTGCAATACTCCGCCAGCAATCGATCGAGTTCAAAAGGACGATCATTGATCCATAATCCTCCTACTCCATTCCCATATACAATGCTTGGCTCCTCTTCCCATGCAAGAGCCTCAAAGTTGTAAGATCTAATCTCGGATTGGTCCGCGTAGTATATGCTGCCGGCCTACACCGTGGGTACCCTGGCGCTGTCGACGCAGACACACCGATTGTCAGCAATGAAGAGAGCACAACTTCTGATGCCTCTGACCGGCTGAAGGACACAATTCTGGGTATCAAGCCGGTAAACAACAGGCCTGCCGCTGTAGACCGGTCCAATCAAAACGAACAACAACTCCTCGTCGGACTCGACGAGGTAAAAACTATTCTCTGGGAATTGGCAGCCTAGAATAGGGCCTACAACAGCGGGATGCATCTCTAGGGTTCATGCGGAGTGCTACAACTGTACATCTCCATGAGCAGCATCACACATAGACGAGAGGACATACCCGTATCTGTCTACGACAAAAACATCACCGGCATAAGAAGTCATGCTCCGGAGTTACGCGAAGTCATACGACGAGTACCACCCTTCACCAAAGACTGGGTGACTCCCTTCCTCCATGCTCTCATCCGCCCACAAAATGGTGGTGTTCTGATGGTTTGATGTAAAGACCATCAACAACGGGAACATCGTCAGAGCGACATAAGCCACCTTCTCGGTCGGTATCTCCGCCCTCAAGCACTTGATAGCACCCGTGAAGGGGTTATACAACCAGGTCTTGTACGTCTGCACCCTCTATCCAAGCACAAGGAGGCCACTGGTTGTGCTACCGACATAAAAGTACCTTCCACAGAGAGAGGGAGGAGAAACAGAGATTCAGTGAAGGTAAACATACTGAAATTCAATCAAGGTAAACCATGGAGCAAAACCCTGGGAAACAAGTGGATGAACAAACAGAACTTGAAAAATAGATAATATAGGATGTGAATGCAAAAAATATCACATATCTAGAGATGAATATAACGAAAGCACCTGCGAATAACCCGGCTAATCTTCTTCTCAAGGTGGCAGCCAGTTCTCATGTTCAACAACGTGATGGTGGCATCGTCTACCCTATATTCCTCCGACAACTGGTGCTCTAGAGCAATCCAGTTGGCTGGCATAAAGAGCTCCTCCGTGAAGCTGCGCCAGGCGCTGCAGACTGCTCGAAAGGCGGTGTAGTAGTCGAAGTCGTCCGTTGAAAGGAAGATGTCACCTATCTTCTGGACGAGTCCCTCAGGGAGACCATCCCATGGCGATTCCTCCTACTTCTTGCCGGCAATGGATGATGGCGTTCGTGTGGTCTAGGTCCCACCGACTGGCACATGAAGCGGGTCCATAGACACATATTTAAACAAAGGCCTGGGAAAGCCTAGCAAATCATGTGGAAACGAGACGATGACATGCACACAACAACTGCAAGCGCGTTTCATCAAACTGGCATGGGAACGCGCATGCACACACGCACTAATTATGGTACAATGGTCGTGCACACCAGCGTACGACTCCTAGGAGCACACGAGTGTATAGGTGTAGGATGATACTAGTAGTAGTATTATCATAACCTCATTGTATTTAATTATACCAAAATCTAATAAGAAAACATGCACTCCCTGGTCCCTCTAGGCACACGCAAACATAGGGCATTTTCCCTTTTTTGCATGACATTTTCCATTTTTCAATTTCGCTTTTTGGTTGTGCCCTTGGATGCTCACCATGTGGCAAGATGGGGTGTATGCTCCATGGAGCTAAAAAACTCATGTTCTCTCAATAACACAGTCGTTAATTATTGAGGTATCTACGTTTTTAGTCCCACAACTTGCACCGCGGGAGTATTTTAGTCCCACATCTTACAAAGTGAGAAACACTAGCCCCACAACTTGTAACCAGGAACATTTTAGTCCAATTCAATAGAATTTCTATGATTTTGTTTGAATTCATCGTAATTAATTTTGGATGCGACATGTGGCATCATAATTTTTGCAAAATGACCCCTTGTGTATTTTCTGCCTGCCAGTTGTGACCTCGGTATGTCTTGATAGGAGCATCTGAATAAGAAAACAAATAAGAAAAACTACCAATGCATTGTAGGGTATCGAACTGATTACGTGCGCTACTGAAGAAATCAGCCTTGCCACTACCACATGCACACATAAGTGATTAACTGAAGAGCGCTTCGGCTAATGTGTTCTTTATTTTGGATATTCAAAAATATATGTTCCGATGATGTGAATAAATCTAAAAAAAATCCAAATTCCGATTTCAAAATAATTTGTGTTCTGGGCTACAATAACAACTCAACTTTATTCCTTTTCATTTTTGCAAATAATAAAAACTCAAGTTTATTCTAGACACTTTAGCTAGCTACTAGGTTAATGACAAAGCAAAACAAAATTGATATTATGGACCGTGTCAACATAGACGTGAGCATTTTTGCGTTCGTATGTGCTTTTTTATTGTATAAATAATTACTTCTCCCCAAGTACTCCTCATCTGGCATAATTACGTCCTCTTAAGTACTCCTCGTCTCACATCAGTAGTCATGGGCATATACCGACATAGTGGCTTGTGGGTGTGTGTGTCGTTGTACAAAAGTGTTAAGTTCGAATCCATTCTCCTCTTAGAGATTTAACTATTTTATTTATAGGTCTACTAACAGGTGGCCCACTTATCAGTCCGCATAGAGACACAAATGACATAGAAAAATATAGAGGGGTCACTTAAAAAAATTAACATTATTTGTCGAAAAATTAAGTCAAATTCATTGAAATTCGATTAAATTGGACTGAAATGCTCTCGAGATATAAGTTGTGGTACTAGTATTTCTCATTTTTCAATATGTGGGACTAAAATGCTCTCGCGGTGCAAGATGTGGGACTAAAGGTATATATACCTCTTAATTATTTTACAGCCACAATTACTAGGCCAGAGGACCAATTAATGCTCCTAGTTTTGCTCAATGACTCCTCTAGTTGACCGTAAAATATGAACCACCACGTCGTGTAATGCTCCTGGCCGATCATGTTGTCAAAACAGGAGTGCACCCATTGGCTTGCATGTTTTCAATTAGATGCGGTGGCCACGAGCATTGGCTGGATTTTAGGATTACTACTACATGCAAGAACTAGCTATAAAGTGAGTATGTGAAGTTAATTCTCCAAACTAGTACTACTCCGGCCAAGTAATACCGAACACAGGGAGTACCTCAAGTGTGGTTATATGGATGATCAGTTGATGTGACTCTCGGTCATAAATTCCTGTCCATATAGTTGTACGTTCTACCACCTTTTTTTACTACTACTAGTAGTAGTACATGGTCGCTAGCAAAATTCAAAATCTCAATCGAGCAGAAAAATCACACACATCGACTTCGAAGCATTTCTCTCCTAACAGTTTCGAAAACTTTGAGCCAAAATATCGCACCTAGGGAGTACCATTTTTATATTATTATTATTAGATAGACGCGAGCCAAATTCAAAATCTCAATCGAGCGGCAAAACCGCACACCCACTTTGAAGCATTGCCCGCCCCTCCATTTCAAAAACTTTGAGGCACAATCTCCCACCAGGGGAGTACCATTTTTGTATTATTATTAGAAGATGGGTGCTAGTCAAATTCAAAATCTCAATAGAGCGGCAAAACTGCACACCGACTTTGAAGCATTTCCCGCCCCTCCATTTCAAAAACTTTGAGGCAATATCTCCCACCGGGGCAGTACCATTTTTGTCTTATTATCAGATGGGTGCTTGTCAAATTCAAAATCTCAATCGAGTGGCTAAACCATACACTGACTTTGAAGCATTTCCCACCCCTCAGTTTCAAAAACTTTGAGGCAAAATATCCCACCGAGGCAGTACCATTTTTATATTATTATTAGATGGACAGTCGCCAAATTCAATATCTCAATCAAGCGGGAAAATCACACACCGATCTTGAAGCATTTCCCGCCCCTCAGTTTCAAAAACTTTTGACTTCAAAATTCCGATTCTACCCATTGTTCTAATGCCCTATGGGCAAGCTAAAGTCGGTAGCTTGGGGGCATGATCGTAATTTATATTTCTGTTCACCTCCTTAGTCTGGATTCGCCTAGATTTTCCCGCTGGTCCTTCCAAAAATCCCAGCCCCTCTCTCCCATGCCCTCACCTCCTTGACCACCATGCGCACTGGCCGACGGCAATTCCACGGCGGCTGGAGCCGCTTGAGCTGCGGTCTCGTGCACTGCCGTGGAGCCGCTTCACCGATGCTCACCCACCAGATCTGGTTCACCGGGTCTCTCTGCCACTACACCGGAGCTGCGATGTCGTTCACCATGCCGATGTCGTCATCGACCACCCAAGCTCTGCTTCCCGGCTGCCAAAAGCTACCCAACCGTACCGAATCCGCTACACAAGTGTACACCGGACGTGATCTAGTTCAGGGAGTTCCATGTCCACCTCTCTAGACCAACTGCTCGGCTGTTGCTGTTCACTACACTGGATCTGCCTCAGCGATGCTCTCGTCCACCGTGCTCAAGCCGGCATCAACCGCCCAAGATCTGCTTCCCCGATGCCAACAGCCACCACAGTCACAGCACCCTCGGTGACCTGGACGTCACCCGCACGGTAACGATGATGCTTAGACGCCTCTCCGACCAAGGTTAACCAAATCTGTAACCCGTTTTTGTTTTGTCAGCAGTATAACAAGTTCAAACATGTCGCAGTGAAGTGCATTTTTGTGATCGTTCTCGTACATACAAGTCAATGGGATGCCTATTCTTCGTGCTAGTACATACAAGGTCTTAGACATGTTGGTTTGCATTCGCTGCTCTACAAATTTCAAGTCATGGACATGTATATTATTTTGTCATACACATGTTCTTAGCTACTCCATACAACAGTAATTGCCTGCTACCGTGTAATTCTTGCAAAATCTCAAGTCAGCAGAAAATATTAGTGTGGATTCTCGGCTCTATAGTTGCTGAATCTATCTGGTTCGTCCTAAGATCAGTTCCTGCTATTATTTCCTCCTTGGCATCGTTCTGCTATCCTGTAGTAGCTGTTTAAACTCTTCATACTAATTCGATTATAATTTTGTTGTTGCCACATGCTTCTTCAAAATATGCAGCACTAACTATTTCCTTTTTCTTGCATAAAGCGCAAAATGGAACAATGAACATGTTGGTTTGCATAGCCTATTCTACAGGTTCACAAGGGATGCAATTAATTCCTTATCTGGTGCTGGTTCGTCCTAACAATGGCATAACTGTCCTCTACTATGTACTTCACTCGTGGTTTGCATTCCTGCTCTAGAAGTTTTCTGATGATGCCATTATAATTTCTATCTGGTTGATTCTTAGCTATGACACATGCCATTGTGTAGCTAGCCGCAAATTCTAAGTCACCCAACGACTATGCCTTCCAGGAGATGCCACTGCTTCCATATATTTGCTGAAATGACCTCACTTGTTTATTTTTGCTGAAATTCTAAGAAACACTTTGTTTGATTGCTCATTTTATTCTAGGCACACTTGTCTAATGCCCGTTTGTCCTGTTCTACAGGTTCACGAGCGACGCCATTATATCTCGCATCTGGTTCTAGGTCTGGTTCTATCGTTGTACTGGGAACGACAGTACTTGAAAAGGTTAGATAGAGGTGTGGGGACTAGTAGGGAAGCTCTCGATAGCGTCTGCAAGCGGGATTGGGTACGAGCTAGTGTAGCGAGACACGAGAAGTACCCAGGTTCGGAGCCCTTGTGTTGAGCTAAATCTCCTACTCCTGCAGATCTAACTAAGGGTAGAATACTGAGTACAATTACTTCTCGAGCTGTATGTTCTAGCTACCTTCTTAAATGATCAGAGTCCAACCCTTGCTACAAGAGCCTTGCCCCTCCTTATATAGGTAGATGGGCAACAACCTCATTGGCCAGTCCGGTTGGCAGGTCCCACTGGTGGGTCCCAGCCAGATGGTCATCTACAGTATCTGGTACGGTACATCCCGTCGAAGTACATGTGGTGTGGGTCATCATGGGAAGAGTGAACACCGTGTGAGCCAGTCGTCAGCATCCGGCCACTATGCCCGCCTCACCTGCAAAGTCTTCGGTATGGCCTTTGTAGTTTCGGGTCTTGTCGCTATACCAGGGCATACCGCACACTGTGCAACACGTTGCTCAGTCCTCTTGATTGCGTCCGGCTACATCCATCTAGCCGGCCTTGAACCTTGTCACCCTTCCTGGTTCCGGCTACGGTCTGGTAGCCGGTATGAAGTGTCCGTGTCCGGCTACGATCTGCTAGCCGGACGCAAACCGCCTGCCTTAGTTCTTGTCTGGTTGGGCTATCCGGGAGTCATCCCCCCGACACTAGCCCCCGAGCACGTGTAGATTTCACCACTAGGTGAAATATGTGCGTGCTCCCTCTTGAATTTGAAATCTGTGTCCGGCTACGCTTGAAGGTTGCGCTACCCGTGACGTCAGTGCTGAGGTTGGCCACGTGCGCACGCGCCATCAATGCGCTGCGTCGCGCAGCGTAACATCACGTCGCACGTCCCCTCGGGAACTGCCGTTTGGCGCTTTGGTTCCCGGCCCGGGATCTTCTGCGCACTCGGTGCCAGCACACGGGATCTAGAGCAGTAGTGGGGGTTGGGCGCGGCCCGGTGAGCGCCGCGTGGCGCCGTAGACGGTTGCCCTCTCCGGTCCTTAAAAGGCCACTCGGGGGAGCCGCTTCCCCTTCTGTTCATTGCCTCCTCAATCTTCCCCTGCACCCTTTCTTCCTCGCCGCTGCCTCATGAGTACTTGCCGCAGGACTCAGCCGCATCGCTCCTTTAGTGTCACCATAGACACAGGCCATCGTCATTCGGCTCCTAGCACCACGGCAAATGAGATCCTGATGGCAGCTGGCCTGCAGTGGAGGAGCTGGCCCCCAAGAGGAGCCAGACCAGTGCCCTCCCCCTTAGCTAGCTTGGCGGCAAGAAGGCACCGCCTCCAGTGGTGTAGGGGTGAGTACCTTCTATTCTTGCCTTGTGTTTCTTCCTATTTTTTCCTCTTGCCCAACTTTTTCTTTCTTTTGCCTTTCTTACTTTCTTCTTTCTCTTGTCTTTTTTTTTCCAGCTCGCTCGTCTCCTTTGGCGCCGCCAGCCCGGCACGGGCACCGACTGGCTCGCCGCCCCATGAGCCGGATACCGCGCCGCGTCCCACTGGTACTGCCGCTGCTGCCCCCACTCCCTCGCCTAGGGCACCGCCACCGCCTCTGCCTCGTGCTGATCTGGCTACCATAGCCGGGGCCAGAGATGCACCGCCGACTACGGTGGTGCAGCCGGATGCGGCCGCGCCGAACCCACAAAGTGGAGGTGGTTCCTCCATGGGAGCGAGGAGGGCGTCAACCGACAAGGAGCTGGTGGTCGTCACAGATGACAACTCCGACTGCGAGCCGGGGGAGGAGTGGTAGACGGTGGTTCTGGAGGCGAAGGAGTCGCTGACCGTCAATGCTATTGACGATGATGCTTCTTCCGCTACCCGCTAGCGGACTTGGACGCTACCCTTGAGCTGGCGGTGAAGGGGATCCGACTGCTGGAAGCCGTGTCCGGGGGCAACCGGACCCTAGAGCAGAAGCTGTCCGCTGCCAATGGCACCTCTCAGAGTAATTACTCTTACTCAGCTTTCGTGGCCGATCACTTTCTTCTTCTTTGTTTGTTTCTGATAGCCGATTTCTTCTAGACATCATGGTGTGTGCTTAGCGGGAGATTGATCGCCTGGCCAAAGCGAGCGATCGGCTGACCAAGTCCAGTTCCATCCTCTGGTTGCATAATAAGGACTGGCACTCCAAGGTGGATCAGTTGGAGGCCACCCTCAAGGAGCGAGACTCCTCTCTCGCTAGCCGGGCGCAAGCTTTCGATCTCCTCGATGCTTAGAGAAAAGATCAGGAGAAGGAGATCAAACGGCTGGCGGACTGGGAGAAGGCCCTCCTTGAGGAGCTGATGCAGATTGGGTGCACCGCCAAGGCTAAGTTTCCTCCGACTAGTTTTTCTTGTCCAGTTCCGGTAGCCGTACCCTACTTCCGTTTTTCTGACAGCGTTTTATCCCGGCGTAGACCTGCTGGCATACAACCGGCTACAGGAGAACTGGCTAGGGGAGCAGCCCACCTCTCAAGAGCTGGTTGCCCTCCTCGACGAGGAGGCCGCTGAGCTACGCAAAGCGGCCCACACGGTCTTCGAGTTCTTGTGGCTGGATGCGGCCGCACCGGAGATGATCGCCCAGTGGCGACCAAGGCCGCGGAGGTGCCAGCTGCTGTCGACCGGCTAAGGGACCTGGCCGCGTGAGCCGGAGGAGAGATGGACTTGGCGCTCATGTTGTCCTGGTATAAGGACACACACGTCGAAAAGATCGACGGAGGCTTCCGCGTTGGCACCAACCTTGTCGCGATCTGCCAAGCCCATTCAGAGCTCCACGCCTTCGCCATCAGGATCGCCGGATACACCGACTTCGACGAGGTCATCACCAGCTGGGAGTCCACTAAGATGCCTAAGATAGAGGCTGAGGCGTTGTCGCAGCTGACTGTCGGAGCCGAAACCTCCAGTGTGCCTCCTCCGCCTCTCGAAGCCACAGCCAGTCCAGAAATCCCGGATGGCAAAGGCCCCGCCGCTTAGACTTGATCCCCGGGTTGCCGGGTGGAATTGTAATTACTTTGCTTTGTTGAACTTGTTCGTTTGCACCGGCTGTTTTTGATGCTGGTTGAACCTATGGGAGCTTCAAATCCCCTTTATTTAGTCATGCTGTTTTGCTTGCTTCTATTTTCCTTGTGATCTTTCTTTGAAGTTTTTATGCTTTGGCGGTTACAGTTATGTGGCTATCTTCGCCTGGCTTAACGCCTTTAGTCGGGGGAACTTCACCTCTAGTGGGGTTGCGCCAGCGCACCCATTGGGTGTAGCCCCCGAGATTCGGAGTAGCTGGCAAGGCTAGGTGCTTTGAATCTTCTTCTTTCTTTTCTTCAAGCTTTTAGCTTCTTTCGGCTAGACGCCTCTAGCCAGCTAATCCTGACCTTGCCCGGACGAGCCGATCACTACAACCGGTAGTGGGGGCGCGCTAGAGCATCCACTCGGTGTAACCCCCGAGATTCGGAGTAGCTGGCCAAGCCAGGTTCTTCGAATCTTCCTCCTTACGTGCCCTTACCCTCACGTGGGGTCCAAATATCCGGCTAAACTCCTTTAGCCAGTCGAAACTACATGACTCCACTGGGGGGCGCATGAGCGCACCCAGTGGGTGTAGCCCCCGAGATTCGGAGCGCGTGATGAAGGCAAGGACTTCGAATCTTCTTTCCTTTTGACGACCAACTCGATGTAGTCATACAAAATATACATACATATAGATTCGTTGTCAATACACTAGTCGGTTAAGGTACTGTTTTTAAACTGGAAAATAGCTTTGGTTTTTTCGAAAACTAGCTCGTGCTTCTTTGGACACTTAGTCGCTTTCCCGTGTGCTCTGCTGTTTATGCTGCATCCTTGCCGGGCAGCCGGGTGTGCGGTCTACAGCCGAAATCGAAGGGAGCTGACAATACATTGCACATGGTACTGGAGGCTCAGTATCCGGATAACCTCAAACAAGGCACAAGGCCGGACCGTCCGATATTTCGCATCTTTTCCCTGCTTCTCATGTGGGATGCCTCAGGCTTTTGCTCTTTCTAGCCGGACAACCGGGTTGCGGTCTGTATCTGAGATGAAGAGTGGGCCTCTGACACCATTGCACACTACTTAGCTAGTTTATAGAATTAGCAGGCCGAGCCAGCCGGTGAGCCCCCGTGTAGGGGTTGCCAGAGCCGGAAAAACTGAACCAGAAAACGAATATACACAAATTTCTGGCAAGGAGCCCCCGAGTATCTCTCTGGGTTCCGCATTTTTCATTCATAGAGTTCGGGGATACATACACTGTCAGACGACTAGGTGTAAAACGGGCGAAGCAGGGCCGTGTTCCAGGGGCATTCCGTCTTCTCATCCGACTTGTCCATCTTGTTCTTGCGGGGCTGCTGTGCATCGATGAGGTAGTAGGAATTGTTGTGCAGCGCCTGGCTGATGATGAAGGGGCCCTCCCAAGGTGGCGACAGCTTGTGCATGCCCTTCGTGTCCTGCACAAGCCGGAGAACCAGATCGCCCTCGTGGAACGCGATGGGCCGGATCTGGCTCGAATGCTAGTGGCGCAGGCGCTGCTGGTACAGTGCTGATCTGGATAGTGCCAGCTCGCGAGCTTCCTCGAGGAGGTTCACGCCATCCTCCGTCACCTCCTGATTAGCCTGCTTGTCATAGAGGAGCTTGTGGGTGAGTCAAACTTGATGTCCGCGGAGAGAACGGCTTCCGAGCCATAGACGAGGAAGAACAGGGTGAAGCCGGTTGACCGATTCGGTGTGGTGCGGAGGCTCCACAGCACATCTGGAAGTTCCTCAATCCAGCATCCGAGTGATCGCTCCAAGGGAACGATGAGGTGTGGCTTGATGACGGCTAGCACTATCCCGTTTGCCCTTTCGACTTCCTGTTGGACTATGGGTGTGTGACGGATGCCAGGTTCAGCCAGATACCGTTATTCCCGCAGAACCGAGCGAAGGCCCCCTTGGCGAAGTTCGTGTCGTTATCCGTGATGAGGCTGTTGGGGTAGCCGAACCGGTTGATGATGTGTGTGAAGAAGGAGATGACTGTCGCCCTGTCCAGCTTCCGGATAGGCTTGGCCTCTATCCACTTTGTGAACTTGTCCATCGCCACCGACATATGGGTCATGCCACCGCGCGCTCGCTTTTAGGGGCTGATACGTCCATAACGTATCTATAATTTTTGATGGTTTCATGCTAATAATATGCTTTTGACACTCCTTTTTGTATAAAGTTTATGATTTATTTGGACTAACCTACTAATAGTTGCAAAAGTGCACAATGTTCTTGTTTTACACTTTGATGTGTAGGAATTACCAAGAATATAAGTGGAAACCTTGTTGGAGTCAAATTGGGATTTTTTCCAGAAATCTGTCTCAGAACTATTTTTAAAGATGGTCACGTTTCGGGTCGAAGACAGCGTCAAAAAGAAAACTCTTCAACTAAAAAGTTGTTGCAAATTTTGCGACAAACGTCCTAGACATAAACTTGAGCTAATTCCAAGTCCGGACGGGCCCCGATTTACTGTAGTTCGAGATGGGGTGACGGGAATCCGAAAAGCAATATAAAGGGAAGAAACCTAATTCACCCAGGGCATCTCCACCCATGAATTTGCATCCACCAAAGCCATGTTTTTGCCTCGCAAAGGATCCCATCTCCATGGGGGAGCGCTCCCAAGAATCCATGAAGGAAGGGGGCTAAGGGACGGTGCTCCCCCATGATACTGGCGGCAGGGAAGGAGTCCCCCGCGCCGCCGCAGGCGCCACCGCCGCCCTCTTCACCATCTTCACCGCCATCTCCATCACCTAATCCTCCTAGTATGCAGTGGTTCATCCTCCCACACACCTCTGTACCGTCCTATGTAAACATGGTGTTTGATGCTATAAGTTATAATCCTATGATCTATATCATGTTTGCGTAGTTTCTTTGTTCTTAGATTGAATGGTTGAATGCCTTTGGTTCATTAGAGTTATATGTTGATATGGTACAGTTATTTGGTGTCCATTATATTTGTGTGCGCATGGATTAAACATCATAGGGTTTGTAGTATGTGTAAAAGGAAGGGGAGTTCTGCTGGAGTGACAGAAACCTGAGGACGCGAACCAGAACGTTCCACATATGAGAGTAAGAGGACCATTAAACTTAAGGCCATGGTTGGGGAAACTTTAATGCATTGATTAGTACTTACGGATGTTTGCTAACAATCATATCATATAGTACATGTAATTCCAAGTAGTGAAGCGCATGTTTATTTGGCCTCTCCCACATAGAAAACTGCATCGAAGACAATGAACCTGATCAATTCGCTATTTAAACTTGGACAAAGCCACCACAATACCACCACTATTCCACACTCATGGTTCTGTTAGTTTAGTGTATTTTATTGCTGCAGCAACTAGCTTTACTTTCCTATTATTTATTATCATGCAAAGCTATCTCTATTACTCGTATTGTTGCTCTAGTTTTATGTCTTAGATAATGCAAACGTTTAGTGTGCGTAGAGTTGTATCAGTTGTTGATAGAACTTGAGAGAATATTTATCCTACCTTTAGCTTCTCGTTGGGTTCGACACTTTTACTTATCAAAAAGGCTACACACGATCTTCTATACTTGTGGATTATCAAGACCTTTTCTCGCGCCGTTGCCGGGGAGCAATAGCGTGTGGGTGAATATTCTTGTGTGTACTTGTTTGCTTTATCTCTAAGTAGGTTTTACTTTCAGTTTTAAGTTGTTCTCTATCTTAGTATGGATAGGGAATGCGAATTAGAAAATAAATTAGTTGTACTTGTTACCTAAAAACGTTTTCAAAAAGGAAAGTGATTGGAAAGATGAGTAATGGTTAAGTGGGGGTCAATCTTGAACACTTGTGTTCATGCGTATGAAACCAAAACAAATCTTTCCATGCAAGCTTTTCAGTTAAAAACCTGTAGGAATGCATGAAGCCATGAAAAAGAAAGATATTTCTGGTATTGATTTTAATGCTTATTCATTCAAAAATACTTGAATCTTGCTCCTATACCTAACTTAAAGGCGTTAAAGAAAAATACTTATTGGGAGATAACCCAAAAGTTTTAGATGAGTCTTGTAAGATATTACCTCTGTAATAACCGCTCCTTATCCTTTTTATTTTCTTTTTGTGCCAAGAGTAACTTCTAATGAGAGAGAAGTAATGCTTGAGAAAGTTGCTGTCCCGAAACTGATTTTTATGCTTCGCTGTAAAAATTTGTGTAAAATCTCTGTATGTAGGTTTGAGCTGTGATTTTTTGTGCTTCTTCCCCAGGTTGTTATATAATTTTCGTTATTTCAACACTTTTCGATTTGAGCAACAGAAGGTCTTCGAAAAAATTGGTCTTTACCTGCTGGTCTGTTTTGACAGATTTCAGCCATTATTTGCATTTGCTTCTTGTTGATTCCTTTTTCGGGAATTGAGCTTTTTGAGGGAAGTTATACAGTATCTTGTGTTTTAATGGAAGTTTATTGGTGTTGGAACTGAACCCAAAGACTTATTATCTTGAGTGCACTAATGTTGCTAATAAAGATTGTGTGAAGTTTTGTATGAAGGAAAAATTTCAGGTGTATGGAAAGAGTGATGTAATGATATGAAGAATGGACTAAAGCTCAATCTTGGGGATGCCACATGTGTCACCCCAAGAAATATCCAAGAAGTACAAGCGTCAAATCTTGGGGATGCCCAAGGCATCTCCTTCTTCATCAATAAAAATCTCAGGTTTCTTCCAAACACTTCATTTTTATTGTTTCATGCATAGTTATGTTGTTCTTGAAGCGTCTTCCTTTTTGTTTTCGTTTGCTTGGTTTTCTTAGTTTGATTGAATAAATTGCTTGGACCCCCTCTTCATACATTAGTTTTCAAATAAGTGTGGTTTGTATTGGAAAAGAGTAGGAAAAGTTCATGCTTAAGTGGTAAAAGGAGCTCGTTTTTGACGGTGGCCTATGCTTTGTCATGTCATGCTTGATATTTGGCTTTATGCTTAGTGATTTTTTCTGTAGCATGACATGTTATAAACAATTGGGATTGCTTAATGTGCCTTGAAAGAATCATGCGTTGTTTTAGCATATTAAAGCATAGTATTATGGTCTTCTCATCTGATGCTTTATTTGGATTGACTTGGCGCATGCTCACACAATGTTATGATTATCCCAAGTCACCATAGCCGTTATGATCCTTTAGTTTTTGACTTGTAATATCACTTTATGCTTTAATTAATGATGTTTTGTCGCTTTGCATGATTATGGCCATTATTTCTCTTTTAGTTGGTCGCTCCCAGTCTTTTGCTAGCCTCCATAACCAAGTATGAGTTCCACTCATGCATCCAACTCCAAATAAAACCAAGTTATCCCAAAGATTCCACCATACCTACCCATTAGAATTTGCTATTCCAAGTATATTCATACTTTTATCTACCTTCCGAATTAAACTTGTTATGTGAAAATTAGTGATTAAAGCTCTCACGAACTTGATGGCACACTTTATTTTCTTCCACTTAATAAACTTGAACCATTGTGTCCATCTTTGTTGCGTATATGCTTGCGCTTTATAAGTTGAAGTTAGCAGAACCATGTATCACGGGGAACGCTTTCAACATTGTACTTATATTCCGTTGATATCATGATTATTTTTCTTATGGACCCCGGCAGTGTGAAATAAAAGGGGAACTTGTAAGATCATGGAGTTTGTATGTGTGTTAGAGAAACGCCCGGGCCACTAGCCTAAGCCATGCCTAATCATGGTGGAAACTTGCAGCATAACCATAATGAGCACTCTATGAAGCATCCTGAATAAAAATATATGCAAATAGCAAATAAAAAGATCATTGAGATGCTCATGCTCTGCTTTCCTTGTCATTTTGATTATGGGATAGCTCCTGTATCATGTGCAAGGGGTACCCCGTTGGTAGTTCTCTATGATACATATGTACTTACAATGACAAGAGCTTACTTGTGACTGAAGTTGAGTAGCATGAGGTTCGGTACTCATAAGTATGGGGCATGAGATTTCAACTTATAACTTGTCAAGCATATCCTCTTAGTTGTGTCACTTTAACCTTAATCACCTAAATATACTTATGATAGGGGAAATGAGAGCTGAAAGCTAATAAGTACCATAATTTTTGAAAGCTCTTTATGAGACTTGAATCCTTGCTTCCTTCTAAGGACTTTCTTTTACTTTTATGTTGAGTCTCCATCTTCTATCTTTATGCACCTATTAAGAGAGCATAGTGACCATTCTTAGTTTAATGTGCATTGTCCCAAGACTTGTTGATTGATGCATAACATTGATATTGTTTGTTCTTAAACTATTTGTATCTAGTCACCCTTATGAACTTTGAAGGTGTCCTATGCATTTATGTTACTCTATGAGGGACAAGCTGAATACCATTTTCATTATGATTTCTTTATGTGAAACAAACAAACGTCTTGGAAAGCATTGTTATTCATAAATCTTTTGTTTGTGCCTTTTCATGTTACAACATAGTTGCTATGTCTTATTGTTAGAACTCTATCTTTCATGATTCATGTTCAGAGTACCTTAATCCCAACTATCAATGCTTTTACAATTATGATGATAACGATTGTGTTGTCTGCATGTCACCTCAAAATTATATTGTTTTGTCGTTTACCTACTTGAGGATGAGCATGAACTAAGCTTGGGGATGTTGATACGTCCATAACGTATCTATAATTTTTGATGGTTTCATGCTAATAATATGCTTTTGACACTCCTTTTTGTATAAAGTTTATATTTATTTGGACTAACCTACTAATAGTTGCAAAAGTGCACAATGTTCTTGTTTTACACTTTGATGTGTAGGAATTACCAAGAATATAAGTGGAAATCTTGTTTGAGTCAAATTGGGATTTTTCCAGAAATCTGTCTTAGAAATCTTTTTGAAGATGTTCACGTTTCGGGTCAAAGCCGGCGTCAAACATAAAACTCTTCACCTACAAAGTTGTTGGAAATTTCGCGACAAACATTTTGGACATAAAATTTAGCTAATTCCGAGTCCGGACAGGCCCCGATTTACTGCAGTCCAAGATGGGGTGACGGCAATCCGAGAAGCTATATAACGGGAGGAAACCTAATTCACCCAGGGCATCTCCACCCACGAATTTGCATCCACCAAAGCGACATTTTTGCCTCCCCATGGATCCCATCTCCATGGGGGAGCGTTCCCAAGAATCCATGAAGGAAGGGGGCTAAGGGACGGTGCTCCCCCATGATACTGGCGGCGGGGAAGGAGTCCCCCGCGCCGCCGCCGCCGCCACCGCCGCCCTCTTCACCATCTTCACCGCCATCTCCATCACCTAATCCTCCTAGTATGCAGTGGTTCATCCTCCCACACACCTCTATACCGTCCTATGTAAACATGATGTTTGATGCTATAAGTTATAATCCTATGATCTATATCATGTTTGCGTAGTTTCTTCCTTCTTAGATTGAATGGTTGAACACCTTTGGTTCAATAGAGTTGTATGTTGATATGTTACAGTTCTTTGGTGTCTATTATATTTGTGCGCGCATGGATTAAACATCATAGGGTTTGTAGTATGTGTAAAAGGAATGGGGAGTTCTGCCAGAGTGACTGAAACCCGAGGACGCGAACCGGAACGTTGCACGTATGGGAGTAAGAGGACCATTAAACTTAAGGCTATGGTTAGGGAAACCTTAATGCATTGATTAGTACTTACAGATGTTTGCTAACAATCCAATCATATAGTACATGTAATTCCAAGTAGTGAAGCGCATGTATAGATAGCATCTCCCACATAGAAAACTGCATGGAAGACAATGAACCTGATCTATTCGCTATTTAAACTTGGACAAATCCACCACAATTACCACCACTATTCCACACTCATGGTTCTATTAGTTAGTGTATTTTATTGCTGCAATAACTAGCTTTACTTTCTTGTTATTTATTATCATGCAAAGCTATCTCTATTACTCGTGTTGTTGCTCTAGATTTATTTCCTAGATAATGCAAACTTTTAGTGTGCGTAGAGTTGTATCAGTGGTTGATAGAACTTGAGAGAATATTTATCCTACCTTTAGCTCCTCGTTGGGTTTGGCATTGTTACTTATCGAAAAGGCTACACACGGTCCCCTATACTTGTGGGTTATCAGGGGCCGACCATGTCGAGCCCCCAGACAAAATAGGGCCATGTAATCGGTATGTTTTTGACCACCATAGCTAGCATGTGCCTCAACTGTCCGAAGCACCCCGTTGCATGCGCGGACCAACTGTTCGACATCGTCGAGGGAGGTGGGCCAATAGAAGCTGTGGCGAAACGCCTTGGCGAATATCACCCGGGATGAAGCGTGATGCCTGCACTCGCCCTGGTGGATGTCCTTGATTGGTAGGTAGCCCGTGTGTAACATCCCAAAACTTCAATCCAAGCTTATCAAGATCTAAATCATCAAATTTGGGGTTAACAAAAACTTTTCCAAATTAAAATTGAAAGCATTCATGTGTATGTGCATTTAAAATAGGGCTTGATTTGAATTGCCTTGGTTCTGTGATTCTTTGCTTTTAAAATGTTTCTTAGGTAATTTAAACATCATCTACATCTTTCCCAAACTTTTCCTAAAGAAAATCAAATCAAAAATAATAAAAAAAGAGGAATGGTCATTTTGGCCATTTTAATCCACTACACTACTTTGAGTGTTCCTAGCACTCATTTCTTAACAGAAACAATTCATGATCTTTGTACCCCTTGCTAGTACACATAATGAGGTACCAAGGCCCACCTTTTGATCTGCTAAAAACATTCTTTTACTTATTTTAAATGGCATTTGAAAATTGAATCCAATGCATATGCATAGATCACCCCTATTTCAAAAACCACCTGTTTGAGCTCCACTTCCAAAACCCTTGGAACCAGAGACTACCTAGCACCAGTGGAGATCACTCAAAAATTTTGAACTCAAAATTCAAATTTTTTTCTCTTTTGGCCATTTCATCAAACACTTGGTGGGCAAGATCAAAGTGGCCTAACTATTACTGTTTTGGGTTGATTTTTGTCTAGCAAATTGAAGTGCTTTGATCATCTTTGTCTCCCTCAAGTCCAACCAGACCCACACCAGCACATCCCCTACCTCCTAGCTGCACTGCATTGCCATGCCGAGCCACTCCTCGCCGACCGACCGTGCACTCGCAGCAGCAGACCTCGCCAGCCTCTCTCGCCATGTCTAGCACGTTGCCAGTTGTCCACTGCCACCGTCCAGCCAGCCCCAGGCTAGAGCCACAGACAGGAACGGCCAGAAACCACCGCGCCCGGAGCTGGTCGACCATGCCGACGCCGCCCATAGAGCACGCTCTGTCCCCGCGTGCACAAACCGCCCCTTGGCCGCAGCCCGCACCCACCGCTCCGCCATGACCTGGGGAACACCCCAGACACCCCCACTGGCCGCCCAACGCCTCATAGCCACCGCTCGCCGTGGACACCGCCGCCTCTGCCGCTCAGAGTGCCACCTCGCCCAGACCGCATACCACCGCCCCTACGCCCGCATTCACTTCCTAGAGCACCGCTAGGAGACCGCCTGTCGATCGCCACCCGCAGCCATGCCGCTAGCCACCCGTAGCCGTGTCGCCGGAGTCGCCTGCCCATACCCTTTGGTCTCACCGTTGGGCCTATATAAACCGGCCTCCCCAGCCTCTTTTCTCCACACCCACTCACTCCCCACCTCTCACTGACCACCCCACACCATTAGCCGGAGCAAGGGGAGTAGCAGCTCGCCGGAATTGGAGGCGGAGCCGCCGCCTCTGGAGGAGAAGGGCGCCGCTGATTGCGACCACCCCCAGAGCTACCTCGACCGTCCCTGAGCTCGCCGTCGTCTCCCAGTTTGTTTGCCCGCCTCGCTGTCGTCGCTGGAGTCCTGGTACGTCCCCAGCAGACCCCCACCGAGCCGCTAGGGTTCGAGCTCGCCGGCGACCTGTTCGTCGTCGACGATGACCCTCAGCCGTAGATCCCCCTTCTAATCCTACGGCCCGCAGCGCGCGCACCGTTTTGCGTGTTAAGACCCACTGACAGGCAGGCCCCCCTGTTAGCTGAGCCCCGCGCCGCGGAGCGCCACTGGGCCGGCCCAAGTTCTTTCCCGCGCTAGCCCAGCCATTCAAAATTTGATTTTTTCTTTTTAAGTTGAATCTAGTTTCTATCCACTAATTTAAAATTCAATTTTGAGAGTTTTACAAATCCAAATTGCATGAAACCAGTTTTATCTGAAAGATATTAAGATGATCTACCCAAGCCCGTTGGATTTAATTCTATTAGAGTTATAGATCTCTCCTAATAAAAATAATAAAATAGAAGCTTTTGCACCTTGCAACATTTTTATAAAATCAACCAATTTAGCTTTTGAGTTGATTCCAACTCTCAAAAATCACATTTCATCATATCTATCTAAATATGTAATAATATTAAGGTTTACATACAGTGACTTTGGACTAGTACCAAAATAATGCTATATAGGCATTTCTAGTCACTTTAAATCATTAAATAATGAACTTAAACTAAAGTAATATTGATCCAACCTTTAAATCTCATTCCCCCATTTTAGAATATGTGGTGATGACATGTGTCAACATGATCCCATATTTTAGGTGGTGAATATTAAATTTTAGTTAATTTTTCAATGAGTAGAAATTACTTTTCTAAAATAAAAAGGATGAAACCATTGAATTAAACTTGTGATGCTTGTGATGGTAATAGATCATCAAATATGTGTCTTAGAATGCTATTTAGCCTAGTTAAGTATTGTTTGGTGATTGTGTACTCCATATGTATTTATAGACGATAGTACCGACCAAGCTTTCGAGGAGGAGGAGTTCTACCAAGAAGAAGAAGAAGAAAACTTCAACCACTGCACTACCCAAGGCAAGCTACTATTGGCAAGCTAGCACTATCCAAGTTAACCCTTGCAAGTTTAGTGCTTAGCAAGCTAGGATAAAACTAGATGGTTTAGCAAAGATGCCTTAGGCCTGCTTTGATCACATTCCTTTGACTATTAGTACCCAAAGTCTCATTTACAAGTTTTACCTCCCTTAGTTTACACAAAGTTCTTTACTTGTTTTGAAGGTAGCATAAAAAGTATAAAACTTGACCTATTTAGCTAAGCTTTAGATGTCATTCTATGGCATGAGATTGAACCCATCTTTTCCACCTTAGTGAACACTCTTAACTTAGTAGTTTAGAGTAGATCAAAACTTGAGTCACTTTAGATGGGAAAACTTGGTGAAAATGAATAATGAAAACCTTGGAATGATGAGTCATTCTATTGAGATGTTTTGACATGTGTTGAGAAACACAAAAATGGGCATGAGCCTTAACCCTTTTATAAAACTGATGGTTGGATTCGAATGCGATACCATTCCAAATTTACCGTACAACCACACTACCTGAATTGGGTAAGGCTTAGCTGGAAATTTATATGCATTAGTATTAGTTCCCTCACGGGAGAGGTTTGAGCTGAGGCTACCTCTCAATGTTGTCCACCTATGCAGTGCCCAAGATGACTGATGGTCATGATTGGGAGGCCATGCTCATAGGAGAGGTGCTTATACTAGGGTGTGTAAAGGGAAGGTTATGTTTGATTATCTGCATAATAAGTATGATGATTCGGGGTTATCCCTGACAGATGTATCGAATCTTGTGGTGAAAGTGTACCACCTCTGCAGAGTGTCAAACTATTCGAATAGCCGCTTCCGCGGTTATGGACAGTTGGAATGGCCATACTGTTTCGTTGTCAGATGTTTTCTAAGTACTTTGAAATGAATGATGAATTTTGACTTGACCACAACAGGGTTGTGTTTATGACCTTAGCTTCCCACTTAAGTGATTCTAGAACTTTACTTTATCTTTCTTTGCTTAAGAACTCAGCTTAGGTTTCAAACTTAACTTTATAGTTAAACTTGGATTTAGCACCTTAACTTAGAATTATAGTGCTTGTTAGTGGTAGTTTAAGAGTACTTAAAGAGTACTCATGGCTTTTGTCCCTGGCTATTATCATGGCCAGACTATGAAGGAGACTATCAAGATGATGGCCAACAGGACGGCTATGATAACTAGGACTATCTGCCTTTGTTAGCATTGCCTGTGCCCCTGAAGATGGACCCCACCGCTACGCTTATCTTTTATTTCGACTACTTGTTGTATTAAGACTGGATCATGAGATCCTTATTTGTGTAAGACCTTATGTATGGTTTGTAATGGATGATGTACTGTGATATCCAATCCGTCATGTCTCGCAAAAATGGTAATCCTGGGATTGTGAGGTATGGCATAACGGGCATCTGGGATTGAAAATCGGGTGTTGACACCGTGTCCACGTCGACTCATCGCTTGAAGATGCTGGATACACTGCGCTTGTACAACTTTTTGTTGATGATACTGTATGCGTGCACGCGTCGCCGGATTTTCCTGGCCTCCACCTCGTCGTCCGGAAACTTATCCATTGGCGATGTAGTTCATGAAGGGCTGCACCCAGGATGGTATCTCCCGGATGGTGAGGATGCTCTCGTGTTCCGGCGGAGGAATGTTAGGGGGTTATCCGGGTGAGGTACCCGGGACGGCTGCCCCCGAGCCACTTGACGAGCTGGCAGCCCCCGGGTCTTTCGAGCCGGAGGGTGCGGACGCGCTGGAGTCAGTGCGAGCCTTTTTCCTTGCTAGTTCTGCGGGCTCCGCGTCTGCCGGGCCATCAGCCGACGTGCTTCCCGCCCAGATGATGGAATCCGACTCGGGAGGCGGGTTGATGGAGGGCTTGCACAGATGCTCCATGGAGACCCCTAGTGGATCGCCTGTCTGGTTGATCTGATTCGGGCGAGCAAATCGGCTACCTCGTTGTTCATGCGAGGGACGTGATGGAATTCACATCCGCCGAAACAGGCGCTGAGCTTCTGCACGTGGAACCGGTAGAGGGCCATATTCGCGTCGCAGGCGTCCCATTCTCTGAATACCTACTACACCACCAGATCCGAATCGCCAAAGCAAAGGATCTGGTTCACGCCAATCTCTCTGGCCAGCTGGAGGCCGTGCACCAGCGCCTTGTACTCGACGACATTGTTGGAGGTCTTAAAGTGGATCTGGAGAATGTACTCTTGCCGGTCTCCCTTGGGAGAGGTGAGGACGATGCTAGCTCCCAAGCCCCTGAGCATCTTCGAGCCATCGAAGTGCATCCTCCAGTGGTCCGAGTCAGGAACCAGCAGGAGGTACATGGTTTTAGCCCAGTCGACGAGGAAGTTCGCTAGAGCCTGTGGCTTGATCGTGAGCCTTGGCTCGTACAGGATGGAGTAGGCGAAGAGCTCGATGGCCCATTTCGCGACCCAGTCGGTGCCGTCATTTTTGCCGATGATTTCCGAAAGGGGTGTTGTGTACACCACCTTAATCTGATGCTCCTAGAAGTAGTGCTTGAGCTTCTTGCACGTCAGCTACACGCCGTAACACATCTTCTGGTAGTGGGGGTAGTTCCTCTTGGAGAGGGAGAGGACCTCACTGATGTAGTAGATGGGTCTCTGAACCGGCTAAGTCTTGCCTTCCTCGGGGCGCTCCACCACCAGGATGATGCTGACCACTCGGCTAATGGTTGCTATATAGAGCAACATCGGCTCCTTGCTAGTCAGCGTGGCTAGAATCGGCGCCGTGGATAGCATGCGCTTGAGGTCGTGAAAGGCGGCGTCGGCTTGCGAGGTCCAGGAGAACTTATCCGTCTTCTTCATCAGTTGTTACAACAAAAGTGCCTTCTCCCCTAGCTGGCTGACGAAACGGCTAAAGGAGGCCAGGCATCCAGTGAACTTCTGGATTCCAAGCAAGCTCTTGGGCGGCTGCATCCTCTCGATGGCTGCAATCTTCTACGGGTTTGCCTCGATCCCTCGTTGTGAAACGAGGAAACCGAGTAGCTGGCCAGATGGGACGCCGAAGATGCACTTCTCCAGGTTCAGCTTCATCTGGTACCGGCAGAGGTTGCAAAACGTTTCCCCCAAGTCCTCGAGGAGGGTGCGCTCCTCCTTCGTCTTGATGACGACGTCGTCCATGTAAGCGTGCATGTTTCGACCAATATGCGAGTGTAGGCATTTCTGCATACAGCACTAATAGGTAGCGCCTGCATTCTTCAGGCCGAAAGGCATGGTTGTATAGCAGAAAGCCCTATACGGGGTTATGACGTCTTTATCTGGTCACCTGGGTTTAGCCGGATTTGATTGTAGCCGGAATAACAATCCAAGAAGGACAACAAGTCACAGCCGGCCGTGGAATCGATAGCCTAAGATACGGGGCAAACAGAAGGGGTCTTTCGGGCATGCCTTGTTCAGGATGGTGTAGTGAATACACATACGCAAGTCTTGTTTTTCTTCAACACCAGGACCGGGTTGGCCAGCCAGTCCATGTGGTACACTTCCATGATGAACCCGGCTGCGAGGAGCCGGGTGATCTCGTCACCAATGATCTTTCTCTTCTCTTCTGCGAACCGGCACAAGGGCTGCTTGACCGGCTTGGCATCCGGCCGCACTTGAAGTGAGTGCTTGGTGAACTCCCTCGGCACACCTAGCATGTCATTGGGTGACCATGCGAAGATGTCCCGATTCCCACGGAGGAAGTCGATGAGCGTGCCTTCCTATTTGCTATCCAAGTTGGCACCAATGGTGACAAACTTGGTCGGGTCGATGGGGTCAAGCAGGATCCTCTTCATCTCCTTGGCCGCCTGGAAGTCGCATCACCAACCGGCTTCCTGCTAGCCAGCATCTCTTGCTGGGCTATGGCAATATTGCGCATGATCTCGCGCTTCTCTTCGGCTATGATGAGGGCTTCGGCCAGCTTGGAGCCAGCTGACACGAACTCCATGGACCGCCTGAAGTAGCCTGCGACGGTGATAATGCCATTTGTCCCCGACATCTTTGTCTTGAGGTATGCGTAGTGGGGGACGGCCATGAAATTGGCGAGGGCGGGGCGCTCGAGGAGAGCGCGGTAGGATCTTGCCAGGTTCACCACCTCAATCCATACCATCTCATGCCGGAAGTTCTCCTCGGTCCCGAAGATGACGTCCAACTGGATTTCACCCAGAGGGGCGCAAGGCGGCCCTGGCAGCACGCCATGTAATGTCGTGGTAGTCGGACGCAGGTCGCCCCCGTGGATGCCGAGCTTCTCCAGGGAGGGCCGGTAGAGCAGGTTGAGGCTGCTGCCTCCATCAATGAGGATGCGCGAGAAGCGACAGGTGCGCTCGTTGGAGACGATAAGGGGGTCAAGCACCATTATGTATCCCCCGGGATTCGGAAGTTGATCCGGCTAATCCTACCGGCTCCAGGTGATGGGGGTCTCTGACCAGTTCAGTTACTAGGGGACTGGGGAGACGATGGCGTTGACCTTGTCGGAGCGCCGTCTACGGCTATGCTTATTGTCCAGCTCGGTCTCGAAGATGTGGTAGGATGCGTGCGGCTGAGGGTAGCCGTTGTTGTTGTTGCCACTGTTACCGCCGTTACCATTGTTGGGGGCTCGGTGGTGTTGGTCCACCGGGAGGGGGCGGGGGCAGCCGGGGTTGGTGACCTTGGTCCTTCATCTGGCGGGTCCAGCTGCAGTTCCGGGTGGTGTGCATAGCCGGCTTGAACTCTCCGCTATGCCACTTGCACGGGCCATCGAACATTTTGTCGAAGGTGAGCCGTGGCTTCTGCCTTCTTGCATCGCCAGCCGGTGCATCGGGCGCGCCCTCCACAGCGTTGACCTACCTCGTGTAGTATCGGGGCTTCTGCTGTCTGGCCTGGCGGTCCCCGTGGAACCGGTTGTCATTGCCGTGCCGCCTAGAGGATCCGGCTGCTCCACCTAGGTTACTCGGCCGGTCGTGAGACAGCTCCGAGCGTGTTGGTCGCCTGTCAGCATTCACCCGAAGAGGCTTCTTCATCGCGGTGTCAGCCATGGCATACTAGTCCGCAACCATCATGAGCTCCGCCATGGTTTTCGGCTCGTCGCATAGTAGCTGGTGGCGAAACATGGTGCCTTCTCGGCACACCTCGATGAAGAACCCGACCGCCTGGCTCTCTAGGATGCCCTCGGAAGTGTTACACAAGTCCGTCCACCTAACGAGGTACTCGCGGTCTGACTCACGGTCGCCCTGGACACATAGGGCCAGATCACGAGGGCGACCCAGACGCTTGTATGTGCCGTTGAAGTTGCGGATGAACACCTTCTCGAAATCTGGCCAGCCGTTGATGCTTTTGGGCGTGAAGCTGTTGAGCCATGTCCTCGCTGACCCGGTTAGCATGAGAGGGACGTAGAGCAACGTTATGCGCTTGTTCCCGTGGGCGATGCCGACTGCCGTGGCATAGTCGATCAGCCAGTCCTGTAGCTTCATGCTACTGTTGTACTTGGGGGTATCTCGGGGCAGGGTAAACTTGTCTAGAAAAGGTTTGTTCCGGATGCGAGGTCCAAAACAAACTGGCCTAGTGGAATCTTCTTCTTCCATAATGCGCGCTTGAGCTTGGAGCTCGATGCGGTGATGGGCATCCGGACGGTCCGGGTTGGGCACTCCTACCTGACCCGAGAGACGGGAACCGGTAGGTCGTGGCACTCTGGTTGTTGGAGGGGGAGGTGGTGGGTTGCTATTCACCGTCTGCTCCTGACATGGCTGGCCCCTATGGCCGGAATTGTGGCGCCTGCTGTGGGATCTTGCCAGAGGAGAGGACGCCTGCTGGGTCTCACGGGGTGCGCCCTTGCTGTTGCAGGGAGGCTTGCTCCCCCTGGAGCAGCTGGGGTCCTTGGGCATCTGCTAGATGGCGCCATCCTACTCATCCGTGATCCGGAGGAGCTCATGTACCCGAGCATGCTGCCGGTCTCGCTCCTCGCCCTTCATGCTAGGCAGTTCATCTGCCGCGGCCCGTGCCACGCGCAGATTCTTGATAGGCGTGCTGTAGGTGGGCCGGACAAGAATAGGTGGCGGATTCGGATCGCCGTCCCTCTCCATCCTTCCACCTAGTTTGCCGCCCTAGCGCCATACTTGCCCACGCCGGCTCGACTCCGCGGTAGCCGGAGTGTGGCCGTGGGCGCGGTCATACTCGCACATGGTGATGTCAACTTGCTTCTTGGCCGCAACCAGCTTGATGGCCTCCTGCAAGAGGAGCTGCCTCTCCATAGCGAAGTTCGCCTCTGCCTCCTCCGGGTTGTCCCCGAGGTTAACCGACGTGAGGAGCCAGTCAATGGCCTCTTCCACCGGGTTCTTCGACCGTGGTGGGGCGGAAGTTCCGACCTCGTCTGCGTCCTTCTCCCGAGGATGGCGAGGCTAGGAGCTAGAGCCGGCCATCATGACCTCGACACCGTGCGAAGCAACGGAGGTGCCACTACTGGGAGCAGCGATTCCAGGGCAGAGACGATCTCCCTAGGGAAATGCTCCGGCATCGTGGCGACATAGACGGGAAGGTCACTGAAAAGCAGGATGGAGCCGTTTGCTGGAAAGGTGGATCCGGTGAAACACGATGCGTTGTAGATGACCTAGTCGAACTTGCCGAGCGTAAGCACTAGGCCGAAGGGAACAATGAACGCCATGCGAGATTATCGTCAACATCCGGCCACTGTGCCCGCGTCACCTGCAAAGTCTTCGGTATGGCCTCGGAGTTGCAGGTCTTGTCGCTGTACCAGGGTGTACCATGCACTATGCAGCACATCGCTCTGTCCTCTTTATTGCGTCCGGATACGTCCGTGTAGCCGGCCTTGAACCTTGTCTCCCTTCCTGGTTTTGGCTACGGCTGGTAGCCGGTACGAAGTGTCCGTGTCCGGCTACGATCTGCTAGGCAGATGCGAACCGCCTGGCTTAGTTCTTGTTGGTTGGGGTATCCGGGAGTCATCCCCCTGATAGGTTTGTCCTAAGACATGACATAACTATCCTCTACAATATATAGTTCATTCGTGGTTTGCATTCCTGCTCTACAAGTTCTCGTATGATTCTATCTGGTTCATTCTTCACTATGACAGTAATTGCATGCCATTTTGTGTCTCAGTGTAAATTGCAAGTCACCCAACGTCTCTTGCATTTTAGGGTATATGACTGTTTCCATATATATTTGTTGAAATGACCTAGCTAGTTTATTTTTGCTGAAATTCTAAGCCACACACACACATTTTTTGATTGCTCGTTTCACGGTAGGTACACTTGTTTAATGCATGCTTGCTTGTCCTATTTATTTGACATGTTGGTTAATAATTAAACCATTGACCAGTTGTAAACTCCAGATCATAGCTCCTGCCATATCAGTCAAATGAGTAATTTGTCTTGTTTGATGTATTAACTTGTTATTACTTAGTTTCAGGGTGCAATTATTGCTATCACCACCAAAGAGGGGGCTTCAAGATCATGTCTCGTCCAATGTAGCTGTTATACTCAAAGGAAGATGCAGGTGATCAATTGATAAAGCAAATTGAGGATTCTGCTATCAACTTGATTGTCAACTGAAATACCAATTTTTCTTTCCCTTGAGATGATAATATTTAATAATTTTAAGAAGTTTGCAGCTGATGTAATATCTAGATAACTCATGTAGGCCATGTATGCATTTAGTTGAAGCCGTCCACACATTGCGGTAGTCGTTACGGTAACTACACCAGGTAGGTCGATTAGGGAACAATACCGTTCTTTGTTTATTGGCCCATCGTGTATTTGGCCGACAATGAACAGTAAAAAATGCTAGATTATATAGACATTTTATGATATTGGCATGGGCTTCAGAAAAGGCTGAAACTATAAGAGGCCGTAAACGTAATGGGCTGACCTATGAGTGGTAATTGGACGTAACAGTAACAAGCCGTAAGAGTAACAGGTCATAACAGTAACAAGCCTTAACAGTAGCAGGCCGTAACAGTAGCAGGCCATAACAAAAACAACCCATCGAAGTAATAGGCAAGAAACTCTGAAATCCTAGAACAGTAACAAGCCAAAATAGTAGACAGCCTCAACATTAAAGGGCCACAACATGGAAAGACCAGAATAGTGACAAGCCAGAATAGAAACGACCCAAGAAATTTCCAGGCGAGGGCAGTAACATGCCGACAAATTTACCAGACTATAACAGTAAAGGGCCACTTGTGGGCCTGAACAACTAAAGCCTGGAATAGTGAAAGGCTAGGATAGTAACATGCTGGAATAGTGATGGGCCGTCAGTTGTCGGCCCATAATGGGATGCGATAAACAGCCATAGGCTTCCCGCAGACCTTAAATGTACATGAGCGACCTAGCGCAGACTACTAATGGGCCATAGAGTGGATGACCATCATGGGTCTTCTTTCGGCCAAAACATAATTGGGCCTAAAATTCACGGGCCGCTGCTGGCTGCAACTTTTGGCCCATTTCAAATAGTGCAGGACCGAACAGTAACGGGACATCTTCTTATTGGGCTCCCCTAATGGTCTGGTCCAGTTAGTATTTAGTAGGCCTTGGCTGGGCCTGGCTTCTGCCATGATTTCTAAGACCGTTAACGGTGGTAACTGGCCGCTAACTGCGGCTGCCACGTGGTAGTTTGCATGACATCAGCAGTTAACGCCACTGTCGAATGGATCTTTGACAGAACACGTTTTTGCGGCTGAAGGTTGCGATCCGCCATGGCCAGGAAAAAAACCGTGGTAGATTCTTTTGTGACGAGCCTTTTGCCACAAAGGGCATCCGTGGTAGAAGACTTTTTAGCCACGAAAAATGGGCCTTTAACAACGAAAATCATCCGTTGTAAAAGCCAACTTTTCTTATAGTGTTAAAATAGTGTTTTCTGACCTTTTTGAAATGCGGGTGATGACAACATTTGAGTTAGAAACATTTGATAGAAAATTACTAAAGGACATGAGCAAGTTGTGAACTTGCCTTTTGCGATTGCAAGATTATGCACTCACGATCTTCAAGATACTAGAAGATCCAAATTATGTAAACAACATCATTGGTCCGGTAAGGACGAATGTTTAAAGAAGCAAGATACAATTATGCATAATTAATGTAATGCAATTTGATAGATGCGAACCCCCGCAATATTCGTATCTTATCTAGGGTTTGAAGCTGGTGATGAGTTTTTGGAATGTGTTGCACTTTCATACAAGTTCCACACTTGTGCTTCTTATCAATGCTGGTGAGTGTGTGTGAAACAACTTATAAGTACAATCAAGTAACACACAATGACATATCATCCAAGATGTTGACCACTGTTTCAAAGTTTATTCTATTCAAGCTTTCTATTATATTTAGAGAGTTAAACACAAAAGGTATAGTTCATTTGTATTTACCTTAAAAGAATAATTTTTGAGTAAAAGATTACTTTAGAAAGTAAGAGTACTTAAATCTAAAGCAAACTCTTAAAAGTTTTTTATTAACTATAACTATCAAAGTGTAAATCATTATTAAATTTGAATAATCAGAATACTTGTTGTGGAAACTTATAGGTTTTGAATATGGCATCATATTACAGGTGGTTCACTTCTTAATGATTCACAAAGGTAGAATATAGGTGTTTTTTCTTTTATGGGGTGGTGTTTTCCTAACTTTATAAGTGAATGGAATCACTTACTTATTTTTAGAAGTAATGGATAGACTTTATATACATGGGAAAGGCCTTACTTTAATTTCTTAAAAACTTGGTTTAGAGCTTTAAGTAGATTCCTAAACTTGTAAAAGAATTGGTAGTTAATATCTTGATGATCTTATAAATGCATGAAATCCTTTTGTTAAACAATATACTATTTTGATGATTTTATAATGGATAAAATTAAGGTACACTTAACTTTTAAAAGGTAGCTTTAGTAAATATTTCTAAAAATGATTGGACCTATTTTTACTTCACTTAAACAACTATTGAACTTTTTATTATATTTTTAGACTTTGAACAAATAAAGGTAAAGGCATTAGTGAATATTAATATATTTGTAATTTATTAAAATAGAAGAAAATAGTTTTAACAAGTCTTAATAAATATTTTCATTTATTTTACTTCAAATGTGAAGAGTTGTATTTCTAATGTGTATATTTTATTTTTGTAATCATTTTGGTATATTATAAGTATTTTATGATTTTTTAAATAATGAGATATGATTTTTATAAGTTTTATTATTTTATAGAGACTTAGTAAATAATAACATTTAGTTAAGTGACACGAAAATATATGAAACAAGTTTATAGATGTAAATTTTGTTTTTCTATGAATTTTGGTATACTATACTTATTTTTTTATGAATTTTAAATAATACAATATATATATTTAAGATTTATCCCTAATAGGTTATTTACTGATAATTATTATTATCTTACTTAAGTTACATAATAGAATATGATAAGAATCTTAAATTATAAACTTTATTTTTCTGAACATTTATATATATAATATATCTTTTTCTGAATTATAAAACAAAAGATATTGATTTAACAAGATTTAATCATTTTCTGGAATTATTAAAATTATTTATATTTGAACTTATATTGTTTTATCTATTTACTAAGAAGATAATTCCTTTTTACACTCAGACCTATCCTAGGTAGGGTCACTAACTTGTGGGGTCAGGGCCACGTCGGATGCCACCTAGGCAAACTGTATTTATTTATTACCAAAATCGTTACTTAAAAGAAATAAAAGAAAATCTGGATTGTGACATCACCATGACGTCATCAATGGGGATTTCCTCCCAGTCGGTGACAGACCCGACGCTTGGGAGCTCACGAGGCAACGAGGAGGGTGTCTTTGGTAGGGAAGATCGAGGCGAACTGAGGGTTAGTGTCGCCGCTCATTTTTGGTCACCGGAGTTACTCCAGCGACCACTTGTTCCGGCGGCCAACGACAGAGCACGGCGCTACAACGATTCAGCGCGAGAGAAGACAAAAGGGGAGGTGGCTGAGCACTGTTGTCTCACCAGGATAATGATGGTGTGGTTGACGCGGCTTGGAAAGGTCAGATGGGAGCGAATCAACGATAATGACCATGGTGACCAATGAGATGCCAAGAGCAATTCCTTGCAACTCATGGTGCGCTAGCTTACAGATCTTGTCGGAGATGAATGAGAACACACTGGCACATCCAGTGGTGGCTTCAGCGGGACTCGGGGTGATCCAAGACAGCGAGGACAATGATCCTTGACGAGCTAGGGTTTTGGTTCATGTACAGAGAGAGAGCAAGAACAAGAGAGAGGAAATGAGGATGAGGATGGGATGGGGTGTCGTCATGGCCTCCTTATCCACTCCCGGCAACGGCAGCGATCATCTTGGCGCACTCCGGCATGGCGGACGGTGACACACACCTGCTTCGGGGGCATCGCAAGGTGGACGACAACTATAGCAGCAACGAAACGGTAAGTGGGCCTGGGCTAGTGCTGGGCTGTGACGAAGCGAGCAAGGTTGTTTCTTTTACTTATCGTGAGCGCAAGATAGTGAGAAAAGAATATGGACTATGGGCAGAAGTCGTTTTCTCTTTTCCTATATTCCTTTTCTAATTCTATTTTCTGTTGTCACTAAATGTTTTCAAATATGGATTTACCAAGGTTTTAAAATATCCAGAAATTTTGTAGGTCACGAATATTATTGTATAAAGAAATTATAACTATTTCCTCTGCATTTCTTATTGTGTATAAAAATATTCATAACTATATGAAGGGTTCTCTTCATTAGGGAATATTAATAGGAATTAGGTTTTTAGAAATTACTTCTTATTCGAAGATCCTTTGAAGATGATTTTGTTTTCTCTTGATAATTGTAATGGTAAGGATTTAAAATGATGAATGATATACATAGGACTCTACTCATACTTAACCCCATAAAGGAACTATGCAAATATATTACAACGTATTAAACCCTAAGGTTTATAATATGGTGATTTGAATTCCATGGTTCTCAAGGTTTCGTGATTTCTTCTACTCCAATTCCATTACAACTTCTTCACAACCATTCTACTTACTTTCAAAATAGGCATGTGCCATTTCTTCAACTAGTTGTTCATTAATTTCTTAAGTGTGGTTAATGTGTTGATAGAAGTTCATTATATAGTGATGAATAACCATTGTCATTCATGTGGCACAAGTGATCTCAATGCCCAACAACATTTACTTAGGGTTTCTAATACCACACTTACTATGGACCCTAGAGGATACACTACCCTCAAGTTTATTAGTGAATGTTGATAGGGATCGAGGTTTTAAGGATTGATCCAGAATTTATAATCCTGAATAACACCTCAACTTAGAGTGAGCTATAAAGATTACTTCTTAATGTGTTTTAAATGGTATATAAGACTAAGTCTTTATTAGGGTTTAAGATAATAAGGCAAACAAGGCTTTAATACATAAACATTCATCTAGTTCTCTAATTATCTCTTGGAAGTTTCATTTGACTAAGAGATACCTTTACAATGGCTGCTGAAAATTAGGAATGGGTTCCACTATCAATTTGATTCTAGGGTTCTGGACAAAGAGGTAGACATGGTTCTGGCATGGCTTGATATAATGTTGGTTAAAGGTTTCTCAAGCACTCCTACCTTAATACTTCACGAAGCTTGTCTTTAAATAAAGAATTCATTTCCTCAATATACTCTATAAATCTCTCTATGTTCACCTTACATCTACTTCTAGGGCTTGCAAGATAACAATTCTCTCTATATCACATGTGATATCAATCCTCTGGAATAGGTATGGTACTAATCTCCATAATACAAGTTGGTTAAACTACTATGCCTCCAACTACTCCATACAACTCATATTATATACTTCATCAAACTCTAGCTTGACTTCGCATGATCAAGCTAGATGATTCAGCTTACTAAGGCTTGCCTAATTCAGTACACTCATAACTCTTCTTCATCAACTGGTCATCTATTCTCAAATAACTTGAGAATAATGACCACCAACCTTTGATCATAATAAGCTTAGGCTTCTAATTGTTTGATCAAAATATATTAACACTAAGTACTAGATTTGTACTACTCTCTCTATAGGCTTATCTAGTTAAGGAAGCTTACTCTATATTTATATCTACTTGACTTAGCAAGATTATTATTTGATTATGCTATCATTTCTAGACTCCTTATAACTTCTCAAGTACTAGTTTAATTCTTAGGTTTAGATACTTCTCCTAGTTAACTCAAGAGTTAGTTAACTCCTCCAACATCCAATGGTTTGATCACCACAAAGGATCTCATTCCATTGATGATGGCACACTCAAAGATATCTAGTTCCTTCTTATCATTAATTTACTTAAGGTCTTTGGAAGGTCAATATAATAGGTCAAAGCTAAGAGTCAATAAGTGCTAGGTCAAGAATTGATTACTCAACATTGATGATCAATTGACACTAGGACTTTGCTATTTAGAAATGTCATATGTTAATATGACAACAAAGATATGAGATGAATGGTCTTGGCTCAACTTCCTTTTCTACTCTATTTGTGATAAGAGTGAGTGTTTAGAAACTACCATGATACCCATGGTAGGAATAACTATGGCAACAAGTGTTTCAAGATTTAGTTATTTTGTTTATTTGCTTAAGTTATACACTTAATTGAGTATTCAAGATTTGTTATAATGAATACCTAGATATGAAATTTATAAGATCTTTATTATTCATTAAATAATGTGTTGTGAGTTTAGCTTGATTCCATTTTATCTACCCATAGATCAATTTATATTACCCAAATATAAGGTTTTAGCAAAGGTCATATCGAAACTTATCGCAATCAACTTGATGATCTACTTCAGTTCCACCAAGTTAAGAGAAGCTTCAATCACTTTGGAAAGTTTTATTTACAAGTGCGGAAATTATCCAGATTTTCTATGCATGAATGCAATGCACACACCTGAGTTCAGCTTATTTCTAAGCTCTAATGTTGGGATGTTACAAACTCTCCCCCTTAAAATAAACTCCGTCCCCGAAGTCCGTACTCTCTTACGTTTCGGAATGAGGTGTTGACTTGTACTGATCAGGAGATCTCTCAAATTCCATTATGATTACAAATAGGGATAATTGCAGTACCCCGTATCTAGATCTTTTTCCTTGAATTCTCTTCGTACTTGGCAACGTCCAACTGTCATTTCCAATATGTAGCATAACTCCTTCTACTATAATCCCTTGGGTTGTGTCTTTACAGTCCTACTTAGGATTAGTTTATGATATATTGAAGCCATTCCAGTCAAGTTTTTCTATTACACTACACCAGTCTATTCTAGAACACTTTCTTCCTCTTAGGAACAACTTATGAGTTTTTTCTCCTTTATAAATAGCCCGCTAGAGTTAGTCCGGTTTATCTCCCTCCATCATTCGATCAGCTGGACATACTCTCGGAAATACTTTATAATGATGACTTCTTATAACGTTATGGAAGTAAGGTTTAATGTTATCATCGTTTAGTAAATCTTCTCTAGCCTTTACTCAGAAAGTTAGACAACAACACTTCAGTGTTTATTGTTTACTCCCCCCTTTGGGGTTTCCTAATGGTCTCTAAACTTCATGTATAATACCCATTAACTCAATATTTAGGATATCAGTCTCTGTCTAGCTTATACTTTACCTCTGGAAGGTCTCACGGAAGAATCTACGATATACCCACACAATTGTGGATATCTATAATGAATCTCCCAATATTAATTGTCTTACTTTTATCTTCTTACACATCATTTATTACCGATAAAACTGATTTCACGAAGCATCTCGAACAATGATCACATTATTTTCATACTTCCTTAGGTTTAACTTAACTTAAGCCAAGTTTTATGCTCTTTAAATGATACAAACATGACCTAATTATAGCTAAACCAATAGGGCACCAGCTACGGATACTAGCTGCGTATCCTCCTAGGTGTATGGATTACCCTACAGATTTTCGACTTACCCCTGGCATTCTCCTTTGAGTGGGTAGAGCTTGAATACCACTTTTGTTACAAGACTACTTTTTTGCACCCTTCCAAGTTACTTCCATGAACTTGGTACAACTACTTCATTAGCTTCTTAGCAATATCACCTATTTTGAGTGAGCATAAGTTCATTCCTTCATGTTGCTCCACTCCTTTTCTTTACTAATATTCCTTCTTATTGCCGGCTAATAATGAGTTGGGATTGATCCATCCTTCAAATTAGGGTTGAAACTCCTTACATTTGGCTTCACCCTTCATGTAAGTCTTCATCTAGATCTTCGGAACTCTGCAATCCCTTACACGAATTTCCTTTTCTATCTAGGTCTATAACATCAAGTAATAACTTGGTGATGCAATATGCATTTGCTCACCAAGTCAAACTTCATGTACAGATCTAGTCAATCAAGAAGAACAAGAAAACCAAGAAATCCAAATGTGATGCATATAACACACATTATTCTAAGACCATAATATAGTAGTTGAGTAGAACATCTCTAGAATTCAGGCTTAGCTGTGTAGTATATGACACCTCCTAGTATAGGTTTACTTTGTGATACTTAGCACGTAGGATCAAACTACTCTTTGCCTCAATATTTACCCAAATTGCTCAGTTGCAACTAGATAATCTTGAGCAAAGTGGTCTCACTTTTGTTCTAACTAACCTCTTACCTTTCTTCTGGGACTACTAAAGACTACCAACTTTCTAGTATATCATAAATTATCCTCACATGATCTCTCAAAACTACTAACAAATTATCGTTACTACCTTAATCCAAAATTTATCGTAAGGTTATGACACCTATGACTTCTATCATGGACCTACACTATTCTTTACTTACTGTTGTACAAGATTATTTACTTTGTACTAGTCCTAATTACACACTTATCATGGTCTCGGATCAAATCTCATGATGATAACTCTTCTTTTTTATCTTATGATAGTTGATTCTAAACCAAATCATACTTCATCACATAGAATTCTCAAGTGAGTCCCACATGATTTACTTCCCATTACATCTATACATTCTCTAATGGTCTACCTTAAGTGGTTTTGTGGTATCAACTAGTGATGAGATTTTGTTGCTTCACATGGATTCTAAATATAGACTCCATCACCAATACTACTCCACATTATATCCTAAACTTAGTCGTAATCTTCTTTGATATTTTAACTTACTTAAGATATCTTAATGGTGGTCTACCTATTTAAAACTACATTAAAATGACATTCCTCTAGAGAAGATAAATAACTAATCTTTAAGAAAGATGATTAAAATATCTGATTTAAGTGTGACAAGGTTATCGTCAAGTGGATACCCATCACAGTTCTTTGTTTAGATAAGATGGCTCCTATAGTCACTATCCAACCTACAGATCTCCTAAAAGGGTTTTAATCCTAAGGTCAACGCATATGCTCTGATACCAGCTGCGGTGACCCAACATATCACTACATGATGTAGTACACTATAGCCGTTGACATAACACCAATGAAACACCATTCACTAGTATTACATCCCTCAGAGTGGTACAACAGAAACATAGCAGGTCCAAGACATGACTATAGATTACAACTCGACACTTTACAAAATATCTAGAAAACACTCTAGGTTAAAGAGGAAGAAAACAATTCTTAAAAAGAAGAACCATAAATAATAACTCAAAACTATATGTCTAATAAGACTAGCATCTAAACTATCTGGCTTGCAATTGCTGCTAATGCAATGCTCTGCAGAAGTAGGTTTTATGGATAGAGTATCTACTCCTATCTAATCAGGAACTTCGTCTTCACTTCAGTTGATGTATAGGTTGACTTTATTGAATAATTTGAGCTATCGATGATGGGTTCTTGAGCATAAGTTGGTGTTGACATCGTCTTCAACGGCTTAGAACCTAGCAAGGGTTAAGAAGATATGGTTGAGTACGGGTGTACTCAGGAAGTTCACTAAAAAGAAGTGTATGATGCACTATCTCTACAACCACAGAACAAAGGTGGTAGGCAATGCAGGTTTTCATAAACATTTCTTCAAAGGTTGCTTTTATTCTGAAAACTATGTCCGAGAGCCTTCACAGGTTGACCAGAACTTTCATGGAGTTCCTTTCCTGCCGCGTTCGTAGATCCTTCCCGGAACAGAGAGTAACATGTCACGGTTCTTACACTCTGCAAAGGTGCGTTACTTTACCCATGAGAGACCTTAGCTTTGCTGCACATCCAAGTCATAAGCTTGTCCACACTTCCTTGGTATGTGGCCTAGTCTAAGATCCAAGCCAATCACTGCCCCTCTCCGCGACCCCACATGAAGACACGACCTCCCCAAGCAGATATACCTCCATTAACCCCCATATAGGTAGATATAACTCGGGCAACCCCTTGAAGAATCCAGTGAGCAGATCATGTCCCTGGCAACCCCCATATAGGCAGATATACCTCCGACAGCCCCTCACGGAAAATCTAGACACCTATATCGTGGGGATCTAGGAGTCCCACCCATCCACTGGATTCTCCGCGAGAAATCTACAACCTGACGATAAGGTCATACGTCCATGCGAAAGGAAGAAGATCTAGCTGACTTCTCTGTCCCATTCTAAATCTCATGGTTAACGTGTAATATACGGTGCTAGAATCACTGGCGACATTGGTTAATTAAGTCCTAGATATTATGTTTCTTTACCACTAGAACTGTATCAGTAGATTATTACCCTTTGGTAAATAATCCATAATCATATTATTATGAAAATAGTGTTTTCTCACCTTTTTGAAATGCAGGTGATGACAACATTTGAGTTACAAGCATTTGATAGAAAATAACCAAAGGATTTGAGCAAGTTGTGAACTTGCCTTCTGGGATTGCAACATTATGCACTCATGGTCTTCAAGATACTAGAAGATCGAAATTCTGTAAACAACATCATTGGTCTGGTAAAGATGAATGTTTAAAGAAACAAGATGCAATTATGCATAATTAATATAATGCAATTTGATAGATGTGAACCCCAAGAATAATCGTATCTGATCTGGAGTTTGAAGCTTGTGATGAGTTCTTTGGAATGTGTTGCACTTTTATACTAGTTTCACACTTGTTCTTCTTATTAAGGCTGGTGAGTGTGTGTGAAACAACTTATAAGTACAATCAAGTAACACACAATGACATAACATCCAAGATGTTGACAATTGTTTCAAAGTTTATTCTATTCAAGCTTTCTATTATCTTTAGAGAGTTAAAGACAAAAGGTATAGTTCATTTGTATTTACCTTAAAAGAATAATTTTTGAGTAAAAGATTACTTTACAAAGTAAGAGTACTTAAAACTAAAGCTAACTCTTAAATTTTTTTATTCACTATAACTATCAAAGAGTAAATAATTATTAAATTTGAATAATCAGGATACTTGTTGTGGAAACTTATAGGTTTTGAATATGGCATCATATTACATGTGGTTCACTTCTTAATGATTCATAAAGGTAGAATATAGATGTTTTTGCTTTTATGGGGTGGTGTTTTCCTAACTTTATAAGTGAATGGAATCACTTACTTATTTTTAGAAGTAATGGTTAGACTTTATAAACATGGAAAAGGCCTTAATTTATTTACGTAAAAACTTGGTTTAGAGCTTTAAGTATATTCCTAAACTTGGGAAGAATTGGTAGTTAATACCTTGATGATCTTAGAAATGCATGAAATCCTTTTGTTAACCAATATACTATTTTGATGATTTTACAATGGATAAATTTACGATACAGTTAACTTTTAAATGGTAGCTTTAGTAAATATTTCTAAAAATGGTTGGACCTATTTTTACTTCACTTAAACAACAATTGAACTTGTTATTATATTTTGATACTTTGAACAAATAAAGGTAAATGCATTAGTGAAGATTAATATATTTTTAATTTATTAAAATAGAAGAAAATAGTTTTAACAAGTCTTAATAAATATTTTCATTTATTTTACTTCAAATGTGTATATTTTGTTTTTGTGATCATTTTGGTATATTATAAGTATTTTTATGATTTTTTAAATAATGAGATATGATTTTTATAAGTTTTATTATTTTATTGAAACTTAATAAAGAATAACATTTAGTTAAGTGACACAAAAATATATGAAACAAGTTTATAGATATAGATTTTGTTTTTCTATGAATTTTGGTATATTATACTTATTTTTATGAATTATAAATCATAGAATATATATATTTAAGATTTATCCCTAATAGGTTATTTACTAATAATTATTATTATCTTATTTATGCTGGAGAATAAAGTTTGATAATAAGTTTAAATTATAGAGTTTACTTTTCTGAACATTTTGATATATAATATATCTTTTTCTGAATTATAAAACAAAAGATATTGATTTAACAAGATTTAATCATATTTTGGAATTATTAAAATTATTTATATTTGAACTTATATTGTTTTATCTATTTACTAAACAGGGAATTCCTTTTTACACTGGTACTTATCCTAGCCAGGGTCACTGACTTGTGGGGTCAGGGCCACGTCGGATGCAACCTAGGCGAAGTGTATTTATTTATTACCTAAACCATTATTGAAAAGAAATAAAAGAAAAACTAGATTGTGACATCACCATGACGTCATGGTGACGCCATCAATGGGGATTTCCTCCCAGTCGATGATGGACCCGATGATTGGGAGCTCGCGAGGCAACAAGGAGGGTGGCGTTGGGTAGGGAAGATCGAGGCAAACTGAGGGTTAGTGTCACCGCTCATTTTTGGTCACCGAAGTTACTCCGACGACCACTTATTGCGGTGGCCAATGGCAGAGCATGGTGCTACAACGATTCAAATTGAGAGAAGATGAAAGGGGAGGTGACTGAGCACCGTTGGCTCACCAGGATACCGATGGTGTGGTCGACGCGGCTTGGGAAGGTCAAATGGCGGCGAATCGACGGAATGGACATAGTGGCCAACAAGATGCCAAGCTCGATTCCCTGGGACTCATGGTACGCTAGCTTGCGGTTTCTTGTCGGAGATGAATGAGAACACACTAGCACATCCAGTGGTGGCTTCGTCGGGACCCGGGGTGATCGGAGATGGCGAGGAAAATGATCCCCAACGAGCTAGGGTTTCAGTTCGTGTTTAGATAGAGAGAGCTCGAGAGAGAGGAAATGAGGATGAGGATGGGCAGGGGTGTTGTCATGGCCTCCTTATGCACTCCCTGTTGGGATCGCAACATAGAAAACAAAAATTTTCCAACGATGAGAACCATACGCCAAGATCTATCTACTAGATACATAGCAACGGGTGGATATACATCCATGGAGAACTTACCCTCGAAGACAACAAGTTTTGTTAACGAGTTGGAACTCGTGGATGATGTAGTCATACATGTGCTGATCTCAAGACCGTGATGAAGTCCAGCAGGTCCGGCTCAAGCACGTCCTTCAGTTCCAGCACCAGCAAGTCCAGCACCACCAAGTCCAGCACCGCAAAGCAGTGTTGCATCCGTGATCGCACACATGTCTGGTACCCCGACAACCTCCGTCCCTCGCTCCAGCAAAGCAGCGAAAGCAGCAACTCCTTTCCAGGTAAAGCCACCGGGAACATGTATCTTGCTAATGCGAGACCATGGGGAAAAAATACTACAGGGGGAGAGATATCCTTCACGAGGAGGTGTGTGTGTGTGTGAAGGTGTGAGAGGGCGGCCTTTTATAGGAGGAGGGGAGGGTACCCCTCCCCATGGCCAGCGCCTCAAGGGTGACCCTTCACCTCCTCATTCATGTGGTGGTAACTCCCTCCACATAAATTTGTCTCTTCACATTCTCTTTTAAAGTCTCCATTTTAAATGCATTAAATTTCTCCAAATTTAATGCTCTCTCATTTAATAAAACTCTTTTATTAATTTTATTCAGAATTTTGTTAATTACTTTAATTAACAAGCATTCACATAAAACCCCTGCAACATTTCAATATTACATGCAGAACCAATTTTAGCAATTTCACCCGAAATAGTTTCAGTGTCTATTGAAATAATTCCAGCGCTTTCTTAAATCTTTATCTGAAACATATTTGCTCCAAATGGTGTTGGTATCCCTAAAGTGTGTCACCCTATGGTTCGCGAATAATGCAGACATGATCGAGACCCCTCTCAGATCAATAATCAGAAGCGGGACCTAGAGATCCATACTGTCTCCTACACATTCAACGATGACTTCTATGATCGTGAGAACCTTTAACGCTAGTAACTAAATTCCTTTGTCTCACAATATATTACATGTCCGCGATTCGATCATCGGTATCTCCATACCTAGTTTGATCTCGTTGCCGACATGCACTCTTTTCTCGTTCCCGTGATATAGCATTCTAGTGATCACATCACTTGCTTCCAAGCTATCTTAATGTGATATCACCGAGAGGTCCCAGAGTATATCTATCCGTCATCGGGATGGACAAATACCACTCTTGATCCATGAGCCTCAACATAACACCTTCGTAGCACTGAACCCACTTTTATAGTCGCCCTGTTATAGTGTGACTTTTGATGTTATCAAGATACTCTTCTAGTGTTAGCAATTAACATGTTCTCATGGTCTAAGGACTAAGATTACTTTGTATGATGTTATAGCAATATAAACATAATGACTCTGATCGTAATGATATACTTCAGATGAATATTCATCACATCATTAACAACATCCAATGTCCATGATCAGGAAACCTTGATCATCTTGTTAATCAACGAGCTAGTTTATATGAGAGGCATTACTAGGAAATTTGTATTTTGTTTATTAAACACACATGTATTAACGTTTCCAATTAATACAATTATAGCATGCAAAATAAACATTTATCATAAACAAGGAATAATATAATAACCACTTTATTATTGCATCTCAGGCATATTCCCTTCCGTGTCCCGCTTGCACTAGAGTCAATAATCTAGTTTGAAATTTTTTGCATATTGAACACCTATGGCTTTCTGGTGTTGCATATATGCGATTGCCAGTGGTTAACATAATCTCCGGATCTGACAGTTTCAGGTCCGTGTGTATTTGCATGTCTTTGTGTCTCTACGCATCACCCATTCTCAAATGAGATGGCATTGTATAAATTTGGTCCTTTGGTGAGACTTTTAGTTTGTTCGGGTTAAATATGTTGATGTTATTGTCATACAATATATCTTCATAGTATTAGCCCACTTTGAACCACACCTAGTTTGATAACAAACTACATAACGCAAATGCCCTCCTTTGCTGCTACTATAGCAGTCATATACTTACCCTTTTGTTGTAGTATCCGTCACAATGTTTCAACTTTGGAACTCATCCAAATCCATCATGGAACATCCTTTCCATTACATTGTGCCACCCATAGTCTAAATTGAGATATTTTTTTTTAATTTTGTATCTTGTGACAAAACTAGTATCAATGTAACACTTTACAATGAACTCCTTTTAACTATTTGTCACTTAGACATGATATATGCTTAGTTCTTCCAAAGCTCATAAGAATATCTTTACTATCGTCCAATGATCATCTTATGAATCATTCTGGTATGTGCTCATAACATTTAGAGCATATGACATATCGGGATATATACATATCACGGTATAATCGATCAAAATCTTCATGTGATTTTACTCACCAAGTGTTGAAACACTTGAATCTTGATACAATCCTTTCAATGCAGCAAGAACCTTTCTTGTTGTTTCCATATTGAACCCTTTCAATATCTCATATATATGTATGGCTGGCACAACCATATTAGCGCCTCAATCTATCCATATAGAGGTTGATGCCAAATATTCCAGTTTTGCCCAAGTCTTTCATCGAAATCTTATTTTAATGAAATTCTTAACTTGTGTCAATACAAGATACATCATTTCCAATCAACAATATGTCCTCTACATAATGTATTAGAAACATGTCTTAGCTCTCCCACTTAATTTCTTGCAAATGCAAGCATCTTCATCATCTCCGATGAATTTAAACTCTTTTAACAGTTTCATCATGGTGAAGATTCCAACTCCGCTATGCTTACTTCAACTATTGAAGTTTGCATGCCCTTTTAGCACCCTTTGAATTAACAAAACCCTTTGGACCGTGTCATGTACACGTCCTAGGTAACCATTCTATTAGAAGAACCTTGTTTTGTTTATTCAACTACCATATACCAAATTATATGTAGTGGTTGCTACATTAATCCGTCAATACTAAATATCGCTATGAAAGATCAAATCTTGTCATAGTCAACTCCTTGAACATTGCCGTAAACTTCTTTCCGACATGTCCACTATTTCATAGATGTTAAACATCCATGACTATTTATTTATAGATCCAAACACGACCGATAGGCTTCACGCCTTTCCGGAGGGTCTTCCAAGTTCAGAAACTTGATTTCTCGTGTATGGATACTATCACGGATTCTATGACTTCTAGTCATTTATGGAGTCAGGGCCCATCATCGCTTCTCTGCATGTAGTCGGTTCATCATTGTCAAAACAATAAGGACTTGCTTATCAAATCACACTATTTGATTCTTACCAAGCCACACGTTTCAATAGGAACTCTAATATCCAAGATCACAACCTTTGTAATCACGGGAGCCATGAGCATTGTGGCCGCCACTGGGACACTTTCCGGTGCTGTGCAGCTTAGCATATACAGCTAAGGTTCAACAACCTTATCAAAGTTCTATTGTCCTCCCACTTAACTTTTCGCGAAAAATTCCTTCTCAAGAAACTTTATGTTCCAAGTAACAAACTCTTTTGTCCTCGGTGTTATGGAGAAATTCCCAACAAATTCTTTGGGATAACCTACAAAGACGCGCTTATCCGACTTTGGTTGTAAACATTTTACTTATGCATAGCATACCAAAATTTAAGAAAAGACAATTCGGGTTTTACACCAAACCATAACTTATATGGTGTCATTTCAACGGATCACGATGGTGCTCTTTTCAGTGTAAAATCGGTAGTCTCTAAAGCTTCAATCCTTAAAACATAATGGCAGTTTAATAAATGACACCTTTGATCTTACCATGTCAAACATGGTTTGATTTCATCTCTCGAATATGCCATACTCCTATGGTTTACCGGGAAACACAAATCATGGAACAATTCCTCAAACCTTAAGTGTTTTGCTAAATATGTAACTTAAATATCTTCCTTTATGATCAAATCATAAACTCTTTTATTTTCTTGTTACAATGATTTTTCACTTCCTCTTGAAAGTCTTTGAGCAATTTTCAAATGTTTCATACTTCTTCCTTATTAAGTAAATATATAGATATATTCACTCAAATTTCTGGAGAAAGCATATGAAGCAAAAAGATCCATCACATATGGCTACACATGATGGACTATGCACATCAGCATGCACAATTTCTAATAAGCTAGTCATTTGTTCCTCTTTGGCCTATGAACAAAGTTTCAATTATCTCGAGGAAAGTCTCACAAGCGTCAATTGATCAAAATCAAAGACTCCAAAAATCCATCAACATGGATTTTCTTCATGTTTTCTTTCCAATATAACTTAAACAGCGATGTCACTTCATAAGTGACCTTTCAATCATTTGTCTTGCGACATTTTAGCAATAATGTTTATGGATGTGATTTCTCCCACTAGACTTGTAAAAGTTCATCCATCCTTTATGGAATACGGTAATTATTTGAACAACCATTGTTCTCATCATACCGGAACAAAATAACAATTATTTAAACAAATATTGAAGGCTAGGTTTGATGACAACGAAAAACACAATAACACTTTATGTAACATCCCAAAACTTCAATCCAAGCTTATCAAGATCTAAATCATCAAATTTGGGGTTAACAAAAACTTTTCCAAATTAAAAATGAAAGCATCCATGTGTATGAGAATTTAAAATAGGAATTGATTTGAATTGCCATGGTTCTGTGATTCTTGGTTGTAAAATGTTTCTTAGGTGATTTAAGCATCATCATCTACATCTTTCCCAAACTTTTCATAAAGAAACTCAAACCAAAAACAATTAAAAAGGAGGAATGGTCACTTTGACCATTTTAATCCACTACACTACTTTGAGTGTTCCTAGCACTCATTTCCTAACAGAAAGAATTCATGATCTTTGCACCCCTTGCTAGTAAACATAATGAGGTACCAATGCCCACCTTTTGATCTGCTAAAACCATTCTTTTACTTATTTTAATTGGCATGTGAAAATTGAATCCAATGCATATGCATAGACCACCCCTATTTTAAAAACCATCTATTTGAGCTCCACTTTCAAAACCCTTGCAACCAGAGACTACCTAGCACTAGTGGAGAACACCCAAAATTTTTGAACTAAAAATTCAAAAGTTTTTCTCTTTCGGCCATTCTATCAAACACCTTGTGGACAAGATCAAAGTGGCCTAACTATTACTGTTTTGGGCTTGATCTTGTCTAGTAATTTGGAGTGCTTTGATCACTCTTGTCTCCCTCAAGCTAACCAGACCAACACCAACACCTCCTCTACCTCCTAGCTGCACTGCAAGGCCATGCCGAGCCACCTCTCGCCGGCCGACCATGCACTCGCAGCAGCAGACCGCTTCCCCCTCTCTCGCCATGTCTACAAGCTAGCCAGTGGTCCACCGCCACCGTCCTACCAGCCCCAGCCCAGAGACAGAGAGCAGAACGGCCAAGAACTGCCGCGCTCGGAGCTGGTCGACCATGCCGGCGCCGCCCGTAGAGCACGTCCTGTCCCCGCGTGCACAGACCACCCCTCGGTTGCAGCCCGCGCCCATTGCTCCGCCATGACCAAGGAAACACCCCAGACACCCCCGCTGGCTGCCCAACTCACCCCAGCCACCGCTCGCCGTCGGACCCACCGCCTCTGCCGCTCAGAGCGCGTGAGGCGCCCGACCAGCACAGAGCCTGCCTTGCCGGGCCTTTAAGCCTCAGCGCACCGCCAGGAGACATGCCACCGCCCCTACCTCGAGCCACGCCGCTAGCACCCTGTGCCGCCCTCGCCGGAATCGCCTGCCCACACTGCTCAGTCTCATCGTCGGGCCTATATAAGCCGGCCTCCCCAGCACCATTTCTCCACACTCCCACACTCCCCACCTCTCACTGAACCTCACCCACCTCTCGCCGATGCCGCTCGAGCTCTGCCTCGCTGGAATTAGAGCCAGAGCCACCGCAGCAGGAGGAGAAGGGCGCCTGCGATTTAGGGCACCCCAAGCTCCGCCACAACCACGCCTCGCCTCGCCGTCGTCTTCCGGTTCGTTTGCTCGCCTCGCCGTCGTCGCTGGAGCCCTGGTACGTGTAACATCCCAAAACTTCAATCCAAGCTTATCAAGATCTAAATCATCAATTTTGGGGTTAACAAAAACTTTTGCAAATTAAAAATAAAGGCATTCATATATGTGTGTGCATTTAAAATAGGAATTGTTTTGAATTGCCATGATTGTGTGATCCTTTGCTTCTAAAATGTTTCTTAGGTGATTTAAACATCATCTACATCATTCCCAAAATTTTCCTAAAGAAAATCAAATAAAAAAGAATTAAAGAGGAGGAATGGTCATTTTGGCCATTTTTAATCCACTACCCTACTTTGAGTGTTGCTAGCACTCAATTCTTAACAGAAAAAATTATTGATCTTTGCACCCCTTGCTAGTACACATAATGGGGTACCAAGGCCCACCTTTTGATCTGCTAAAAACATTCTGTTAACTATTTTTATTGGCATTTGAAAATTGAATCTAATGCATATGGATATATCAACCCTATTTCAAAACCCATCTTTTTGAGCTCCACTTTTAAAACCCTTGCAACCAGAGACTACCTAGCACTAGTGGAGGTCACTCAAAAATTTTGAAATCAAAATTCAAAACTTTTTCTCTTGCGGCCATTTCATCAAACACTTGGCAGGCAAATTTCAAACAAAACACATTTCACTATTTTAAATAGTGTTCTAGCCAAACATGTCTCCTATTTATCCCCTTTTCACTCCCTTTGTCTCTAGATGATCTAGCAAAGCCATTTAAACCCACTCCCCTAGCCCGTAGTAGCATTGCAATGCCATGCCGAGCCACCCTCGCCGGCCAACCTTGCCCTCACCGCAGCAGACCATCTCCCCCTTCCTCTCCACGTCTAGGAGGTAGCCAGCACCTCACCGCCACCCTTTGTCCCCTGCCCGAGCCAAGCCCTGGAGTGGACCACCGAGGATACCACGCGCCCAGTGCCACCGCACCATGCCGATGCCACCCCCAGAGCACGCTCTGTCCTCGCTCACTCAGACCGCCCCTTGGCCGCAGCCCACGCCCACCACTCCGCCACGACCTGGGGAACACCCCAGACACCCCCGTTCGCCACCCAACGCACCACAGCCACCGCTCGCCGTGGACACCACCGCCTCGGCCGCTCAGAGCGCCACCTCGCCTAGACCGCATGCCACCGCCTCTATGGCCGCATTCACTTCCTAGAGCATCGCCAGGGGACCGCCCGTCGATCGCCACCCTCAGCCATGCCTCTACCCAGCCGTAGCCATGTCCCCACCGTCGCCTGCCCATCCCGCTCGGTCTCACCGTCGGGCCTATAAAAGGAGGCCTCCCCAGCCTCTTCTCTCCACACCATTCCACTCCCCTCACCTCTCTGAACCTCACCCACCTCTAGCCGGAGCAAGGGGAGTAGCAGCTCGCCGGAATTGGAGCCGGAGCCGCCGCCTCTGGAGGAGAAGGGCGTCGCTGATTGCGACGACCCCCGGAGCTGCTTCGACTGTCGCTAAGCTCGCCGTCGTCTTCTAGGTCGTTTGCCCACCTCGCCGTCTTCGCTGGAGCCCTGGTACGTCCCCAGTAGACCCCCACCGAGCCGCTAGGGTTCGAGCTCGCCGGCGACCTGTTTGTCGTCGACGATGACCCTTAGTCGTAGATTTCCCTTCTAATCCTACGGCCCACAGCGCGCGTACCGTTCTGCGTTTTAAGTGCCGCTGACAAGTGGGACCCCCTATCAGCTGAGCCCCGTGCCGCGGAGCGCCACTGGGCCGGCCCAAGTATTTTCCCGCGCTAGCCCACCCGTTCAAATCTGGATTTTTCTTTTTAGTTAAATCTAGTTTCTGTCTACTATTTTAAAATTCAATTCTTGGAGTTTCACAAATCCAAATTGCATGAAACTAATTTTACCTGAAAGGTATTGAGATGATCTATACAAGCCCGTTGGATTTTGATTCAATTAGAGTTACAGATCTCTCCTAATAAAAATAACAAAACAAAACTATTTGCAACTTGCAACATTTTTATAAAATCAACCAAGTTAGCTTTTGAGTTGATTCCAACTCTCAAAAATCACATTTCAGCATATCCATCTAACTATATAATAATATTATGGTTTACATGCAGTGACTTTGGACTAGTACCAAAATAATGCTATATAAGCATTTCTAGTCACTTTAAATCATTAAATAATGAACTTAAACCAAAGTAATATTGATCCAAACTTTAATTCTCATTCCCACATGTTAGAATATGTGGCGATGACATGTGTCAACATGATCCCATATTTTAGGTGGTGAATATTACATCTTAGTTAAATTTGCAATGAGTAGAAATTACTTTTCTAAAATAAAAAGGATGAAACTATTGAATTAAACTTGTGATGCTTGTGATGATAATAGATCATCAAATGTTGTGTCTTAGAATGTTACTTAGCCTAGTTAAGTATTGTTTGGTGATTGTGTGCTTCGTATGTATTTATAGACGATAGTAACGACCAAGCGTTCGAGGAGGAGGAGTTCTACCAAGAAGAAGAAGAAGAAAACTTCAACCACTTCACCAACCAAGGCAAGCTACTATTAGCAAGCTAGCACTATCCAAGTGCAAGCCACCATTAACAGTGCAAGCTAACACTTGCAAATTTAGTGCTTAGCAAGTTAGGACCAAACTAGATGGTTTAGCAAATATGCCTTAAGCATGCTTTGATCACACCCCCCCTTTTTACTAGTAACACCCCAAGTCTTAATTACAAGTTTTACTGCCTTAGTTTACACCAAGTTCTTTACTTGTTTTGAAGGTAGCATAAAAAGTATAAAACTTGACCTAATTAGAACCCTTTAGATGTCATTCTATGGCATGAAATAGAACCCATCTTTTCCACCTTAGTGAACACTCTTAACTTAGTAGTTTAGAATAGATCAAAAACTTGAGTCACTGTAGATGGGAACACTTAATGAAAATGAATTATGAAAACCTTGGAATGATGAGTCATTCTATTGAGATGTTTTGACATGTGTTGAGAAACACAAATGGTTGATGATGATGAAAATGTTGATGCATGAGCCTTAACCCTTTTATAAAACTGATGGTTGGATTCGGATGCGATACCATTCCAAATTTACCGTACAACCACACTACCTGAATTGGGTAAGGCTTAGCTGGAAATTTATATGCATTAGTATTAGTTCCCTCACGGGAGAGGTCTGAGCTGAGGCTACCTCTCAATGTTGTCCACCTATGCAGTGCCCAAGATGACTGATGGTCATGGTTGGGAGGCCATGCTCATAGGAGAGGTGCTTATACTAGGGTATGTAAAGGGAAGGTTATGTTTGATTATCTACATTCTAAGTATGATGATTAAGGGTTATCCTTGACAGATGTATCGAATCTTGTGGTGAAAGTGTACCACCTCTGCAGAGTGTCAAACTATTCGAATAGCTGCATCCACGGTTATGGACAGTTGGAATTGCCATACTGTTTCGTTGTCAGATGTTTTCCAAATAACTTGAGATGAATGATGAATTTTGACTTGACCACAACAGGGTTGTGTTTATGACATTAGCTTCCCACCTAAGTGATTCTAGAACTTTATTTTATCCTTCTTGGTTTACGAACTCAGCTTAGGTTTCAAATTTAACTTTATAGTTATGCTTAGAGTTAGCACTTTATCTTAGATTTTAGTACTTGTTAGTGGTAGTTTGCGAGTACTTAAAGAGTACTCATGGCTTTTGTCCCTGGCTATTATCATGGCCAGACTATGAAGGAGACTATCAAGATGATGGCCAACAGGATGGCTATGATAACTAGACTATCTGCCGTCGTCAGCATTGCCTGTGCCCCTGAAGATGGACCCCACCGCTACGCTTATCTTTTATTTACGTTGCTTGTTGTATTAAGACTGGATCATGATATCCTTATTTTTGTAAGACCTTATGTATGGTTTGTAATGGATGATGTATTGTGATATCCAATCTGTTATGTCTCGCAAAAATGGTAATCCCGGGATTGTGAGGTATGGCATAACGGGCATCTGGGATTAAAAATCCGGGTGTTGACAAGTTGGTATTAGAGCCATCCTGACCATAGGAGACCCTAGTTAGAATGGACGTCAAACAAAAAATTTAGTTTCAAAACCAAAGTGAGTATTTATGAAAAACTATCTCCTCTCTTACCCTTGTGGATTCTTTCTCCAAAAATTCATGTTACTCAAAATTCTTACACTACTACTTAAAATTTGACACACTTAATCACTTCATTCTTGTAGATGGAGACTCAGTTCAGCAAGTTTTACCAGTTGGGAAACGGAGGTTAGCTGTTCTTCGAGAGGGATCTGGATTCACTATCGGAGTTACTAGGACGCTCGCACCCGGAGTTTCTTGGAGCTCAACTTCCAGGACCCCCAGGAGGAGACCTACGGTGGCTAGTCACCGCCGATCTTAGAGGAAGCATTGAAGCACCAAACTCTGGGAGAGTTCAGTTCTCCGTGAGAGAGAACAACTGGATAGATGGATTAGCCAGGGCAATGCATGAAGCTCTCGCACGTCTATGTGCTCTCAGCGTCAACAAGGTCCAAGGAACCCGTTTTGCCCACTATGCAAGACGTGACTTCATGGGAATGCCAATGGAGATGCGGGGCCACCCTGAGTTGAGACGTCAAGTGGAGAACCTTGACTTTTTGCTTCACGACAGACAACAGGAACTGGACAATGCTAGAGAGTTAGCCAACCAGAACCGTGCCATTGCCGACCAGAAGGCCCAAACTTTCGCACTGCTTGTCCAAGACTGTCAGTCTCTTCGCCGCCAGTGTGCCAAGAAGGATCGCACCATCGCCCGTCTTTGCAAGAATGTGGTCGACCTCGAGAAGACCATCAAGGAGCAGGAAGCTCAGCTTGCAGCAAAGGAAGAAGAAGAGGAGGGTGAAGACATCCAGGGAGACATGGATTCTTACCTCAGCAACGATGATGACTTTCTAGAGGAGGATGCCGTGGACTTCTACACTGATGATGAGGACTCCGACTTCATCGACGATGAGTAGATGCACTACAGCACTGTCGTAGCATGAGATATATCGATCTCACTGTATCGTAGCTTACAGAATGGTTCTTCAAACCATCTGTTTTCCCTTTGATTGTTGTGGTGTGTGTTGTATCGTGTGCTTGCTTGCATGAATGAAAATGAAGTTAGTTGAAAAACCTGAGTCTAACTCAAAGTTTTAGCTTTGAAAATCCAAAATCATAAACCTTAGAATTTCCCTCTTCCCCTATATCCATCTCAATCTTCAGATGACTCGTGGAAACCAAGGAGGGAGCAGCTCGTCGCAAGACCCCATGCTGCAGATCTTGCAGTATATCATAGCAGACCGTGAAGCAAGCAGGGCAGAACGCCAAGACAACTTAGCAACACTTCAACAGATCGCCTAGATGGCTCTCAACAACCAAGGACATGGAAATCAGGATCACCAGGGATCCAAACTCAAAAACTTTCAGAACACCAATCCCCCAATCTTTAACCAATCTGAAAACCCATTAGATGCTGATGACTAGTTACAGACCATGGGAAACAACTTAGAAGTTGCAAGAGTTGATGAAAATGAGAAAGTTCTCTTTGCCACCCACTATCTGGCAGGAGATGCAAGAGCTTGGTGGAATAGCATCCGCAATATGAACCATGGTCAAGTGATGACATGGGAAGCATTCAAAGTCAAGTTCAGCCGCACCCACGTGCCACAGGGACTAGTCAACTGAATGAGAGATGAGTTACGCGAATTGAAACAAGGAAGAATGATTGTGGTGGAGTACCATGACAGATTCCTGTCACTTGCCAGATATGCACCTGATGAGATCAACACGGAGGCCAAGAAGAAGGAGAGATTCTTGAACGGACTGCATGATGAGATGCAGATTGTCCTCATCAACATCCGTTTCCAGGATCTCGAAGAGCTAGTCGACTCTGCCATTCAGATGGAAGGGAAGATTAACCAGGCAAACGACAACCGCAAGCGTCGTATGATGCAGCAGTCTGGATCCAACAGTCACCAATCCCAACCCTTCACCAGGATATGCACCAATAAACAACCGACCCCCAAATTCTCGCCCAACCTACCCCAACCGTAGCGGAGGCAATGTGAAGTCCGGAGGAAACAATCACAACTCCGGTAATGCCAACAACTTCAACCGTGCACCTCCCAAGAACCACAACAACAACACTGCACCTAGAACTGGCAGCAATGTTGTGCCTGTCGCAGTCAATGACAAGTCCCAGATCACTTGTTTCGAGTGTGGAGTGAAGGGTCACTACTCCAATGAGTGTCCCAAGAAGACTGCAGCCAATGCCAACGTGAATGTTTGAGCTCAGCAACATCGTCGTGATCAACCCGGAAGGAGATTTGCCCTAGGGAACCCTCACAACCGCAATGGCCGTCTCTTCCACATGAATGCAGAAGAAGCCCAGGAGGCGCCAGATGTAGTGCTGGGTATGTTTTCTGTCAACTCAGTTTTAGCAAGAGTATTGTTTGATTCGGGAGCAACGCATTCATTTGTCACCGAAGAATTTGCATGCACTAGTAAGATTCATCCAACCAACCTGAAGCATGTCATGATAGTTCAAATCCCCGGTTCAACAACCAAAGCTAGAAAAATTTGCAAAGCTGTACCAATCAGAATACATGGGACAAATTTTTATGCCAACCTAATTGTACTTGGAACCAAAGGATTGGAAGTAGTACTAGGTATGGACCGGATGTCAAGGCATAAAGTATTGATAGACTGTGCTAAGAAAGCCATCACAATGACCAGTAGTTCTGGAGTAACAATAGAGCATATCTCTGAAACCTTACCCCGTCAATTCAAGTGCAACGAGAGTGTAGCCCTGCCCACCATAGACCAAGTCAGAGTAGTCTGTGAATACCCCGACGTATTCCTAGATGACTTGCCAGGTATGCCCCCGGATAGGGATATTGAGTTCATTATCGAACTAATCCCCGGAACCGGACCTATAGCCCAGAGACCCTATAGCATGAACCCCTCAGAGTTAGTGGAACTGAAGAAGCAGTTGGATGCTATGCTAGCCAAAGGCTTGATTCAACTAAGTGCATCGCCATGGAGATCACTAGTGTTATTCGTCGACAAGAAAGATGGAGGCAACCGTCTGTGCATAGATTACAGAAAGTTGAATGATGTCACCATCAAGAACAAGTACCGTTTGCCAAAGATAGAGGATCTATTTGATCAGTTGACTGGAGCCCAGGTATTCTCAAAGATTGATCTTAGGACTGGTTATCACCAACTTAAGATTCGTGCAATGGATATTCCGAAGATCTCCTTTACTACTCGCTATGGTTTATACGAGTATACGGTTATGTCTTTTGGATTAACCAATGCCCCTGCTTATTTCATGAATCTCATGAATAAGATCTTTATGAATTTCCTAGATAAGTTTGTAGTTGTGTTTATCAATGACATTCTTATCTACTCCAAGTTAGAAGAAGAGCATGAGCAACATCTAAGAGTTATCCTAGAAACCCTGAGAGAGCATCAGTTATATGCCAAGTTCAACAAGTGTGAGTTTTGGTTGAAAGAAGTAGGATTCCTAGGACATATTGTGTCTGCCAGAGGAGTCTCTGTTGATCCCGCCAAGATCAAAGATGTCGAAGAATGGGTAGCTCCAACCACTCAAACCCAAGTTCGTGCATTTCTCGGATTAGCGGGATATTACCGCAAGTTCGTAGAATTATTCTCGAGCATAGCCCGACCAATGACCCAATTGTTGAAGAAGGACAAGAAGTTTGAATGGACAGACAAATGTGAAGCCAGTTTCCAGGAGCTGAAGAAGAGATTGATATCCGCCCCAATTTTAGTCATGCCTGATATCAAGAAGCCATTTGATGTGTATTGTGACGCATCCAAGATTGGTCTAGGATGTGTATTGATGCAAGAAGGCAAAGTCATCGCGTATCTGTCTCGACAACTGAAGCAGCATGAGCAGAACTATCCGACCCATGATCTTGAGCTAGCAGTTGTGGTTCTAGCACTAAAGACATGGCGTCATTATTTGATGGGTAATCGCTGCGAGATTTACTCAGATCATAAGAGCTTGAAATATATCTTTACTCAGAAGGAGCTGAATATGAGGCAAAGGAGATAGATAGAGTTAATCAAGGATTATGACCTGGACATTCACTATCACCCCGGCAAAGCCAATGTGGTAGCGGATGCTCTTAGCAGATTGCCATGTAGGCTGAACACCATGATCAAGGAGAAACAACCAAGTTTGTATGAAGAGCTGGAGTAGTTCAGAACTGAATTAGTCAGCCAAATCAAGGAAGCCCAGAAGGGAAATGAAAGTATCGATGGAATCAAACGTCGTATTGGTACCAGAAAAGTACCTGGATTCACTAAAGATGAACAAGAAGTACTCTGGTACAAAGGACGTATTTGTGTTCCAGCAGATTCAGAACTGAAGGAAGTTATCATGAAGGAAGCTCATGATACTCTTTATTCTATCCACCCAGGAGGAAGAAAGATGTATCAGGATTTGAAAGAACAATTTTGGTGGCCCAAGATGAAGAGAGAGATCGGAAGCTACATCGCCAAATATGACATCTGTCAAAGAGTCAAGGCAGAGCATGAGAGACCTGCAGGACTATTGCAAGCATTGCAGATTCCGGAATGGAAATGGGATTCCGTCGGAATGGACTTTATCACCGGTTTGCCTACTTCTAGTAAGGGAAATGACTCAATCTGGGTCATTGTTAATAGACAGTCCAAGGTAGCCCACTTTATACCTGTCAAGGCTACCTACCAGAGTGCAAAACTAGCAGAGCTATACATTCTAGGATTGTGAGTTTGCATGGAACCCCCAAGACCATCGTATCAGATCGAGGAACCCAGTTTACCTCAAGATTTTGGCAGAAGGTCTAAGAAGGACTAGGAACCAAGTTGAACTTCAGCACAGCGTATCATCCACAAACTGATGGACAAACTGAGAGAGTCAACCAGATCCTAGAGGATATGCTTAGAGCTTGTGTGTTGGAATATGGATGAAAATGGGAAGACTGCCTGCCTTTCGCAGAATTATCATACAACAACAGTTATCAAGCTAGTCTGCAGATGGCACCCTTTGAATTCCTATACGGAAGAAAGTGCCGTACCCCTTTGAATTGGTCGCAAGTAGGAGAGAGTCAGATCTTCGGACCCGACATTCTCCGAGAAGCAGAAGAGAAAGTTCACAAAGTCCTTGAGCACCTCAAGACCGCCCAATCCATACAGAAGAGTTATGCTGACAATAGAAGGAGAGACCTGACTTTCAATGTCGGAGATTTTGTATATCTCAAGGTTTCACCATTGAAAGGAACTCAATGCCTTAGTCTGAAGGGAAAGTTAGCCCCCAGATATATCGGACCTTTAAAGATTCTGAACCGTCGAGGAGAAGTATCATACTAGCTGGAACTGCTTGAAGAGATGTCAGCCATCCATAATGTGTTCCATATCTCGTTACTTCGCAAATGTCTGGAAGTGCCGGAGAAGACCAAAATTTTCAAGAACATGGATCACCGAGCTGTGGAAATCAACAATGACTTGACCTACAGAGAAGTACCCATCCGTATCTTAGAAGAGGTCTACAGAACCACCAGGACCAGGAGTATCAAGTTTCTTAAGATTCAGTGGAGCAACCATACCGAGGAGGAAGCTACTTGGGAGCGCGAAGATTACATTAGGACAGAGTTCCCAGATCTCTTTAGTTCCTAGTTTTCTTTGTAAATCTCGGGACGAGATTTTGTTTAAGGGGGGAGGGTTGTAACATCCCAAAACTTCAATCCAAGCTTATCAAGATCTAAATCATCAATTTTGGGGTTAACAAAAACTTTTGCAAATTAAAAATAAAGGCATTCATATATGTGTGTGCATTTAAAATCGGAATTGTTTTGAATTGCCATGATTGTGTGATCCTTTGCTTCTAAAATGTTTCTTAGGTGATTTAAACATCATCTACATCATTCCCAAACTTTTCCTCAAGAAAATCAAAATAAAAAGAATTAAAGAGGAGGAATGGTCATTTTGGCCATTTTTAATCCACTACACTACTTTGAGTGTTCCTAGTACTCAATTCTTAATAGAAACAATTCTTGATCTTTGCACCCCTTGCTAGTACACATAATGAGGTACCAAGGCCCACCTTTTGATCTGCTAAAAACATTATGTTAACTATTTTTATTGTCATTTGAAAATTGAATCTAATGCATATGCAAAGATCAATCCTATTTCAAAACCCATCTTTTTGAGCTCCACTTTCAAAACCCTTGCAACCAGAGACTACCTAGCACTAGTGGAGGTCACTCAAAAATTTTGAAATCAAAATTCAAAACTTTTTCTCTTGCGGCCATTTCATCAAACACTTGGCAGGCAAATTTCAAACAAAACACATTTCACTATTTCTAATAGTGTTCTGGCCAAACTTGTCTCTCATTTGGCTCCTTTTCACTCCCTTTGTCTCTAGATGATCTAGCAACGCCATTTAAACCCACTCCCCTACCCCCTAGTGGCATTGCAATGCCATGCCGAGCCACCCCTCGCCGGCCAAACTTGCCCTCACCGCAGCAGACCATCTCCCCCTTCCTCTCCATGTCTAGGAGGTAGCCAACACCTCACCGCCACCCTCTGTCCCCTTCCCGAGCCAAGACCTGCAGTGGACCACCGAGGATACCACGCGCCCAGTGCCACCGCACCATGCCGATGCCGCCCCCAGAGCACGCTCTGTCCCCGCTCGCTCAGACCGCCCTTTGGCCGCAGCCCGCGCCCACCGCTTCGCCACGACCTGGGGAACACCCCAGACACCCCCGTTCGCCGCCCAACGCACCACAGCCACCGCTCGCCGTGGACACCGCCGCCTCTGCCGCTCAGAGCGCCACCTCGCCCAGACCGCATGCCACCGCCCCTGCAGCCGCATTCACTTCCTAGAGCATCGCCAGGGGACTGCCCGTCGATCGCCACCCTCAGCCATGCCTCTACCTAGCCGTAGCCATGTCGCCACCGTCGACTGCCCATCCCGCTCGGTCTCACCGTCGGGCCTATAAAAGGAGGCCTCCCCATCCTCTTCTCTCCACACCATTCCACTCCCCTCACCTCTCTGAACCTCACCCACCTCTAGCCGGAGCAAGGGGAGCAGCAGCTCACCGGAATTGGAGCCGGAGCCGCCGCCTCTGGAGGAGAAGGGCGCCGCTGATTGCGACCAACCCCGGAGCTGCTTCGACCGTCCCTGAGCTCGCCGTCGTCTTCCAGTTTGTTTGCCCAGCAGACCCCCACCGAGCCGCTAGGGTTCGAGCTCGCCGGTGACTTGTTCGTCGTCGATGACGACCCTCAGCCGTAGATTCCCCTTCTAATCCTACGGCCCACAGCGCGCGTACCGTTTCGCGTTTTAAGTGCCGCTGACAAGCAGGACTCCCCTGTCAGCTGAGCCCCGTGCCGCAGAGCGCCACTGGGCCGGCCTAAGTCTTTTCCCACGCTAGCCCACCCGTTCAAATCTGGATTTTTCTTTTTAGTTAAATCTAGTTTCTGTGCACTATTTTAAAATTCAATTCTGGGAGTTTCACAAATCCAAATTGAATGAAACTAATTTTACCGGAAAGGTATTGAGATGATCTATACAAGCCCGTTGGATTTAATTCAATTAGAGTTATAGATCTCTCCTAATAAAAATAACAAAACAGAAGTATTTGCAACTTGTAACATTTTTATAAAATCAACCAAGTTAGCTTTTGAGTTGATTCCAACTCTCAAAAATCATATTTCAGCATATCTATCTAACTATGTAATAATATTATGGTTTACATGCAGTGACTTTGGACTAGTTCCAAAATAATGCTATATAAGCATTTCTAGTCACTTTAAATCATTAAATAATGAACTTAAACCAAAGTAATATTGATCCAAATTTTAATTCTCATTCCCACATGTTAGAATATGTGGTGATGACATGTGTCAACATGATCCCATATTTTAAGTGGTGAATATTAAATCTTAGTTAAATTTTCAATGAGTAGAAATTACTTTTCTAAAATAAAAAGGATGAAACTATTGAATTAAACTTTTGATGCTTGTGATCATAATCGATCATCAAATGTTGTGTCTTAGAATTATACTTAGCCTAGTTAAGTATTGTTTGGTGATTGTGTGCTTCGTATGTATTTCTAGACGATAGTACCGACCAAGCGTTCGAGGAGGAGGAGTTCTACCAAGAAGAAGAAGAAGAAAACTTCAACCACTGCACCAACCAAGGCAAGCTACTATTAGCAAGCTAGCACTATCCAAGTGCAAGCCACCATTAACAGTGCAAGCTAACACTTGCAAATTTAGTGCTTAGCAAGTTAGGACCAAACTAGATGGTTTAGCAAATATGCCTTAAGCATGCTTTGATCACACCCCCCCTTTTTACTAGTAACACCCCAAGTCTTAATTACAAGTTTTACTGCCTTAGTTTACACCAATTTCTTTACTTGTTTGGAAGGTAGCATAAAAAGTATAAAACTTGACCTAATTAGAACCCTTTAGATGTCATTCTATGGCATGAGATTGAACCCATCTTTTCCACCTTAGTGAACACTCTTAACTTAGTAGTTTAGAGTAGATCAAAAACTTGAGTCACTATACATGGGAACACTTGGTGAAAATGAATTATGAAAACCTTGGAATGATGAGTCATTCTATTGACATGTTTTGACATGTGCTGAGAAACACAAATGGTTGATGATGATGAAAATGTTGAGGCATGAGCCCTAACCCTTTTATAAAACTGATGGTTGGATTCGGATGCGATACCATTCCAAATTTACCGTACAACCACACTACCTGAATTGGGTAAGGCTTAGCTGGAAATTTATATGCATTAGTATTAGTTCCCTCACGGGAGAGGTCTGAGCTGAGGCTACCTCTCAATGTTGTCCACCTATGCAGTGCCCAAGATGACTGATGGTCATGGTTTGGAGGCCATGCTCATAGGAGAGGTGCTTATACTAGGGTGTGTAAAGGGAAGCTTATGTTTGATTATCTGCAAACTAAGTATGATGATTCAGGGTTATTCCTGACAGATGTATCGAATCTTGTGGTGAAAGTGTACCACCTCTGCAGAGTGTCAAACTATTCGAATAGCCGCGTCTGCGGTTAGGACAGTTGGAATGGCCATACTATTTCGTTGTCAGATGTTTTCAAAATAACTTGAAATTAATGATGAATTTTGACTTGACCACAATAGGGTTGTGTTTATGAAATTAGCTTCCCACCTAAGTGATTTTAGAACTTTATTTTATCCTTCTTGGTTTCTGAACTCAGCTTAGGTTTCAAATTTAACTTTATAGTTATGCTTAGAGTTAGCACTTTATCTTAGATTTTAGTACTTGTTAGTGGTAGTTTGCGAGTACTTAAAGAGTACTCATGGCTTTTGTCCCTGGCTATTATCATGACCAGACTATGAAGGAGACTATCAAGATGATGGCCAACAAGACGGCTATGATAACTAGGACTATCTGCCTTCGTCAGCATTGCATGTGCCCCTGAAGATGGACCCCACCGCTACGCTTATCTTTTATTTCCGATGCTTGTTGTATTAAGACTGGATCATGAGATCCTTATTTTTGTAAGACCTTATGTATGGTTTGTAATAGATGATGTACTGTGATATCCAATCCGTTATGTCACGCAAAAATGGTAATCCTAGGATTGCGAGGTATGGCATAACGGGCATCTGGGATTAAAAATCCGGGTGTTGACAGTACGTCTCCGGTAGACCCCCACCGAGCCGCTTGGGCAAACTCTCGCCGGTGACCTGTTCGTCGTCGACGATAACCCTCGACCGTAGATCCCACTTCTAATCCTACGGCCCACAGCGTGCGTACCGTTTCGCGTGTTAAGAACCACTGACAAGCGGGACCCCCCTGTCAGATGAGGCCCGCGCCCCAGAGTGCCACTGGGCCGGCCCATGTTCTTTCCTACGCTAGCCGAGTCATTCAAAATTGGATTCTTCTTTTTAAGTTTAATCTAGTTTCTGTCCACTAGTTTAAAATTCAATTCTGGGAGTTTTACAAATCCAAATTGCATAAAACCAATTTTTCCTAAAAGATATTCAAATGATCTATCCAAGCCCGTTGGGTTTAATCCAATTAGAGTTATAGATCTCTCCTAGTAAAAATAACAAAACAGAAGTTTTTGCAACTTGCAACATTTTTATAAAATCAACTAAGATAGGTTTGGAGTTGATTCCAACTCTCAAAAATCACATTTCAACATATCTATCTGAATATGTAATAATATTAAGGTTTACATGAAGTGACTTGGACTAGTACCAAAATAATGCTATATAGGCATTTCTAGTCACTTTAAATCATTAAATAATAAACTTAAACCAAAGTAATATTGATCCAACCTTTAATTCTTATTCCCATGTGTTAAGATATGTCGTGATGGCATCTGTCAATATGATCCCATATTTTAAGTGGTGAATATTAAATTTTTGTTAATTTTTCAATGAGTAGAAATTACTTTTCTAAATTTAAAAGGATGAAACTATTGAATTAAACTTGTGATGCTTGTGATAAGAATAGATCATCAAATGTGTGTCTTAGAATGCTACTTAGCCTAGTTAAGTATTGTTTGGTGATTGTGTGCTCTGTATGTCTTTATAGACGATAGTACCGACCAAGCTTTCGAGGAGGAGGAGTTCTACCAAGAAGAAGAAAACTTCAACCACTGCACTACCCAAGGCAAGCTACAATTTGCAAGCTAGCACCATCCAAGTGCAAGCCACCATTAGCAATGCAAGCTAACACTTGCAAGTTTAATGCTTAGCAAATCTAGGATTAAACTAGATGGTTTAGTAAAGATATCTTAAGCATGCTTTGATCACAGCCCTTTGACTATTAGTACCCCAAGTCTTATTTACAAGTTTTACCTCCCTTAGTTTACACAAAGTTCTTTACTTGTTTTGAAGGTAGCATAAAAAGTATAAAACTTGACCTATTTAGAAACCTTTAGATGTCATTCTATGGCATGAGATTGAACCCATCTTTTCCATCTTAGTGAACACTCTTAACTTAGTGGTTTAGAGTAGATCAAAAACTTGAGTCACTTTAGATGGGAACACTTGGTGAAAATAAATTATGAAAACCTTGGAATGATGAGTCATTCGGTTGAAATGTTTTGACTTGTGTTGAGAAACACAAATGGTTGATGATGATGAAAATGTTGAGGCATGAGCCTTAACCCTTTTATAAAACTGATGGTTGGATTCAGATGCGATACCATTCCAAATATACCGTACAACCACACTACCTAAATTGGGTAAGGCTTAGCTGGAAATTTATATGCATTAGTATTAGTTCCCTCGCGGGAGAGGTTTAAGCTGAGGCTACCTCTCATGATGTCCACCTATGCAGTGGCCAAGATGACAGATGGTCATGGTTGGGAGGCCATGCTCATAGGAGAGGTGCTTATACTAGGGTGTGTAAAGGGAAGGTTATGTTTGATTATCTACTTACTAAGTATGATGATTCAGGGTTATCCCTGACATATGTATCGAATCTTGTGGTGAAAGTGTACCACCTCTGCAGAGTGTCAAACTATTCGAATAGCCACGTCCGCGGTTATGGACAGTTGGAATGGCCATACTGTTTCGTTGTCTGATGTTTCCAAATAACTTGAAATGAATGATGAATCTTGACTTGACCACAACAGGGTTGTGTTTATGACAATAGCTTCCCAACTTAAGTGATTCTAGAACTTTATTTTATCTTTCTTTGCTTCAGAACTCAGCTTAAGTTTCAAACTTAACTGTATAGTTAAACTTAGATTTAGCACTTTAACTTAGAACTAAAATACTTGTTAGTGGTAGTTTGCGAGTACTTAAAGAGTACTCATGGCTTTTGCCCCTGGTTATTATCATGGCCAGACTATGAAAGAGACTATCAAGAGGATGGCCAGTAGGACGGCTATGATAACTAGGACTATCATCCTTCGTTAGCATTGCATGTGCCCCTGAAGATGGACCCCACCGCTACGGTTATCTTTTATTTCCGTTGCTTGTTGTATTAAGACAGGATCATGCGATCCTTATTTGTGTAAGACCTTATGTATGGTGTGTAATGGATGATGTACTGTGATATCCAATCCGTTATGTCTCGCAAAAATGGTAATCCTGGGATTGCGAGGTATGGCATAACGGGCATCTGGGATTAAAAATCCGGGTGTTGACACTTTATTTGTTTTCGATGAACATTATCACTTATTCTCTTGCTAGTTACTTAGGCCATTGTAGTTCATGAATTGCATTGTCCTGTATGATACTACATACCAACACATTCAGTATCCAATACTGGTATCCAATACCTAAGAACCACATTGTTTAACAAGCAAGGAATACAACCATAACATGTATATCTTCTATATACCTAAGTTGGACATTTCCAACTTTTTTTCTGCCAAATATTTTATAGATTCTCTTTCAACAATTCCTTTTTGTAGCATCCCATCTGTCTAACATATGTAATGCTACATGGTCTAGTAATATAATTGCTACTCCCTACATATAATTGTTGCATCATAATTATATCATGCTCATGTCATCATGCCACCTTGCATTTGAGCATCATATAAAACCCTTTTTCTTTTGGTGCTTATCTCATATGCATTATTAATGGTATTGCCTCTTGACATACTGTATTTGGTTCTTGATAAATGCTTGATGCCCAAGTTGAGTTGGGGGCATATCTTTTATTCAACTCCACCACTTTTCCCTTCTCACCACCTTATAATTCCACCATCCTAATTGTCCATGAGCTTTTACATTTTCCTTTGGAACTTAATCTAGCTCATGTGGGTTGGGATGGATCCACTTCTATTTCCACATGCTCTCATATTAGCATCATGTTGTTTTCACATTATTGATATGTGGAGCCACCTTTGCATGCATTATGAGTGGTACCCTTTTTCTAGCTTCCATATGGAGTGTTTTGGAATAGTTGCTCATGTTGGAATATTTTGAGGATAATATGTACCTAGTGGAATATACACACTAGCATGTCCAAATTATATACAAATTTGAGCAACTCCATCTACTCCACATGGAGCATCCTTTTAATTCTTTTAGCTTGGCCTCATTTCATATTTTGGAATGCATGTGTATAAATGCCATGATTATTTATTTTGTTTTCACAAGATTAGACATGGCATTTAATGCTCATGCATGGGCCATGCAACAAGCCTCACCATTCCATTCTTTTTGTTTTTTTTCCTTTGAATTTTTTTGAGTGGATATTCTCTTTTGAGCTCTCTTTTCTCTCAACCTTCTCACCTTGATCTTGTTCCTTGCCATGTGCATCAAGCCCTCCCTACCTCTCACCTCCTCCATGCATGATCATGTGAGATCACCCCCATATCCATCTTTCCCCCTATACTTGATCTTGCAAATGATCATGCATCACCAAAAACCTACCTCTCCATCTCACCCCCCCTTCTTGCTTGATCTAGTTGGATCATGCTAGATCCCTAGCCCTGCCCCTCTTATCCACCATAACCAACCCACTCACCCTAGCCTCTCTCTCTAATCTCTCTCTCAAAACCCTAAGCCCTCATCTCCTTTTCTCTCTAACCCGAGCCACCACCCCATCCCTTCTACCCCACCATGCCGAGCCTTACCGGCTCGACCACCCCCCCATGCCAGCTACTCCCTACTCTGAGCCGAACCACCCCCTCCTCCTAACCCTAGCCGAGCCCAACCCTAGCTCCATGCCGAGCCTCCCCGACCCTCTCTCTCTCTCCCTTCTCTCTCGCTGCAGCCCAGCCCCACACCGAGCCTGGCCTCCTTGGCCTTGCCCTGGCCCGCTTGCAGCCCCTGACCACCCCTCCCATGCCCTGGCCGAGCCGGTCGAGCACGTGGGGGTAGAGGAGAAAAGGTGGCCGAGCCACCTTTTCCTCCACCACGCCTCCCACGGCCTCCCTCTCCCTCACCTTTATCTCCACCCTCCCTCTCTACCGTATCGACCACACCTCCCCTGTCCGCTGCGCCGTTTCCCTTCCTCTCCCCTGCAACCTCCTCTCCACCCCGACGATCCACCGTCGGCTCCTCCACCTCCTCGTTACACGGTGGCGGGCGAGGTGTGCTTGTGTTGGGGAAGCAGAGCAGGTCCACGTCATCGTCCCGGAGCACCGCAGCGAGGAGGAGACGGCCCCGGTACCGCGGAACACCGTCGTCGCCCGAACAAACACTAACCCTACCGGCCGTCTGCAGCATCGCAGATCCGCCGCTCCCCGGCCCGAACCAACCCCACCGACGCACTCGCGGTGAGCCACCCTCCCTCCTAGACATCCCCTATCTCGCCGTCGATGCCTATTCACGCCGGCCTTTTTGCCGAGCGGCCTCTGTGCGCCGGAGTGCACGAGTGTCTGCCCGTCATCGCGCCGCGTAACTACTCACCTGGCCGCCTAGCTTACTCCTGTCAGCATCCCCCACCCTACCGCAGCGGCTCCGCCTCTCTTAGCGTGCGCCGCAGGTCGCGGGTTCGATCCCCCGCGCTGCGCACTGTCCTTTATCGAACACTGGCCTGTCGTTAGATTCAGAGAAGAGAAATAGTGGGCTGTTGACATCTTGCAAATACCACCCCACACCTTTTTGCCTCAACCCGCGGTACACCAGGCCCACCATTCAGCCCTTCAGGCTTTTTACAGAAAAGGACCCCGAGTTCTAGGTCCTCAACCCGCGATCCCCAGGTGGGCCACTTGGCTGTGCCCGGTTCCCCCGCTGGCACGTGGGCCTGCGAGCCCACTAACCCCACCTACCAGTCGCCTTGGCTAGCTTAGCTCGTGGTGCAAAAGCCTCTGTGCGCCATTTCCGCCCAGTCAGCGCAGGCCCACCTGTCTGTGACTGGGGCTAGAGTTGGCCTGGGTATAAAAGTTTTTCTGGCTTATCTGTTTTTATAAATATTTTCTGAAAATGTTTAAATTCAAATTTAAATCTATTTTTAATAACTTTTGAATTATAATTCCAAATAATACAAATAATATATGTTTTTGAATCAGAAAAGGTGAGGATTTCAAATATGCCATTCAAAATATCATTTGAGCACTTTTATTTTTCGAAATTGTTTAAATGTAATAAAAATGCGTTTTCTTAATTAATTAATAACTTTAATTCTACAACTCCAAATTTGACAAATAATATGTCTAAATCGATCAGGGCAACGAGCCCGTTCTATATATGCATTCCATGTTATGAATTGAAGCATGCATCATGTCATTATTAAAAATCAGAACTGTTTATGGCAATAAAACTTGACCAAATAATTAATAAAATGATTTATTCTCGTCCCCACACCTCACCCTTGCCATGCTACATTATTTCCATGAAAATTGTGCATCATTCATCATGGCATGCTTGTTTGCTTGTCGCATTTTAATTCATACGATTGTGCACTGTATTTATGTTGGCCCTTGTTTGTTTGGTTCTTCTTCGAATAGACGCCGAGCAGGGGAAATATCAGGAATCCCAGGAGTACTACCCAGATCCGTCTCTCGCTTCAACTGAGCTGCCAGGCAAGCACTACCACATGCTTGCATACAAATAGTACCTATTGCCTCTATCTTATTCTTGCATCATTGAGTCGCGATTGCATTAAATTGAATCCCAAGTACTGCATAGCCTTTACTTTTAAACCTCACCGCAGCTTGTTCCTCCATCCCATGAGCCATTACCACAGGAGTTGTTTGAGCCATGCGAGTGTCTGATGGATAACGAGGTACCTAAAAAACTTAACCTGAGTAGTAATGGGATAACTAATGAAAGAGGCACCGGTGGGCAATATCTGCTATTTGGTTTTTCATGCTCACTTGTGTCCCGTAGGACCCCGAGTACTTGATTCCTATTCCTTGACTATTCGCACTATCCACATCTGGGAGGCCATGGACCCCCTGAGCCAGAGCTTGATTCATTTCTATTTCTTGGGGCCACAAAGTAGTTTGGGGCTTTATTACTATCCTGTACTTATGCCATGCTTTACTGTTTTATTTAAGATTGTGTATGGAGCACCTGTAGTGTTTTGGATGCGGAGTGTTTTCACGGTATCGACAAGCCCAGACACACTTTCGGGTTCCCAGTCGTTTATAGCCATTGACGCAAACCTTGGGTCCGTCTCGGAGCCGGCCAACTTTGTTGCGGGTAGCTTAATGGGGTGGCCCCCTGAAATATTTCTGAAACATGTGATCTCTTTGTCGTGAATGCCTCGTTGGGTTTTGATTTGGTTTTTCCGAGGTTGATCGAGTGTGTGTTGCTATTTGTGCACCCCTGCAGGGTAAATCTTTCTGAAAGCCGTGTCCGCGGTTATGGACGACTTGGAGCACAGTTTCTCGATCATAGACAAGTATAACTAAAGTACCGCTTTTAATCTGACTAAATACCTGACTAGTAAATAGTGCAATACTCATGGGATGGTTAATAAAACTGCCAACGGATGGGTTGTTCGTCCGCTTTCTCGTTGGTAAGCGAGAAGGAGGATGGATCTGTTAATTATACTATTATAACTGTTGTTACTAATTAACGGACATCCGTCTATCATTGGTTAGGCGGATGGTTAGCGAGTATCTATAGACTTGTTAGTTATTATCTTTTGCTGCAATTGCGTCACCCCAGTTACATGTCCCCTTTAGAGGCATAAAGACTTGCTAAGTACCCCTAGGGTCTCACACGATAAATTGTTTGATTCAGATGAATAGGTGTATTCGCAAGATGGATACTGGGTGGAGGAGAAAGATGATGTTGGCAACGATGACTCGGTGTAGAGATTCCGGGGATGGGGATCCGTCAGATCTATGGGCGGGATGTGTTTATTTATGTGGCACCTTATGCCGATTTGCTTCTTATCTGTACTCGGATCTTGTTTACCGCTTCCGCCTGATACTCTGATGTTTGATGTATGAGGAGTTATCCTAAACTATTATCTCTATCTAGGATATTTGAATCTTGCCGTATGGCGTTGCAATATTTCCATTTCTTTTAGATGGAATGGCTCTGAAAACTATTGTATGGTAGCTTGCATACATACTCACTTGTGTATGTATTTGATCTCTTCGCTTGTTGCCCACGCCGCTCGCTCTTGTCCCGATGTCTTGGAAGTGCTTAGGACGGCCGACGGGTCTACATGTGGGCGGTCCTCTGGGTCCCCCGCTGTACTATTTTAACCACTTCCGCTTCATCCAGGCTTGAACTTAGAGCGTAGGGTCCGAGGTAGTTACAATTGGTTTCAGAGCCATCCCGCCCTTCAGGGTCTCAGCCAAATGGTCGTTGTCAGTCTAGCAAATATTTTTGGTAGCTATGTATACTAAGGAAAAACAAAACGTGAGAGTAGGACTGCTTCCATTTTTCTTCTTACCCACCCACCCACCCTTTTCTGGTAAGGAAGTGTAACGTTTTCAATCCTCTTCTAAAGATTCAAACTAGGATTCACGTGTTCTGGGTTCCGTAGTACCATAGGTTGTGTGTGTGTGTGAATTCCTTGTCTATTTGTTGCATCCAAATGTTATCACTACCTGCCTTTTGGTTATCAACTGTTGGTACATTCCATACCGACAGGCCTTTGTAAACCGACGCGATCTATCTGATTCGTTGTATACCGGTGCGATCTGTCTTACTCTTTGTTATCCGACGTTATCTTGTTTGGGGTGTTTGTTTCCGTAGTTACTTAGCTTTAGGTTCATCTTAAGAAGAAGGTGTTGGGATATGTGTTTTACTGATTCATGTGCGGAGTAATGATTTGAGTGCAGGATGGAGTCGTGACCATACCACTACTTTTATCATTCGCTCTTGTATATTGAATTGGTAGAGTTACTAATCTTGATTCGTTAAGTGGTTTTGCGCATATAGTGGTATTTTAATGCCGAAATTTGCGGAATTTTTTTCTTTGTTAGCTTGTGTACCACACTCCTTGTTCAGTCGTGTGCGATATGCTTAATATCTTCCAGGTGCTTTGAACTTTGTTGATATTTTAATATCATCTTAGTGAATTGTATCCTTTAATCTTGGTTAATTCCATTTTGGTACTATTTTGGATTATTATTATTCTCCATTATGGTACTGACTTGAGTTTTATATCAATCACAGGATGGCACCACCACACCGTTCTGAGGAAGACATACCACCTGAACTGGGGGCTGCGTTGCCAAGTATTGCTAATGCCTTGGGAGCAATGCAGCAAAACCAGCAGCGATTTGAAGAAAGTGTCAGGAGGAATGAGTTTGTTCTACTACCTCCACCTCCCAAGTGAGGAGACATCAAGAGTTTTCTCAAGTTCAACCCACGCCAATTTGAGGTGTCTGATCAGCCACTTGACGCTGATGATGGGTTGCGGGGATGTCAAGGTTGCTGATGACGGTTGATGTTCCTGAGATAGAATGGGTAAAATGTGCCACGCACCTTCTGAAGGGAGATGCAGCTCTGTGGTGGGAAAATTACCTGAAGGCAGACCACTCTGGTTTTCAGCCTACTTGGGAGCAGTTCACTGGAGCTTTCAAAGAGCAATATCTGTTAGAATTTGTCATGGAAAGGATGAAGGAAGTGTTTCTCAACCTCAAGCAGGGCAATGACAATGTCAATACCTATATCATAAACTTCATGAACCTTTCTCGGTATGGTGGCGATGAGATCTCTGATGACAAGAAGAAGCAAAAGAGGTTCAGGCAAGGACTCAATGCATCTATCAAATATGCAATCACTCATGCAAGGCCGGGGTCTTTTCTGGAACTCCAACATACAGCTTTGCAGGAAGAAGCAAGTAGGCAAGTGTTTGAGGAGTCAAAGAAACACAGCCGCGACGCAGCAAGCTCTTCAGCTATGACAGCTCCTTCTAAGCGCCGTGTGTGGGTTCCTAACACCCCACCGTCGCTCCCGGCTCCAAGACCGTCAAGCTACACGGCAAGGCCACCAAACTCCTTCACCGCGGCTCCTAGGGGCTACAACCACAACTACCCTGGAGCGCCTGGCGGAGTCCCTAGCTACACTGCTCCACGTCCACCTGGTGCCTGTTACACTCGTGGAAACACTGGCATCAACACTGGAGTTGTCCAATGAACAACAAAGCTCTTCCTCCACCACCTCCAAGACCTGCGGCAAGTTCTTCTATGGTTCGTGCACCTCCACCTCGGGCTCTCAACATCAACACCAAGCCCGGGTCTACGGTTGCTCGTGCCAACTGTGTCAACGTCGCTCAAGCCGAGCATGCACCTGGAGTTGTGATGGGTACGCTTCCCGTTAACTCAGTTCCTGCACGAGTTTTGTTTGATTCTGGTGCATCGCATTCTTTTGTTTCTCACAAGTTTGAAAATGAGAATGAGTTAGCAATGGATCCTCTCCCCAAGCGTTTAATTGTCCTTTCTCCTGGAGCAACATTGGCATCTTCTAAAATCATCCATGGCAATCAAATTGAGATTGGTGGTTCTTCGTTCCCGGCTTCCTTAATTATTCTGGGCAATTCCGACATTGATATTATCTTGGGCATGGATTGGTTAACAGCAAATGCAGCTGTGATTGATTATGCTGAACGCTCGGTTTCTCTGAAAATTCCTGAAGGCCATATAGTATATTCTCCAAGTATGACTCCTGCAATTCAACTTTTCTCTTTGGCGGCTCTGAATGATGATGCTATGGAAGCTATTCAGAGTGTTCCGGTGGTCTGTGAGTTCCCAGATGTTTTTCCTAAAGAGTTGCCAGGTATGCCTCCTGATCGAGAGGTCGAGTTTGTGATTGAGCTTGAACCTGGAACCGCTCCTATCTCCAAGGGGCCTTATAAAATGGGTCCTGCTGAATTGGCTAAACTCAAACGTCAGCTTGATGAACAAGAGAAGTTGGGTTTCATTCAACACAGCACTTCTTCTTGGGGTAGCCCAACCATCTTTGTGAAGAAGCGAGACAAGACTGATAGACTTTGTGTTGACTATCGGGCTCTCATTGCTAAAACCATCAAGAATAAATATCCCCTTCCGCGGATTAATGATCTCTTCGACCAGCTAGCTGGAGCTGTGGTATTCTCTAAGCTTGATTTGAGAAGTGGATACATCAAATCAAGATCCACAAGGAAGATGTTCCCAAAACAGCTTTCACCACCCGCTATGGCCTGTATGAGTACACGGTCATGTCTTTCGGTCTCACCAATGCACCTGCCACCTTCTCGAGGCTTATGAACTCGGTTTTCATGGAGTATCTTGATAAATTTGTTGTGGTCTATCTGGATGACATTCTAGTCTACTCTAAGTCAAAGGAAGAACATGAAGAACACCTTCGGTGTGTCCTAAACAAGCTTTGTGAGAACCGCCTGTATGCAAAGTTCTCCAAGTTTGAATTTTGGCTGCCTGAAGTCACCTACCTTGGTCACGTCATCTCTGCCAAGGGCATTGCCATCAACCCAAAAACTGTTCGGACAATTGTTGACTGGCTTCCACCCAAAAATGTCAAAGAAGTCTGGAGTTTCCTTGGTTTGGCTAGTTACTGTCGTCGCTTTGTTCAGAACTTCTCGAAGATTGCGAAGCCTCTTACCGACCTCCTCAAGAAAGGCAAGAAATACCTTTGGTCTCCTGCATGTCAAGCAAGCTTTGAAACCCTCAAAGAGAAGCTCACTTCCACACCAGTCTTGATTCCTCCAGATACATCAAAGCCTTTCCAGATATTCTGTGACGCCTCCTTGCAAGGATTGGGTGCGGTCCTTATGCAAGATAAGCAAGTTGTTGCTTATGCCTCTCGACAGTTGAAGACGCATGAGATCAACTATCCTACACATGACCTCGAACTCGCAGCAGTTGTCTTTGCTTTGAAAGTATGGAGGCACTACTTGCTTGGCAACCGTTGTGAGATCTTTTCTAATCACAAGAGTCTGAGGTATATCTTCACACAGCCTGATCTCAACCTTCGTCAGAGAAGGTGGATTGAAGCAATTAATGATTTCGATTTGACCATCAACTACACTCCGGGTAAAGCTAATGTCATGGCCAATGCCCTCTGCCGAAAAGCTTATGTCAACAACCTCATGGTGGAAGAACAACAACCTCTCTTGTGCGAGGAATTCCGCCAACTCAACCTTGAAATTGTGGATCAAGGGTATCTTCTGAATCTTCTGGCAACCCCTGTCTTGGAAAAAAAAGATTCGTGCTAGTCAGCGAGGTGATGCTTACGCCAAAAACATCATCTCCAACATTCAGCTGCCGAGGTATGAGTCCTTCCACGTCGATGATCAAGGAGCTCTATTCTTTGAACACCGGATGTTTGTTCCGAACGACCCGGGATTGAGAGAGCAAGTTCTTAAGGAGGCACATGATTCTGTTCTTTCTATCCACCCTGGCAGCACTAAGATGTACATGGACTTGAAAACACAATATTGGTGGCCTGGGTTGAAACAATGTTGTGCCAAGTATGTCTCCGAGTGTGATGCCTGCCGCAGAGTTAAAGCTGTCCATCAGAAACCTTCCGGTCTTCTACAGCCATTGAAGCCTCCGGAATGGAAATGGGAGAAAGTAGAGATGGACTTCATAACTGGTTTTCCAAGGTCGCAGAAGGGCAATAATGCAATCTTTGTTGTCATCGACAGGATTTCTAAAGTGGCTCACTTCTTTCCCGTCAAGGAAACAATTTCTGCAATTCAGTTGGCTGAGCTCTATATCAACAGAGTTGTCTCTCTGTATGGGGTTCCTCTTGAGATCAGCTCAGACCGTGGAAGCATCTTCACTTCCAAGTTCTGGGGAAGTTTCCAAAATGCTTTGGGAACTAAATTGAACTTCAGCACAACTTACCACCCTCAGTCGCATGGACAAGTGGAAAGGATCAATCAGATTCTGGAAGATACGCTCCGTGCTTGCGTTATCTCTTTCGGCATGAAGTGGGAAGAATGCCTTCCTTATGCTGAATTCTCTTACAACAACAGCTTCCAGAAAAGTCTAAAGATGGCACCATTTGAGGTTCTCTATGGACGCAAATGCAGAACTCCATTTGGGTTGTCGGGCGCAGGTGAAAGAACATTGTTTGGCCCCGACATTGTAACTCAAGTGGAGGAGAAGGTTCACATCATTCTTCAAAATCTGAAGGTTGCTCAAAGTTGCCAGAAGAGACACTATGACAGAAAGGACACGGACATGGAGTATGTTCCTGGTGATCTCGTTTACCTTCGTGTCACTCCCATGAGAGGCATGCACCGTTTTGGTATCAAAGGAAAGCTGGCTCCTAGATACATCGGTCCTTTCAAAGTTTGTGGAAGAAGAGGAGAAGTTGCTTATGCTCTTGAGCTCCCTGAAAAACTCAAGGTCCATGATGTGATCCATATATCTCAACTCAAGAAGTGCTTCAAGGATCCCGGCAGGACCGTGGACCATGAACTCATCAATCTCCAAGAAGATCTGTCTTATCAAGAACACCCCACAAAAATCCTAGAAGTCGCAGAGAGAAGGACTCGCAACAAGTCCATCAAGTTCTGCAAGGTGCAGTGGTCGCACCATTCCATTGATGAAGCCACTTGGGAACGCGAGGATGAGCTCCGTGCCAAGTATCCTACCCTCTTCGTGTCTTCTTCTTCTTCCTAGAATCTCGGGGCGAGATTCCTGTCTAGTGGGGGAGAGTTGTAGCATCCCATCTGTCTAACATATGTAATGCTACATGGTCTAGTAATATAATTGCTACTTCCTACATATAATTGTTGCATCATAATTTTATCATGCTCATGTCATCATGCCACCTTGCATTTGAGCATCATATAAAATCCTTTTTCTTTTGGTTCTTATCTCATATGCATTATTAATGGTATTGCCTCTTGACATACTGTATTTGGTTCTTGATAAATGCTTGATGCCCAAGTTGAGTTGGGGGCATATCTTTTATTCAACTCCACCACTTTTCCCTTGTCACCACCTTATAATTCCACCATCCTATATGTCCATGAGCTTTTACATTTTCCTTTGGCACTTAATCTAGCTCATGTGGGTTGGGATGGATCCACTTCTATTTCCACATGCTCTCATATTAGCATCATGTTGTTTTTACATTATTGATATGTGGAGCCACCTTTGCATGCATTATGAGTGGTACCCTTTTTCTAGCTTCCATATCGAGTGTTTTGGAATCGTTGCTCATGTTGGAATATTTTGAGGATAATATGTACCTAGTGGAATATACACACTAGCATGTCCAAATTATATACAAATTTGAGCAACTCCATCTACTCCACATGGAGCATCCTTTTAATTCTTTTAGCTTGGCCTCATTTCATATTTTGGAATGCATGTGTATAAATGCCATGATTATTTATTTTGTTTTCACAAGATTAGACATGGCATTTAATGCTCATGCATGGGCCATGCAACAAGCCTCACCATTCCATTCTTTTGGTTTTTTGTTTCCATTGAATTTTTTTGAGTGGATCTTCTCTTTTGAGCTCTCTTTTCTCTCAACCTTCTCACCTTGATCTTGTTCCTTGCCATGTGCATCAAGCCCTCCCTACCTCTCACCTCCTCCATGCATGATCATGTGAGGTCACCCCCATATCCATCTTTCCCCCTATACTTGATCTTGCACATGATCATGCATCACCAAAAACCTACCTCTCCATCTCACCCCCCTTCTTGCTTGATCTAGTTGGATCATGCTAGATCCCTAGCCCTACCCCTCTTATCCACCATAACCAACCCACTCACCCTAGCCTCTCTCTCTAATCTCTCTCTCAAACCCTAAGCCCTCATCTCCTTTTCTCTCTAACCCGAGCCACCACCCCATCCCTTCTACCCCACCATGCCGAGCCTTACCGGCTCGACCACCCCCCTCCCATGCCAGCTACTCCCTACTCTGTGCCGAACCACCCCCTCCTCCTAACCCTAGCCGAGCCCAACCCTAGATCCATGCCGATCCTCCCCGACCCTCTCTCTCTCCCTTCTCTCTCGCTGCAGCCCGGCCCCACACCGAGCCTGGCCTCCTTGGCCTCGCCCTGGCCCCGCTTGCAGCCCCTGACCACCCCTCCCATGCCCTGGCCGAGCCGGTCGAGCACGTGGGGGTAGAGGAGAAAAGGTGGCCGAGCCACCTTTTCCTCCACCACGACTCCCATGGCCTCCCTCTCCCTCACCTTTATTTCCACCCCTCCCTCTCTGCCGTACCGACCACACCTCCCCCTGGTCGCTGCGCCGTTTCCCTTCCTCTCCCCTGCAACCTCCTCTCCACCCCGGTGATCCATCGTCGGCTCCTCCACCACCTCCTCGTTACACGGCGGCGGGGGAGGTGAGCTGGTGTTGGGGAAGCAGAGCAGGTCCACGTCGCCGTCCCGGAGCACCGTAGCGAGGAGGAGACGACCCTTGTACTGCGGAACGGCGTCGTCGCCCGAACAAACCCTAACCCTGTCGGCCGTCTGCATCGTCGCAGATCCGCCGCTCCCCGGCCTGAACCAACCCCACCGACGCACTCGCGGTGAGCCACCCTCCCTCCTAGACATCCCCTCTCTCGCCTTCGATGCCTGTTCACGCCGGCCTTTTTGTCGAGCGGCCTCTGTGCGCCAGCATGCGCGAGCGTCTCCCTATCGTCGCGCCGCGTAACAGCTCACCTGGCCGCCTAGCTTACTCCTGTCAGCATCCCCCACCCTACCGCAGCGGCTCCGCCTCTCTATGCGCGCGCCGCAGGTCGCGGGTTCGATCCCCTGCGTCGCGTACTGTCCTCTGTCGAACACCGGCCTATCGTCATATTTAGAGAAGAGAAACAGTGGGATGTTGACATCTTGCAAATACCCCCCCACACCTTTTTGCCTCAACCTGCGGTACACCAGGCCCACCAGTCAGCCCTTCAGCCTTTTTATAGAAAAGGACCCCGGGTTCCAGGTGCTCAACCCGCGATCCCCAGCTGGGCCACTTGGCTGTTCCCAGTTCCCCCGCTGGCACGTGGGCCTACGAGCCCGCTGACCCCACCTGCCAGTCGCCTTGGCTAGCTTAGCTCGCGGTGCAAAAGCCTCTCTGCGCCGTTTCTGCCCAGTCAGCGCAGGCCCACCTGTCTGTGACTGGGGCTAGAGTTGGCCTGGGTATAAAAGTTTTTCTGGCTTATTTGTTTTTATAAATATTTTCTGAAATGTTTAAATTCAAATTTAAATCTGTTTTTAATAACTTTTGAATTATAATTCCAAATAATACAAATAATATATGTTTTTGAATCAGAAAATGTGAGGATTTCAAATCTGCCATTCAAAATATCATTTGAGCACTTTTATTTTTTTCGAAATTGTTTAAATGTAATAAAAATGCCTTTTCTTAATTAATTATTAACTTTAATTCTACAACTCCAAATTTGACAAATAATATGTCTAAATCGATCAGCGCGACGAGCCCGTTCTGTCTATGTATTCCATGTTATGAATTGAAGCATGCATCATGTCATTATTAAAAATCAGAACTATTTATGGCAATAAAACTTGACCGAATAATTAATAAAATGATTTATTCTCGTCCCCACACCTCACCCTTGCCATGCTACATTATTGCCATGAAAATTGTGCATCATTCATCATGGCATGCTTGTTTGCTTGTCGCATTTTAACTCATACGATTGTGCACTGTATTTATGTTGGCCCTTGTTTGTTTGGTTCTTCTTCGAATAGACGCCGAGCAGGGGAAATATCAGGAATCCCAGGAGTACTACCCAGATCCGTCTCTCGCTTCAACTGAGCTGCCAGGCAAGCACTACCACATGCTTGCATACATATAGTACCTATTGCCTCTATCTTGTTCTTGCATCATTGAGTCGCGATTGCATTAAATTGAATCCCAAGTACTGCATAGCCTTTACTTTTAAACCCCACCGAAGCTTATTCCTCCATCCCATGAGCCATTACCACAGGAGTTGTTTGAGCCATGTGAGTTGTAGAACAGCATGTGTAGGGTATGTGAGTGTCTGATGGATAACGAGGTACCTGAACAACTTAACCTGAGTAGTAATGGGATAACTAATGAAAGAGGCACCGGTGGGCAATATCTGCTATTTGGTTTTTCATGCTCACTTGTGTCCTGTAGGACCCCGAATACTTGATTCCTGTTCCTTGACTATTCACACTATCCACATCCGGGAGGCCGTGGACCGCCCTGAGCCAGAGCTTGATTCATTTCTATTTCTTGGGGCCACAAAGTAGTTTGGGGCTTTGTTACTATCCTGTACTTATGCCATGGTTTACTGTTTTATTTAAGATTGAGCGTGGAGCACCTGTACTGTTTTGGATGCGGAGTGTTTTCGCGGTATCGACAAGCCCAGTCACACTTTCGGGTTCCCAGTCGTTTACAACCATGGACGCAAACCTTAGGTCCGTCTCAGAGCTGGCCAACTTCGTTGCGGGTAGCTTAATGGGGTGCCCCCCTGAATTATTTCTGAATCCTGTGATCGCTTTGTCGTGAATGCCTCATTGGGTTTTGATTTGATTTTTCCCAGGTTGATCGAGTGTGTGTTGCTATTTGTGCACCCCTGCGGGGTAAATCTTTCTGAAAGCCGTGTCCGCGGTTATGGACGAGTTGGAGCACAGTTTCTCGATCATAGACAAGTATAACTAAAGTACCGCTTTTAATCTGACTAAATACCTAACTAGTAAATAGTGCAATACTCATGGGATGGTTAATAAAACTGCCAATGGATGGGTTGTTCGTCCGCTTTCTCATTGGTAAGCGAGAAGGAGGATGGATCTGTTAATTATACTATTATAACTGTTGTTACTAATTCACGGACATCCGTCTATCATTGGTTAGGCGGATGGTTAGAGAGTATCTATTGACTTGTTAGTTATTATCTTTTGCTGCAATTGCGTCACCCCAGTTACATGTCCCCTTTAGAGGCATAAAGACTTGCAGAGTATCCCTAGGGTCTCACACGATAAATTGTTTGATTCAGATGAACAGGTGTATTCGCAAGATGGATACTGGGTGGAGGAGACAAATGATGTTGGCAACGATCACTCGGTGTAGAGATTCCGGGGATGGGGATCCATGAGATCTGTGGGCGGGATGTGTTTATTTATGTGGCATCTTATGCCGATTTGCTTCTTATCCGTACTCGGATCTTGTTTACCGCTTCCGCCTGATACTCTGATGTTTGATGTATGAGGAGCTATCCTAAACTATTATCTCTATCTAGGATATTTGAATCTTGCCGTATGGCGTTGCAATATTTCTATTTCTTTTAGATGGAATGGCTCTGAAAACTATTGTATGGTAGCTTGCATACATACTCACTTGTGTATGTATTTGATCTCTTCGCCTGTTGCCTACGCCGCTTGCTCTTGTCCCGATGTCTTGGAAGTGGTTAGGACGGCCGACGGGTCTACACGTGGGCGGTCCTCTAGGCCCCCGCTCTACTATTTTAACCACTTCCGCTTCATCCAGGCTTGAACTTAGAGCGTAGGGTCTGAGGTAGTTACACTTTTCTTTTAAAAGAATCTATCAACATCAATAGTGGTGTCATTCACATGACACATAGTACAAAGTGTATATAGTCAAATACTAATACCTTTGAACTTGCACTTTGAAGTGGATCACCATCATCAAACATTTGGTGTTCTTTAAAAAATCCATTCTTTAGTAATCTATTAGTGTAGTAAACATTTTACTTACATATTCTATTCATCCTTATCATGACAACTTTCATGATCAAGCTTCTATAGCCTGTAAGGAAGAATCGCGAGTATAATGTTAGTTCCCAAAATCTTTTTGGGAGATCCGGATGCTTAGCATCTCCATCCTTCACAAATTCTCATACAATATGAGAATATGTATTTTGCTAAATTATACTCTATCATAATGCAACGAAAAACATTGTTTCAGATATCACAATTTCTTTCACACATAATGGTTTCTGAAACAATTTTCAGCTCCTATATAATCTTGATATTAAAACAACTTTTGAATATCAATAATCATGGAGGTAAACATGATACTTTAGATACTAACATTGGAATTCTTACTCTTGATTTAATACTAATTAAACTTCATGGAGTAAATAGAGTTTGATGAAAGTTTGCAATAGGACTTATAAACTTTAAATTGACATTCAAAACAATACGATACGAGTTCGTAAAGTAAATATCCAGAATTCTATAGTTCTATTATCTCAATTAAAACTAAGCATAAGGTATTCTCCTTTGATGCTTTATTTGGGTTGACTTGGTGCATGCTCACACCATGTTATGACTATCTCAAGTCACCATAGCCTTGATGATCCTTTAGTTTTCAACTTGTTGTATCACTTTATGCTTTGATCAATGATGTTTTGTCGCTCTGCATGATTATGGCCATTATTGCTCTCTTAGTTTGTCGCTCCCAGTCTTTTGCTAGCCTCCCCAACCAAGTATGAGTTCCACTCATGCATCCAACTCCCTAAACCAAGTTATTCCAAAGATTCCACCATACCTACCTACTAGCTTAAGCTATTCCAAGTATATTCATGCTTTTGTTTACCTTCCAAATTAAACTTGTTATGAAAAAACTAGTGATTAAAGCTCTCACGAACTTGATGGCACACTTTACTTTTCTTGCCCTTAATAAACTTGAACCATTGAGTCGTCTATGTTGTATATGCTTGCATTTATTTGTTGGGAATTAGCAGAACCATGATGTCATGGGGAACACTTTCAACATTATATTTGGTACTTGTACATAGTTGATATCATGCTCTTCTGTATATGGATGTCGGTGTGAAATGAAAGGGGAGCTTGTAAGTCCATGGAGTTATGTATATGTGTTAGAGAAACGCCTGAGCCGCTGGTCTAATCCATGCTGACATGGTGGAAACCTGCATCGTAACCATAATGAGTTGTCTATGAAGCATTCTTCTTATAAAAAAAGAGTCCTATATTGAGAAAAAAGAGAAAAAGAAAAAAAGATTATGAAAAGAGGAAAGAGAGAAAAAAGCACCATATTCCCATGCTAAATAAGAAGATTGCTGAGATGCTTGTTGTCTTCTTGCCTTGTCATTTTGATATGGGGATTCTTCCGTATCATCGGGCAAGGGGTACCCCGTTGGCGGTTCTCTATGATACACATGTACTTACGATGAGAAGAACTTACCGGTGACTAAACTTGAGTAGCATGAGGAGCAGCCCTCGTATACAAGGGACATGAGATTTCTAACTTATACTTCGTCAAGCATGTACACCATAGCTTGTCCATTTTAACCTTAATCACTTCAAGATACTTATGATAGGGGCAATGAGAGCTGAAAGCTATAAGTACCATAATTTTTGGAAGCTCTTTATGAGACTTGAATCCCTACTTCCTTCTATGAAGGCCCTTCTTTCACCATTACATTGAGTCTCCACCTTCTACCTTTGCGCACCTACTTTGAGAGCATAGTGGCCATTCTTAGTTCTATGTGCATTGTCCCAAGTCTAGTTGATTGATGCATAACTTGATATTGCTTGTTTTAAACTATTTGTATCTAGTCACTCTTATGAACTTTGAAGGTTTCCTATGCATCAATATTTGCTACTCTATGAAGGACACGCTGAATACTATTATGCTATGTTTTCTTTATGCGAAACAAACAAACGTCTTGCAAAGCATTGTTATTCATGAATCTTTTGTTTGTGCCTTTTCATGTTGCATCATAGTTTTTTGTCTTATTGCTAGAACTTTTTCTTTCATGTTATGATTGAAGTACTATGATCCCAGCTTTGAATGTTTTACAAATACTTTGATCAAGTCTTTGATGGTGCATGTCACCTCAAAAATTATTCTTTCTTTTTATCACTTACCTACTCGAGGACAAGCAGGAGTTAAGCTTGGGGATGTTGATACATTGCAAATGTATCTATAATTGTTGATGTTCCATGCTTGGTTTTATCCACTTTCTTGTGTTTTGTCCACACTTTGGAGTACTTTTCATATGATTTATTGGACTAACCTATTAACAAGAGCCACAGTGCCAGCTGCCTGTTTTCTGCTGTTTTTGGTTCCAGGAAAGTCAGAAAATGAATATTCTCGGAATTGCACGGGACAAAAGCCAAAGTGCCTATTTTTCCAGAAGTCATCAGTTGCTAGAATACGAGATGGAGAAGGGCTGGGGGCCGGCCACACCACCTGGCCGTGAGGCCAGGCCTGGCCCACGCCAGGGGTGGTCTGGCCGACCCTAGCACCCCCTCGGCCTCTCCTTCCGCCTATAAGATGCCCTCGGGACGAAAACACTAAGGACCCGATCAAAAATCCACAAAAGAGTCTGTAGCCGCCGTCATCTCCATCCCTAGATCGGGAGGGATCTGAAGCTCTTCCCGGCACCCTGCCGGAGAGGGGATTTCACCCTGGAGGCCTTCTTCATCAACATGCAAGCCTCCGGTGTGATGCGTGAGTATTTCATCTCTGGACTACGGATCCATGTAGTAGCTAGATGGCTAGTTCTCCTCCTTTGTGCTTTCATGTCTAGATCTTGTGAGCTCCATTCATGATCAAGATCATCTATTTGTAATTCTGCATGTTGTGTTTGCGGGGATCCGATGGATATTGAGATGCTATTTCAGATTGATTATTGATTCTATCATGTCTTTGTTATTTGTGATCTTGCATGCTTTCCATTGTTAGTAGCTATCTTGGCCAAGTAGATGCTAGCAACTCCAAGAGTTAGTATTTATGCTCGATAGTGGGTTCATGCCTCTGGTAATCTGGGGAAGTGACAGAAATCTCTAAGGTACTAGATGTGCTGTTGCTACTTGTGAGAAAACAACAATCCTTTGTTCATAGAACAATCGTATTGTTTACTTTACACGCAATTCGTAAAGAAATAATCTATTGCTTGCAACTTAATACTAGAGGGGGTTCGGATGATAACCTGAAGGTGGATTATTAGTCATAGATGCAGTTGGATGAAGTCTATGTATAATGTTGTAATGCCCAATCAAGTTCCAAAGGAGTCTAGATGATTAGTATATGCATGTATTGCTTTCTCGATGTTTGTCAATTGCCCCGCTGTAATTTGTTCACCCGACATGTTATCTATCTTAAGGAGAGCCACCTCTAGTGAACTATTAACCTCGGTCCTTTCTTTTACATACAATCTACGAACTGTTTACTGCTTTGTGTTTACTTTCTGCAAACTATTACTTCCTTCCATTCGATATGTTTAATCCTTTGTTTTCAGCAAAACCGGTGAGATTGACAACCTCATCGCAAGTTGGGGACAATGTTCTGTGGCTGTGTTGTGCAGGTCTCCACGTTGCTACTAGCACCGGTAGTGCGCCCTACCAAGGCTCAGCTAGCAACAACTTTGGGGTGTTTCCTTGCTCCTACTTGTTCAATTAAACCTTGGTTTCATAACTGAGGGAAACTTGTTGCTGTGCTCACCATACCTTCCTCTTGGGGTTCCCCAACGAGCTCTACATCAACACTGAGCCATCATAGCGTGACAGGCACCCCGGCTTAACTGAGCTCGAAGCCGGCCAAAAGCCTCATGAGCGGCAGTGCGAGTATGTCATAATGGGCGAACATGTGAGCCTCGTACAAGCTGAGTTTGGGCCTCTCCATGGTGATGAAGGAACATGACCTGAGCTTCGTCCCCGAAGTCATGGGGATCAGGGCAAGGATGTAGCCCCACTCGTGGTTGCCACTACCAATCAGGTCGCGAAACAAAGTACTCGAGGATCGCCCTTACGAAGGACGTCCTTATTGTCCATGCTGCCCGATCCAATAGCGCCTAACAATCTCGGCGCAGAACTAACATGCAACCGCTCGGAGCTTCTAGAAGGGTCTTTCTTCTAGAAGACGCGATCCGATGGTTAACATTCGACGCTACAGTGTGTGTGGTCATGTGGATCAGTGTGGTTTAGGAAAACAACACACGCAATGACACTAGTGGATCAGTGTGGTTTAGGAAAAAGAACACATGCATGAAACTGGTGGATCAGTGTGGTTTAGGAGAAGAACACACGTAATGACTCTAGTGGATTGGTATGGTTTAGGAGAATAACACATGCAATGACACTAGTGGATCAGTGTGGTTTATAAAAAAAAGAACACATGCAATGACACTAGTGGATCCATGTGTCAAAACATGGTCACACAGACCAAAAAACACATAGGAAAGGAAGTTCCACATTGCATGTTACACCAATGTGACAGAAGCTGCACCACAGAATACACTAGAGTGTGCATGGTAATGTGGATCAATGTGGTTTAGGAGAAGAACACATGCAATGACACTAGTGGATAAGTGTGGTTTCAGAAAAAGAACACATGCAATGACAATGGTGGATCCATGTGTCAAACCATGGTGACACAGACCAAAAACACATAGGAAAGCAGCTTCCATACTACATGTTGCACCAATGTGACATAAAATGCACCACAAAATCCACTAGAGTGTGTGTGGTGATGTGGATCAATGTGGTTCAGGAGAAGAACACATGCAATGACACTACTGGATCAGTGTGGTTTAGGAAAAAGAACATATGCAATGACACTAGTGGATCAGTGTGGTTTAGGAGAAGAACACATGCAATAACACTAGTGGATCCATGTGTCAAACCACGGTCACACAGACCAAAGACACATAGGAAAGCAACTTCCACATTGCATGTTGCACCAGTGTGACAAAAGCTGCACCACAGAATCCAGCAGAGTTTGTGTGGTCATGTGGATCAATGTGGTTTAGGAGAAGAACACATGCAATGAAACTAGTGGATCAATGTGGTTTAGGAAAAAGAACACATGAAATGACACAAGTGCATCAGTGTGGTTTAGGAGAAGAACACATGCAATGACCCTAGTGGATCAGTGTGGTTTAAGAAAAACAACACATGTAATGACACTGGTTGATCAGTGTGCTTTAGGAGAACAACACATGCAATGACTCTAGTGGATCCATGTGTCAAACCATGGTCACAGAGACTGAAAACACATAGGAAAGAAGCTTCCACATGGAATGTTGCACAAGTGTTGAAATGATCGTATGGGCACCTAGAGGGGGTGAATAGGTGCTACTTAAAATTTTACTCTTTTTCGATTTAGGTGAATTTACCTATATGACACACTATTACAACTAACTAAGCAATATCAAGGTACAAGAAGGTGCGGTAATAGATAAAAGTAACCGAAATGAAGCACACGTCGACACAAGGATTATTTCCTCCAGTTCCTTCCTTTTAGGGGAAGTACGTCTGCGTTTGGAGAGGGGGTGGTATCAAACCACCAACGCCACATGAGGCCTCCCTTGTTCTGTAGTGAACCTCACCCTAAAGGGATCGATTCACCCTTCCACTATATTGGCAACCTTCAAGGTGGTAGCCAACACTCTTACAACAAGTTCGAGGAACACATCCACAACTGAATTGGAGGCCCCCGAATCCAAGCAAGCTATGACAACAATCAAAGACAAGCTTGTAAGAACCAAATCAAGGCCTAGGATTTCCAATGAAACCCTAGATCAAGGGGCACTCAAGTGAATGAGGGGGAAATGAAGATCTCTCTAGGTGAAGTTGTAGATCAAGGCCTCCTCCTTCGATTTTCCAAAGATCGGCGACTTTGGATGGTTGGATAAAGAGATCTTGGCGATTTGGTGGCTCTAATGGTGTGTACTTATTTTTTTGGAACAAGCATCTAGAGGTAGGGATGAAGTCCCCTATTTATAGGCCCACTGATTTTTGACTGTTTTCTGCCCGTTGGTGAGTTTTCACACCGGAGATTCTGGTATGTACACCGGAAACTCCGGTCTACACCCGAGATTCTGGCCCATCCCTAGTCCATCTCTGGATCACCTATCAGACTGTCCAAGGCTAGGTCTTGACGCTCCCTCCGGAGATTTGTCAGGAACTCTGGACTAAGCACACCGGAAAGTCTGGACTGCTCACACCGGAAAGTCTGGACTGCTCACACCGGAAAGTCTGGACTGCTCACACCGGAAAGATCAGCGACTTTGGATGGTTGGATGAATATATCTTGGTGATTTGGTGGCTCTAATGGTGTGTTCTTGTTTTTATGGAACGAGCAGCTGGAGGTAGAGGATGAAGTCCCCTATTTATAGGCCCACTAATTTCTGACTGTTTTCTGCCCGCTGGTGAGTTTCCACACTGGAGATTCCGATTTGTACACTAGAAACTCCAGTCCACACCGGAGATTCTGGCCCATCCCTGGTCCATGTCTGGACCACCAATCAGGCAGTCCTCGGCCAGGTCTTGACGCTCCCTCAGGAGATTTGTCAGGAACTCTAGACTGAGCACACCGGAAACTCTGGACTGCTCACACCGGAAATTCCGGTCCCTCAGAGTACACTAGAGATGTAACATCCCAATTTCAGCAACCCTGATTTGTTTTCCAGAATGCAAAAGTCAGGGGGAAGAAAAACTTTTTCTTGTGAAGTGTTGTAGTGTTTGCTTGTTAAGGGTCCATGTGGGACATCGACCTGGAGAAGGAACGAAGGGTCTGCTGGCCTCACTTGGGAAGTGGAAAAATGCGTTCTGGTTGGTCCTCGGTACCCGACGTCCTGGTGTTGAGGGGAACAAAACTCATAGGGTAGGTACTTATATTGGAGTGGGCATCCGGAGAGTCTTGATCGGTTACTCGACCCACGATCGGTGTAGATCAGGGTAGTGTACCCGGATGGTGTGCGTAAAGTGTACAACCTCTGCAGAGTGTAAATCTATTCGAATAGCCGTATCCGCGGTTAAGGACAGGTTGTACAAACTTCTGTAGAGCGGTACTGGTTTTGGTTTCAAAAAGGATTTCAGAAAGGAGATGGCTTTGGGAAAATGTTTTGACCATGGGATGGTCGGAAAGGTTACCTGTTTTGACCATGGGATGGTCAGAAAGGAATGAAAGGAGTTTGGTCATGGGATGACCGAAAGGAAGGGAACAAAAGGGTGACCCAATCCTAATGTTTTTCCAAAATTTTCAAAAAGGTTTCCAAAATGTTTACCAAAGTTTTCAACAAAGATATGTAGATGCTATATCTACAAGAGAAACTATTTGATAAAAGAAACCCCTCTTGAAGCCCTCCTACTACCACAGCCATAATGCATATCCTCTTGTTATTATTGTTATCTTAAGGTGGTTTGCGAGTACATTCAAAGTACTCACTGGCATTTTCCCTGGCTATTAACGTGGTCAGATATCAAGAAGAAGGTGAAGTGGACGACTATGCGAGCTAGGACGTTTCTCCCAGTCATTTGCCTGTAGGTTAGGGCATGGCTCGGGCTCTACGCTTAATGAAGTTCCGCTAATTTTTATCGATGTAGCCATAAGGGCAACTAAGGTATGCCAAGTATTCGTTATGTATTGGATGTTTACTTTGATACTTGTATGTTATGTGCCACGACTAACAGATCATGGGATCGTGGTTGTATGCATAACAGGGATTCTCGGAGGATTAATCCAGGGGCCCCACAGACTTGGTATCAGAGCCATCCTGACTGTAGGAGAATGTTAGTTAGCATGGTCGTTAGAAAGGAACCTCACTTTGAAAACCCCGGCTTTCGAAAACTAGTTTCTCAATGAATTTCAAAAAGTTCTACTTCTTCTCTTACTCTAAGTAAATGCTTTCGAAAAATGGTTTCCTCTAACTCTCGTCCAAACCTCAAACCTACGGATTTTAAATGACTAGGATCCAGAACCCGGTGAAGACAACGAGAACAAGATGAAGATAAGCAACTACCAGCAAACACAAGGAGACTACAATATCGCCCTACCTGCGGGATCCTTACAATCAGAAGACATCTGGTGTTGCACTATTAAGAAGCGTCCAAGATACGATGAAGGCTTCATACACAAGATTGTGACTCTGACCTGAAGAAAGACGATATCTAGGGTCGATAGTCCTAAGAATAGGATTCCCCTACATCGCGAGTAGTCAACTCAATTGTCCCTAGTGTTGATCGTGTTTTCTTGCCTAAATGCATCATGTGTTGCTTGATGTGTGTTGTTTGCCAAGGACATTGCGATCCCCTCGCCCTGTTTGCCTTATTTATATGCTCTAGTTTGCTTTGACCTCCTTAAAAATGTTACTCGAGGAGCGATTACTCACCCAATAACTCAGGAAACCCCTGTGTTAGATGTCGGTAATGAGACCCAGACTAACCCCGAGAGTATATGAGAGGAAAAGCACCGCAAGAACCAGGAGTTCGACATCGTCAAGTCCGAATCCACTCAAAGATTTCACCTCAGTAGGACGGCATACCTCATCAAACTCACTTCTCAAGACTCGACGATAGCACAACACTCCTTTATTCATCAGCCTATTACGGCAAGAAATCCCATCGAAGCCGGAAGTCAAGCACCAGAGAATCCTCAATATCCCCGAAAAATCACAAGACTTACCTACCAATACAAGAAGTGAAGACCTAACTACACTAACCCCCGGAATATTAGAGCTTCCGACAGCCCCAAAGAGATTAACAACTTTAGTCGACCCCACCCAAACCCATAGGAGGTTCCTCCCTGAAAGGCCAGATTACGCCAAAGTCCTGAAGACAGGACTGCCTGAAGACAACAAGTCTACTTCACCACCAAGGGGAAGCAACATCAATAAGTCTGAATAAGGATAACCTCTCCGAAGATGAATGCCTCTAACCTAACTGAAGGCTAACAATAAGTGTCGTTAACCACTAACCTACCTAGAGTTAACCACTAAGGCTTCGTTAGGAAACCACCCCGACCTGGTTCACGCAATAGAGCGTCTCTCAGAGAGCTCAACCCAAGACCCAAGGAGATACATACTTCTGCAGCACCTTGCCAGCCCTTCAAGACAAAAGATCTGCACCATTCTCGAAAGACCGGAGTGAATCTCTAAGCTAGAAAGACTGCGTCTTTCCAACTCAAATCCCGAAGACTATCTATAGAGAGATGCTTCCAAAAAAGATCTCTCGATCCAATGCCTTTTCGCCAAACAGGAACTCGCAAGTCATCAGAGGGGAAACTAACTAAAGATTCCACGAAGCCCTCGGCTACATCAGTTGAAGACCACCCTAAGGGACCGCAGATTCGCTAACCCCATTAGTTATAAATAGTTAGGACGATCTGCTAATTCAACTGCTCCGTTTGGATAAGAACGAATAAAAGTAGTATATAAGCCTCATACCACCTAGTTTGCGGACGTCATCGGAAGGTCTAAACTCTGGGAAGAAGATCGTGATATCCACGTAACTCATCTGACGACTCAGAAGGAAGGAATGTGTTAGCTCCGAGCCACACTAGCTTCACCCTAAGGGTTCCCACAAAAATAGAGTAACCTTTCGCCAGGAACAAACCTAGAAGCCTGGAACCAACGTCGTTCATAGGATACGCTACCCTTGACTCAGAATCCCCTAACCTTAGTCTCCTGAATCTTAGGACGAGATTATTTTAAGCGGGAAAGGTCTGTAACATCCCAATTTCAGCAACCATGATTAGTTGTCCAGAATGGAAAAATCAGGGGGAACAAAAACTTTTTCTTGTGAAGTGTTGCAGTGTTCGCTTGTTGATGGTCTGTGCTTATGCTTCTGATTATATAGTGATATACTCCTTACCTCGACACTACTTGTCAAATAGCTATTTAACTAAACTATCCTGGCTCATATTATATATTCTCAAATGTTCTGGCATTTCAAAACCTGAGCCAAGATGCTTATGTAACCAAAACTATTTTAGTAGCTTCTATTGACAAAACTATGGAGAGACATATAATATAATCTCCTTTGGTTTTCAAGACAGAACCTTCAAATACTCTTAGCTCTAGGATCTCCAAAACCTTTTAGTAAGCTTTTTGAATTCTACTCTTGGTAGACATACCAAGGACCTTACCTTGTTCAAACTCCAACGTATTCAAAATACCCATCCTCACCTCAAACTAAGCTTGACGGTAACCCCAGTAGTGGATTTGCTTAGTTTATAAGATGAGTTGCCTTGATCTACTGTTTGACTTGTTTGCTTAGGAAGTAGTATGAGCCACTCTAGGAGCTCATAAATTGGATCAATATACTTCAAACTCACCAAACTCTAAGCAAGAATACAAGGTGGATCTGATCTCTTGTTACTAGGAGATCATCTAAAACACTTAACCAGGTCATTCCTGAATATATCCCTTCTAGAAGCTTCCAAGTAAATGATGACCATTATCAAGCAAGGATATCTCCTACTCAATCTACACTTCAACATCATCCCCTTGATGATGCTTTGGTACCTTGAAATCAATCAAAAACATCCTCCCTCTTATTCTACTAAAATACCCTAAATCTGCCAAAATTGGTTAAGTCTGGAAATCTGTTTCCAACATCACCTTTTTGAATGCCAACTTTTCCAAACCCTTGTGCATTTTTGGAAATGCACTTGAACCATCTTGTAAACCATCCTAAGCACTACCAAGGCACACTCTTTCCCTTGGTTATATCCTCCTCCAACCCATTTGTTCTTGATGGTTTTGCAGGCAAGAAAATAAATATTACTGCAAATCTAGTCATCATGCCTACTTTGATAGAAGCTCACACCACCATACAACTTTCTATGGACTAACTCTTTGCATGGTTGTGTTCTAATAATATAGGTATATCAATATCTAATTCAATTGTTCCAAGGGGATCTTTGTGCTTCTAAAACCCACAAGGTTTTGAAGGCTAGTTGATAATCTACTTTGGCAAGCTTATTTTATTCAAAGTTTGAAAGCATATCTTGGTGAACTCTAGCAAGATCAAGATCAAACCTCTATACCATGTTGATTTAAATCACTTGTTCTATACATCCATCTACCCCATGCCCCAAGGGGAGATCTGAGCTCCAAGGTCCAACAAGGTTTTGGTGGCATGAAAACAATCTCACCCAAGATCCTTAAATCTCTAGATTTCACCAAGATCAACTTGGATTCTCCAATCCCAAGGTTGCAAATGCTTTCTACACCTTGCATACATCATCTACCTCGATCATCAAGATTTATCAAATATTACCCATGATTATTTTGGCTACAAATCAATTTAATCTCTTAAATAGTCAAAATCTCCAAAACTCCTCTCACAAAGGAAAGTTTGTTTTTTGCCAAAACACTTCCCCAAATTTTTGCTCAATTGAGATCCATGTATAATACCCTACATTCCCATCTCAAAAATAAATATTTTTGAGATCCTTTATTAATTCTTCTTGCCCTTTTTCTCAAATGGCAGAATGGAATAATAATAGTTTTAAATACTTTTAAACCCCCATAAATCTTGGCAAAATTCGCCTAAGTGTATATTCACATTTGGGACCATATCAACTCAAAAACCCACCTGGTCCAATGTAAAAATATCAAATGAACTCCAAGAATTCACTTCTGCAGTTTCTGAATAAATGAATTTAAATGGACTTCTAATCTTCTGAAAAATGCCAAATAATTCCTAGGGAGGTCCCTTAACCTCATCTATCTCCCAGGACCATTTCCTCAACTAGTCCAATGCAAGTTTTGGACTATCTTCATAACACCTATTTGATCATAATTGCCAAGTAAGCAAATCCTCAAATCAAAAACCCACCAAACCTACACCATGCTGGCCAAACAAACTTGCACAACCCACCTCTCATCCCTCTGGTCGAGATGCACTGTAGCATCACTGTAGCAACCCTCTTCCCCCATTCTTTAGTGCTTGGAGGAAGGATAGAGGCACACATTGGTCCCACTGTGGCTTTAATTCTTGCAGGACTCCACCTCCCCTCCTTTATGTCCCCTGCACGACCCCAGTACCCTCTCCACCACCCCTTCTACCCAATGGCAAGGCCATGGACCTGCCCTTTACCTCCCTACACCCCTTCCACCATAGACCGATCCACCTCGGTTTATCAGGCCAGAGGCCACCCCAGCACGCCTCTGCCCCTCATTTTCCTTCCCTCAACTCCCTCCAACCATCCCTAAGATCCATATCCTGCTACCTCGCTCCCCATTTCCATGGAGGAGGAGAAGCTCTCCTCTCGGCCCCCTCTCTTCAAGTCGAGCTAAGCTCTCTTACTCCTGCTCCTCTCCCCATGCATGCAAGTTTTCTGAGACCCCAGTGATTTCTGAATCTAACCCTATCTTCCTCTTGCTCAGGAAGGCCTCCATAGACCGCCACCATTGAGCTCCGGCGAGCTCCCTCTCGGGCATGGATAGGCGGGTCGACCCCCGGCGTAGAACCGTACGTTGCCGCCCAACGTTGAGGTCGCCGTCATCCACCGCGTCTTCTCCACCGCTCCCCGTCGCCTCCCGTGCCTCTGGGAGCTCCCCCACCCAAGCTCCCCGTCGCCCCTACGCCCCCAGGTGAGCTCCCCTGCACCCCACGGTTGCCTCTAGGGTTCCGTTTCTATTTTGCGCCGCCGCTCCCTTCGCAAGGTTGAAGACGGCGTCGCGGCCGTCGATCTCCACTTCATCCGATGGCGGAAATCGCTTCTTACCTCTTCGCCCCGCTGGTCCGCTGACCGCTGGGCCCCGCCCTGCAGGATTTGAACTCCGCCCCGCGCGCGCTGTCGCCCACTATGGGCCGATTTCCCCCTCCCCGTCCCAGCTTGCCTCAAATCTGGCCAGGCTGCCTCTACTGCCTTCTCTTTTATTCAAAAACTTCTAGATCTGCCTAATATGCCTGTTTGGTTTAATTCAAAATGAAAATGTAAATCAAGTTGTATTGTCCAGATCTAATTTTTACCAAGTACCCAAGTGTTTTATACAACATGCAGAACCAGTCCCTTGCAAAAAATAATCTTTATTATTTTCTAGCATTTAACCTTCTAAGGAGTATAATTTACACTAAATGAATTCCTCAGGGAATTGTACATATCCATTTTGGATGAATCAAAGTTCTCCTGGAAGGTAATTGTTATACCAATCAATAACCATAGGTCTCCTACCAATGTGACTAGTAGTTTCTCTATAGTAAAAATAACAAAATTTATTAGTTTATGCCTTTAGAGAATTCCCTAGACCAAACCTTCAGCCCAATTGACCCAATTCCAACTCTCATTGATGAGCTACATCCATATCTACCCAACCCTAGGAGATCACTAATTTTTGAGCTTCTGTAGTTTTTTAGTGAATTAAACACTTCTGCATTTGATATTATCACCAGATAAATCACTACAGTAACTCTGCAACTCCAAAAAGGTTGATTCCAATTTCTAAAGAAAGGTATTATAGACGCCTACCATGTTCCCTTGGAATCAAGTCAAAATCTTCTGTAGATCTAATTTGGTGAAAAACACAATACAGCTCCCGAACTTCCTTTGGGAATTTCCGTAGGGCATTCTTGTAAATATTTTGACATGATTCCAACTCTAAATGAATCAGTACATCAAACCCTACTTAATCATCCAAGGAAATAATTTTTGGAACTATAGAACTTTCCTGGTGAATTATTTTCTAAAACCACTTTTGCTAGTTTCATTTTATCAACTCCTATATGTGGGTATCACTTTTACACAATGGTATCATACATATTATGTCCTTGGTCCAAAACCCCTCTTAGGTAATTCCTAGACTATAAATCCTAAGGGATTTTCTTCCAAATTTCCAAGACAAGGCCAATCTCATTAATCCATTCTCCCTAAGACCTACTGATTTGTAAAATTGTATTGTTCATTGCGAGTTGTATGCATTGATCTTTGTATTCCTTGTTGATTGTGGTCTTGCTTGTTTGCATGTATACTGGATGACGACGATAGTTGCGCTTGTATTGACGCCGAGAAGAAGGGATCTTATTATTATTGGTTATTATAGGTATTCTAAGATGAAGTCCAGGGACATATTGCCATATTGTTGATCATCAGGCAAGACACCTTCTTGCTCATAAGCCTTGTCCTACGATTTTACTTATGCATGTTTTACTTACTGTTTTATGAAAACTGCATTGTTTCACTATATGATGTTATATATATCCGTTAGTGGTTTGGCTCCTCCAAACCTTTACTCAAGGGTACTACTAAGTACAAACCTCTCGATGATACCTACTTGTCCCTAGTATGGTAGATGGTGTAATACACCATACCCCTTTGGAGACCCCAATTTAGCTGAAGCAAAGCTATATGATGGGAAGACCCCGCAAAAGTTTTACCAAATGTTTTATGATAAAACCTTGGTGAGGTGGGACCTCCCAAGAGATGTTGAGAAAGAGAAAAGGTTTTGTTTTATAAAATGCTGGAGGAAAACTGGAGGAAAAAGGTTTATGAAAACGCACCCGGTTCTTTGCAGTTTAGCTATAACAACTTAACCCTGTGCAACCACATTACTCTGGAATGGGACAGGGCTGGATTTGATGTTTGTCTATTCCGGTATAAGCTGCCTCGAAACTACTACATGGGATAAAAATCCCTGGAGGGTGGGCCTTCTCACGTAAGGGTCCATGTGGGACATCGAACTAGAGAAGGAACGAAGGGTCTGCTGGCTTCCATGCATTACTATGAGCCCCTCAATGAAAGCGCACACTTGGGAAGTGGAAAAATGTGTTCCGGTTGGTCCTCGGTACCCGACGTCCCGCTGTTGAGGGCAACAACACTCACAGGGTAGGCACTTATATTGGAGTGGGCATCCGGAGAGTCTTGATCGGTTACTCGACCCACGATCGGTGTAGATCAGGGTAGTGTACCCAGATGGTGTCGGTAAAGTGTACAACCTCTGCAGAGTGTAAATCTATTCGAATAGCCGTGTCCGCGGTTAAGGACGGGTTGGACAAACTTCTGTAGAGCAGTGGTGGTTTTGTTTTCAAAAACGATTTCGGAAAGGAGATGGCTTTGGGAAAATGTTTTGACCATGGGATGGTCAGAAAGGATACCTGTTTTGACCATGGGATGGTCAGAAAGGAATGAAAGGAGTTTGGTCATGGGATGACCGAAAGGAAGGGAATAAAAGGGTGACCCAATCCTAATGTTTTTCCAAAATTTTAAGAAAGGTTTCCAAAATGTTTACCAAAGTTTTCAACAATGATATGTAGATGTTATATCTACAAGAGAAACTATTTGAGAAAAGAACCCCCTCTTGAAGCCCTCCTACTACCACAGCCATAATGCATATCCTCTTGTTATTATTGTTATCTTAAGGTGGTTTGCGAGTACATTCAAAGTACTCACTGGCATTGTCCCTGGCTATTAACGTGGTCAGATATCAAGAAGAAGGTGAAGTGGACGACTATGCGAGCTAGGACGTTGCTCCTAGTCAGTTGCCTGTAGGTTAGGGCATGGCTCGGGCTCTACGCTTAAGGAAGTTCTGCTGATGTTTATCGATGTAGCCATAAGGGCAACTAAGGTATGACAAGTATTCGTTATGTATTGGATGTTTAGTTTGATACTTGTCTGTTATGTGCCACGACTAATAGATCATGGGATCGTGGTTGTATGCATGACAGGGATTCTAGGAGGATTAATCTGGGGGCCCCATAGGAGATCTTGGCAAATATCCGACCTGTCTCTGGACCACTAGAAAGAGTGACCCAGGGCTTCCACTTCGACTCACTCCGGATATTTTCGGGGAAACTCCGGACCACATCGGAGTTTCCGGCATTTGCACACCGGAGACTCCGGTCTGGATTCTCCATAAACCTCTTGTTTTAGCCAGGGATATTTCCATTGTAATACTGGCTTTTCTCTTTTCAGTTTGAATGACCTGGTCCATTTTATAGTGTGCTAATGTTGCTAGGTTATTCAAACTGAAAAGACAAAAGTCAGTATTACAATGGAAATATCCTTGGCTGAAACAGGAGGTTTATGGTGAATCTAGACCGGTGTCTCCCGTGTGTAAAGACCGGAAACCCCGGTGTGGTCCGGAGTTTCCCCGCCAATCTCTATAGTGAGTCGAAGTCGAAGCCCTAGGTCAGTCTATCTAGTGGTTCGGAGACATGCCAGATATTTGCCAGGATCTCCGGTGTACTCTGAGGGACTGGGATTTCCGGTGTGAGCAGTCCAGACTTTCCGGTGTGCTCAGTCCAGAGTTCCTGATAAATCTCCGGAGGGAGCGTCAAGACCTGGCCTTGGACAGTCTGATAGGTGATCCAGAGATGGACTAGGGATGGGCCAGAATCTCGGGTGTAGACCGGAGTTTCCGGTGTACATACCAGAATCTCCGGTGTGAAAACTCACCAACGGGCAGAAAACAGTCAAAAATCAGTGGGCCTATAAATAGGGGACTTCATCCCTACCTCTAGATGCTTGTTCCAAAAAAATAAGTACACACCATTAGAGCCACCAAATCGCCAAGATCTCTTTATCCAACCATCCAAAGTCGCTGATCTTTGGAAAATCGAAGGAGGAGGCCTTGATCTACAACTTCACCTAGAGAGATCTTCATTTCCCCCTCATTCACTTGAGTGCCCCTTGATCTAGGGTTTCATTGGAAATCCTAGGCCTTGATTTGGTTCTTACAAGCTTGTCTTTGATTGTTGTCATAGCTTGCTTGGATTCGGGAGCCTCCAATTTAGTTGTGGATGTGTGCCTCGAACTTGTTGTAAGGGTGATGGCTACCACCTTGAAGGTTGCCTATATAGTGGAAGCATGAATTGATCCCTTTGGGGTGAGGTTCACCAGAGAACAAGGGAGGCCTCTCGTGGCGTTGGTGGTTTGATACCACCCTCTCTCCAAATGCAGACGTGGTTCCCCTCAAAAGGAGGGAACTACAGGAAATAATCCTTGTGTCTTCGTGTGCTTCATTTTGGTTACTTATATCCATTACCGCACCTTTCTTATACCTTGCTATTTCTTAGTTAGTTGTGGTAGTGTGACATATAGGTAAATTCACCTTAGTTTCATATCTAGAGAATTTACCTTTTGTGTCAAACCCTAAATCAAAAAAGAGTAACATTTGAAGTAGCACCTATTCACCCCCCCCTCTAGATGCCCATCCATTGAACTTGTGAGAATCCTTGAGCTACCAATCTTGCCTTGTTCCTCACAACAATTCCATGTTCATCTTCCTTGTTCTTGAATATCAATTTAGTACCAATGACATTGCGGCAATCTTTGCGCTTTTCTACTAACTTCTAGAATTTGTTTGTCTCAAAGTTGTTGAGCCCTTTGTGCATGGCTTCTAACCAATCTGAATCTTCAAGAGCTTCCCATACTTTCTTGGGTTCCACCATGGATATATGAGCTTGATGCTCACAAAAATACTTCAATTGAGATCGTGTGGACATACCACTCCTTAGATCACCAAGAACATTCTCAAGAGTGTGGTCTCTTCTTTCCAACATTCTATCCACTCTAGCTTTGCGACGAGTTTTGATCTCCATGTTGTTCCTAGTGGGGATCTCTTCATCATTCTTGTCCTCATCTTGACCTTCATTCCGACCTTGATCAACAATGGGTTCATTTTCATCAATATGAGGTACAGATTGATCTTGGTCTTGATCAAGGATACTATTTGAAACGCGTTGAGATGATCTTGTAGATGACTCAATAAATCTTCCTTGTGCAATTGACTATGCAAGACTAGATAATCCAGTCAATGGAGAGGTCGGATAGTGTTGCCTTGAGCTTCCTTCCTAATCAACATGGAGAGGGTTCTCATCTTGTCTTTGGCTTGTTTCATTGTTGGCTTCATCAATAGGAGCTTGTTGATGTTGTAAAAATAAGGGCTCCACTTGAGTAGAGCATAGTTCTTGATCCGCCACAAGGGGTTGCTCAATAGGGCGGATGAATCCCGCACCCATTCTTCTGATGGCATCTTGAGGTATTTCATCATCTACATCACAAACATCAACACACCCCACTTGGGGTCCATCATATTCTTCGAAAACCACAATACAATATTCTATGGTAATTCTAGAGAGTTTATCATAGACTCTATAAGTGTGGGAATCAAGAGCATAGCCAACAAAAATACACTCTAAAGCTTTGGAATGAAATTTGGAAAAATGAACACCTTTTATGAGATAGAGACACTAACAACCAAACACCCGGAAGTATGAAATGTTGGGCTTGTTACCGATAAGTATTTCATATGGAGTCTTGATCAATTCTTTGCGAAGATAGAGCCGGTTTGATGCATGGCATGCGGTGGAAATTGCATCAACGATCACCAAACAATATTTCTTCCCACCAAGACTTGCAAGAGATGGAGGACCAAAGAGATCCATATGAAGGAGCTCCAAGATCCTCTTAGACTTTATAATGTCATTTGGCTTGTGGGGAGAATCATGAATCTTTCCTTCAACACAAGCCCTGCAAACACGATATTCAGCAAAAAAAAATCTTTTAGTCCAACAATATGGCCACCCTTATGGAGACTTTGCAAAGTTCTCATATTGACATGGGCTAGTCGGCGATGGCATAACCAACCCACATCAGCCTTTCTGGATAGGCACACCGCACTTTTAGTGACTTTCCCATAAAAGTCCACCACATACAAGTCATTTTCGACGTACCCAACGAAAGCGACCTTCAGAGTCTTTCTCCACAAGAGAACCACAATATCATTATCAATAAAGACGGGAAATCCCATATTTCCAAGAGCACGGATTGAAAGTAAATTATATCCAAGGGTCTCAACAAGCATGACATCCACGAGGGTAGTATCGTATGCAACCACAACCTTGCCAAGACACATTACCTAAGATCTTGATTTATCAGCATCAGTGACGGTTATTTGATCACGGTTTGGTCTTATCTCCATCATAATCACCTTGCTTACGGTCATATGACTTGTGCATCCACTGCCAAGCTCCCAGTTTGACCATTCGAAATCATAGTTGTACAAGAGATCAAACTAGTATTTAGGTACCCATTTTCCAATGGTTCCTCTTTTGTCAGTGACAAGGGCCTTGGGAGCCCAAATAGACCAAGCAATATAACTATCAAACAGACCAACATATTGTGCATAAACAGCACCATAAGAGTTACACATTAAGACATAGTGAGGGTTAGCACTTCCAGGAAAGTCATCTTGTAACATAGTTTTCCCACTTGTGGTATTACTACCCATGATGGTCTTGTCTTTTTCTTGTGTGGGATTGGCCTTCTTATTCTTGTTGTTCTTCTTCTTGGTCTTGGACACATAGCCAAGACCTCTTGTCTCATTATTTGACATTTGCTTACTCAAGAGGTGATCAAGAGATTTGTCTCCTTCGGGGAAGGTGGCCTTTGCTAGCTCCCCCTTCAACCTAGCATTTTCTTCAAGAATGTTTGTACTAGAGGGAATGAAAATCCTAGGTGAAGCAACATTAGTCAATTGAGTTTGAAGTTGTTCACGAGAATTTGTGGGAGTCAAGAGTTCACTTTCCAAGGCTTTGTGGGCCTTGTTAAGGTTAACAAAATCCTCGGCAAGTTTATCATGAACAACACCAAACTCAATCTTGTCCTTTTTAGCTATTTTATACTTAGTAATGGCATGATCATGTTCCTTAATGAGTTTAACTACTATTTGATCATTTGCCTCATCAAGTGTAACACCCCTAGGATCAGGGTTAAACAAATCCCAGAACTTAGCCTGACATAAGCTTAACCTAGAGCTCAAGGATATTTAGTGAGAATCGGTAACACAACGGTAACCCTGCGACACAAAAATTATTACAACAAGGTCATAACTGAGCGAAGTACCAAAATATTACAAGCAGAGGTCACTGACCACAAACATCAAACAACGGAAGGCAAATTATGCTATTAAGTATAGTAAACTTAACAAATGGCCTAAGAGGCCTGAAGCATAACGATGATGTCCCAAACCATAGATTCCAGGTTGCCAGCCGGGAACACTTATTCTGCTGCAAAAGTATCAACAAAGCAAGGGTGAGTACAGGGTGTACTCCGCAAGACTTATGGCTGGTGGGGTTGTTTTGCATAAAGCCATCTTTGTTTGTAAAACAAGAGGGAGTAGAAGCTCGTCTAATTAGAATATTCTAAAAGGGGATAAGAGAGCGACATCTCCAAATAATTGATCATCATCTTGATATCCACCAAAGTAGTCCTCATCTCACAACTAGGATCACCCCCTCGTACCCATGATGAAGCATCCTTAAGCACACGTTGATCTTCCAAGTTTTACGATTAGTTTAATGTTCTCTATGATCTTAGAATTCGGTCATCAAACATTCATAACCATGAACATGACTTTTAGAAAAGATTTAACTCTGTAGGGGTGTACAACTTTACCCACACATACCAACCGACTCTTAATGCCAGTACATTAGCCCTCTTGCTTGGAAGGCTAGTAGAGGGTGGTTGGCCATGACTTTTACCTTGCTTTTGCTGAGACCATGAGTCATGCCCTAAGGATGGTTCCACCATAACGGGTCAAATCCTGAAGCCGGTCCCTAGATATGTGGGAGAGGTATGTTTATCAGGGGCGCTATCTACCCCAAGCAACCCCGTCCACGCTTACCTACCTGTTATGATGCACCTCCTTCTCATCCGCTTTCGAAAACCGTTTCAATGCATATGCCAAATGGAAATCCCGAATTAGGTGACTCATGGAATATACTAGGCAATTTAATCAGTGGAGGGGTTCCCAAGCCCCGTGTGGATGTACGCTCGTCTTGGTCCAAAGGCAAGTACTCGGTTCATAGTGGTGGTGAGCATGGGACTACAAAAACCACATCCCACCACTCCCATACAATCCTTAGCATCTTTAACCTTTACCACTGATCTTACCTCATTAGTTACCTCATTCTGATATCATACTAGATTCTCTGCATTTGGTACATCTTTTGGATGAACCAGCACTGACAACTAAGCATGGCTAAGCAAGACACAAATATAAGCTCTAGTAGTGCACACAAGCCAAACCTAGTTATGCTAGGAGTAGTGGATTAGGTAATATAAGCTCAAAGGGAGTAATGGAACAAATAGGATACTCCATCTATCAATAAAATGACCATAGTAGAATCGTATGCGTCATGGCAAGAATTGAAATGCTTTCGAAATCGTAGGATTGTATAATGGTGGGGCTATGCTTGCCTTGTTTGTTGATACCCAAATATGGATCTTCAGAATCTTTGTACTAGACTTGATTATAGTTGATCAAGTATTGTTCATCGATCTTTGATGATGTTGATCTCGGTCTTGGTCTCGATCTCGATATCGTATTCTAGCGGGAAGAAGCAAACACCGAAAAGAAAGGGAAACAACAATCAACACATGGCATCGATGCAATGCTCAATCAAGGATGATGATATGACAAGTTAAATAGATCTTAAATGAAACCCTAGGGCATGCTTTATCATTTTAAACAGGGTCCAAAGGGTACAAACCCTAGCACAGGGGGAACCCCGGAACACCTATGAGGGATTGATTTGTTCTTCTACTGAACTTGTTAATTAAAGTTGATTATCAATGCATGAAGTTGATGCTAAATTGTAGATCTCATTTTTATGAACATTTTTATATATAATCCACATTTTTCTGACTAATAAATAATTAGTTATTTTATTTATAAGATTTAAACTATTTCTGGAAATAATAAACCATTTATAAAGTTATTTAAAATAACCCAGAAACTTTTTACACTAGGGCATCACCTAGCCATAGTAGCTGACCGAAGGGCCCCAGGCCACATCAGCAAGCCACGCGGCCAACGCAGGACCCAGCGGGTTTGATTGGGCTGACCCGCGCGCTAACGTCATGATGATGCAGGCGTGATGTCACCTGCTGGCCAGCGTTAGACGGTGATCGCCGGCGACGACAAGGGCCACCTCGGCAAGTCCGGAAGGCTGGGCTGGACACGGTGTGACGTGGTTAACCTTATAGCGGCTGCGCCACTACTATTTGGTCACGGGAGCATGTGCCACGATGGCAATCGGTGGAAGAAGACAGCGGCGTGCGACGCTGGGGCGAACCAGAGAGGAAGGGGAAGCACGTAAGGGTTCATAAGAACCGGTAGCTCACCCTGGAGCTGAATGGGCCGATGGTGAGGCACGAGGTGGATCAGAGCAACGACAAGATCGACGGCGGACCTCGTCGAGGTCAGGGGAGACGGCCTCGATTCAGGCGACTAGGAGTGCACCCTTGTTGGGGAAGAACGATAAGACAACGGCGGTCATGGTGGTGGTCTCAGATGGCTGAGGGAAGGTTGGAGACGGCGAGGACTGGCAGTTGCCGGCGAGCTAGGTTCGGCCCTGCACGGGAGAAAGAGAGAGCTCGTTGGAGAGGGAGGGAGAGGATAAGGACATGCTCGGGCATCGTGGTGGTCTTATCTCCTCGCGGAACAACGGCGAGGCAAGGATCTTGACATTGTAGCGATCGACAACGGTGCGGCGGACAGCGAGCTGCTTCGCGTTGCCTGCAAAGACGACGACGACGAACCGGTATCAGGCCTAGGCCGAGCTAGGTTGCTGTGGGGTGCTCTATGCGGCAGATAGCAGGAGACAGGAGGAGGGTTGCGGCCTGGCTGCTCCATGCCTCATTTTTTTAGTAGAAACTCTTTTTCTATTTATGATTTGTCATTTTATTTGTATTTGAATATCAAATCTGTTTTGATCTATTTCAAAAATACTAGAGGTTTAAGAAACTATAGAAAATATTGTAGGGCCCTATTAGTCCATTTGTGCTCCACACTTTTTTGTGTTTTCAAAAATATTCAAAACCTTTTGAATTCATTTTCAAAGAGGGGGGATTAGGGTTTAGAGTTTTGCATTATTTATTTTGCATGAAATTGAAAATATGATGCTCATGAATGCACAAACAACCCTAAGTATAAGATTAACTAAAATCGGGATGTTACAGCTCTATCGCCCTTACGAGAATCTCGACCCGAGATTCCGCGGGTAGGAAAAAGAAAGAGAAAGAGGGTCACTTCTAAGGATAAGAGGGAAACACATTAAATAACACACAGAGTATCTCATGGTCAACTAGTGAAGAAGTGTTTAGAGAAAACTCTAAGATGATGAACATGAAACACGTCAAGGTAACGGAGGAAACAAAAGGAGATGGTTTCAAGGTGTTAGATGGCTGGTCTTCATAAGGATTGAGACCATGGAGCTTCAAAAGAGTTTAAGATTGGAAAGAGGAAAGCTTGCAACAGAAAGAACAAAACCACAAACTTCGAGAGTCGAAACTCTACTAGACCACTTAAGTAGAGCGTTCAGGGATACAACAATACGAATGACCAAGATATTGAACTACTTTTGATTCAGAAGGATCACTCTTTTGTTCAACAAAAGGTCAGGATATGATGGTGTTTTGTGGAGAGGACTCGTAAGCGTCACGAGGAACATGTAACAAGAGGAATTCCTTATTACTAAAATCATCGTCGCTCTTTGAACATGATTGAAAAACAAAGGAAACTTTGTATTCATCCAGGATTATCAAAATCTTTGCCAAAGATCATGATATCACTTTACACCACCAGGATGATTAAGTGAGAAGATTCCTGATGACACGAGGAAAAATAAACTTCATTCTCAAACTTCAATTACTTGGCACAACAAATACTTGCCAACATAAAAGGTCTGGAGGATCGACCGAGAGAAATTTAGCAACACAACTTTAAATCTTCTCCTTGATGTTCGAGAGAACAGACATCAAGTAAATATTGGACTTCGGATACAAAGGAAACCATAAGCATAACTCCTATAATAAATCATAGAAGAAGCCTCATAAGGAGTGGTTGTCTTTGCTGATTCAAGAGAATATGGCAACAGGTCTTCCGACTAGCTATGTCAACCATTACATCAATATTTCCGGATTTACAAGGAGACCTATGTCAAAACCTTGAATAACACAAACCATCATATCTGCTTGAGATTTAGATTTGGTTAGGTGAGATGATACTTTAGACTCAGCAGACCCAAATAGAAAGCTTGCAACATTTACCACGAAGGTAAAGTTACTTGATTCTCAAGACATGGACTACAGTGTCAACCTCCAATAGACTGAGCTAGATTGCTAGACTATGTATTAGCAACTTGTCAGAGGAACACTGCTCATACATCAAGTTCTTGCAACAAAATACACATGTGTCCGTAAGGGAACAAAGATAACTCTACTCGAATCCATGGCGTCATCTTTCAACAATTGCACGTGAATTGGAGAAGGTTATTTCCAACATCCAGAACACATCCTTCGAGATGACACGAAGAAGGTTCTCGAATTTTTTTCAACATTAATGCCAAATGTTCCATATGAATCTATTCTAGTGTGGAGAACATAAGGATATTGTCGATGGGCTCAACAACAAACTTATCGAGATACTCCAAGAAGATGAGCTCATATGTTGTACAATCAAGGCAGAAATACTGGTCAGACCAACGGACATGAACATGTACTCGAGTGAAACATCACGGGTAGTACCACCATCAAGATAGTCCTTAGAACTGAGTTTGATTTGATGATAACCCAAATCAAGTCAAAAGTAGGGGAAGATAACATATCCATCAAGGAGATACTATCTTTCTTCAGCACAAACAAAACTAGACATCCCTTTAATATGAACTAGGTTGGATAGAACTATTGTCTTAACTATCCAAGTTGTTGTTTAAGCTCAACCAACTAGTTCAGGCGTATCCAGCACGGATCCTTGGAGAAAGGAGCAATTCAGAGAACTTGCTTGCTCAAGAGCTTGACAAGAAAGTCATGTGGCATCATGGCGATACTTCTAGGAAGACGTCTAGAATATCACAAACCACCGATATGTCATTTAATTCGAGAGTAAACTTGCTTGGTAAAGCAAGAGGACATAGTCTCAGAGCTTCCGCACGAGCCTAACTCTTTGACCAAAGAGAGTCCACCAAAATAGCAGACTTGGTGGCACAATCATCCTTCGCTTAGCGATATGGTTAACCATCATGGTAAGAATGATATAAATATCCTTAGAGTTCAAAGCAATAATAATTGCCAAGAATTCTCAGATAACCACATTATTATGCACACACATCATTCATGAGCACGAAAGCTTGGAGGAAGGGTGGTAAATATGTCTAAGAGCATATCTTCATGAAGGGTTCATGAAACTCAACACGACTTCTTAGTGTATAAGAGTGTGATACTTAAAGGTAGAACATATCAGAAGCTAATCAATGCCTCTTAATCTGCAAATTACAACACTTTTACCTGGTCCTAGAAATGATGAGGTACTGGAGTTTGTTTCTCCTGACATCCCAAAATGGTTTGTCTTGATGGACCACAAGTATATCTTGCATCGGAAGACACCAATGCACATTACTACTTGGCTACCATCTGATAGAAAAAGGTCAGAAACAACAAGGGAAAAGGAACATGCTCAGGATAGAATCCCAAGATGTGGATGCATAGATTAACAATCTTCCGAAAACCAATGCAGAGAGGGGGAGGTGTGGAAGAGTCACAAGTATAGATATGATACTCATGAGAAGTACTCTTTTCATGATCTATTTGGTTCCATTAAAGAACATCTGCCATAACAAGTGGTAGGGGAAGTCCTTAATTTTCGTTATTTCAATCGTGAACAAAGACCACAAGCTTGAAAGCTAGAATTGTAGTACCATCCATCCTGAGGTAATGTTTGAGCATTAGCGACAGGGGACAATAGAATGGACCTTGGGTTAAAGATCAGCTTCATGCACAAGATTCACCACTCTAGAATCCAGTACAATTCGGGATATTTGGTTCAAGTCCAAGGGGGAAACCCGAGAAAGAAGTAACTACTACTTGATTGACATAGCGTACACTTCAAGATAGTAATCATGAGGTAGCTTCCAAGAGAAGAAACGACTTTTGAAGCACCCAAATAAATAAAAAGGAGGCTCACGAGGTGAAAGGAATCCTCGAAGCCTAGAACAGAATACTATGGAACCATCAACATGATGTTGTGGGCCCATAAGATAGATATATCATGATGGAAAGGAATCTCTCAACTGAATAAGAGAAAATGGAAACAAGGAACACACACACCAGATTCTAGAGAACTAAGCACTATGTCAAATGGTTGAGAAACAACATGCCTGGAAGGCACCTAAGCTTTGAGAGACTAGAAGAGATATCAAAAAAATTCCAAATCAACACAAGATAAGATGACCCAGAATTAGAGCGATACCAGATAAGGAGCAAAAGAAGCATACTAGAGTTTTCGCAAAGACTTTTCATCTTTGAAGTAGTTTTCACAAGCGCTAGACTCAACATCGACCAATAGCAAGGTTTTCCTATGGTCGGTACTACTCTGATACCAAAGACTGTAACACCCACGGGATCAGGGTTAAACAAATCCTAGACCTTAGCCTGAAATAAGCTTAACCTAGAGCTCGATGATATTCAGTGAGAAATCAGTAACACAATAGTAACCCTGCGACACAAAAAATATAACAGCAAGCTCATAACTAAGTGAAGAACCAAAATATTTCAAGCAGAGGTCACTGACCACAAACATCAAACAACGGAAGGCCAATTATGCTATTAAGGATATCAAACTTCACAAATGGCCTAAGAGGCCTGAAGCATAAGGATGACGTCCCATCCCATAGATTCCTGGCTATCGGCCGAGAGCCCCAAGCTACTCCTCGGTGTCGATGTCGTACCAAACTTGTCTTTAGGGGAACACTTATTATGCTACAAAAGTATCAACAAAGCAAGGGCGAGTACAGGGTGTACTCCGCAAGACTTATGGCTGGTGGGGTTGTTTTGCATAAAGCCATCTTTGTTTGTAAAATTAGAGGGAGAAGAAGCTCGTCTAATCAGAATATTCTAAAAGGGGATAAGAGAGCGACATACCAAAGAATTGATCATCATCTTGATATCCACCAAAGTTGTCCTCAGCTCACAACTGGGATCACCCCCTCGTACCCATGAGGAAGCATCCTTAAGCACACGTTGATCTACCAGGTTTTATGATTAGTTTAATGTTCTCTATGATCTTAGAATTCGGTCACCAAGCATTCATAACCGTGAACGCGGATTTTTTAAAAGATTTAACGTTGTAGGGGTGTACAACTTTACCCACACGTACCAACCGACTCTTAATGCCAGTACATTGTCCCTCTTCCTTGGAAGGCTAGCAGAGGGTGGTTGCCCACGTCCTTTACCTTGCTTTCGCCGAGACCATGAGTCACGCCCTAAGGATGGTTCTGCCGTAACGGGTCAAATCCCGAAGCCGGTCCCTAGAGATGTGGGCAAGGTTGGTTTATCAGGGGCGCTATCTACCGCAAGCAATCCCGGCCACGCTTACCTACCTGTTATGATGCACCTCCTTCTCCTGCACTTTCGAAAACATTTTCAATGCATATGCCAAATGGAAAGCCCGAACTAGGTGACTCATGGAATCTACTAGGCAAGTTAATCAGCGGAGGGGTTCCCAAGCCCCGTGTGGTTGTATGCTCGTCTTGGTCCAAAGGCAAGAACTCGGTTCCTAGTGGTGGCGAGCATGGCACGACAAAACCCACATCCCACCATGGCCTCCCATACAAGCCTTAGCATGTTTAACCTTAACCACTGATATTACCTCATCAGTTACTTCGTTGTCCTGTCATACTAGATTCTCTGCATTTGGTATATCTTCTAGATGAACCAGCACTGACAACTAAGCATGGCTAAGCAAGACATAGATATAAGCTCTAACAATGCACACAAGCCAAAGCTAGTTATTATAGGAGAAGTGGATCAAGTAATATAAGCTCAAAGGGAGTAATGCAACAGATAGGGTAATCTATCTATCGATAAAAGACCATAGTACAATCGTATGCATCATGGCAAGAATTGAAATGCTTTCGAAATCGTAGGATTGTATAATGGTGGGGCTATGCTTGCCTTATTTATTGATACCTAGTTATAGATCTTCAGAATCCTTGTAGTGGACTTGATTATATTTGATCAAGTATTGTTCATCGATCTTTGATGATGTTGATCTCGGTCTCCGGTCTCGATCTCGATATCGTATTCTAGCGGGAAGAAGCAAACACCGTAAAGAAAGGGAAGAAATAATCAACACATGGCATTGATGCAATGCTCAATCAAGGATGATGATATGACAAGTTAAATAGATCTTAAATGAAACCCTAGGGCATGGTTCATCATTTCAAATAGGGTTCGAAGGGTACAAACCCTAGAACAGGGAGAACCCCGGAACACCATGAGGGGTTGATTTGTTCTTCTACTTAACTTGTTAATTATAGTTGATTATCAATACATGATGTTGATGCTAAAGTGTAGATCTCATTTTTATGAACATTTTGATATATAATACACATTTTTATTACTTATAAATAATTAGTTATTGTATTTATAAGTTTTAAACTATTTCTAGAAATAATAAACCATTTATAAAGTTATTTGAAATAACCCAGAAACTTTTTACACTAGGGCATCACCTAGCCACAATGGCTAACCGAATGGCCCCAGGCCACATCAGCAAGCCATGCGGCAAAAGCGGGACTCACATCGGGTTTGACTGGGCTGACCCACGCGTTGACGTCATGATAACGCAGGCGTGACATCACCAAATGGCCAGCATTAGCCGGTGATCGCCGGCGATGACAGGGGCTACCTCGGCAAGCGCGGCAGGCTTGGCTGGACATGGTGCGGTGCGGTGAACCTTATAGCGACTGCGCCACTGCTATTTGGTCACCAGAGCACGGGCCACGACTGTGAGCGGTGGAGGCAGACGGCAGCACGTGACACTGGGTGATACATTGCAAATGTATCTATAATTTTTTATATTCCATGCTTGGTTTTATCCACTTTCTTGTGTTTTGTTCCAACTTTGGAGTACTTTTCATATGATTTCTTGCACTAACCTATTAACAAGAGCCTCAGGGCCAGCTGCCTATTTTCTGCTATTTTTGGTTCCAAAAAAGTCAGAAAAAGAATATTCTCGGAATTGGACGGGACAAAAGCCAAGGTGCCTATTTTTCCGGATGTCATCAAGTGCCAGAATACGAGACGGTGAAGGGCCAGGGGCCGGCCACACCACCTGATCGCGCGGCCAGGCTGGGCCCGCGCCAGGGGGTGGTGTCGTGGCTCCCGGCACCCCCTCGGCCTCTAACTTCCGCCTATATATTGCCCTCGGGACGAAAACCCTAAGGGCCCGATCAAAAATCCACGAAAGAGTCTGTAGCCGCCGTCATCTCCATCCCTAGATCAGGAGGGATCTAAAGCTCTTCCCGGCACCCTGCCGGAGAGGGGAATTCACCCTGGAGGCCTTCTTCATCACCATGTAAGCCTCTGATGTGATGCGTGAGTAGTTCATCCTTTGACTACGGATCCATGTAGTAGCTAGATGGCTAGTTCTCCTCCTTTGTGCTTTCATGTTTAGATCTTGTGAGCTCCATTCATGATCAAGATCATCTATTTGTAATTCTGCATGTTGTGTTTGCGGGGATCCGATGGATATTGAGATGCTATTCCAGATTGATTCTTGATTCTATCATGTCTTTGTTATTTGTGATCTTGCATGCTTTCCGTTGTTAGTATATGCTAGCAACTCCAAGAGTTAGTATTTATGCTCGATAGTGGGTTCATGCCTCTGGTAATCTAGGGAAGTGACATAAATCTCTAAGGTACTAGCTGTGCTGTTGCTACTAGGGAGGAAACAACAATCCTTTGTTCATAGAACAATCGTATTCTTTACTTTACACGCAATTCGTAAAGCAATAATCTGTTGCTTGCAACTTAATATTGGAGGGGGTTCCGATGATAACCTGAAGGTGGATTATTAGGCATAGATGCAGTTGGATGGCGGTCTATGTATTATGTTGTAAAGCCCAATCAAGTCTCAAAGGAGTCAAGATGATTAGTATATGCATGTATTGCTTTCTCGATGTTTGTCAATTGCCCCGTTGTAATTTGTTCACCCAGCATGTTATCTATCTAAGGAGAGCCACCTCTAGTGAACTATGGATCCCGGTCCTTTTTCTTTACATACAATCTACAACTGTTTACTGCTTTGTGTTTACTCAAACTTTACTTCTTTCCATTCAATACGTTTAATCCTTTATTTTCCGCAAAACACGGTGAGATTGACAACCTCATCGCAAGTTGGGGACAAAGTTTTGTGGTTGTGTTGTGCAGGTCTCCACGTTGCTACTAGCACCGGTAGTGCGCCCTGCCAAAGCTGAGCTAGTAACAACTTTGAGGTGTTTCCTTGCTCCTACTGGTTCGATTAAACCTTGGTTTCATAACTGAGGGAAACTTGTTGCTGTGCTCATCATACCTTCCTCTTGGGGTTCCCAACGAGCTCTACATCAACACCGCCATCAAGCAATTTTCTAGGAGCCGTGCATTGAGCAATCAAGCGATTTTCTGGTGCCGTTGCCGGGGAGTCAAGGACATTTTCACAAGGGGAGTCCCTCATAACCAATCTCTTTACTTTGTTTTTATTGTTTTACTTAGTTTTCTTTTTTCTTTGTTTGCTTGTTTTGTTTTTCAAAAACACAAAAAAATTAGTTTTACTAGTTTGCTTTCTTATTTCAAAAACACAAAAAATAGTTCCTATCTTAAGTTGCCTTCATGTCTAGCCTTGCTCTAGTCACTATGTCACCCGAGGAAATGATTTGCACTTTTAAACAAGAAATTGAGGAGAGCTTTAAAGAATCTTGGGCTAGAATCTCTGATCTACATGAAAAAACTGAGCCTAAAATGACTCAAAGCTTGTTCCTTGGCAGTTTTTACCTTGGAATTGCTCTTTGCTATAGATATGCTTTAGATGCTATTGTGGGAGGATATTTCCTCCAATGTAATGAGGATGATGCTATTAATGCTATAAAGAAATTGATCCTCACTTACAACTTGCCTAGCCAAACTGATATTTCTTTCGCAAAAATATTTGCTAAGTTGGACACTCTTGAGGCTAGCACTACTAGCTTAGAAAATTGCTATAATACGCTTAGGGAGCATCAAAATTATGTTCCAATAAACTCTGAACCATCAAAGTGGTTCCCTATAGTAAAGATTGAGATGAACACTGAAACTTTTCAAGCTCGCTGTGATATGATGTCTGAATTTTGTCTTATGCCCAAAGATATTTAGGAATCTCTAAATACTTGAGGGCTCACTGAGGGAGGAAAAGAAATATCTCTTGCTAATAATACTACCATATTACCTCTTGCAATAGCTGAAGGAGTGTTTACAAAGATCTCTGGGAAAACGATTTCTATTGATTATCTTGTTATTGAATGTGCAGGAAAAGGACAAATTACACTTGGAAGGTCCCTATTAGAACTCCTTGGAGCAATAATTGATGTGGGAAAGGGGACAATGCAACTTTCTTCTACACCAAACAATCACATTTTCCCAAAGGTTAAGAATAAAAATAAGAGAGGTAAGGGAAAGAAAGTTGGTTTTAATGCTTCTTCATTTGAGAACGCTTGATTCTTTCTTTGCTTTTTATGCCTAACTTAAAGGCGTTAAAGAAAAGTACTTATTGGGAGATAACCCAAAAGTTTTATATGAGTCTTGGAAGTTATTATCTCTGTAATAACCTCTCCTTATCCTTTTTATTTGCTTTTTGTGCCAAGAGTAACCTCCAATGAGAGACAAGTAATGATTGGGAAAGTTGCTGTCCCGAAACAGATTTTTGTGCTTCACCGTAAAATTTCGTGATAGAGATCTGTATGTCAGATTGAGCTGTACGTTTTTGTGCTTCTTCCCCAAGTTGTTATCTAACTTTCATTAATTCAACACTTTTTGATTTGAGCAACAGAAGGTCTTCTAAAATATTCATCTTTACCTGCTGGTCTATTTTGACAGATTTCTGCTATTTTCTGCATTTGCTTCTTCTTGGTTCCTTCTTGAGTTCTTTTGGGAATTGAGCTTTTTGAGGGAAAGTCTACAGTAGCTAGTGTTCTAATGGAAGTTTATTTGGTGTTAGAACTGAACCTTAAGACTTATTTATCTTAAGTGAACTAATGTTGCTAATAAAGATTGTGTGAAGTTTTGTATGAAGGAAAAATTTCACGTGTATGGAAACAATGAGTAATGAGATGAAGAATGGACTAAAGCTCAAGCTTGGGGATGCCACGCGTGTCACCCCAAGAAATATCCAAGAAGTACAAGCGTCAAAGCTTGGGGATGCCCAAGGCATCCCCTTCTTCATCAATAAAAATCCCAGGTTTCTTCTAAACGCTTCATTTTTATTGTTTCATGCACAGTATTGTTTTTCTTGGAGCGTCTTCTTTTTCGTTTTTTTTTGGTTTTTATTTTGCTTGGTTAGCTTATTTTATGAATAAATTGGTTGGATCCCCTTTTTCATACATTGGTTTGCAAATAGTTTGGTTTGTTTTGGAAAAGAGTAGGAAAGTTCATGCTTATGTGGTAAAAAGAGCTTGTCTTTGATTGTGGCCTATGCTTTGTCATGTCGTACTTGATATTGTTTTGGCTTTATGCTTAGTATTCTTTGTTGTAACATGACTTGTTATAAACAATTGAGATTGCTTAATGTGCCTTGGATGAATCATGCGTTGTTTTAGCATATTAAATCATAGTATAGTGGTATTATCCTTTGATGCTTTATTTGGGTTGACTTGGCACATGCTCACACCATGTTATGACTATCTCAAGTCATCATAGCCTTTATGATCCTTTAGTTTTCAACTCGTAGTATCACTTTATGCTTTGATCAATGATGTTTTATCGCTCTACATGATTATGGCCATTATTGCTCTCTTAGTTTGTCGCTCCCAGTCTTTTGCTAGCCTCCACAATAAAGTATGAGTTATTCCAAAGAGTCCACCATACCTACCTACTAGCTTATGTTATTCCAAGTATATTCATGCTTTTGTTTACCTTCCAAATTAAACTTGTTATGAGAAAACTAGTGATTAAAGCTCTCACGAACTTGATGGCACACTTTACTTTATTTACTCTAATAAACTTGAACCATTGGGTCCTTCTTTGTTGCGTATATGCTTGCGCTTTATAAGTTGAAATTAGCATAACCATGTTTCATGGGGAACGCTTTCAACATTGCACTTGTACTTTGTACCCCGTTGATATCATGTTCTTTTGCTTACGGATCCCGGCGGTGTGAAATAAAAGGGGAACTTGTAAGATCATGGAGTTTGTATGTGTGTTAGAGAAACGCCCGGGCCGCTAGCCTAAGCCATGCATAATCATGCTGGAAACTTGCAGCATCACCATAATGGGCACTCTATGAAGCATCCTCAATAAAAAAGTATGCAAATAGCAAATAAAAAGATCGTTGAGATGCTCATTGTCTGCTTGCCTTGTCATTTTGATTATGGGAAAGCTCCCGTATCATCTGCAAGGGGTACCCCGTTGGCGGTTCTTAATGATACACATGTACTTACAATGACAAGAGCTTACTCGTGACTAAAGTTGAGTAGCATGAGGATCGGTCTTCGTAAGTAAGGGGCATGAGATTTCGCTTTATAACTTGTCAAGCATATCCTCTTAGTTGTGTCACTTTAACCTTAACCACTTCAAGATGCTTATGATAGGGGCAATGAGAGCTGAAAGCTATAAGTACCATAATTTTTGGAAGCTCTTTATGAGACTTGAATCCCTTCTTCCTTTTACAAAGGCCTTTCTTCCACCATTATATTGAGTCTCCACCTTCTACCTTTATGCACCTACTTTGAGAGCATAGTGGCCATTCTTAGTTCTATGTGCATTGTCCCAAGACTAGTTGATTGATGCATAACTTGTTACTGCTTGTTTTAAACTATTGTATCTAGTCACTCTTATGAACTTTGAAGGTGTCCTATGGATTTATATTTGCTACTCTATTGAGGGACAAGCTGAATATTATTATGCTATGTATTCTTTATGTGAAACAAACAAACGTCTTGCAAAGCATTGTTATTCATGAATCTTTTGTTTGTGCCTTTTCATGTTGCATCATAGTTTCTTTGCTTATTGCTAGAACTTTGTCTTTCATGTTATGATTGAAGTACTATGATCCCAGCTTTGAATGCTTTACAAATACTTTGATCAAGTCTTTGATGGTGCATGTCACCTCAAAAATTATTCTTTCTTTTAATCACTTACCTACTCGAGGACGAGCAGGAGTTAAGCTTGGGGATGTTGATACATTGCAAATGTATCTATAGTTTTTGATGTTCCATGCTTGGTTTTATCCACTTTCTTGTGTTTTGTTCCAACTTTGGAGTACTTTTCATATGATTTCTGGGACTAACCTATTAACAAGAGCCACAGTGCCAGCTGCCTGTTTTCTGCTGTTTTTGGTTCCAGGAAAGTCAAAAAATGAATATTCTCGGAATTGGACAGGACAAAAGCCAAAGTGCCTATTTTTCCAGATGTCATCAAGTGCCTGAATATGAGACGGTGAAGGGCCAGGGGCCGGGCACACCACCTGGCCGCGCGGCCAGGCTGGGCCCGCGCCAGGGGGTGGTGTGGTGGCTCCCGGCACCCCCTCGGCCTCTCCTTCCGCCTATATATTGCCCTCGGGACGAAAACCCTAAGGGCCCGATCAAAAATCCACGAAAGAGTCTGTAGCCGCCGTCATCTCCATCCCTAGATCAGGAGGGATCTGAAGCTCTTCCCGGCACCCTGCCGGAGAGGGGAATTCACGCTGGAGGCCTTCTTCATCACCATGCAAGCCTCTGGTGTGATGCGTGAGTAGTTCATCCTTGGACTATGGATCCATGTAGTAGCTAGATGGCTGGTTCTCCTCCTTTGTGCTTTCATGTTTAGATCTTGTGAGCTTCGTTTAGGATCAAGATCATCTATTTGTAATTCTGCATGTTGTGTTTGCGGGGATCCGATGGATATTGAGATGCTATTTCAGATTGATTATTGATTCTATCATGTCTTTGTTATTTGTGATCTTGCATGCTTTCCGTTGTTAGTAGCTATCGTGGCCGAGTAGATGCTAGCAACTCCAAGAGTTAGTATTTATGCTTGATAGTGGGTTCATGCCTCTGGTAATCTGGGGAAGTGACAAAAATCTCTAAGGTACTAGATGTGCTGTTGCTACTAGGGAGAAAACAACAATCCTTTGTTCATAGAACAATCGTATTGTTTACTTTACACACAGTTCGTAAAGCAATAATCTGTTGCTTGCAACTTAATACTGGAGGGGGTTCGGATGATAACCTGAAGGTGGATTATTAGTCATCGATGTAGTTGGATGGCGGTCTATGTATTATGTTGTAATGCCCAATCAAGTCTCAAAGGAGTCAAGATGATTAGTATATGCATGTATTGCTTTCTCGGTGTTTGTCAATTGCCCCGCTATAATTTGTTCACCCAGCATGTTATCTATCTAAGGAGAGCCACCTCTAGTGAACTATGGTTCCCGGTCCTTTTTCTTTACAAACAATCTACAACTGTTTACTGCTTTGTGTTTACTTTCTGCAAACTTTTACTTCTTTCCATTCGATACGTTTAATCCTTTTTTTTCGCAAAACACGGTGTGATTGACAACCTCATCGCAAGTTGGGGATAAAGTTCTGTGGTTGTGTTGTGTAGGTCTCCACGTTGCTACTAGCACCGGTAGTGCGCCCTGCCAAAGCTCAGCTTGTAACACCTTTGAGGTGTTTCCTTGCTCCTACTGGTTCGATTAAACCTTGGTTTCATAATTGAGGGAAACTTGCTACTGTGCTCATCATACCTTCCTCTTGGGGTTCCCAACGAGCTCTACATCAACACCGCCATCAAGCAATTTTCTGGGCGTCGTGCATTGAGCCATCACTGGGGCGAACCAGAGAGGAAGGGGAAGCGCGGAAGGGTTCGTAAGAACCAGATTTGAAGGGGTCGACGGCGAGGCACGAGGTGGATCAGAGCGATGGCAATATCGATGTCAGAGCTTGTCAGGGTCGGGGGAGATGGCCTCGATTCGGGCGACTGGGAGTGCACCGGCTTGAGAAGCTTGTCGGGGAAGAACGAGAAGACGACGACGGTCCTGGTGGTAGTCTTAGATGGCTGAGGGGAGGTCGGACACAGCGTGGACTGGCGGTTGCCAGTGAGCTAGGGTTTGGCCATGCGTGGGAGCAAGAGAGACCTTGCTGGAGAGGAAGGCAGAGGATAGGGACGAGGTCGGGGCATTGTGGTGGTCTTATCTCCTCGCGGAACAGCGGCGGGGCAAGGATCTTGACGCTATAGTGATCGATGGCGGCATGGCGACAGCGAGCTGCTTCACGTCGCCTACGAAGACGATGACGATGAACCGGTATCGGGCCTGGGCCGAGCTGGGCTGCTACGGGCTGCTCTGTGCGGTAGATAGCGGGAGATTGGAGGTGGGTTCGGTATGGCTGCTCTCTGCCTCTTTTTAGTAGAAACTCTTTTTCTATTTCTGATTTGTCATTTTATTTGTATTTGAATATCAAATCTGTTTTGATCTATTTCAAAAATACCAGAGGTCTAAGAAACTATAGAAAATATTGTGGGGCCCTATTAGTCCATTTGGGCTCCACACATTTTTTAGTTTTCAAAAATATTCAAAACCTTTTGAATTCATTTTCAAAGAGGGAGGGGGTCAGGGTTTAGGGTTTTGCATTATTTCTTTTGCATGAAATTTAAAAGATGATGCTCATGAATGCAGAAACAACCCTAAATATAAGATTAACTAAAACTAGGGTGTTACATCAAGGCCTTCAAGTTTTTCTTTAATAGACTCCCTAGTTTCTTGTTCTTCTTCTAGAGCATTAGTTAGCGCGTCCATCTCAAGTAGGTGCTCTCTCCCAAGTTTGCATCTCTCATCAAGGAGCTCTTGTGTGTGAGTAAGTTTGTTCAAGATATTTACAAAATGCTTCTTGTGCTCCCCTTGCAAGTTAGTCATATAAGCATAGAAAACAACTAATTCCTACTTCACCTCAAGAGTTATGTCATCATTCAATTATCATTGATAATATAGGTGGAGGGAGGAGATGGTGATACCTCTGATGCTCTTTCCATAAGGCAAATGACATTATTGTTGGAGATGTTCTCATTTGGGGAATCGAAGAAGGAGAAAGTGAATGTAGAGGTGGTGGCAATGGCCGTCACACCATTCGTCATTTCTTCTTCCTCCTCCTTGTCTTCATCATTGGAAGAGAACTCTTCATGTGCTATCAATGCAATGTCACCAGACTTCTTGTTGGTGGCATTCTTCTTGTTGAAAGGCTTCCTGAAAGGAGCCTTTGGATTTTTCTTCATTATGAGTGCACCACCATGATCTTCTCTCTTCTCATATGGACACCCGGCAACAAAATGATAGCAGTCACCACAGTTGAAGCTAGTTCTCAATATTGAACCATTCTCTTTTCTACCACTTGGGTGGCTTCTTCGTTGCATCTCCATCTTGGCCTTGGAGGGATCATTCTAGAAGTTTATCACATATAAGGCTATGTATTCACCATGGGAAACCTTGACATCTTCAGGGTGTCTCATAGTAAGTGCATCATCACTTCCTTTTTCTTCATCATACTCCACAACTTTGGCCTTCAATGCAAGATTAACACCACTGCTCATTCCAATGGCACGAGTCCGGGCATCTTTGGCATTCTTGGCGGACATCTCTTGCATAACTTCATTGGAGGTCATGAGATGATAGTTGTGTCTTCATTGAAGACTCTTCAAGTCACTTGCTCAAAGGCATGCATGCACTAACATACTTCCTTTCTATCCAAGCATCATCAATGTGAGAGGCACCAACATTTCTGAAGGCGGTGGCAGTGGATTTGAGTCTTCGATACATATCTTCATGATCCTCACCATCCTTCATGTAGAAGCCTTCAACTTCATTGCTCAGGGCATCATATCTATTTCTTATCATGCTCTCATTCCCAACAAACAATTCAATGAGAGCATTCCAAGCTTCTTTGGCAATATTGAAGTGCTCAATGTGGGGAAAGTCTTTTTGCCCCACCCCAAGTTGAATCATGTGCAAGGATGTGGCATTGAGTTGAATATTGACCACTTCTCTTCTTGTCAAGTTGGTTGGATCCTCAATTTTGAGTCCTTCAATAATGTTCCACAAGTCTATGCAAGAGCCGCACACATGAGATTTCATCAATACTTGCCATTGAGCAAAAGAATGTGTAGCTAGCATAGGAGGGTCACCTATATTATTTATATGGGGATGAGGGATCGGGGGGTCAGGAGAGTACCATCCGAGAACCGCATGGTGATCTTCCTTCCCATCACCCTTTTTGGTGGAGGAGTTAGTGGCAATATGTTCATCCCCTCACTACTTCACCCATTGGTTTAGCCGGAGCATTCACCTTAGGGATTGGAGGTGCTTCCTCTTGAGAGGGAGATGGTGAGGCTGTCTTTTCCTTAACAAGTTGCTCAACTAGTTGATGCAGCTGTTGGATTTCGTTGCCCAAGGTAGAGCTCAAGCTTGTTTCCAACTTATTGAGATCTACCATGGTCACGGAAGTGCTAGCCTCACCCTCTCCATCTCCGTCCAGGTTACCCATACACTCTTAGGAGGTTAAGCCCGAATAAAGATACGAGGCTCTGATACCAATTGAAAGGATCATATGGGCACCTAGAGAGGGGGGTGAATAGGTGTTATTTCAAATTTTACTCTTTTTCGATTTAAGGTTTGACACAAAAGGTAAAATCTCTAGACATGAAACTAAGGTGAATTTACCTATATGTCACACTGCCACAATTAACTAAGCAATAGAAAGGTACAAGAATGGTGCAGTAACATATAGAAGTAACCGAAATGAAGCACACGGAGACACAAGGATTATTTCCCGCAGTTCCTTCCTTTTGAGGGGAAGTACGTTTGTGTTTGGAGAGGGGTGGTATCAAACCACCAACGCCACAAGAGGCCTCCCTTGTTCTCTGGTGAACCTCACCCCAAAGGGATCGATTCACGCTTCCACTATATCGACAACCTTCAAGGTGGTAGCCGGCACCCTTACAACAAGTTTGAGGCACACTTCCACAACTAAATTAGAGGCTCCCGAATCCAAGCAAGCTGTCACAACAAATCAAAGACAAGCTTGTAAGAACCAAATCAAGGCCTAGGGTTTCCAATGAAACCCTAGAGCAAGGGGCCCTCAAGTGAATGAGGGGGAAATGAAGATCTCTCTTGGTGAAGCTGTAGATCAAGGCATCCTCCTTTGATTCTCCAAAGAACAATGACTTGGATGGTTGGATGAAGAGCTCTTGGTGATTTGGTGGCTCTAATGGTGCATTCTTCTTTTTCTAGAACGAGTAGATAGAGGTAGGGGATGAAGTCCCCTAATTATAGTCCCACTGATTTCTGACCGTTTTTTTGCTTGTTGGTGAGTTTCCACACCGGAGATTCTGTTCGTACACTAGAGACTCCGGTCTACACCGGAGATTCTGGCCCATCTCCGGTCCATCTCCAGACCACCTATCAGACTGTCATGGGTCAGTTCTTGATGCTCCGTCCGGAGATTTGTCAGGAACTCCGGACTGAGCACACCGGAAACTCTGGACTCCTCACACCGGAAATTCCGGTCCCTTAGAGTACACTGGAGATCCTGGCAAATATATGGCATGTCTCTAGACCACTAGATAGAGTAACCCAGGTCTTCCACTTCGACTCATGATGGAGATTTGCGGGGAAACTCCGGAGCACACCAGGGTTTCCGATCTTTGCACACCGGAGACTCTAGTGTGGATTCTCCATAAACCTCCTATTTCAGCCAGGGATATTTCCATTGTAATACTGAATTTTCTCTTTTCAGTTTGAATGACCTAGCAACATTAAAAATGGTCCTTAAGTAGTTAACAAACACCAAAACTGGTAAAGACAATAAATGTCCTTTCAAGTGTGATAGAAGCTGCAACACATAATCCACTAGAGTCTATGTGGTCATGTGGATCAATGTGGTTTGGGAGAAGAACACATGAAATGACACTAGTGGATCAGTGCGGTTAAGGAAAAAGAACGCATGCAATGAAACTAGTGGATCAATGTAGTTTAGGAGCAGAACACAGGCAATGACACTACTGGATCAGTGTGGTTTAGGAAAAAGAACACGTGCAATGACAATAGTGGATGAGTGTGGTTTAGGAGAAGAACACATGCAATGACTCTAGTGTATAACTGTTGTTTAGGAGAAGAACACATGCAATGACCCTAGTTGATCCATGTGTCAAACCATGATCACAAAGACAAAAAAACACATAGGAAATAAAGCTGCTTCCACATTGCATGTTGCACCAGTGTGACAGAAGCTGGACAACAAAATCTACTACAGAGTGTGTGGTCATGTGGATCAATGTGGTATAGGAGAAGAACACATGCAATGACACTAGCGGATCAGTATGGTTTAGGAAAACAACACATGCAATGCCACTGGTGGATCAGTGTGGTTTAGAAGAAGAACACATGCAATGACTCTAGTGGATCTATGTGTCAAACCATGGTCATAGAGACACAAAAACACATAGGAAAGCAGCTTCCACATGGAATGTTGCACCCCAGAATCCACTAGAGTGTGCGTGGTCATGTGGATCAATGTCGTTTAGGAGAACAACACATGAAATGTCACTAGTGGGTCAGTGTAGTTTAGGAAAAAGAAAACATGCAATGACACTGGTGGATCCATGTGTTAAAGCAAGGTCACACATACCAAAAACACATAGGAAAGCAACTTCCACATTTCATGTTGCACCAGTGTGACAGAATCCACTAGAGTGTGTGTGGTCATATGGATCAATGTGGTTTAGGAGGAGAACACATGCAATGACACTAGTTGATCTGTGGGGCTTAGGAAAAACAACACATGCAATGACACTAGTGGATCAGTGTGGTTTAGGAGAAGAACATATGCAAAGACACTAGTGGATCCATGTGTCAAACCATGGTCACACATACCAAAAACACATGATAAAGAAGCTTCCACATTGCATGTTGCACCATTGTGATAGAAGTTGCACTACATAGTGCGTTGTCATGTGGATCAATGTAGTTTAGGAGAATGATGACCCACAAGTATAGGGGGTGTATCGCAGTATTTTTGAGGGAAGTGAAACCCAATTTATTGATTTGACACAAGGGGAGCCAAAGAATATTTATAAGCCTTAACAACTGAGTTGTCAATTCAGCTGCACCTGGAAACAATCTAGCTCGCAGCAGTTTATCAATAGCAACAATTTTGTAGTAGGAATAGTAAAGTAGAAGCAGTAGTAAAGCAAAGACAGGAGTAACAATAGCAGTAAACAGTGGGATTCGAGTGCGGTAGGCATAGGGATGGATGGACGGGCGTTGCATGGACAAGACAATTCACATGGCAATCGGAACATAGGGAAATTGCAGATAAATAAGATAAACCATCCAAGTACTAGACAATCCTAGGCATGTGTTCCATGTATAGTCATACGTGCTCGCAATGAGAACTTGCACAACATCTTTTGTCCTGCCAGCCCGTTTGCAGCGGGGCCTCTAGGGAACTACTAGTAATTAAGGTGCTCCTTTTAATAGAGCACCGGAGCAAAGCATTAACACTCCGTGAACACATGTGATCCTCACATCAAAGCCATTCCCTTCTGGTTATTCCGATTTCTGTCACTTCGGGGCCATAGGTTCTGGACAACAACGTGTGTATACAACTTGCAGATAAGACCAAAAACAATACTATCATAATGAATCAATGACATGTTCAGATCTGAAATCATGGCACTCGGGCCCTAGTGACAAGCATTAAGCACAACAAGTCGCAACAAAGTCATAAAGCACTAATAGAAGATACTAGGCACCATGCCCTAACAATCTGATGCCATTACATGAACGATCTCATCCAATCCCTACCATCCCCATAGCCTACAGCGGGGGATTAGTCACTCATAGATGGGGGCAACATGGATGGTCGATGGAGATGATGGTGGAGATCGATGGAGATGGCTCCGGGGGCACTTCCCCGTCCCGGCAGGGTGCCGAAACAAAGACTTTCTGTCCCCCAAATCTCCCCTTCGGTGGTGGCGGCGCTGCGAAACTTCTTCTGGAAAAACGTCGAGCCCCTGGAGCTTTTAGGTCAGAAGGCTTCTTATAGGCAAAGAGGGAGACCGAGGGGGTGCCTAGGGCCACCACACCATGCCCTGGGGCAGCCAGGCCCAGCCCGCGCCTGGGGGGGGGGGGGTGTGCCTCCTCCGTCTCGTATTCTGGCTCCTAGAGTCTTCTGGAAAAATAGGCACTTTGGCTTTTGTCCCGTCCAATTCTGAGAATATTCATTTTCTGACTTTCCTGGAACCAAAAATAGCAGAAAATAGGCGGCTGGCACCGTGGCTCTTGTTAATAGGTTAGTCCAAGAAATCATATGAAAAGTACTCCAAAGTGTGGACAAAACACAAGAAAGTAGATAAAACCAAGCATGGAGCATAAAAACTTATAGATACATTTGCAATGTATCAACATCCCCAAGCTTAACTCCTGCTCGTCCTCGAGTAGGTAAGTGATAAAAAGAAAGAATAATTTTTGAGGTGACATGCACCATCAAAGACTTGATAAAAGTATTTGTAAAACATTCAAAGTTGGGATCATAGTACTTCAATCATAACATGAAATACAAAGTTCTAGCAATAAGACAAAGAAACTATGATGCAACATGAAAAGGCACAAACAAAAGATTCATGAATAACAATGCATTGCAAGACGTTTGTTTGTTTCACATAAAGAAAACATAGCATAGTGGCATTTAGCTTGTCCCTCATAGAGTAGCAAACATAAATGCATAGGACACGTTCAAAGTTTACAAGAGTGACTAGATACAGATAGTTTAAAACAAGCAATATCAAGGTATGCATCAATCAACAAGTCTTGGGACAATGCACATAGAACTAAGAATGGACACTATGCTCTCAAGAAAGTGCTCATAGAATGTGTGGAGACTCAACAAGGAAATGAACAGGTTTTGAAAAGTTTGAAAGGCTTCCAAATGCTGAAAGTATGGTACTCATTAGCTTTGAGATCTCATTGCCCCTATCATAAGCATCTTTAATGTGGTTAAGGTGAAAGTGAGGTCCAATCTGAGTTATATGCTTGACAGACTATAAACTGAAAATCCAAAGTCCCTTGAGTATGAGGGCCCCTCCTCATGCTACTCAACTTTAGTTACCGGTAAGTTCTTGTCATCGTAAATATGTGTGTGTCATTGAGAACCGCCAACGAGGTACCCCTTGCCCGATGATACGGACGAATCCCCATATCAAAATGACAAGGCAAGCAGACAATGAGTATCTCGGCAATCTTCTTATTTACCATGGGAAATTGGTGCTTTTTTCTCTCTTTCCTCTTTTCATAAATCTCTTTTTTTCTTTTTATCAATAGATCTCTCTCTCTTTTTTATAAGAAGAATGCTTCATAGATATCATTATGGTTACGCTGCAGGTTTCCACCATGTCAGCATGGATTAGACCAGCGGCCCAGACGTTTCTCTAACACACATACATAACTCCATGGACTTACAAGCTCCCCTTTTATTTCACACCGACGACATCCGCAAACAAAAGAGCAAGGTATCAACTGGGTATATATTTACAAGTGTTGAAAGCGTTCCCCGTGACAGCACGGTTCTGCTAATCCCCAGCCTATATTTAGCAAGCATATAACTTTCATGGAGAGTTCACAATGGTTCAGGTTTATTAAGTGCAGGAAATAAAGTGTGCCATCAAGTTCGTGAGAGCTTTACTAACTGACTTTCTCATAACAAGCAAACATTTTATTCGGAAGAAAACAAGGCATATTGAATATGCACGGAAGTAGCAAATGATGCTAATAGGTAGGTATGGTGGACACTATGGCAATATTTGGTTTAAGGGAGTTGGAAACATGAGTAACACACTCAGTGTAAGTGAAGGCTAGCAATAGTGAGGGAGCGACAAACGAGAGAGCTATAATGGCCATAATCATGCAGAGCGACAAAATAGCATTAATCAAAGCATAAAGTGATACTACAAGTTGAAAACTAAGGGATCATAAAGGCTTAGGTGACTTGAGATAGTCATAACATGGTGTGAGCATGTGCCAAGTGAAACCTAATAAAGCATCAAATGAGAATACCACTATACTATGCTTTAATATGCTAAAACAACGCATGATTCATCCAAGGCACATTAAGCAATCTCAATTGTTTATAACAAGTCATGCTACAGCAAAGAATACTAAGCATAAAACCAAAACAATATCAAGCATGGCATGACAAAGCATAGGCCACAGTCAAAAACAAGCTCTCTTTACCACTTAAGCATGAGCTTTCCTACTCTTTTCCAAACAAAACCAAACTATTTGAAAACCAATGCATGAAAGAGGAGGTCCAACCAATTTATTCAGCAAACTAATAAAACACAAACTAAAAACGAAAACAAAAAAGAAGACGCTCCAAGAACAACACAACTGTGCATGAAACAATAAAAATGAAGCATTTGGAAGAAACCTGGATTTTTTATTGATGAAGAAGGGGATGCCTTGGGCATCCCCAAGCTTTGACGCTTTTACTTCTTGGATATTTCTTGGGGTGACACGCGTGGCATCCCCAAGCTTGAGCTTTAGTCCATCCTTCATCTCATTACTCATTCCTTTCATACACCTGAAAATTTTCCTTCATACAATCTTTATTAGCAACATTAGTGCACTCAAGATAAATAAGTCTAAGGTTCAGTTCTAACACCAAATAAACTCCCATTAGAACACTAGCTACTGTAGAACTTCCCTCAAAAAGCTCAATTCCCCAAAAGAACTCAAAAAGGAACCAACAAGAAGCAAATGCCAAAAATGGCAGAAATCTGTCAAAACATACCAGCAGGTAAAGATGAATTTTTTCGAAGATCTTCTTTTGCTCAAATCAAAGAGTGTTGCACTAACGAAAGTTAGATAACAATTTGGGGCAGAAGCAAAAAAATTCACGCCTCAAAAAGACATTCAGAGATTTTACACGAAGTTTTACGGTGAAGCACAAAAATATGTTTCGGGACAACAACTTTCCCAATCATTACTTCTCTCTCATTAGAGGTTACTCTTAGCACAAAAAGCAAATAAAAAGGATAAGGAGCGGTTATTACTGAAGTAATAACTTCCAAGACTCATCTAAAACTTTGGGTCATCTTCGAATAAGTACTTTTCTTTAACGCCTTTAAGTTAGGCATAAGGAAAAACTAAAATGGATAGAATAGAAGTAAGCGGAGATAATCATGGTGAAAACATTGTTTTGTTCAATGAAATACTTTTGTTAACAAGGTTGATCAGGTCTTGTTACCAAACATTTTCCATATGAGACAAAACTTTGTATTCCACTAATGATTATGTTACCTCAACCTTGATAGCAATGGTCCCAATCATAATAGTTTCAAATTTTTCTCTTGGTATGGGACAATATATTTCTCCAACTTGAATGCCCTCAACATGTTCAATTGAATTCAAACCATAAGTCCTTTCAATCTTTTGGGGAAATAGACAATATGTTCCTTGTCATTAACATTGAAGGTAACCTTCCCTTGATTACAATTAATAACATCTCCTATAGTATTTAAGAAAAGGTCTCCCAAGAATAATGGACATATTATCATCTTCAGGCATTATAGTTTGAGAGGATGCTCACATAAGAAATAAAAGTTGAAGTAAAAGAGAGCATCAAGAAGCAAATTCAAAACACATTTAAGTCTAGCCCACTTCCTATGCATAGGAATCGTGTATGCAAATAAATTCGCAAGGAACAAAGTGACAGGCATAGGAAGATAAAACAAGAGTTACTTCAAAACTTTCAGCACATAGAGAGGTGTTTCAATACCATGAAAATTTCTACAACCATATTTTCCTCTCTCATAGTAATTTTCAATAGCCTCATGAATAAACTCAACAATATAACTATCACATAAAGCATGCTTTTCATGATCTACAAGCACTAGAGATTTATTATAAACATTTCAAAAGAAACCTCAGGAACATAACATTCATTCTCCTTTAGTAAGCAAGGGGGACAATCATATAATGTAATGGATAAAGAGTTAAAGAGTTACTCTCATTAGAAGGTAGGCATGGGTAGCTAATCCTTTCTTCCTCCTTTTGTTCATCACTCTCCTCTTTTTCATCTAATGAGATTTCAGGTTCATCAATTTCTTCTTCCATAGGATCCTACAAGGCATTAGTCTCTTCCATTTGTGGAAACCATCTATTAAAATATTCAAGAATATAGCCATTTTCATCCTTGTAATTATCAAAGCAAAATTTAAGTACACCATAAACCTCATACTTTGTCAACACCCGGACTTATAATCCCAGATGCCCGTTATGCCATACCTCGCAATCCCAGGATTACTATTTTTGCGAGACATAACGGATTGGATATCATAGTACATCATCCATTACAAACCATACATAAGGTCTTACACAAATAAGGATCTCATGATCCAATCTTAATACAACAAGCAGCGGAAATAAAATATAAGCATAGCTGTGGGGTCCATCTTCAGGGGCACAGGCAATGCTGATGAAGGCAGATAGTCCTAGTTATCATAGCCGTCCTATTGGCCATCATCTTGATAGTCTCCTTCATAGTCTAGCCATGATAATAGCCAGGGACAAAATTCATGAGTACTTTTAAGTACTCGCAAACTACCACTAACAAGTATTATAGTTCTAAGTTAAAGTGCTAAATCTAAGTTTAACTATACAGTTAAGTTTGAAACCTAAGCTGAGTTCTGAAGCAAAGAAACATAAAGTAAAATTCTATAATCACTTAAGTTGGGAAGCTATTGTCATAAACACAAACCTGTTGTGGTCAAGTCAAGATTCATCATACATCGCAAGTTATTTAGAAAACATCTGACAACGAAACAGTATGGCCATTCCAACTGTCCATAACCGCGGACACGGCTATTCGAATAGTTTGAAACTCTGCAGAGGTGGTACACTTTCACCACAAGATTCGATACATCTATCAGGGATAACCCTGAATCCTCATACTTACTATGCAGATAATCAAACATAACCTTCCCTTTACACACCCTAGTATAAGCACCACTCCTATGAGCATGGCCTTCCAACCATGACCACCTGTCATCTTGGGCACTGCATAGGTGGACATCATGAGAGGTAGCCTCAGCTCAAACCTCTCCCGCGAGGGAACTAATACTAATGCATATAAATTTCCAACTCAGCCTTACCCAATTCAGGTAGTGTGGTTGTACGGTAAATTTGGAATGGTATCGCATCTGAATCCAACTATCAGTTTTATAAAAGGGTTAAGGCTCATGCCTCAACATTTTCATCATCATCAACCATTTGTGTTTCTCAACGCATGTCAAAACATCTCAATAGAATGACTCATCATTCCAAGGTTTTCATAATTCATTCTCACCAAGTGTTCCCATCTTAAGTGACTCAAGTTTTTGATCTACTCTAAACCACTAAGTTAAGAGTGTTCACTAAGATGGAAAAGATGGGTTCAATCTCATGCCATAGAATGACATCTAAAGGTTTCTAAATAGGTCAAGTTTTATACTTTTTATGCTACGTTCAAAACAAGTAAAGAACTTTGTGTAAACTAAGGGAGGTAAAACCTGTAAATAAGACTTGGGGTACTAATAGTCAAAGGGGTGTGTTCAAAGCATGCATAAGGCATCTTTGCTAAACCATCTAGCTTGATCCTACCTTGCTAAGCACTAAACTTGCAAGTGTTAGCTTGCATTGTTAATGGTGGCATGGACTTGGATGGTGCTAGCTTGCTAATAGTAGCTTGCCTTGGGAAGTGTAGTGGTTGAAGTTTTCTTCTTCTTCTTCTTGGTAGAACTCCTCCTCCTCGAAAGCTTGGTCGGTACTATCGTCTATAAATACATACGGAGTACACAATAACCAAACAATACTTAACTAGGCTAAATAGCATTCTAAGACAAACATTTGATGTTCTATTCTTATCACAAGCATCACAAGTTTAATTCAATAGTTTCATCCTTTTAAATTTAGAAAAGTAATTTCTACTCATTGAAAAATTAACTAAGATTTAATATTCACCACTTAAAATATGGGATCATATTGACACATGTCATCACCACATATCTCAACGCATGGGAATAATAATTGAAGGTTGGATCAATATTACTTTGGTTTAAGTTTATTATTTAATGATTTAATGTGACTAGAAATGCCTATATAGCATTATTTTGGTACTTGTCCAAAGTCACTGCATGTAAACCTTAATATTATTACATATTCAGATAGGTATGGTGAAATGTGATTTTTGAGAGTTGGAATCAACTCCAAACCTATCTTAGTTGATTTTATAAAAATGTTGCAAGTTGCAAAAGCTTCGGTTTTGTTATTTTTACTAGGAGAGATCTATAACTCTAATTGGATTAAAGCAAATGTCTTGGATAGATCATTTCAATACCTTTCATGCAAAATTTGTTTCATGCAATTTGGATTTGTAAAACTCCCAGAATTGAATTTTAAACTAGTGGACAGAAACTAGATTCAACTTAAAAAGAAAAATCCAATTTTTAACGGTTAGGCTAGCGCGGGAAGAACATGGGCCAGCCCAGTGGCGCTCCACGGTGCGGGGCTCAGCTGACAGGGGGGTCCCGCTGGTCAGCGGCACTCAACACATGAAACGGTACGCGCGATGTGGGCCGTAGGATTAGAAGTGGGATCTACGGTTGAGAGTCGTCGTCGACGACGAACAAGACGCTGATGAGAGTTTGCCCTAGCGGCTCGGTGGGGGTCTACCGAAGACGTACCAGGGCTCCAGCGACGACAGCGAGGCAGGAAAATGAACTGGAAGATGACAGCGAGGCGAGGCGCGGTTGCGGCAGAGCTTGGGGTGCCCTAAATCGCAGGTGCCCTTCTCCTCCTGCTGCGGCGGCTCCGACTCCAATTCCGGCGAGGCAGAGCTCGAGCGGCGTTGGAGAGAGGTGGGTGAGGTTCAGTGAGAGGTGGGGAGTGTGGGAGTGTGGACAAATGGTGCTGGGGAGGCCGGCTTATATAGGCCCGACGGTGAGACCGAACGGTGTGGGAAGGCGACTCCGGCGAGAGCGGCACAGGGGCTAGCACCGTGGCTCAAGGTAGGGGACAGTGGCCTGTCTCCTGGCGGTGCGCTGAGGCTTAAATGCGCGGCAGGGCGAGCTCTGTGCTGGTCGGGCGCGTCACGCGCTCTGGGCGGCAGAGGCGGCGGGTCCGACGGCGAGCGGTGGCTGGGGTGGGTTGGGCGGCCAGCAGGGGTGTCTAGGGTGTTCCCTAGGTCATGGCGGAGCGATAGGCGCGGGCTGCGGTTGAGGGGTGGTTTGTGCAAGCGGGGACAGGGCATGCTCTACGGGCGGCATCGGCATGGTCGACCAGCTCCGGGCGCGGCGGTTCCTGGACGTTCTGCTCTGTCTCTAGGCTGGGGCTGGTTGGACGGTGGCGGTGGACCACAGGCGAGCGTTTAGACATGGCGAGAGAGAGGGAGGCGGTCTACTGCTAGGAGTGCATGGTCGGCCGGCGTTGGGTGGCTTGGCATGGCCTTGCAGTGCAGCTAGGATGTAGAGGAGGTGTTGGTGTTGGTCTAGTTAGGCTTGAGGGAGACAAGGGTGATCAAAGCACTCCAATTTGCTAAACAAGATCAAGCCTAAAACAGTAATAGTTAGGCCACTTTGATCTTGCCCACAAGGTGTTTGATGGAATGGCCAAAAGAGAAAAACTTTTGAATTTTGAGTTCAAAAAATTTGGGTGTTCTCCACTAGTGCTAGGTAGACTCTGGTTGCAAGGGTTTTGAAAGTGGCGCTCAAATAGATGGTTTTTGAAATAGGGGTGATCTATGCATATGCATTGAATTAAATTTTCACATGCCATTTAAAATAAGCAAAAGAATGTTTTTAGAAGAACAAAAGGTGGACCTTGGTAGCTCATTATGTGTACTAGCAAGGGGTGCAAAGATCATGAATTGTTTCTGTTAAGAAATGAGTGCTAGGAACACTCAAAGTAGTCTAGTGGATTAAAAAGGCCAAAATGACCATTCTTCCTTTTTAATTGTTGTTGATTTGATTTTCTTTGGTAAAAGTTTGGGAATGATGATGATGTTTAAATCACCTATGAAACATTTTACAAGTAATGGATCACAGAACCATGGCAATTCAAATCAATTCCTAATTTAAATGCACATACACATGAATGCCTTTATTTTTAAATTGAAAAAGTTTTTGTTAACCCCAATTTTTATGATTTAGATCTTGATAAGCTTGGATTGAAGTTTTCGGATGTTACATACTTATAAGGTGAATCATCAATATTTTCAAGCAAACTAGCAAGTTCAAAAGCACCCTTCCAAGCAATAAATTCCTCAATTTGTTCCACGTCATAAAGGTCATAATTTCCCTTAACATAGGAAGATATGGTAACATTATCATTATTCTCACATTGAAAAGGGAGGTGTTTGTACCTCCTACAACAACGAGATTTATCAAGGCAATAAGTAACATTATAAGTAGAGCACACATTTCTAGCAATGGTATACAATCTATCAATTTGTCCCCATAAGTGTTTCCCTTTTTGTGACAAGCGGTGTTCCTTATAATAATCTTTTTGATCTTCCGCGAACCCACCTTGCCAATAAGATTCAGTTTCAAAGAAACGAACCATTGACAACAAGCATGATAAAGCAAGACAATAATAGACCAACGAAAATAACAACTAGAGTAGGAACTACTTTTTTTAGTATTTTTGATAAAGAAACAAGCAAACAAGGAGAAAGATAAACATAGCTTGAACAACAGAGAATCCAAGTGAACTTGATAAATAAAGCTATGCTCCCCGGCAATAGCGCCCGAAAATAGTCTTGATGACCCACAAGTATAGGGGGTGTATCGCAGTATTTTCGAGGGAAGTGAAACCCAATTTATTGATTCGACACAAGGGGAGCCAAAAAATATTTATAAGCCTTAACAACTGAGTTGTCAATTCAGCCGCACCTGGAAACAATCTTGCTCACAGCAGTTTATCAGTAGCAACACTTTTGTAGTAGGAATAGTAAAGTAGCAGCAGTAGTAAAGCAAAGACAGTAGTAACAATAGCAGTAAATAGTGGGATTCGAATGCGGTAGGCATAGGGATGGATGGACGGGCGTTGCATGGACAAGCAATTCACATGGCAATCAGAACATAGGGCAATTGTAGATAAATAAGATAAAGCATCCAAGTACTAGACAATCCTAGGCATGTGTTCAATATATAGTCATACGTGCTCGCAATGAGAACTTGCACAACATCTTTTGTCCTGCCAGCCCGTTTGCAACGGGGCCTCTAGGGAACTATTGGCAATTAAGGTGCTCCTTTTAATAGAGCACCAGAGCAAAGCATTAACACTCCATGAACACATGTGATCCTCAAATCAAAGCCATTCCCTTCCGGTTATCCCGATTTCTGTCACTTCGGGGCCATAGGTTCCGGACAACAACGTGTGTATACAACTTGCAGATAAGACCAAAAACAATACTATCATAATAAATCAATAACATGTTCAGATCTGAAATCATGGCACTCGGGCCCTAGTGACAAGCATTAAGCACAACAAGTCGCAACAAAGTCATAAAGCACTAATAGAAGATACTAGTCACCATGCCCTAACAATCTGATGCCATTACATGAACGATCTCATCCAATCCCTACCATCCCCATAGCCTACAGCGGGGGATTACTCACTCATAGATGGGGGAAACATGGATGGTCCATGGAGATGATGGTGGAGATCGATGGAGATGGCTCCGGGGGCACTTCCCCGTCCCGACAGGGTGCCGGAACAGAGACTTTGTGTCCCCGGAATCTCCCCTTCGGTGGTGGCGGTGCTGCGGAACTTCTTCTGGAAAAACGTCGAACCCCCCGGAGTTTTAAGGTCAAAAGGCTTCTTATAGGTGAAGAGGGAGACCGAGGGGGTGCCTAGGGCCACCACACCATGCCCTGGCACAGCCAGGCCCAGCCCACGCCTGGGGGGTGTGGCCAGCCCCTGGCCCTCCTCCGTCTCATATTCTGGATCCTGGAGTCTTCTGGAAAAATAGGCACTTTGGCTTTTGTCCCGTCCAATTCCGAGAATATTCATTTTCTGACTTTCCTGGAACGAAAAACAGCAGAAACAGGCAGCTGGCACTATGGCTCTTGTTAATAGGTTAGTCCAAGAAATCATATGAAAAGTACTCCAAAGTGTTGACAAAACACAAGAAAGTGGATAAAACCAAGCATGGAGCATCAAAAATTATAGATACTTTTGCAATGTATCAAGAACACATGCAATGATACTAGTGGATCAGTGTGGTTTAGGAAAAAGAACATATGCAATGGAACTAGTGGATCAGTGTGGTATAGGAGAAGAACACATGTAAGTATTCTAGTGGATCCATGTGTGAAACCATGGTCTCCGAGACCAAAAAACACATAGGAAAGTAGCTTCCACATGGAATGGTGCACTAGTGTGATAGAAGCTGCACCACATAATCCACTAGAGTGTGTGTGGTCATGTGGATCAATTTGGTTTAGGAGAAGAACACATGGAATTACACTAGAGGATCAGTCTGGTTTACGAAAAAGAACACATGCAATGACACTAGTGGATCAATGTGGTGTAGGAGAATTACACATGCAATGACACTAGTGGATCAGTGTGGTCTAGCAAAAAGAACACATGCAATGACACTAGTAGATCAGTGTGGTTTAGGAGAAGAACACATCCAATGACACTAGTGGATCCATGTGTCAAACCATGGTCACACAGACCAAAAATAGATTGGAAAGTAGATTCCACATTACATGTTGCACCATTTGTCATAGAAGCCGCACCACAGAATCCACTAGAGTGTGCGTTGTCATGTGGATCAATGTGGTTTAGGAGAAGAACACATGCAATGATACTAGTGTATCAATGTGGTTTAGGAAAAATAACACATGCAATGACACTGGTGGATCGATGTGTCGAACCATGGTCACACAGACCAAAACACATAGAAAAGCAGGTTCAACATTGCATGTTGCACCAGTGTGCCAGAATCTCCACCACAGAATCCACTAGAGTGTGTGTGGTCATATGGATCAATGTGGTTTAGGAGGAAAACACATGTAATGACACTAGTTGATTTGTGTGGTTTACGAAAAACAACACATGCAATGACATTAGTGGATCAGTGTGGTTTAGGAGAAGAACACATTCAATGACACTAGTGGATCCATGTGTCAATCCATGGTCACAGAGACCAAACACACATAGGAAAGACGCTTCCACATTACATGTTGCACCATTGTGATAGAAGCTGCACCACAAAATCCGTTAGAGTGTGCGTTGTCATGTGGATCAATGTGGTTTAGGAGAAGAACACATGCAATGATACTAGTGGATCAGTGTAGTTTAGGAAAAAGAAAACATGCAATGGCACTAGTGGATCAGTGTAGTTTAGGAGAAGAACACATGTAATGATTCTAGTGGATCCATATGAGCAACCAGGGTCACCGAGACCAAAAAACACATAGGAAAGCAGCTTCCACATGGAATGGTGCACTAGTGTGACAGAAGCTGCACCACAGAATCTACTAGAGTGTGTGTGGTCAAGTGGATGAATGTGGTTTAGGAGAAGAACACGTGCAATGACACTAGTGGATCCATGTTCCAAACCATGGTCACAAAGACCAAATACACATAGGAAAGAAGCTTCCACATTACATGTTGCACCATTGTGATAGAAGCTGCACCAATAAATCCACTAGAGTGTGCGTTGTCATGTGGATCAATGTGGTTTAGGAGAAGAACACATGCAATGATACTAGTGGATTAGTGTGGTTTAGGAAAAAGAACACATGCAATGACACTTGTGGATCCATGTGTCAAACTATGGTCACACAGACCAAAAACACATAGCAAAGCAGCTTCCACATTGCATGTTGCACCAGTGTGATAGAATCTGCACCACAGAATCCCCTAGAGTTTTTGTGGTCATATGGATCAATGTGGTTTAGGAGAAGAACACATGCAACGACACTAGTTGATCTGTATTGGTTTAGGAAAAACAACACATGCAATGACACTAGTGGATCAGTGTGGTTTAGGAGAGGAGCACATGCAATGACACTAGTGGATCCATGTGTCAAACCATGGTCACACAGACCAAAAACACTTAGGAAAGCAGCTTCCACATTACATGTTGCACCATTGTGATAGAAGTTGCACCACGAAATCCACTAGAGTGTGCATTGTCATGTGGATCAATGTGGTTTAGGAGAAGAACACATCCAATGATACTAGTGGATCAGTGTGGTTTAGGAAAAAGAACATAGGAAAGGGCACTAGTGGATCAGTGTGGTTTAGGAGAAGAACACATGTAATGATTCTAGTGGATCCATGTGTGAAACCATGGTCACCGAGACAAAAAAACACATAGGAAAGTAGCTTCCACATGGAATGGTGCACTAGTGTGATAGAAGCTGCACCACAGAATCCACTAGAGTGTGTTTGGTCATGTGGATCAATGTGGTTTAGGAGAAGAACAGATGCAATGACACTAGTGCATCAGTGTGATTTAGGAAAAAGAACACATGCAATGACACTAGTGGATCAATGTGGTGTAGGAGAAGAACACATGCAACCACACTAGTGGATCAGTCTGGTCTAGGAAAAAAGAACACCTGGAATGACACTAGTGGATAAGTGTGGTTTAGGAGGGAACACATGCAATAACTCAAGTGGATCGGTGTGGTTTAGGAGAAGAACACATGCAAGGACACTAGTGGATCAGTGTGGTTTAGCAAAAAGAACACATGCAATGACACTAGTGGATCAATGTGGTTTACGTGAAGAACACATGCAATGACACTAGGGGATCTGTACGGTTTAGGAAAAACAACACATGCAATGACTCTGGTGGATCCATGTGTCAAAGCATGGTCACACAGACCAAAAAACACATAGGAAATAAAAAAGCTTCCACATTGCACGTTGCACTAGTGTGGTAGAAGCTGAACTATAGAATCCACTAGAGTGTGTGTGGTCATGTGGATCAATGTGGTTTAGGAGAAGAATGCATGCAATGACACTAGTAGATTAGTGCGGTTTAGGAAAAAGAAGACATAAAATGACACTAATGATCAGTGTGGTTTAGGAGAAGAACACATATCATGACTCTAGTGGATCCATGTGTCAAACGATGGTCACAGAGACCAAAAACACATAGGAAAGCAGCTTCCACGTGGAATGGTGCACTAGTGTGACATAAGCTGCACCACATAATCCACTAGAGTGTGTGTGGTCATCTGGATCAAGGTGGTTTAGGAGAAGAACACATGCGATGACACTAGTGGATTAGAGTGGTTTAGAAAAAAGAACACATGCAATAACACTAGTGGATTAATTTTGTGTAGGAGAAGAACACATGCAATGACACTAGTGGATCAGTGTGGTCTAGGTAAAAGAACACATGCAATGACACTAGTGGTTCATTGTGGTTTAGGAGAAGAACACAAAAAATGACTCTAGTGGATCAGTGTGGTTGAGGAGAAGAACACATGCAAAGACACTAGTGGATAAATGTGTTTAGGAAAAAGAACACATGCAATGACACTAGTGGATTCATGTGTCAAACCATGGTCATGCAGAAAAAAAAACACATAGGAAAGCATCTTCCACATTGCATGTTGCACCAGTGTGATAGAAGGTGCTCCACAAAAACCACTAGAGTGTGTGTTGTCATGTGGATCAATGTGGTATAGGAGAAGAACACATGCAATGATACTAGTGGATCAGTGTGGTTTAGGAAAAAGAACAAATGCAATGGCACTAGTGGATCGGTGTGGTTTAGGAGAAGAACACATATAATGACTCTATGGATCCATGTGTCAAACCATGGTCATAGATACCAAAAACACACATAGGAAAGCAGCTTCCACATGGAATGGTGCACTAGTGTGACAGAAGCTGCACCATCGAATCCACTAGAGTGTGTGTGGTCATGTGGATTAATGTGGTTGGGGAGAAGAACACATGCAATGACACTACTTGATCTGAGTGGTTTAGGAAAAAGAACACATGCAATGTCACTAGTGGATCAATGTGGTTTAGGAGAAGAACACATGCAATGACACTAGTGGATCAATGTGGTTTAGGAAAAAGAACACATGCAATGACACTAGTGGATTCATGTGTCAAACCATGGTCATAGAGACCAAAAAACACATAGGAAAGCATCTTTCACATTTGCATGTCGCACCGGTGTGACAGAAGCTCCACCCTAGAATCCAATAGAGTGTGCTTGCTCATGTGGATCAATGTTGTTTAGGAGAAGAACACATGCAATGATACTAGTTGATCAGTGTGCTTTAGGAAAAAGAACACATGCAATGGCATTAGTGGATCGGTGTGGTTTAGGAGAAGAACACATATAATACACATGCAATGACACTTGCGGATCAGTGTGGTCTAGGAAAAAGAACACATGCAATGACACTAGTGGATCATTGTGATTTAGGAGAAGAACACATGCAATGACTGTAGTGGATTAGTGTGGTTTAGGAGAAGAACACATGCAATGACACTAGTGGATTCATGTGTCAAACCATGGTCATACAGACAAAAAACACAAAGGAATGCAGCTTTCACATTTGCATGTTGCACCAGTGTGATAGAAGCTCCACCCTAGAATCCACTAGAGTGTGCATGGTCATGTGGATCAATGTGGTTTATGAGAAGAACACATGCAATGCCACTAGTTGATCTGTGTGGTTTAGGAAAAAGAACACATGCAATGAAAATAGTGGATTAGTGTGCTTTAGGAAACATAACACATGCAATGACACTAGTGGATCCATGTGTCAAACAATGGTCACAATCACTAAAAAACACATAGGAAAGCAGCTTCCACATTGCATGTTGCACCAACCTGATCGAAGCTCCACCATAGAATCCACTAGACTGTGTGTGGTCGTGTGGATCAATGTGGTTTAGGAGAAGAACACATGAAATGACTCTAGTGGATCAGTGTGGTTTAGGAGAATAACACATGCAATCACCATAGTCGATGAGTGTGGTTTAGGAATAAGAACACATACAATGACACTAGTGCATTCATGTGTCAAACCATGGTCATACGGACCAAAAAACACATAGGAAAGCAGCTTCCACATTGCATGTTGCACTAGTGTGACAGAAGCTGCACCATAGAATCCACTAGAGTCTTCGTGGTCATGTGGATCAATGTGGTTTAGGACAAGAACACAAGCAATGACACTAGTGGATTAGTGTGGTTTAGGAAAAAGAACACATGCAATGACACTGGTGGATCCATGTGTCAAACCATGGTCACATAGAACAAAACCACATAGGAAAGCAGCTTCCATGTTGCATGTTGCACTAGTGTGATAGAATCTGCACCAGAAAATCAACTAGAGTGTGTCTGGTCATGTGGATCAATGTCGTTTAGGAGAAGAACATATGCAATGGCACTACTGGATTAGTGTGGTTTAGGAAAAAGAACACATTCAATGACACTAATAGATCAATGTGGTTTAGTAGAAGAACACATGCAATGACTCTAGTGGACCAGTGTGGTTTAGGAGAAGAACACATGAAAGATCCACGAGTCAAACCATGGCCACGCAAACCAAAAAAACATAGGAAATGAAGCATCTTCCACATTGCATGTTGCACTAGTCTGACAGAAGGTGCACCATAGAATCCACTAGAGTGTTTGTGGTCATGTGGATCAATGCGGTTTAGGAGAAGAACGCATGCAATGACACTAGTGGATTAGTGTGGTTTAGGAAAAAGAACACATGCAATGACACTAGTGGAACAATGTGGTTTAGGAGAAGAACACATGCAATGACACAAGTCGATCAGTGTGGCTTAGGAAAAAGAACACATGCAATGACACTAGTGGATCAATGTGTCAAACCATGGTCACAGAGACCAAAAACACATAGGGAAGCGGCTTCCACATTGCATGTTGCACTTGTTTGACAGAAGCTGCACCACATAATCCACTAGAGTGTGTGTTATCATGTGGATCAATGTAGTTTAGGAGAAGAACACATGCAATGACTCTAGTGGATCAGTGTGGTTTAGGAAAAAAACACATGCAATGACACTAGTAGATCAATGTGGTTTACGAAAAAGAACACATGAAATGACACGAGTGGATCCATGTGTCAAACCATGGTCACACAAACAAAAAAACACATAGGAAAGTATCTTCCACATTGCACGTTGCACCCCTGTGACAGAAGCAGCACCACATAAGCCACTAGAGTGTGCGTGGTCATGTGGATCAATGTGGTTTAGGAGAAGAACACATGCAATGACACAAGTGGATCAGTGTGGTTTAGGAGAAACAACACATGTAATGAAACTGGTGGATCCATGTGTCAAACCATGGTCACATAGACCAAAAAGTGATAGGAAAGCAGCTTCCACATTGCATGTTGGACTAGTGTAACAGAAGCTGCACCACAGAATCCACTGGAGTGTCTGTGGTCATGTGGATCAATGTGGTTTAGGAGAAGAACACATGCAATGACACTAGTGGATCAGTGTGGTTTAGGAAAAGAACACATGCAATGACACTAGTGGAGCAGCGAGGTTTAGGAGAAGAATACATGCAATGACTCTTGTGGATCCATGTGTCAAACCATGGTCAAAGAGAACAAATAACAAATAGGAAAACAAATACCACATGGAATGTTGCACCAGTGTGCCAGGATATGCACCCCATAATCCACTAGAGTGTGCGTGATCATGCGGATCAATGTGGATTAGGAGAAGAACACATGCAATGACACTAGTGGATTAGTGTGGTGTAGGAAAAAGAACACATGCAATGACACTAGTGGATCCATGTGGTTTAGGAGAAGAAGACATGCAATGACCCTAGTGGATCAATTTGGTCTAGGAAAGAGAACACATGCAATAACACTAGTGGATTAGTGTGGTGTAGGAAAAAGAACACATGCAATGACACTAGTGGATCCATGTGGTTTAGGAGAAGAAGACATGCAATGACCCTAGTGGATCAATTTGGTCTAGGAAAGAGAACACATGCAATAACACTAGTGGACTAGTTTGGTTTAGGATAAGAACACATGGAATGACACTAGTCAATCCATGTGTCAAACAATGGTCACATAGACAAAAAACACATCGGAAAGAACGTTCCACATTGCATGTTGCACCAGTGTAATAGAAGTTGCACCACATAATCCACAAGAGTGTGTGTGGTCATGTGGATTAGTGTGGTTTAGGAAAAAGAACACATACAACAACACTAGTGGATCACTGTGGTTTAGGAGAAGAACACATGCAATGAGTCTAGTGGATCCATGTGTCAAACCATGCTCACAGAGACCAAAAAACACATACGAAAGCAGCATCCACATCGAATGGTGCACTAGTGTGACAAAAACTGTACCAAAAAATCCACTAGAGTGTGTGTGGTCATGTGGATCAATGTGGTTTGGGAGAAGAATGCATGCAATGACACCGGTGGATCAGGGTGGTTTAAGAAAAAGAACACATGCAATGACACTAGTGGATCCATGTGTCAAACCATGGTCACACAGACCAAAAACACATTGGAAAGCAGCTTCCACATTGAATGTTGGAGTAGTGTGACAGAATCAACTAGTGTGTGTGTGGTGATATGGATCAATGTGGTTTAGGAGAAGAACACATGAAATGACACTAGTGGACCTGTGTGGTTTAGGAAAAAGAACACATGCAATGACACTAGTGGATTAGTGTGGTTTAGGAGAACAACACATGCAATGACACTAGTGGAACAATGTGGTTTAGTAGAAGAACACATGCAATGACACAAGTGGATCAGTGTGGCTTAGGAAAAAGAACACATGCAATGACACTAGTGGATTGATGTGTCAAACCATGGTCACAGACACCAAAAACACATTGGAAAGCAGCTTCCACGTTGCATGTTACACCTATGTGATAGAAGTTGCACCACATAATCCACTAGACTGTGTGTTATCATGTGGATCAATGTGGTTTAGGAGAAGAAAACATGCAATGACTCTAGTGGATCAGTGTGGTTTAGGAAAAAACACATGCAATGAAACTAGTGGATCAATGTGGTTTAGGAAAACGAACACATGCAATGACACTAGTGGATCCATGTGTCAAACCATGGTCACACAGACCAAGAAACACATAGGAAAGCAGCTTCTACATTGCATGTTGCACCCATGTGATAGAAGCCGAACCATATAATCCACTAGAGTGTGCGTGGTCATGTGGATTGATGGCTCAGTGCACGGTGCCCAGGAAAGTGCTTGATGGCTCGTCGTTGATGTAGAGCTCGTTGGGAACCCCAAGAGGAATGTATGATGAGCACAACAGCAAGTTTCCCTCAGTTATGAAACCAAGGTTTAATCTGGCCGATACCGTTTCGGCCTCCCCCTCTAGCTGACCGCCGGGCCCCGCCTGGCAGGTTCGAGCGCTGGCTCCCACGCGCCGTGTCGCCCCCCGTGGGCCGAATCCACCTCCCGCGGCCCATCCCCCCCCCCTCAGATCTAGCCCAGCTGCTTGTCTTCTTTTATTTTATTTCTAGATCCAGAAAAAGGACCAGCAGGTTTAAATCCATTTGAAAATGTAAATCAAGTCCAAATGCCAAGGTCTAAATTTCTGGTTGCTCCCTGATGTTTTCTCACATGAAGAGACAACCCCAAGTTCAAAGTAATTTGCATTATTTGCTGATTATTTTTCTGCTACCAAGTATACTTTTACACCAATTAATTTCCTCATAGAGTTTCACATCTCCATTTGAGTTGAAATAAAATCCTACTGCGAGATATTTGACATACTTATCATCCAGCACAGGTCCTATGCCAAGGTGACCAGCGGGATGCCTTTAACAAAAATAACAAAAATAGCAAGTTTCTGTCTTAGATAAATTCCCCAGGTCGAACCAAATGTGGTATTGACCTGATTCCAATTCCCAGTACCTACTAGTATCAGCATCTATCAAATCCTATCAGCTCAGAATTTATTGAGCTCTAGTTGAATTTTAGTGAATTAAATACTTCTATGATGGGTATTTTCACTAAATAAATCACTCCAGGAGTTTGACAACTCCAAACAAAGTGAATCTAATTCCTACAGAAAGGTATTTTAAAAGCCTACCACATTCCCTTGGAACCAACTCAATAGCTTCTGTATAATCAATCTGGTGAAAATAGAAAAACCAAACAGAAATGCCTTTGGAAATTTCCTGAGGGCATTCTGGTAATTCTTTTGACAAAATTTCAACTCTAGGTGATTCAGTACAGAAATTACTACCAAACCATCCACGAAAATAATTTTTGGAGCTCCAGAAAAATTCTGGTGAATTATTCCCTCAAACTAGAGTATTACCACTATAAAAATCATAATTAAATCTAGGAAATTGATATTCAAGTGAAACCACTTGTGTTGGTTTTTTCTTGTCAAGACCTATATGAGGATATCACTTTTGCACATTGGTATCCTATAGACCTCAGAACCCCAATCAAAGATCAAGATTTCTATCCTAGACACCTATCTTCCAAGAGAGAAACACTACAATGGCTAGTAAATTACACTATCCATATCCCACCTCCCCAAAACCTGCCAAGTTTAGCTGTAATCCTTATGTTTGCTTGTTGTATGGTTGATGCTTGTTCTCCTAGTATTGATCGTGGTATTGTCTGCTTGCATGTATACCCGATGACGACGGTAGTGTGAGTGTCTGACGACAAGAAGGCAGGGACTTCTTAATATTATATACTTGAGTATTCTTGGTCCTCTGAAGAAGTCCAGGAACTCATTGCTGATCATAGGCAAGCCACCATTCCTGAAATCTTATATATATCCTATTCTCTTTTACCTATTTTATATCCTCTTTATAAATTGCATTATCTACCTGCAATGTTTGGTTTTACAAATACTGCGATAGTAACTTGGCTCCTCCAAGTTATGACTTTGTGTCCTTCGAGGCACCACCCTGATGTACTTACCATTTTTATCCCTTTTGATGGAGAGTATGACGGCTAGCATCCTACCCCGTTGGAAAACCCCGGTTTTGAGAAAATAAACTGTTTTGGGATTTACTCCCCTACAAATGTTTCAAAACCCTTTTGTAGAACCCTTGGAGAAAGGCATCATTCCAAGTGGATGTTTTAACAAAAGAAATGGTGATGATGACAAGTGAGAATGTGATGGGATGTTCTACGCCTTTACTGGATCAATTTTATCCGTGCAACCACATTACCCCAGGTGCTGGGGCTTAACTCGTTGTTTGTCCGCATTAGCCGAGGCAACTTCTACAATGATTATAGGGAGAGATCCCTGCAATTCCAGGCAGGCGCCACCAGATCACGGATCTAAAGCCTGTTGCTTGTTTCGGCAAGAGTGTGCCTGAACTGGCAGGAGGCCGGTGCAACAATTGGGTCTCCCGCGGACGGTATGACTTGGAGTATGGAAGGAAGTGGAGTCACCAGATTTAAGGTATATGCCAAGTTGCGGCTTGGGTATGCGCATGTACGGAAGGCAGGACTATGGCTGGGAGCCACATACTCGTTGCCGGGGAGAATAAACCCAAGAGGAAAAGCATGCCTTTGCTAGGGTAGACAAGCGAAAGGTTGGGTTTGATTATCCGGACCCCCATCTACAGGGCTAGTGAGCCGTGGTTGTATCCCGGCGGATGTATTGATTCTTGTTGGGGAAGTGCGCAAACTCTGCAGAGTATAACCTATTCGAATAGCCGTGTCCACGGTCAAGGAAGGTTGTAAAGGTGTTGGCTAGGAGTACCCAAACGGTGCTTGTTTGGGAAACAAGTACTACGAGGACGAAGGTTCCGGTGGAGCCCGAGTTCGAAAGTTTTGTTTTGACCAGAGGTGGTCAAGGAGGTTTAAAAAGGGTTTTTACTCCGAAATTGTTTTCAAAACTCTTTTTCAACAAAGTTATGGAGATGTCTTGACTTATAAAACAAAAGCATGTTTTCAAACTCTTTTTCAACAAAGATATGGAGATGCCATAACTACAAGAGGTAGTCTAGGCTTTCAAAAACAACTCCAGATAAAGCTATCTCGCCACGGCCAGACTTGCATTTCCTTATTTCCTTTATCTAGGTGGTTTGCGAGTACATTCAAAAGTACTCACAGCTTTGTCCCTGGCTATTTACTTGGCCAGACTTTCAGAGGTTCGACTTTGGAAGAATCAGGTGACGTCCAGCGAGCCAGGCTGTCTTACTAGTTAGCTACCTATAGGTTGACGCACGATTGGGCTCTGCGTATGATGATATTCCGCTGCTAAGGATGATCTAGCCAGAATGGCATGTATGTAAGTCTTGTAATTCATTGTGTTTCGGATGTTGTAATTATACCTGTCGGTTATGTTCCACGGCTCACTGATCATGGGAACGTGGATGTATGCATAACAGGGATTTCTCAGACGAATAATCCGGGGAGCCCACAGGATCCATGTGTCAAACGATGGTCACAAAGACCAAAAAACACATTGGAAAGCAGCTTCCACATGGAATGGTGCACTAGTGTGACGGAAGCTGCACCATAGAATCCACTAGACTGTGCGTGGTCATGTGGATCAATGAGGTTTAGGAGAAGAACACATGCAATGACACTAGTGGATCAGAGTGGTTTAGGAAACAGAACACATGCAATAACACTAGTGGATCAATGTGGTGTAGGAGAAGAACACATGTAATGCAACTAGTGGATCAGTGTGGTCTAGGAAAAAGAACACATGCAATGACACTAGTGGATCATTGTGGTTTAGGAGAAGAGCACATGCAATGACTCTAGTGGGTCAGTGTGGTTTAGGAGAAGAACACATGCAATGACACTAGTGGATCAATGTGGTTTAGGACAAATAACACATGCAATGACACTAGTTGATTCATGTGTTAAACCATGGTCATACAGACCAAAAACACATAGGAAACAAGCTTCCACATTGCATGTTGCACCAGTGTGATAGAAGCTGCTCCACAAAAACCACTAGAGTGTGCGTTGTCATGTGGATCAATGTGGTTTCGGAGAAGAACACATGCAATGATACTAGTGGATCAGTGTGGTTTAAGAAAAAGAACACATGCAATGGCACTAGTGGATTAGCGTGGTTTAGGAGAAGAACACATATAATGACTCTAGTGGATCCATGTCTCAAACCGTGGTCATAGACACCAGAAAACACATAGGAAAGCAGCTTCCACATGGAATGGTGCACTAGTGTGACAGAAGCTGCACCACAGAATCCACTAGAGTGTGTCTGGTCATGTGGATTAATGTGGTTTCGAGGAAGAACACATGCAATGACACTACTAGATCAGAGTGGTTTAGGAAAGAGAACACATGCAATGACACTGGTGGATCAATGTGGTGTAGGAGAAGAACACATGCAATGACACTTGTGGATCAGTGTGGTCTAGGAAAAAGAACACATGCAATGACACTAGTGGATCATTCTGGTTTAGGATAAGAACACATGCAATGACTATAGTGGATTAGTGTGGTTTAGCAGAAGAACACATGCAATGACACTAGTGGATCAATGTGGTTTAGGAAAAAGAACACATGCAATGACGCTAGTGGATTCATGTGTCAAACCATGGTCATACAGAAAAAAACACAAAGGAATGCAGCTTTCACATTTGCATGTTGCACCAGTGTGACAGAAGATCCACCCTAGAATCCACTAGAGTGTGTGTGGTCATGTGGATCAATGTGGTTTAGGAGAAGAACACATGCAATGCCACTAGTGGATCTGTGTGCTTTAGGAAAAAGAACACATGCAATGAAAATAGTGGATTAGTGTGCTTTAGGAAACATAACACATGCAATGACACTAGTGGATCCATGTGCCAAACCATGGTCACACAGACTAAAAAACACATAGGAAGGCAACTTCCACATTGCATGTTGCACCAACGTGATAGAAGCTCCACCATAGAATCCACTAGACTGTGTGTGGTCATGTGGATCAATGTGGTTTAGGAGAAGAACACATGCAATGGCATTAGTGGATTAGTGTGGTTTAGGAAAAAGAACACATGCAATGACAATGGTGGACCAGTGTAGTTTAGGAGAAGAACATGCAATGACTCTAGTGGATCCATGTGCCATACCATGGTCAAAGAGACCAAAAAACAGATAGGAAAGCCGCTTCCACATGGAGTGTTGCATCAGTCTAACACAAGATGCACCAAGATATCAACAAGAGCGTGTGTGGTCATGTGGATGAATGTGGTTTAAGAGAAGAACACATGCAATGACACTAGTGGATCAGTGTGGTTTAGGAAAAAGAACACATGCAATGACACTAGTGGATAAGTGTGGTTTAGGAGAAGAATATATGCAATGACTATAATGGATTAGTGTGGTTTAGGATAATAACACATACAATGACTCTAGTGGATCCATGGGTCAAACCATGGTCACACATACCAAAAAAAACATAGGAAATAAAGCATCTTCCACATTGCATGTTGCACCAGTGTGACAGAAGCTGCACCATAGAATCCACTAGAGTGTGTGTGGTCATGTGGATCGGTGTGGTTTAGGAGAAGAACACATGCAATGACACTAGTGGATTAGTGTGGTTTAGGAAAAAGAACACATGCAATGACACTAGTGGATCCATGTGTCAAACCATGGTCACAGAGACCAAAAGCTCATCGAAAAGGAGCTTCCACGTTGCATGTTGCAGCAATGTGATGAAAGCTGCAGCACAAAATCCACCAGAGTGTGTGTGGTCATGTGGATCAATGTGGTTTAGGAGAAGAAAACATGCAATGGATCTAGTGGATCGGTGTTGTTTAGGAAAAAGAACAGATGCAATGACACTAGCGGATCAGTGTGGTTTATGAAAAATAACACATGCAATGACACTAGTGGATCCATCTGTCAAACCACAGTCACACGGACCAAAAAAAACATAGGAAAGCAGCTTCCACATTGCATGTTGCACCAGCGTGACAGAAGCTCCAACATAGAATCCACTAGAGTGTGCGTGGTCATGTGGATCAATTTTGTTTACGAGAAGAACACATGCAATGACACTAGTGGATCAGTGTGGTTTAGGAAAAACAACACATGCAATGAAACTAGTGGATCCAAGTGTCAAACGATGGTCGCATGGACCAAAAAGAGATAGGAAAGTAGCTTCCACATTGCATGTTGCACCAGTGTGACAGAAGTTGCACCACAGAATCCACTAGAGTGTGTTTGGTCATGTGGATCAATGTGGTTTAGGAGAAGAACACATGGAATGACACTAGTGTATTAGTGTGGTTTAGGAGAACAACACATGCAATGACACTAGATTAGTGTGGTTTAGGGAAAAGAACACATGCAATGACACTAGTGGATCTATGTGTCAAACCAGGCTCACAGAGACCAAAAGCACATAGGAAAGAAGCTTCCACATTGCATCTAGAACCAGTGTGATAGAAGCAGCACGACAAAATCCACTAGAGTGTGTGTGGTCATGTGGATCAATGTGGTTTAGGAGACGAAAACATGCAATGACTCTAGTGGATCGGCGTGGTTTAGGAAAAATAAGACATTCAATGACACTAGTGGATCGGTGTGGTTTAGGAAAAATAACACATCCAATGACACTAGTGGATCCATGTGTCAAACCATGGTCACACAGACCAAAACCACATAGGAAAGCAGCTTCCATGTTGCATGTTGCACCAGTTGGACAGAATCTGCACCACAAAATCAACTAGAGTGTGTCTGGTCATGTGGATCAATGTCGTTTAGGAGAGGAACATATGCAATGACACTAGTGGATTAGTGCGGTTTAGGAAAAAGAACACATGCAATGACACTAATAGATCAATGTGGTTTAGTAGAAGAACACATGCAATGACTCTAGTGGACCAGTGTGGTTTAGGAGAAGAACACATGAAAGATCCACGAGTCAAACCATGGCCACGCAAACCAAAAAAACATAGGAAATGAAGCATCTTCCACATTGCATGTTGCACCAGTCTGACAGAAGGTGCACCATAGAATCCACTAGAGTGTTTGTGGTCATGTGGATCAATGCGGTTTAGGAGAAGAACGCATGCAATGACACTAGTGGATTAGTGTGGTTTAGGAAAAAGAACACATGCAATGACACTAGTGGAACAATGTGGTTTAGGAGAAGAACACATGCGATGACACAAGTCAATAAGTGTGGCTTCGGAAAAAGAACACATGCAATGACACTAAGGGATCAATGTGTCAAACCATGGTCATAGAGACCAAAAAGACATAGGAAAGCGGCTTCCACATTGCATGTTGCACTTGTGTGACAGAAGCTGCACCACATAATCCACTAGAGTGTGTGTTATCATGTGGATCAATGTAGTTTAGGAGAAGAACACATGCAATGACTCTAGTGGATCAGTGTGGTTTAGGAAAAAAACACATGCAATGACACTAGTGGATCAATGTGGTTTAGGAAAAAGAACACATGAAATGACACTAGTGGATCCATGTGTCAAACCATGGTCACACAAACAAAAAAACACATAGGAAAGTATCTTCCACATTGCATGTTGCACCCCTATGATTGAAGCAGCACCACATAAGCCACTAGAGTCTACGTGGTCATGTGGATCAATGTGGTTTAGGAGAAGAACACATGCAATGACACTAGTGGATCAGTGTGGTTTAGGAAAAGCAACACATGTAATGAAACTGGTGGATCCATGTGTCAAACCATGGTCACATAGACCAAAAAGTGATAGGAAAGCAGCTTCCACATTGGATGTTGCACCAGTGTGACAGAAGCTGCACCATACAATCCACTGGAGTGTGTGTGGTTTGGATCAATATGGTTTAGGAGAAGAACACATGCAATGACACTAGTGGATCAGTGTGGTTTAGGAAAAGAACACATGCAATGACACTAGTGGATCAGCGTGGTTTAGGAGAAGAATACATGCAATGACTCTTGTGGATCCATGTGTCAAACCATGGTCAAAGAGAACAAAAAACAAATAGGAAAACAACTACCACATGGAATGTTGCACCAGTGTGACAGAATATGCACCCCATAATCCACTAGAGTGTGTGTGGTCATGTGGATCAATGTGGATTAGGACAAGAATACATGCAATGACACTAGTTTATTATTGTGGTGTAGGAAAAAGAACACATGCAATGACACTAGTGGATCCATGTGGTTTAGGAGAAGAAGACATGCAATGACCCTAGTGGATCAATTTGGTCTAGGAAAGATAACACATGCAATGACACTAGTGGACCAGTGTGGTTTAGGATAAGAACACATGCAATGACACTAGTGGATCCATGTGTGAAACCATGGTCACACAGACAAAAAAGACATCGGAAAGAACGTTCCACATTGCATGTTGCACCAGTGTAATAGAAGCTGCACCATAGAATCCACTAGAGTGTGTGTGGTCATGTAGATTACTGTGGTTTAGGAAAAAGAACACATGCAATAACACTAGTGGATCAGTGTGGTTTAGGAGAAGAACACATGCAATGAGTCTAGTGGATCCATGTGTCAAACCATGGTCACAGAGACCAAAAAACACATAGGAAAGCAGCATCAACATGGAATGGTGCACTAGTGTGACAAAAACTGTACCATAAAATCCACTAGAGTGTGTGTGGTCATGTGGATCAATGTGGTTTAGGAGAAGAATGAATGCAATGACACTGGTGGATCAGGGTGGTTTAAGAAAAAGAACACACGCAATGACACTAGTGGATCCATGTGTCAAACCATGGTCACACATACCAAAAAAAAACATTGGAAAGCAGCTTCCACATTGAATGTTGGACCAGTGTGACAGAATCAACTAGTGGGTGTGTGGTGATATGGATCAATGTGGTTTAGGAGAAGAACACATGCAATGACACTAGTGGACCTGTGTGGTTTAGGAAAAAGAACACATGCAATGACACTAGTGGATCAGTGTAGTTTAGGAGAAGAACACATGCAATGAAACTAGTGGAACAATGTGGTTTAGCAGAGGAACACATGCAATGACTCTAGTGGATCCATGTGCCATACCATGGTCAAAGAGACCAAAAAACAGATAGGAAAGCCGCTTCCACATGGAGTGTTGCATCAGTCTAACACAAGATGCACCAAGATATCAACTAGAGCGTGTGTGGTCAAGTGGATGAATGTGGTTTAAGAGAAGAAAACATGCAATGACACTAGTGGATCAGTGTGGTTTAGGAAAAAGAACACATGCAATGACACTAGTGGATAAGTGTGGTTTAGGAGAAGAATATATGCAATGACTATAATGGATTAGTGTGGTTTAGGATAATAACACATACAATGACTCTAGTGGATCCATGGGTCAAACCATGGTCACACATACCAAAAAAAACATAGGAAATAAAGCATCTTCCACATTGCATGTTGCACCAGTGTGACAGAAGCTGCACCATAGAATCCACTAGAGTGTGTGTGGTCATGTGGATCGGTGTGGTTTAGGAGAAGAACACATGCAATGACACTAGTGGATTAGTGTGGTTTAGGAAAAAGAACACATGCAATGACACTAGTGGATCCATGTGTCAAACCATGGTCACAGAGACCAAAAGCTCATCGAAAAGGAGCTTCCACGTTGCATGTTGCAGCAATGTGATGAAAGCTGCAGCACAAAATCCACCAGAGTGTGTGTGGTCATGTGGATCAATGTGGTTTAGGAGAAGAAAACATGCAATGGATCTAGTGGATCGGTGTTGTTTAGGAAAAAGAACAGATGCAATGACACTAGCGGATCAGTGTGGTTTATGAAAAATAACACATGCAATGACACTAGTGGATCCATCTGTCAAACCACAGTCACACGGACCAAAAAAAACATAGGAAAGCAGCTTCCACATTGCATGTTGCACCAGCGTGACAGAAGCTCCAACATAGAATCCACTAGAGTGTGCGTGGTCATGTGGATCAATTTTGTTTACGAGAAGAACACATGCAATGACACTAGTGGATCAGTGTGGTTTAGGAAAAACAACACATGCAATGAAACTAGTGGATCCAAGTGTCAAACGATGGTCGCATGGACCAAAAAGAGATAGGAAAGTAGCTTCCACATTGCATGTTGCACCAGTGTGACAGAAGTTGCACCACAGAATCCACTAGAGTGTGTTTGGTCATGTGGATCAATGTGGTTTAGGAGAAGAACACATGGAATGACACTAGTGTATTAGTGTGGTTTAGGAGAACAACACATGCAATGACACTAGATTAGTGTGGTTTAGGGAAAAGAACACATGCAATGACACTAGTGGATCTATGTGTCAAACCAGGCTCACAGAGACCAAAAGCACATAGGAAAGAAGCTTCCACATTGCATCTAGAACCAGTGTGATAGAAGCAGCACGACAAAATCCACTAGAGTGTGTGTGGTCATGTGGATCAATGTGGTTTAGGAGACGAAAACATGCAATGACTCTAGTGGATCGGCGTGGTTTAGGAAAAATAAGACATTCAATGACACTAGTGGATCGGTGTGGTTTAGGAAAAATAACACATCCAATGACACTAGTGGATCCATGTGTCAAACCATGGTCACACAGACCAAAACCACATAGGAAAGCAGCTTCCATGTTGCATGTTGCACCAGTTGGACAGAATCTGCACCACAAAATCAACTAGAGTGTGTCTGGTCATGTGGATCAATGTCGTTTAGGAGAGGAACATATGCAATGACACTAGTGGATTAGTGCGGTTTAGGAAAAAGAACACATGCAATGACACTAATAGATCAATGTGGTTTAGTAGAAGAACACATGCAATGACTCTAGTGGACCAGTGTGGTTTAGGAGAAGAACACATGAAAGATCCACGAGTCAAACCATGGCCACGCAAACCAAAAAAACATAGGAAATGAAGCATCTTCCACATTGCATGTTGCACTAGTCTGACAGAAGGTGCACCATAGAATCCACTAGAGTGTTTGTGGTCATGTGGATCAATGCGGTTTAGGAGAAGAACGCATGCAATGACACTAGTGGATTAGTGTGGTTTAGGAAAAAGAACACATGCAATGACACTAGTGGAACAATGTGGTTTAGGAGAAGAACACATGCGATGACACAAGTCAATAAGTGTGGCTTCGGAAAAAGAACACATGCAATGACACTAAGGGATCAATGTGTCAAACCATGGTCATAGAGACCAAAAAGACATAGGAAAGCGGCTTCCACATTGCATGTTGCACTTGTGTGACAGAAGCTGCACCACATAATCCACTAGAGTGTGTGTTATCATGTGGATCAATGTAGTTTAGGAGAAGAACACATGCAATGACTCTAGTGGATCAGTGTGGTTTAGGAAAAAAACACATGCAATGACACTAGTGGATCAATGTGGTTTAGGAAAAAGAACACATGAAATGACACTAGTGGATCCATGTGTCAAACCATGGTCACACAAACAAAAAAACACATAGGAAAGTATCTTCCACATTGCATGTTGCACCCCTATGATTGAAGCAGCACCACATAAGCCACTAGAGTCTACGTGGTCATGTGGATCAATGTGGTTTAGGAGAAGAACACATGCAATGACACTAGTGGATCAGTGTGGTTTAGGAAAAGCAACACATGTAATGAAACTGGTGGATCCATGTGTCAAACCATGGTCACATAGACCAAAAAGTGATAGGAAAGCAGCTTCCACATTGGATGTTGCACCAGTGTGACAGAAGCTGCACCATACAATCCACTGGAGTGTGTGTGGTTTGGATCAATATGGTTTAGGAGAAGAACACATGCAATGACACTAGTGGATCAGTGTGGTTTAGGAAAAGAACACATGCAATGACACTAGTGGATCAGCGTGGTTTAGGAGAAGAATACATGCAATGACTCTTGTGGATCCATGTGTCAAACCATGGTCAAAGAGAACAAAAAACAAATAGGAAAACAACTACCACATGGAATGTTGCACCAGTGTGACAGAATATGCACCCCATAATCCACTAGAGTGTGTGTGGTCATGTGGATCAATGTGGATTAGGACAAGAATACATGCAATGACACTAGTTGATTAGTGTGGTGTAGGAAAAAGAACACATGCAATGACACTAGTGGATCCATGTGGTTTAGGAGAAGAAGACATGGAATGACCCTAGTGGATCAATTTGGTCTAGGAAAGATAACACATGCAATGACACTAGTGGACCAGTGTGGTTTAGGATAAGAACACATGCAATGACACTAGTGGATCCATGTGTCAAACCATGGTCACACAGACAAAAAAGACATCGGAAAGAACGTTCCACATTGCATGTTGCACCAGTGTAATAGAAGCTGCACCATAGAATCCACTAGAGTGTGTGTGGTCATGTAGATTAGTGTGGTTTAGGAAAAAGAACACATGCAATAACACTAGTGGATCAGTGTGGTTTAGGAGAAGAACACATGCAATGAGTCTAGTGGATCCATGTGTCAAACCATGGTCACAGAGACCAAAAAACACATAGGAAAGCAGCATCAACATGGAATGGTGCACTAGTGTGACAAAAACTGTACCATAAAATCCACTAGAGTGTGTGTGGTCATGTGGATCAATGTGGTTTAGGAGAAGAATGCATGCAATGACACTGGTGGATCAGGGTGGTTTAAGAAAAAGAACACACGCAATGACACTAGTGGATCCATGTGTCAAACCATGGTCACACAGACCAAAAACACATTGGAAAGCAGCTTCCACATTGAATGTTGGACCAGTGTGACAGAATCAACTAGTGGGTGTGTGGTGATATGGATCAATGTGGTTTAGGAGAAGAACACATGCAATGACACTAGTGGACCTGTGTGGTTTAGGAAAAAGAACACATGCAATGACACTAGTGGATCAGTGTAGTTTAGGAGAAGAACACATGCAATGAAACTAGTGGAACAATGTGGTTTAGCAGAGGAACACATGCAATGACACAAGTGGATCAATGTGGCTGAGGAAAAAGAACACATGCAATGATACTAGTGGATTGATGTGTCAAACCATGGTCACAGAGACCAAAAACACATTGGAAAGCAGCTTCCACATTGCATGTTACACCTGTGTGATAGAAGTTGCACCACATAATCCACTAGACTGTGTGTTATCATGTGGATCAATGTCGTTTAGGAGAAGAAAACATGCAATGACTCTAGTGGATCAGTGTGGTTTAGGAAAAAAACACATGCAGTGAAACTAGTGGATCAATGTGGTTTAGGAAAAATAACACATGCAATGACACTAGTGGATCCATGTGTCAAACCATGGTCACACAGACCAAGAAACACATAGGAAAGCAACTTCCACATTGCATGTTGCACCCATGTGATAGAAGCAGAACCATATAATCCACTAGAGTGTGCGTGGTCATGTGGATTGATGGCTCAGTGCTCAGCGCCCAGAAAAGTGCTTGATGGCTCGTGGTTGATGTAGAGCTCGTTGGAAACCCCAAGAGGAATGTATGATGAGCATAGCAGCAAGTTTCCCTCAGTTATGAAACCAAGGTTTAATCGAACCAGTAGGAGCAAGGAAACACCCCAAAGGTGTTACTAGCTCAGCTTTGGCAGGGTGCACTACCGGTGTTAGTAGCAACGTGGAGACCTGCACAACACAACCATAGAACTTTGTCCCCGACTTGCGATGAGATTGTCAATCTCACCATGTTTTGTGGAAAACAAAGGATTAAACGTATCGAATGGAAAGAAGTAAAAGTTTGCAGAAAGTAAACACAAAGCAGTAAAATATTGTAGATTATATGTAAAGATAAAGGACCGGGATCCATAGTTCACTAGAGGTGGCTCTCCTTAAGATAGATAACATGCTGGGTGAACAAATTACAGCGGGGCAATTGACAAACACCGAGAAAGCAATACATGCATATACTAATCATCTTGAATCCTTTGAGATTCGATTGGGTATTACAACATAATACATAGACCGCCATCCAACTGCATCTATGACTAATAATCCACCTTCAGGTTATCATGCGAACCCCCTCCAGTATTAAATTGCAAGCAACAGATTATTCCTTTACGAACTTCGTGTAAAGTAAACAATACGATTGTTCTATGAACAAAGGATCGTTGTTTTCTCCCTAGTAGCAACAACACATCTAGTACCTTAGAGATTTCTGTCACTTGCCCAGATTACCAGAGGCATGAACCCACTATCGAGCATAAATACTAACTCTTGGAGTTGCTAGCATCTACTTGGCCAAGATTGCTACTAACAACGGAAAGCATGCAAGATCACAAATAACAAAGACATGATAGAATCAATAATCAATATGAAATAGCATCTCAATATCCATCGGATCCCCGCAAACACAACATGTATGATTACAAATAGATGTTCTTAATCATGAACGGAGCTCACAAGATCTAGACATGAAAGCACAAAGGAGGAGAACCAGACATCTAGCTACTACATGGATCCGTAGACCAAGGATGAACTACTCACGCATCACACCGGAGGCTTGCATGGTGATGAAGAAGGCCTCCAGGGTGAATTCCCCTCCCAGGCAGGGTGCCGGGAAGAGCTTCAGATCCCTCCCGATCTAGGGATGGAGATGACGGAGGCTACAGACTCTTTCGTGGATTTTTGATCGGGTACTTAGGGTTTTCGTCCCGATGGTAATATATAGGCGGAAGGAGAGGCCGAAGGGGTGCCGGGAGTGGCCACACCACCCCCTGGAGCGGGCCAGGCCTGGCCGCTCGGCCAGGTGGTGTGGTGGCCCCCTGGCCCTTCTCCGTCTCGTATTCTGGCACTTGATCCCTTCCGGAAAAATAGGCACTTTGGCTTTTGTCCCGTCCAATTCCGAGAATATTCATTTTCTGACTTTCCTGGAACCAAAAATAGCAGAAAATAGGCAGCTGGCAGTGTGGCTCTTGTTAATAGGTTAGTCCAAGAAAATCATATGAAAAGTCCTCCAAAGTTGGAACAAAACACAAGAAAGTGGATAAAACCAAGCATGGAACATCAAAAATTATAGATACATTTGCAATGTATCAACATCCCCAAGCTTAACTCCTGCTCGTCCTCGAGTAGGTAAGTGAAAAAAAGAAAGCATATTTTTTGAGGTGACATGCACCATCAAAGACTTGATCAAAGTATTTGCAAAACATTCGAAGTTGGGATCATAGTACTTCAATCATAACATGAAAGACAAAGTTCTAGCAATAAGCAAAGAAACTATGATGCAACATGAAAAGGCACAAACAAAAGATTCATGAATAACAATGCTTTGCAAGACGTTTGTTTGTTTCACATAAAGAAAACATAGCATAGTAGTATTCAGCTTGTCCCTCAATGGAGTAGAAAATATAAATGCATAGGACACCTTGAAAGTTCATAAGAGTGACTAGATACAATAGTTTAAAACAAGCAATAACAAGTTATGCATCAATCAACTAGTCTTGGGACAATGCACATAGAACTAAGAATGGCCACTATGCTCTCAAAGTAGGTGCATAAAGATAGAAGATGGAGACTCAATATAATGGTGGAAGAAAGGCCTTTTTATAAAAGGAAGAAAGGGATTCAAGTCTCATAAAGAGCTTCCAAAAATTATGGTACTTATAGCTTTCAGCTCTCATTTCCCCTATCATAAGCATCTTTAAGGTGATTAAGGTTAAAGTGACCAAACTAAGAGGATATGATTGACAAGTTATAAACCGAAATCTCATGCCTCTTACCTACGAAGACCGATCCTCATGCTACTCAACTTTAGTCACAAGTAAGCTCTTGTCATTGTAAGTATATGTGTATCATTAAGAACCGCCAACAGGGTACCCCTTGAACATGATACGGGAGCTTTCCCATAATCAAAATGACAAGGCAAGCAGACAATGAGCATCTCAGCAATCTTTTTATTTGCTATTTGCATAGGTTTTTATTGAGGATGCTTCATAGAGTGCTCATTATGGTGATGCTGCAAGTTTCCACCATGATTAGGCATGGCTTAGGCTAGCGGCCCAGGCGTTTCTGTACCACAAATAAAAACTTCATGATCTTACAAGTTCCACTTTTATTTCACACCGCCGGGATCCGTAAGCAAAAGAACATGATATCAATGGGGTACAAAGTACAAGTGCAATGTCGAAAGCGTTCCCCATGGTACATGGTTCTGCTAATTTCAACTTATAAAGCGCAAGCATATACGCAACAAAGAAGGACCCAATGGTTCAAGTTTATTAGAGGCAATAAAGTAAAGTGTGCCATGAAGTTCGTGAGAGCTTGAATCACTAGTTTTCTCATAACAAGTGGAAGGTAAACAAAAGCATGAATATACTTGGAATAGCATAAGCTAGTAGGTAGGTATGGTGGACTCTTTGGAATAAATTGGTTTAGGGAGTTGGATGCATGAGTGGAACTCATACTTTGTTGTGGAGGCTAGAAAAAGACTGGGAGCGACAAACTAAGAGAGCAATAATGGCCATAATCATGCAGAACGACAAAACATCATTGATCAAAGCATAAAGTGATACTACAAGTTGAAAACTAAAGGATCAGACAGGCTATGGTGACTTGAGATAGTCATAACATGGTGTGAGCATCTGCCAAGTCAACCCAAATAAAGCATCAAAGGAGAATACCACTATACTATGCTTTAATATGCTAAAACAACGCATGATTCATCCAAGGCACATTAAGCAATCTCAATTGTTTATAAAAAGTCATGCTACAGCAAAGAATACTAAGCATAAAGCCAAAACAATATCAAGCATGGCATGACAAAGCATAGGCCACAGTCAAAAACAAGCTCTTTTTACCACATAAGTATGAACTTTCCTACTCTTTTCCAAACCAAACCAAACTATTTGCAAACCAAAGTATGAAAGAGGGGGTCCAACCAATTTATTCAGAAAACTAAGCAAACCAAGGAAACTAAAAACCAAAACGAAAATGAAAACGAAGATGCTCCAAGAAAAACACAACTGTGCATGAAACAAGAAAAATGAAGCGTTTGGAAGAAACTTGGAATTTTTATTGATGAAGAAGGGGATGCCTTGGGCATCCCCAAGCTTTGCCGCTTGTAATTCTTGGATATTTCTTGAGGTGACACGCATGGCATCCCCAAGCTTGAGCTTTAGTCCATCCTTCATCTCATTACTCATTCCTTCCGTACACCTGGAATTTGTCATTCATACAAAACTTCACACAATCTCATTAGCAACATTAGTGCACTCAAGATAAATAAGTCTCAAGGTTCAGTTTTAACACCAAATAAACTTCCATTAGAACACTAGCTACTGTAGCACTTCCCTCAAAAATATCAAATCCCCAAAAGAACTCAAGAAGGGACTAACAAGAAGCAAATGCAGGAAATGGCAGAAATCAGTCAAAACAGACCAGCAGGTAAAGATGAATTTTTCGAAGATCTTTTGTTACTCGAATCAAAAAGTGTTGAAATAACGAAAGTTAGATAACAACATGTGTCAGAATCACGAAGAATTACAGCTCAATCCGACATACAGAGCTCTCTCACAAATATTTACGGTGAAGCACAAAAATCTGTTTCGAGACAGCAACTTTCGCAATCATTACTTCTCTCTCATTAGAGGTTACTCTTGGCACAAAAAGCAAATAAAAAGGATAAGGAGCGGTTATTACAGAGGTAATAACTTCCAAGACTCATCTAAAACTTTTGGGTTATCTCCCAATAAGTACTTTTCTTTAACACCTTTAAGTTAGGCATAAGAAGCAAAGAAAGAATCAATTGTTCTCAAATGAAGAAGCATTAAGATCAATACCAGAAATATTTTCAACAAGGCAAGGTATATCATACAAGTAAGTTCTAGAGGATCCTTTCTCAATGCTCTTGGGTTCACTATTCTCATCAAAAGGGTTTGTAGGAACAATCCAATCAAGATTCTTTTCTATGGCATCATGTATTGCTACTAGTTTAAAGGGTATTGGTGTCTTAGGTTCCTCCCCATTAGGTTCGGTTTTGTTCATATTTTATCGTGTACCAACAACATATACACATGAGCCTAGCATATTGAAACATTCAAAAACTTTTCTAGCTTCCTTGGCAACATCATAGAACTCCTTAAACAAAGTTTCTAGAATAAAATCCCTTTTTTGAGGATCCTCAATTTATTTAAGCTTAAGAAACATTACTTGCATTAAGGGGTTGAGGTTAACAAACCTAGCTTCTAACATGTGAATTAAAGAAGCTGCAGCAATCTCATAATTTGGAGCAAGTTCTAGAAGGGACCTATCCTCAGTATCTTTATGTTTGCTAACATGATTAAAGAATTCTTCAATATTATCTTTCCCAATTAAGAACCACTACCAATTGAAAGGTCTTTCAAGGTGAATGTAGGGATCAACATGGTGAGCTAAGGAAGAGGTGACAACTAAAGGAGACTTAATTTTTTTGTATTTTTGATAAAGAAAGAAAACTAGTAAAACTAATTTTTTTGTGTTTTTGAATAACAAAACAAGCAAACAAAGCAAAAAAAAAACTAAGCAAAACAAAAACAACAAAGTAAAGTGATTGGTTAATGAGGGACTCCCCTTGTGAAGATGTCCTTGACACCCCGGCAACGGCGCCAGAAAAATGCTTGATGGCTCAGTGCACGGTGCCTAGAAAAGTGCTTGATGGCTCGTGGTTGATGTAGAGCTCGTTGGGAACCCCAAGAGGAAGGTATGATGAGCATAGCAGCAAGTTTCCCTCAGTTATGAAACCAAGGTTTAATCAAACCAGTAGGAGCAAGGAAACACCCAAAAGGTGTTACTAGCTAAGCTTTGGCAGGGCGCACTATCGGTGCTAGTAGCAACGTGGAGACCTGCACAACACAACCACAGAACTTTGTCCCCAACTTGCGATGAGGTTGTCAATCTCACCGTGTTTTGCGGAAAACAAAGGATAAAACGTATCGAATGGAAAGAAGTAAAAGTTTGTAGAAAGTAAACACAAAGCAGTAAAAGATTGTATCTAATGAAAAAGGACCGGGATACATAGTTCACTAGAGGTGGCTCTCCTTAAGATAGATAACATGCTGGGTGAACAAATTACAGCGGGGCAATTGACAAACACCGAGAAAGCAATACATGCATATACTAATCATCTTGACTCCTTTGAGATTCGATTGGGCACTACAACATAATACATAGACCGCCATCTAACTGCATCTATGACTAAAAATCCACCTTCAGGTTATCATCCGAACCCCCTCCAGTATTAAGTTGCAAGAAACAGATTATTGCTTTACGAACTGCGTGTAAAGTAAACAATACGATTGTTCTATGAATAAAGGATTGTTGTTTTGTCCCTAGTAGCAACAGCACATCTAGTAACTTAGAGATTTCGGTCACTTCCCTAGATTACCAGAGGCATGAACCCACTATCGAGCATAAATACTAACTCTTGGAGTTGCTAGCATCTACTTGGCCAAGATAGCTACTAACAACGGAAAGCATGCAAGATCACAAATAACAAAGACATGATAGAATCAATAATCAATCTAAAATAGCATATCAATATCCATCGGATCCCCGCAAACACAACATGTATGATTACAAATAGATGATCTTGATCATGAACGGATCTCGGAAGATCTAGACATGAAAGCACAAAGGAGGAGAACCAGACATCTAGCTACTACATGGATCCGTAGACCAAGGATGAACTACTCACGCATCACCTCGGAGGCTTGCGTGGTGATGAAGAAGGCCTCCAGGGTGAATTCCCCTCTCCGATAGAGTGTCGGGAAGAGCTTCAGATCCCTCCCGATCTAGGGATGGAGATGACGGCGGCTACAGACTCTTTCGTGGATTTTTGATCAGGTACTTAGGGTTTCGACCCGAGGGGAATATATAGGCGGAAGGAGAGGTCGAAGGGGTGCCGGGAGTGGCCACACCACCCCCTGGCGCGAGCCAGGCCTGGCCGTGCGGCCAGGTGGTGTGGTGGCCCCCTGGCCCTTCTCCGTCTCGTATTTTGGCACTTGACCCCTTCCGGAAAAATAGGCACTTTGGCTTTTGTCCCGTCCAATTCCGAGAATATTCATTTTCCGACTTTCCTGGAACCAAAAACAGTAGAAAACAGGCAGCTGGCACTGTGGCTCTTGTTAATAGGTTAGTCCAAGAAATCATATGAAAAGTACTCCAAAGTTGGAACAAAACACAAAAAAGTGGATAAAACCAAGCATGGAACATCAAAAATTATAGATACATTTGCAATGTATCATGGATCAATGTAGTTTAGGAGAAGAACACATGCAATGACCCTAGTGGATCGGTGTGGTTTTGGAAAAAAAAACACATGCAATGAAAGTAGTGGATCCATCTATCAAACCATGGTCACATAGACCAAAAAGTGATAGGAAAGCAGCTTCCACATTGCATGTTGCACCAGTGTGACAGAAGTTAAACCACAGAATCCACTAGAGTGTGTGTGGTCATGTGGATCAATGTGGTTTAGGAGAAGAACACAGGCAATGACACTAGTGGATCAGTTTCGTTTAGTAAAAGAACACATGCAATGACACTAGCGGATCAGTGTGGTTTAAGAGAAGAATACATGCAATGACTCTTCTGGATCCATGTGTCAAACCATGGCCAAAGAGACCAAAAAAAACATAGAAAAGCAGCCTCCACATGGAACATTGCACCAGTGTGACAGAAGCTGCACCCCATAATCCACTAGAGTTTGCGTGCTCATGTGGATCAATGTGGTTTAGGAGAATAATACATGCAATGACACTAGTGGATTAGTATGGTTTAGGAAAAAGAACACATGCAATGCGACTGGTGGATCCATGTGGTTTAGGAGACGAACACATGCAATGACCCTAGTGGATCAGTGTGGTCTAGGAAAGAGAATACATGCAATGACACTAGTGGATCAGTGTGGTTTAGGATAAGAACACATGCAATGACACTAGTGGATCCATGTGTCAAACCATGGTCACACAAACAAAAAACACATAGGAAACAACCTTCCACATTTCATGTTGCAATAGTGTGATAGAAGCTGCACCACATAATCCACTAGAGTGTGCATGGTCATGTGCATCAATGTTGTTTAGGAGAAGAATGCATGCAATGACACTAGTGGATTAGTGTGGTTTAGGAAAAAGAACACATGCAATGCCACTGGTAGATCCATGTGGTTTAGGAGAAGAACACATGAAATGACACTTGTTGATCTGTGTGGTTTAGGAAAAAGAACACATGCAATGACACTAGTGGATCAGTGTGGTTTAGGAGAAGAACACATGTAATGATAGTAGTGGATCCATGTGTCAAACCATGGTCACTAGTGGATCCATGTGTCATACTATGGTCACAGAGACCAAAAGCACATAGAAAACCAGCTTCCACATTGCATGTTGCACCAGTGTGACAAAATCTGCACCATAGAATCTACTAGAGTGTGTGGGGTCATGTGGATCAATGTGGTTTAGGCGAACAAAACATGAAATGACTCTAGTGGATCCATGTGTCAAACCATGGTCACACAACAAAAAACACATAGGAAACAACCTTCCAAATTTCATGTTGCAATAGTGTGATAGAAGCTGCACCACAGAATCCACTAGAGTGTGCATGGTCATGTGCATCAATGTTGTTTAGGAGAAGAATGCATGCAATGACACTAGTGGATTAGTGTGGTTTAGGAAAAAGAACACATGCAATGCCACTGGTAGATCCATGTGGTTTAGCAGAAGAACACATGAAATGACACTTGTTGATTTGTGTGGTTTAGGAAAAAGAACACATGCAATGACACTAGTGGATCAGTGTGGTTTAGGAGAAGAACACATGTCATGATAGTAGTGGATCCATGTGTCAAACCATGGTCACTAGTGGATCCATGTGTCATACTATGGTCACGGAGACTAAAAGCACATAGAAAACCAGCTTCCACATTGCATGTTGCACCAGTGTGACAAAATCTGCACCATAGAATCTACTAGAGTGTGTGGGGTCATGTGGATCAATGTGGTTTAGGCGAACAAAACATGAAATGACTCTGGTGGATCGGTGTGGTTTAGGAAAAAGAACACATGCAATGACACTAGTGGATCAGTGTGGTTTAGGAAAAAGAACATATGCAATGACACTAGTGGACCAGTGTGGTTTATGAAAGAGAACACATGCAGTGACACTAGTGGACCAGTGTGGTTTAGGATAAGAACACATGCAATGACACTAGTGGATCCATCTGTCAAACCATGGTCACACACACAAAAAACACATAGGAAGGTAGCTTTCACATTTGCATGTTGCACTAGTGTGACAAAAGCTCCACCCTAGAATCCACTAGAGTGTGCGTAGTCATGTGGAACAATGTGGTTTAGGAGAAGAACACATGCAATGCCACTAGTGGATCTGTGTGGTTTAGGAAAAAGAACACATGCAATAACACTAGTGGATCAGTGTGGTTTAGGAGAAGAACACATGCAATGCCACTAGTGGATTAGTGTGGTTTAGGAAAAATGACACTAGTGGATCAGTGTGGTTTAGGAGAAGAACACATTGAATGACTCTAGTGGATCCATGTGTCAAACCATGGTCACACAGACCAAAAACCACATAGGAAATAAAGTAGCTTCCACATTGCATGTTGCACCAGTGTGACAGAAGCTGAACCATAGAATCCACTAGAGTGTGTGTGGTCATGTGGATCAATGTGGTTTAGGAGAAGAATGCATGCAATGACACTAGTGGATCCATGTGCCAAACCATGGTCATAGAGACCAAAAGCACATAGGAAAGCAGCTTCCAAATTGCTTGTTGCACCAGTGTGACAGAATCCACTAGTGTGCGTGGTCATGTGGATCAATGTGGTTTAGGAGAACAACACATGCAATGACTCTAGTGGATTAGTGTGAATTAGGAGAAGAACACATGCAATGACACTAGTGGATCAATGTGGTTTAGGAAAAAGAACACATGCAATGATACTAGTCGATTCATGTGTTAGACCATGGTCATACAGACCAAAAAACACATAGGAAAGCAGATTTCACATTTGCATGTTGCACCACTGTGACAGAAGCTCCACCCTAGAATCCACTAGAGGTTGTTGGTCATGTGGATCAATGTGGTTTAGGAGAAGAACACATGCAATGCCACTAGTGGATCTGTGTGGTTTAGGAAAAAGAACACATGCAATGACACTGGTGGATCAGTGTGGTTAAGGAGAAGAACACATGCAATGACACTAGTGGATCAGTGTGGTTTAGGAAAAATGACACTAGTGGATTAGTTTGGTTTAGGAAAAGAACACATGCAATGACACTAATGGATCAGTGTGGTTTAGGAGAAGAACACATATAATGACTCTAGTGGATCCATGTGTCAAACCATGGTCACACAGACCAAAAACCACATAGGAAATAAAGTAGCTTCCACATTGCATGTCGCACCAGTCTGACAGAAGCTGAACCATAGAATCCACTAGAGTGTGTGTGGTCATGTGGATCAATGTGGTTTAGGAGAAGTATGCATGCAATGACACTAGTGGATCCATGTGTCAAACCATGGTCATAGAGACCAAAAGCACATAGGAAAGCAGCTTCCATATTGCTTGTTGCACCAGTGTGACAGAATCAGCACCACAGAATCTACTAGTGTGTGTGGTCATGTGGATCAATGTGGTTTAGGAGAACAACACATGCAATGAATCTAGTGGATTAGTGTGAATTAGGAGAAGAACACATGCAATGACACTAGTTGATCAATGTGGTTTAGGAAAAAGAACACATGCAATGATACTAGTCGATTCATGTGTCGAACCATGGTCATACAGACCAAAAAACACATAGGAAAGCAGATTTCACATTTGCATGTTGCATCACTGTGACAGAAGCTCCACCCTAGCATCCACTAGAGGTCGCTGGTCATGTGGATCAATGTGGTTTAGGAGAAGAACACATGCAATGCCACTAGTGGATCTGTGTGGTTTAGGAAAAAGAACACATGCAATGACACTGGTGGATCAGTGTGGTTTAGGAGAAGAACACATGCAATGACACTAGTGGATTAGTGTGGTTTATGATAAGAACACATGCAATGACTCTAATGGATCAGTGTGCTTTAGGAGAAGAACACATGTAATGACTCTAGTGGATCCATGTGTCAAACCATGGTCACACAGACCAAAAAACACATAGGAAATAAAGCAGCTTCCACATTGCATGTTGCAGTAGTGTGAAAGAATATGCACCATAGAATCCACTAGAGTGTGTGTGGTCATGTGGATCAATGTGATTTACGAGGAGAACGCATGCAATGACTCTAGTCGATTAGTGTGGTTTAGAAAAAAGAACACACGCAAGGACACTAGTGGATCCATGTGTCAAACCATGGTCATAGAGACCAAAAGCACATAGGAAAGCATCTTCCACATTACTTGTTGCACCAGTGTGATAGAAGATTCACCACAGAATCCACTAGTGTGCGTGGTCATGTGGATCAATGTGGTTTAAGATAAGAAAGCATGCGTTGACTCTAGTGTGTCGGGGTGGTTTAAGAAAAAGAACACATGCAATGACACTAGTAGATTGGTGTGGTTTAGGAAAAATAACACATGCAATGACACTAGGGGATCCATGTGTCAATCCATGGTCACACAGACCACAAAACACAATGGAAAGTAGCTTCCACATTGCATGTTGCACCAGCGTGACAGAAGCTCCACCATAGAATCCACTAGAGTGTGCATGGTCATGTGGATCAATGTGGTTTAGGAGAGGAACACATGCAATGACACTACTGGATTAGTGTAGTTTAGGAAAAACAACACATGCAAAGAAACTGGTGGATCTATGTGTCAAACCATGGTCACATAGACCAAAAAGATATAGAAAAGCATCTTCCACATTTCATGTTGCACCAGTGTGATAGAAGCTGCACCATAGAGTCCACTATAGTGTCTGTTGTCATGTGGATCAATGTGGTTTAGGAGAAGAACACATGCAATGACACTAGTGGATCAGTGTGCTTTAGGAATCATAAGACATGCGATGACACTAGTGGATCCATGTGTCAAACCATCGTCACACAGACTATAAAACACATAGGAAAGCAGCTTCCACATTGTATGTTTCACCAACATGATAGAAGCTCCACATTAGAATCCACTAGAGTGTGTGTGGTCATGTGGTTCAATGTGGTTTAGGAGAAGAACACATGTAATGGCATTAGTGGATCAGTGTGGTTTAGGAAAAAGAACACATGCAATGACACTAGTGGATCAATGTAGTTTAGGAGAAGAACATGCAATGACTCTAGTGGATCCATGTGTCATACCATGGTCAAAGAGACCAAAAAAACACATAGGAAAGCCGCTTCCACATGGAATGTTGCATCAGTCTAACATAAGCTGCACCACAAAATCAACTAGAGTGTGTGTTGTCATGTGGATCAATGTGGTTTAAGAGAAGTACACATGCAATTATACTAGGAAAAAAACACATGCAATGACACTAGTGGCTCAATGTGGTTTAGGAGCAGAACACATGCAATGACACTAGTGGATCAGTGTGGTTTAGAAAAAACAACACATGCAATGACACTAGTGGATCAGTATGGTTTAGGAGAAGAACATATGCAATGACTCTAATGGATTAGTGTGGTTTAGGATAAGAACACATGCAATGACTCTAGTGGATCCATGTGTCAAAACCATGGTCACACAGACCAAAAAGCACATAGGAAATATAGTAGCTTCCACATTGCATGTTGTACCAGTGTGACAAAAGCTGCAGCACAGAACCCACTAGAGTGTGTGTGGTCATGTGGATCAATGTGGTTTAGGAGAAGAAAACATGCAATGAATCAAGTGGATCGGTGTGGTTTAGGAAAAAGAACACATGCAATGACACTAGTGGATTAGTGTGGTTTAGAAAAAAGAACACATGCAATGACACTAGTGGATCCATCTGTCAATCCACGGTCACACAGACCAAAAACACATAGGAAAGCATCTTACACATTGCATGTTTCACCAGTGTGACAGAAGCTCCACCATAGAATACACTAGAGTGTGCGTGGTCATGTGGATCAATGTGGTTTAGGAGAAGAACACATACCATAATTCTAGTGGATCATTGTTGTTTAGGAGAATAACACATACAATGACACTAGTCGATCAGTGTGGTTTAGGAAAAAGAACACATGCAATGACACTAGTGCATTCATGTGTCAAACCATGGTCATACAGACCAAAAAACACATAGGAAAGTAACTTACACATTGCATGTTGCACCAGTGTGACAAAAGCACCCCCATAGAATCCACTAGAGTGTGCATGGTCATGTGGATCAATGTGGTTTAGGAGAAGAACACATGCAATGACACTAATGGATCATTGTGGTTTAGGAAAAAGAACACATGCATTGACACTGGTAGATTAGTGTGGTTTAGGAGAAGAACATATGCAATGACTATAGTGGATCCATGTGTCATTCCATGGTCACAAAAACAAAAAAACACATAGGAAAGCAGCTTCCACATGGAATGTTGCATCAGTGTGATAGAAGCTCCACCATATAATCAACTAGAGTGTGTGTGGTCATGTGGATCAATGTGGTTTAGGATAAGAACACATGCAATGACACTAGTGGATCAGTGTGGTTTACGAAAAAGAACACATGCAATAACACTAGTGGATCAATGTGGTTTAGAAAAAACAACACATGCAATGACAGTAGTGGATCAGTATGGTTTAGGAGAAGAACATATGCAATGACTCTAATGGATTAGTGTGGTTTAGGATAAGAACACATGCAATGACTCTAGTGGATCCTTGTGTCAAAACCATGGTCACACAGACCAAAAAGCACATAGGAAATATAGTAGCTTCCACATTGCATGTTGTACCAGTGTGACAAAAGCTGCAGCACAGAACCCACTAGAGTGTGTGTGGTCATGTGGATCAATGTGGTTTAGGAGAAGAAAACATGCAATGAATCTAGTGGATCGGTGTGGTTTAGGAAAAAGAACACATGCAATGACACTAGTGGATCAGTGTGGTTTAGAAAAAAGAACACATGCAATGACACTAGTGGATCCATCTGTCAATCCACGGTCAGACGGACCAAAAACATATAGGAAAGCATCTTACACATTGCATGTTGCACCAGTGTGACAGAAGCTCCACCATAGAATACACTAGAGTGTGCGTGGTCATGTGGATCAATGTGGTTTAGGAGAAGAACACATACCATAATTCTAGTAGATCAATGTTGTTTAGGAGAATAACACATACAATGACACTAGTCGATCAGTGTGGTTTAGACAAAAGAACACATGCAATGACACTAGTGCATTCACGTGTCAAACCATGGTCATACAGACCAAAAAACACATAGGAAAGCAACTTACACATTGCATGTTGCACCAGTGTGACAAAAGCACCCCCATAGAATCCACTAGAGTGTGCATGGTCATGTGGATCAATGTGGTTTAGGAGAAGAACACATGCAATGACACTAATGGATCATTGTGGTTTAGGAAAAAGAACACATGCATTAACACTGGTGGATTAGTGTGGTTTAGGAGAAGAACATATGCAATGAGTCTAGTGGATCCATGTGTCATTCCATGGTCACAAAAACAAAAAAACACATAGGAAAGCAGCTTTCACATGGAATGTTGCATCAGTGTGATAGAAGCTCCACCATATAATCAACTAGAGTGTGTGTGGTCATGTGGATCAATGTGGTTTAGGATAAGAACACATGCAATGACACTAGTGGATCAGTGTGGTTTACAAAAAGAACACATGCAATAACACTAGTGGATCAATGTGGTTTAAGAGAAGAACACATGCAATGACACTAGTGGATCAGTGTGGTTTAGGAAAAAAACAAATTCAATAACACGAGTGTATTAGTGTGGTTTAGGAGAAGAACACATGCAATGGCACCAGTGGATTGGTGTGGTTTAGGAAAAAGAATACATGCAATAACACTGGTGGATCCATGTGTCAAACCATGGTCACATAGACCAACAAGACATAGGAAAGCAGCTTCCACATTGCATGTTGCACCAGTGTGACAAAAGATGCACCATAGAATCCACTAGAGTGTGCGTGGTCATGTGGATCAATGTGGTTTAGGACAAGAACACATGGAATGACATGAGTGGATCAATGTGGTTTAAGAAAAAGAACACATGCAATGAGTGGATCCATGTGTCAAACCATGGTCACATAGACCAAAAACACATAGGAAAGTGTCTTACATGTTGCATGTTGCACCAATGTGACAGAATCTGCACCACAGAACCCACAAGAGTGTGTGTGGTCATGTGGATCAATGTCCTTTAGGAGAAGAACATATGCAATGACATTAGTGGATTAGTGTGGTTTATGAAAAAGAACACATGCAATGACACTAGTAGATCAGTGTGGTTTAGTAGAAGAACACATGCAATGAATCTAGTCGATCGGTGTGGTTTTGGAGAAGTACACATGAAAGATCCATGTGTCAAACCATAGCCACACAGACCAAAAAAACACATAGGAAATAAAGCAGCTTCCACATTGCATGTTGCACTAGTGTGACAGAAGATGCATCACAGAATCCACTAGAGTGTTTGTGGTCATGTGGATCAATGTGGTGTAGGAGTGGATCAATATGGTTTAGGAAAAATAACACATGTAATGACACTAGTGGAACAATGTGGTTTAGGTGAAGAACACATGCAATGACACAAGTGGATCGGTGTGGTTTAAAAAAAAGAACACATGCAATGACACTAGTGGATTGATGTGTCAAACCATGGTCACAGAGACCAAAAAACACATAGGAAAGCAGCTTCCACATTGCATGTTGCACCCTTGGGACAGAAGTTGTGGGGTCCCTGGATTAATCCTCTGGGAATCCCTGTTATGCATACACCACGATCCCATGATCAGTTTGTCGTGGCACATAACCGACAAGTATCAAAGTAAACATCCATACTTAAGCGGATACATGCCATACCTTACAAGAAATTATGGCTACATCAATAAAAATCAGCGGAACTTCATTAAGCATAGGGCCCGAGTCGTGCCTTAACCTACAGGCAACTGACTGGGAGAACGTCCTAGCTCGCATAGGCGTCAACTCCACCTTATTCTTGATATCTGACCAAGTTAATAGCCAGGGACAATGCTAGTGAGTACTTTGAATGTACTCGGAAACCACATGAAAGTAATAACACATGATAGTAATAACAACAACATGATATGCATTATGGGTGTGGTAGTAGGAGGGCTTCAAGAGAGGGTCTTTTCTCAAACAGTTTCTCTTGTAGATATAACGTCTACATATCTTTGTTTAAAACTTCTGTAAACCATTTTGGAAACCTTTTGAAAAGTTTTGTAAACACTAGGATTGGGGGTACCCATTTGTTCCTGTCATTAGGTCATCCCACGACCAAACTCCTTTCTCCTTCTTCCGACCATCCCATGGTCAAAACCTTTCTCCTTTATGACCATCCCATGGTCAACATTTCCAAAGCCATTTCTTTTCCGAAATCCTTTTTGAAAGAAAACCCAGCACCGCTCTACAGCAACCTTCCCAACCGTCCATGACCGCGGGCACGGCTATTCGAATAGATTTACACTCTGCAGAGGTTGCACACTTTACCCACACCATCCGGGTACACTACCCTGAACTACACCGATCGTGGGTCAAGTAACCGATCAAGACTCTCCAGATGCCCACTCCAATATAAGTGCCTACCCTATGAGTGTTGTTCCCCTCAACACCGGGATGCCCTATATAGTTCCCAGCCAACCGGAGCGCTTTTTCCACTTCACGAGTGTGCGCTTTCAATGAGGAGCTCATAGTAACGCGTGGAGGCCTGCAGGCCCTTCGTTCCTTCTCCCGGTCGATGTTTCACATGGACCGTTTGTCCAGAGAAGCCCCACCCTCTAGGGATTTGCATCCCCTATAGTTGTTGCGAGGCAGCTTATACCAGAATAGACAAACATCAAATCTAGCCCTCTCCCATTTCAGAGTAATGTGGTTGCACATGATTAATTGTTCTAGCAAAACTGCAAATAACCGGGTGCGTTTTCGTAAACCCCCTTTTTTTCTCGAACTTTCCTTCAACATTTTGTAAAACAAAAACCTTTTTATTTCTCAACATCTCTTGGGAGGTCCCTCCTCACCAAGGTTTTATCGTAAAACATTTGGTAAAACTTTTTCCGGGGTCTTCCCATCCTCTAGCTTTGCTTTGGCTAAAACGGGGTCTCCAAAAGGGGTATGGTATATTACACCATCTATTCCACTACGGACAAGTAGGTATCATCAAGGGGGTTGTACTTCGTAGTACCAAGGTGTAATATTTCGGAGGAGCCAAACCACTACCATAGATACATCAACATATAGAAAAACAGTGCAGTTATAATAAACAGTAGATAAAACATGCATAAGTAAAACATTAGGACAAGGCTTATGAGAAAGAAGGTGGCTTGCTTGATGATCAGCAATATGCCATAGATGTCCTTGGACTTCTTCTTTAGATAACCCAGAATACCAATACCAATAATAAATACCACTTCTTCTGCTCTCCGATTTCATCGCAACTATCGTCGTCCCTACAACACATGCAAGCAAACCAAGCCACAATCAACACAAGTCATACAAGTACCAATACATACAGAAAACAATGAACAATACAAGTTCACAAATCAATAGTGGTGTTGAGAAAATGGATTAGAAGGATTGGGTGTCTTGGAATATTTGAAGGAAACCATATGGGTTTCAAAAGTCTAGAAACTAGGGATGAGAGGGTTTTGGACCAAAGACTTATTCTATAAGGTAACATTGTAAAAATGATACCAACAGATAGATATTGATAAAATGAAACCAAAAAAAGTGGTTTCACTATTTAATCATTTACCAAAGATTTAAAGTGGTTTTTATAGTGAATTAGACTCTAGTTTTAGGAAATAATTCACCAGAAAATTTCTGGATCTCCAAAAATTATTTCCTTGGGTGGTTAGGTAAGGATTGATGTACTTGTTCCCTGAGAGTTGGAATCACGCCAAAAGAATTACCAGAATGCCCTAGGGAAATTCCCAAAGGTAGTTCTGTAGGCTATTTGTGTTTTTCACCAGATTAAATCTACAGAAGATATTGATATGAAACCAGGGAAACCTGTTAGGTATTTCTAATACCTTTCTTTAGAAATTGGATTCACTCTTTTGGGAGTTGTCAAACTCCTTTAGTGATTTTTCTATTGAGATAACACTATACATAGATAATTAATTCACCAAAATTAAACAGAGCCTCAATAAAATGGGATCTCCTGGATTTTGGTAGCCTTTAGTGTACCACAACATATAGAGTTGGTATTAGGTCAAAGAAACTCATGGTTTGGTCTAGGTAATTTTCTAAAGTCAGAATTGTCCTTCTTTTGTTATTTTTACCAAGGTTAAACCATTGATCACTTTGACATGGGGCTAGCTTTAATAGATTGGTATTCAAATTATCTACCAGATGGGTTTTTGGTTCAATCCATTTGTACATGTGAAAATCCCTGGTGGAATTATTTAGTGTAAAAGATACTGTTTAGAATATTAATTGCCAGACAATAATGAAAATTATTTTTGGCTAGGTTCCAGTTCTACAATTTGTAAAAAACATGAAGGAACCCTTAGAAATTTGGATCTAGACAAAATATTGTAATTTCCATTTTTATTTGGATTTAATCCTAGCAGGTAGCTTCTGGAATTAATAGATCAGCTAAAAAGAAAAAGAGAACAGCTGCAGTGGGCCAGATCTCGAGGGAAAATGGGTCGCGGAGGGGAAATCGGCCCACCCGGCGTCACTCCGGGAGGCGGAATCCCGTTTGAAAACTGCCAGGGCGGGCCCAGCCGTCAGCGACGCGGGACGACAAAGGGGTATCGGACACCGTCGGCCGTTCGATCTAGCCAGGATCGATGGCCCGTCTCCTACCTCACACCGGCGACAGAGGGGAGGAACCATAGGGGCGGCGCCGGCAGGGTCAGGGAGCTCACCAGGGGCCATCTCCAGCGGAGGTGGACGACGGAGATGAAGCGGTCGACGACGGCGACCAAGTAGAGGGGCGGCATGGTGGGGGTTTGATGAAGGAGGGCGTCGCCTGCCTCTAGCACCACGAGATCCACTTCGGGGCTCGCTGGAGCTCGCCGGTGCGGCCGCGGCTGTTGCTGCATGTCGACGGCAAGGTCAGGGTTAGCTTAAGAGGAGCAAGGGGGTTCCGAAAATACAATTTGCAGAGGAAGTGGAGCAGGGATGGGAGCACCACGAGCAAATCTTGGCAATGGCCGAGATGATCCTTTTTCTCCTTCTTTCGAGCAGAGCAGAGAAAGGGAGGAGGAGAGGGGGCTCTAGGGAGGTAAGTGGAGTGGGAGGGGGAGAAATGAGGGAGCAGGAGAGAGCGGGTGGCCTCTAGCCCTTATAAACCGAAGGGGAGAGGTTCATGGTGGAAGGGGTGTAGGGAGGGCAGGGGCAGGTCCATGGCCTTGCCATTGGGCAGCAGGGGTGGTGGAGAGGGCACTGGGGTCGTGCAGAAGATAGAGAGGAGGTGAGGTGGAGTGTTGTAAGAATTAAAGACAAGATGGGACCAATGTGTGCATCTCTCCTTCCTCCAAGCACTAAAGATAAGGGGAAGAGGGTTGCTACAGTGATGCTACAATGTATCTCGACCAGAGGGATGAGAGGTGTGCTGCACAAGTTTGTTTGACCAGAATGGTGTAGGTTTGGTGGGTTTTTGATTTGAGGATTTGCTTACTTGGCAATTTTGATCAAATAGGTGGTTATGAAGAAAGTCCAAAAACTTGCATTCGACCATATGAGGAAATGGTATTGGGAGGTAGATGAGGTTAAGGGGCCTCTCTAGGAATTTTTGGGATTTTTCAGAGGATTTTAATTCCACTTTAGATTATTTATTGAAAAGGTGCAGAAGTGAGGTATTGGAGCTCATTTTATATTCTTACATTGGACCTTGTTGGATTTTGAGGTGAGGTGGTCCCAAATGTGAATACACACTTAGGAGAATTTTGCCAAGATTTATTGGGGCTTAAAAGTATTTAAAACAATTATTATTCCAATTCAGCCATTTAAGAAAATGGGCAAAAAGAATTAATAAAGCTCTTCAGAAACATTTATTTTTGAAGTGGGATGATAGGGTATGATATATGTACCTCGCTTGGGTCAAAAGTCAATGGAACAATGTGGTTTAGGATCCACTAGTGTGCGTGGTCATGTGGTCATGTGGTCATGTGGATCAATGTGGTTTAGGAGAAAAACACATGCAATGACTCTAGTGGATTAATGTGGTTTAGGAGAAGAACACATGCAATGAAACTAGTGGATCAATGTGGTTTACGAAAAAGAACACATGCAATGACACTAGTGGATTCATGTGTCAAACCATGGTCATAAAGACCAAAAACACATAGGAAAGCAGCTTTCACATATGCATGTTGCACTAGTGTGAAAGAAGCTACACCCTAGAATCCACTATTGTGTGCGTGGTCATGTGGATCAATGTGGTTTAGGAGAAGAACACATGCAATGCCACTAGTGGATCTGTGTGGTTTAGGAAAAAGAACACATGCAATAACACTGGTGGATCAATGTGGTTTAGGAGAAGAACACATGCAATGACACTAGTGGATCAGTGTGGTTTAGGAAAAAATGACACTAGTGGATCAGTGTGGTTTAGGACAAGAACACATGAAATGACTCTAATGGATTAGTGTGGTTTAGGAGAAGAACACATGCAATGACTCTAGTGGATCCATTTGTAAAACCATGGTCACACGGACCAAAAAACACATAGGAAATAAAGCAGCTTCCGCATTGCATGTTGCACCAGTGTGACAGAAGCTGAACCATAGAATCCACTAGAGTGTGTGTGGTCATGTGGATCAATGTGCTTTAGGAGAAGAACACATGCAATGACACTAGTGGATTAGTGTGGTTTAGGAAAAAGAATACATTCAAGGACACTAGTGGATCCATGTGTCAAACCATGGTCATAGAGACCAAAAGCACATAGGAAAGCAACTTCCAAATTGCTTGTTCCGCAAGTGTAATAGAAGCAGCACCACATAATCCACTAGTGTAAGTGGTTATGTGGATCAATGTGGTTTAGGAGAAAAACACATGCAATGACTCTAGTGGATTAGTGTGGTTTAGGAGAAGAACACATGCAATGCCAGTAGTGGATCAATGTGGTTTAGGAAAAAGAACACATGCAATGACACTAGTGGATTCATGTGTCAAACCATGGTCATAAAGACCAAAAAGCACATAGGAAAGCAGCTTTCACATTTGCATGTTGCACCAGTGTGAAAGAAGCTACACCCTAGAATCCACTAGAGTGTGCGTGGTCATGTGGATCAATGTGGTTTAGGAGAAGAACACATGCAATCCCACTAGTGGATCTGTGTGCTTTAGGAAAAAGAACACATGCAATAACACTGGTGGATCAGTGTGGTTTAGGAGAAGAACACATGCAATGACACTAGTGGATCAGTGTGGTTTAGGAAAAAAATGACACTAGTTGATCAGTGTGGTTTAGGACAAGAACACATGAAATGACTCTAATGGATCAGTGTGGTTTAGGAGAAGAACACATGCAATGACTATTGTGGATCCATGTGTCAAACCATGGTCACACGGACCAAAAAACACATAGGAAATAAAGTAGCTTCCGCAGTGCATGTTGCACTAGTGTGACAGAAGCTGAACCATAGAATCCACTAGAGTGTGTGTGGTCATGTGGATCAATGTGGTTTAGGAGAAGAACACATGCAATGACACTAGTGGATTAGTGTGGTTTAGGAAAAAGAATACATGCAAGGACACTAGTGGATCCATGTGTCAAACCATGGTCATAGAGACCAAAAGCACATAGGAAAGCAACTTCCAAATTTCTTGTTGCACCAGTGTAACAGAAGCAGCACCACATAATCCACTAGTGTAAGTGGTTATGTGGATCAATGTGGTTTAGGAGAAAAACACATGCAATGACTCTAGTGGATTAGTGTGGTTTAGGAGAAGAACACATGCAATGCCACTACTGGATCAATGTGGTTTAGGAAAAAGAACACATGCAATGACACTAGTGGATTCATATGTCAAACCATGGTCATAAAGACCAAAAAACACATAGGAAAGCAGCTTTCACATTTGCATGTTGCATCAGTGTGATAGAAGCTACACCCTAGAATCCACTACAGTGTGTGTGGTCATGTGGATCAATGGGGTTTAGGAGAAGAACACATGCAATGCCACTAGTGGATCTGTGTGGTTTAGGAAAAAGAACACAGGTAATAACACTGGTGGATCAGTGTGGTTTAGGAGAAGAACACATGCAATAAAACTACTGGATCAATGTGGTTTAGGAAAAAAATGACCCTAGTTGATCAGTGTAGTTCAGGAGAAGAACACATGAAATGACTCTAATGGATTAGTGTGGTTTAGGAGAAATACACATGCAATGACTCTAGTGGATCCATGTGTCAAACCATGGTCACACGGACCAAAAAACACATAGGAAATAAAGCATCTTCCGCATTGCATGTTGCACCAGTGTGACAGAAGCCGAACCATAGAATCCACTAGAGTGTGTGTGGTCATGTGGATCAATGTGGTTTAGGAGAAGAACACATGCAATGGCACTGGTGGATTAGTGTGGTTTAGGAAAAAGAATACATTCAAGGACACTAGTGGATCCATGTGTCAAACCATGGTCATAGAGACCAAAAGCACGTAGGAAAGCAACTACCAAATTGCTTGTTGCACCAGTGTAACAGAAGCAACACCACATAATCCACTAGTGTAAATGGTTAGGTGGATCAATGTCGTTTAGGAGAAAAACACATGCAATGAATCTAGTGGATTAGTGTGGTTTAGGAGAAGAACACATGCAATGCCAGTAGTGGATCAATGTGGTTTAGGAAAAAGAACACATGCAATGACACTAGTGGATTCATGTGTCAAACCATGGTCATAAACACCAAAAAACACATAGGAAAGCAGCTTTCACATTTGCATGTTGCACCAGTGTGAAAGAAGCTACACCCTAGAATCCACTAGAGTGTGCGAGGTCATGTGGATCAATGTGGTTTAGGAGGAGAACACATGCAATCCCACTAGTGGATCTGTGTGGTTTAGGAAAAAGAACACATGCAATAACACTGGTGGATCAGTTTGGTTTAGGAGAAGAACACATGCAATGACACTAGTGGATCAGTGTGGTTTAGGAAAAAATGACACTACTTGATCAGTGTGGTTTAGGAGAAGAACACATGAAATGACTCGAATGGATCAGTGTGGTTTAGGAGAAGAACACATGCAATGACTCTAGTGGATTCATGTGTCAAACCATGGTCATAAAGACCAAAAAACACATAGGAAAGCAGCTTTCACATTTGCATGTTGCACCAGTGTGAAAGAAGCTACACCCTAGAATCCACTAGAGTGTGCGAGGTCATGTGGATCAATGTGGTTTAGGAGAAGAACACATGCAATCCCACTAGTGGATCTATGTGGTTTAGGAAAAAGAACAGATGCAATAACACTGGTGGATCAGTGTGGTTTAGGAGAAGAACACATGCAATGACACTAGTGGATCAGTGTGGTTTAGGAAAAAATGCCACTAGTTGATCAGTGTGGTTTAGGAGAAGAACACATGAAATGACTCTAATGGATCAGTCTGGTTTGGGAGAAGAACACATGCAATGACTCTAGTGGATCTATGTGTCAAACCATGGTCACATGGACAAAAAAACACATAGGATATAAAGCAGCTTCCGCATTGCATGTTGCACCAGTGTGACAGAAGCTGAACCATAGAATCCACTAGAGTGTGTGTGGTCATGTGGATCAATGTGGTTTAGGAGAAGAACACATGCAATAACACTTGTGGATTAGTGTGGGTTAGGAAAAAGAATACATGCAAGGACACTAGTGGATCCATGTGTCAAACCATGGTCATAGAGACCAAAAGCACATAGGAAAGCAACTTCCAAATTGCTTGTTGCACCAGTGTAACAGAAGCAGCACCACATAATCCACAAGTGTAAGTGGTTATGTGGATCAATGCGGTTTAGGAGAAGAACACATGCAATGACTCTAGTGGATTAGTGTGGTTTAAGAGAAGAACACATGGAATGACACTAGTGGATCAATGTGGTTTAGGAAAAAGAACACATGCAATGACACTAGTGGATTCATGTGTCAAACCATGGTCATACAGACCAAAAAACACATAGGAAAGCAGCTTTCACATTTGCATGTTGCATCAGTGTGATAGAAGCTCAACCCTAGAATCCACTAGAGTGTCCTGGTCATGTGGATCAATGTGGTTTAGGAGAAGAACACATGCAATGCCACTAGTGTATCTGTGTGGTTTATGAAAAAGAACACATGCAATGACACTGGTGGATCAGTGTGGTTTAGCAGAAGAACACATGCAATGACACTAGTGGATCGGAGTGGTTTAGGAAAAATGACACTAGTGGATCAGTGTGGTTTAGGAGAAGAACACACGCAATGACTCTAATGGATCTGTGTGGTTTAGGAGAAGAACACATCCAATGACTCTAGTGGATCCATGTGTAAAACCATGGTCACACAGACCAGAAAACACCTAGAAAATAAAGCAGCTTCCACATTGCATGTTGCACCAGTGCAAAAGAAGTTGCACCATAGAATCCACTAGAGTGTGTGTGGTAATGTTGATCAATGTGTTTTAGGAGAAGAACGCATGCAATGACACTAGTGGATTAGTGTGGTTTAGGAAAAAGAACACACGCAAGGACACTAGTGGATCCATGTGTCAAACCATGGTCATAGAGACCAAAAGCACATAGGAAGCAGCTTCTAGATTGCTTATCGCACCAGTGTGACAGAAGCTGCACCACAGAATCCACTAGTGTGCGTGGTCATGTGGATCAATGTGGTTTACGAGAAAAACACATGCAATGACGCTAGTGGATTAGTGTGGTTTAGGAGAAGAACACATGCAATGACACTAGTGGATTAATGTGGTTTAGGAAAAAGAACACATGCAATGACACTAGTGGATTCATGTGTCAAACCATGGTCATAAAGACCAAAAAACACATAGGAAAGCAGCTTTCACATTTGCATGTTGCACCAGTGTGAAAGAAGCTACACCCTAGAATCCACTAGAGTGTGCGTGGTCATGTGGATCAATGTGGTTTAGGAGAAGAACACATGCAATGCCACTAGTGGATCTGTGTGGTTTAGGAAAAAGAACACATGCAATAACACTGGTGGATCAGTGTGGTTTAGGAGAAGAACACATGCAATGACACTAGTGGATCAGAGTGGTTTAGGAAAAAATGACACTAGTGGATCAGTGTGGTTTCGGAGAAGAACACATGAAATGACTCTAATGGATCAGTGTGGTTTAGGAGAAGAACACATGCAATGACTCTAGTGGATCCATGTGTCAAACCATGGTCACACAGACCAAAAAACACATAGGAAATAAAGCAGCTTCCGCATTGCATGTTGTACTAGTGTGACAGAAGCTGAACCATAGAATCCACTAGAGTGTGTGTGGTCATGTGGATGAATGTGGTTTAGGAGAAGAACACATGCAATGACACTAGTGGATTAGTGTGGATTAGGAAAAAGAATACATGCAAGGACACTAGTGGATCCATGTGTCAAACCATGGTCATAGAGACCAAAAGCACATAGGAAAGCAACTTCCAAATTGCTTGTTGCACCAGTGTAACAGAAGCAACACCACCTAATCCACTAGTGTAAGTGGTTATGTGGATCAATGTGGTTTAGGAGAAAAACACATGCAATGACTCTAGTGGATTAGTGTGGTTTAGGAGAAGAACACATGCAATGACACTAGTGGATCAATGTGGTTTAGGAAACAGAACATATGCAATGACACTAGTGGATTCATGTGTCAAACCATGGTCATAAAGACCAAAAAACACATAGGAAAGCAGCTTTCACAGCTGCATGTTGCAGCATTGTGAAAGAAGCTACACCCTAGAGTCCACTAAAGTGTGCGTGGTCATGTGGATCAATGTGGTTTAGGAGAAGAACACATGCAATGCCACTAGTGGATCTGTGTGGTTTAGGAAAAATAACACATGCAATAACACTGGTGGATCAGTGTGGTTTAGGAGAAGAACACATGCAATGACACTAGTGGATCAGTGTGGTTTAGGAAAAAATGACACTAGTTGATTAGTGTGGTTTAGGAGAAGAACACATGAAATAACTCTAATGAATCAGTGTGGTTTAGGAGAAGAACACATGCAATGACTCTAGTGGATCCATGTGTCAAACCATGGTCACACGGACCAAAAACACATAGGAAATAGAGTGTGTGTGGTCATGTGGATCAATGTGGTTTAGGAGAAGAACACATGCAATGACACTAGTGGATTAGTGTGGTTTAGGAAGAAGAATACATGCAAGGACACTAGTGGATCCATGTGCCAAACCATGGTCATAGAGACCAAAAGCACATAGGAAATCAACTTCCAAATTGCTTGTTGCACTAGTGTAACAGAAGCAGCACCACATAATCCACTAGTGTAAGTGGTTATGTCGATCAATGTGGTTTAGGAGAAAAACACATGCAATGACTCTAGTCGATTAGTGTGGTTTAGGAGAAGAACACATGCAATGACACTAGTGGATCAATGTGGTTTAGGAAAAAGAACACATGCAATGACACTAGTGGATTCATGTGCCAAAGCATGGTCATAAAGAACAAAAAACACATAGGAAAGCAGCTTTCACATTTGCATGTTGCAGCAGTGTGAAAGAAGCTACACCCTAGAATCCACTAGACTGTGCGTGGTCATGTGGATCAATGTGGTTTAGGAGAAGAACACATGCAATGCCACTAGTGGATCTGTGTGGTTTAGGAAAAAGAACACATGAAATGACTCTAATGGATTAGTGTGGTTTAGGAGAAGAACATATGCAATGACTCTAGTGGATCCATTTGTCGAACCATGGTCACACGGACCAAAAAACACGTAGGAAATAAAGCAGCTTCTGCATTGCATGTTGCACCAGTGTGACAGAAGCTGAACCATAGAATCCACTAGAGTGTGTGTGGTCATGTGGATCAATGTGCTTTAGGAGAAGAACACATGCAATGACACTAGTGGATTAGTGTGGTTTAGGAATAAGAATACATGCAAGGACAGTAGTGGATCCTTGTGTCAAACCATGGTCATAGAGACCAAAAGCACACAGGAAAGCAACTTCCAAATTGCTTGTTGCACCAGTGTAACAGAAGCAGCACCACATAATCCACTAGTGTAAGTGGTTATGTGGATCAATGTGGTTTAGGAGAAAAACACATGCAATGACTCTAGTGGATTAGTGTGGTTTAGGAGAAGAGCACATGCAATGACACTAGTGGATCAATGTGGTTAAGGAAAAAGAACACATGCAATGACACTAGTGGATTCATGTGTCAAACCATGGTCATAGAGACCAAAAAACACATAGGAAAGCATCTTTCACATTTGGTTGTTGCACCAGTGTGAAAGAAGCTACACCCTAGAATCCACTAGTGTGTGCGTGGTCATGTGGATCAATGTGGTTTAGGAGAAGAACACATGCAATGCCACTAGTGGATCTGTGTGGTTTAGGAAAAAGAACACATGCAATAACACTGGTGGATCAGTGTGGTTTAGGAGAAGAACACATGCAATGACACTAGTGGATCAGTGTGGTTTAGGAAAAAATGACACTAGTGGATTAGTGTGGTTTAGGAGAAGAACACATGAAATGACTCTAATGAATCAGTGTGGTTTAGGAGAAGAACACATGCAATGACTCTAGTGGATCCATGTGTCAAACCATGGTTACACGGACCAAAAAACACATACGAAATAAAGCAGCTTCCACATTGCATGTTGCACCATTGTGACAGAAGCTGAAACATAGAATCCACTAGAGTGTGTGTGGTCATGTGGATCAATGTGGTTTAGGAGAAGAACACATGCAATGACACTAGTGGATTAGTGTGGTTTAGGAAAAAGAATACATGCAAGGACACTAGTGGATCCATGTGTCAAACCATGGTCATAGAGACCAAAAGCACATAGGAAAGCAACTTCCAAATTGCTTGTTGCACCAGTGTAACAGAAGCAGCACCACATAATCCACTAGTGTAAGTGGTTATGTGGATCAATGCGGTTTAGGAGAAGAACACATGCAATGACTCTAGTGGATTAGTGTGGTTTAGGAGAAGAACACATGCAATGACACTAGTGGATCAATGTGGTTTAGGAAAAAGAACACATGCAATGACACTAGTGGATTCATGTGTCAAACCATGGTCATACAGACCAAAAAACACATAGGAAAGCAGCTTTCACATTTGCATGTTGCACCAGTGTGACAGAAGCTCCACCCTAGAATCCACTAGAGTGTTCAGGTCATGTGGATCAATGTGGTTTAGGAGAAGAACACATGCAATTCCACTAGTGTATCTGTGTGGTTTATGAAAAAGTACACATGCAATGACACTAGTGGATCAGTGTGGTTTAGGAGAAGAACACATGCAATGACACTAGTGGATCAGAGTGGTTTAGGAAAAATGACACTAGTTGATCAGTGTGGTTTAGGAGAAGAACACATGCAATAACTCTAATGGATCAGTGTGGTTTAGGAGAAGAGCACATGCAATGAATCTAGTGGATCCATGTGTCAAACGATGGTCACACAGACCAAAAAACACCTAGGAAATAAAGCAGCTTCCACATTGCATGTTGCACCAGTGCAAAAGAAGTTGCACCATAGAACCCACTAGAGTGTGTGTGGTAATGTGGATCAATGTGTTTTATGAGAAGAACGCATGCAATGACACTAGTGGATTAGTGTGGTTTAGGAAAAAGAATACATGCAAGGACACTAGTGGATCCATGTGTCAAACAATGGTCATAGAGACCAAAAGCACATAGGAAAGCAACTTCCAAATTGCTTGTTGCACCAGTGTAACAGAAGCAGCACCACATAATCCACAAGTGTAAGTGGTTATGTGGATTAATGCGGTTTAGGAGAAGAACACATGCAATGACTCTAGTGGATTAGTGTGGTTTAGGAGAAGAACACATGCAATGACACTAGTGGATCAATGTGGTTTAGGAAAAAGAACACATGCAATGACACTAGTGGATTCATGTGTCAAACCATGGTCATACAGACCAAAAAACACATAGGAAAGCAACTTTCACATTTGCATGTTGCACCAGTGTGACAGAAGCTCCACCCTAGAATCCACTAGAGTGTTCAGGTCATGTGGATCAATGTGGTTTAGGAGAAGAACACATGCAATTCCCCTAGTGTATCTGTGTGGTTTATGAAAAAGTACACATGCAATGACACTAGTGGATCAGTGTTGTTTAGGAGAAGAACACATGCAATGACACTAGTGGATCAGAGTGGTTTAGGAAAAATGACACTAGTTGATCAGTGTGGTTTAGGAGAAGAACACATGCAATAACTCTAATGGATCAGTGTGGTTTAGGAGAAGAGCACATGCAATGAATCTAGTGGATCCATGTGTCAAACGATGGTCACACAGACCAAAAAACACTTAGGAAATAAAGCAGCTTCCACATTGCATGTTGCACCAGTGCAAAAGAAGTTGCACCATAGAACCCACTAGAGTGTGTGTGGTAATGTGGATCAATGTGTTTTATGAGAAGAACGCATGCAATGACACTAGTGGATTAGTGTGGTTTAGGAAAAAGAACACACGCAAGGACACTAGTGGATCCATGTGTCAAACCATGGTCATAGAGACCAAAAGCACATAGGAAAGCAGCTTCCACATTGCTTGTTGCAACAGGGTGACAGAAGCTGCACCACAGAATCCACTAGTGTGCGTGGTCATGTGGATCAATGTGGTTTAGGAGAAGAACACATGCAATGACTCTAGTGGATTAGTGTGGTTTAGGAGAAGAACACATGCAATGAAAATAGTGGATCAATGTGGTTTAGGAAAAAGAACACATGCAATGACACTAGTGGATTCATACAGACCAAAAAACACATAGGAAAGCAGCTTTCACATTTGCATGTTGCACCAGTGTGACGGAAGCTCCACCCTAGAATCCACTAGAGTGTGCTGGTGATGGCTCAATGCACGGCGCCCAGAAAATTGCTTGATGGCGGTGTTGATGTAGAGCTCGTTGGGAAACCCAAGAGGAAGGTATGATGAGCACATCAGCAAGTTTCCCTCAGTTATGAAACCAAGGTTTATCGAACCAGTAGGAGCAAGGAAACACCCCAAAGGTGTTACTAGCTGAGATTTGGCAGGGCGCACTACCGGTGCTAGTAGCAACGTGGAGACCTGCACAACACAACCACAGAACTTTGTCCCAACTTGCGATGAGATTGTCAATCTCACCGTGTTTTGCGGAAAACAAAGGATTAAATGTATCGAATGGAAAGAAGTAAAAGTGTGCAGAAAGTAAACACAAGAAGTAAACAATTTGTAGATTGTATGTAAAAGACAAGGACCGGGATCCATAGTTCACTAGAGGTGGCTCTCCTCATGCTGGGTGAATAAATTACAGCGGGGCAATTGACAAACACCGAGAAAGACATACATGCATATACTAATCATCTTGACTCCTTTGAGACTTGATTGGGCATTACAACATAATACATAGACCACCATCCAACTGCATCTATGACTAATAATCCACCTTCAGGTTATCATCCGAACCCCCTCCAGTATTAAGTTGCAAGCAACAGATTATTGCTTTACGAACTGCGTGTAAAGTAAACAATACAATTGTTCTATGAACAAAGGATTGTTGTTTTCTCCCTAGTAGCAACAGCACATCTAGTACCTTAGAGATTTCTATCACTTCCCCAGATTACCAGAGGCATGAACCCACTATCGAGCATAAATACTAACTCTTGGAGTTGCTAGCATCTACTTGGCCAAGATAGCTACTAACAACGGAAAGCATGCAAGATCACGAATAACTAAGACATGATAGAATCAATAATCAATATGAAATAGCATCTCAATATCCATTGGATCCCCGCAAACACAACATGCAGAATTACAAATAGATGATCTTGATCATGAACAGAGCTCACAAGATCTATACATGAAAGCACAAAGGAGGAGAACCAGCCATCTAGCTACTACATGGATCCGTAGTCCAAGGATGAACTACTCACGCATCACACTAGAGGCTTGCATGGTGATGAAGAAGGCCTCCAGGGTGAATTCCCCTCTCCAGCAGAGTGCCGGGAAGAGCTTCAGATCCCTCCCGATCTAGGGATGGAGATGATGGCGGATATAGACTTTTTCGTGGATTTTGGATCGAGCCCTTAGGGTTTTCGTCCCGAGGGCAATATATAGGCCGAAGGAGAGGCCGAGGGGGTGCCGGGAGCGGCCACACCACCCCCTGGCGCGGGCCAGGCCTAGCCGCGCGGCCAGGTGATGTGGTGGCCCCCTGGCCCCTCTCCGTCTCGTATTATGGCACTTGATGACTTTCGGAAAAATAGGCACTTTAGCTTTTGTCCCGTCCAATTCCGAGAATATTCATTTCTGACTTTCCTAGAACCAAAAACAGCAGAAAACAGGCAGCTGGCACTGTGGCTCTTGTTAATAGGTTAGTCCAAGAAATCTTATGAAAAGTACTCCAAAGTTGGAACAAAACACAAGAAAGTGGATAAAACCAAGCATGGAACATCAAAAATTATAGATACATTTGCAATGTATCAACATCCCCAAGCTTAACTCCTGCTCGTCCTGGAGTAGGTAAGTGACAAAAGGAAAGAATAATTTTTGAGGTGACATGCACCATCAAAGACTTGATCAAAGTATTTGCAAAACATTCAAAGCTGGGATCATAGTACTTCAATCATAACATGAAAGACAAAGTTCTAGCAATAAGACAAAGAAACTATGATGCAACATGAAAAGGCACAAACAAAAGATTCATGAATAACAATTCTTTGCAACACGTTTGTTTGTTTCACATAAAGAAAACATAGCATAATAGTATTCAGCTTGTCCCTCCATTGAGTAGCAAATATAAATGCATAGGACACCTTCAAAGTTCATAAGAGTGACTAGATACAATAGTTTAAAACAAGCAATAACAAGTTATGCATCAATCAACTAGTCTTGGGACAATGCACATAGAACTAAGAATGGCCACTATGCTCTCAAAGTTGGTGCATAAAGGTAGAAGGTTGAGACTCAATATTATGGTGGAAGAAAGGCCTTTTGTAAAAGGAAGTAGGGATTCAAGTCTCATAAAGAGCTTCCAAAAAATTTGGTACTTATAGCTTTCAGCTCTCATTGCCCCTATCATAAGCATCTTGAAGTGGTTAAGGTTAAAGTGGCACAACTAAGAGGATATGCTTGACAAGTTATAAACCGAAATCTCATGCCCCTTACTTACGAAGACAGGTCCTCATGCTACTCAACTTTAGTCACGTGTAAGCTCTTGTCATTGTAAGTACATGTGTATCATTAAGAACCGCCAACGGGGTACCCCTTGCACATGATACGGGAGCTTTCCCATAATCAAAATGACAAGGCAAGTAGACAATGAGCATCTCAGTGATCTTTTTATTTGCTATTTGCATAGGTTTTTATTGAGGATGCTTCATAGAGTGCTCATTATGGTGATGCTGCAAGTTTCCACCATGATTAGGCATAGCTTAGGCTAGCGGCCCAGGCGTTTCTCTAACACACATACAAACTCCATGATCTTACAAGTTCCACTTTTATTTCACACCGCCGAGATCCGTAAGCAAAAGAACATGATATTAACGGGGTACAAAGTACAAGTGCAATGTTGAAAGCGTTCCCCATGAAACATGGTTCTGCTAATTTCAACTTATAAAGCGCAAGCATATACACAACAAAGAATGACCCACTGGTTCAAGCTTATTTGAGGCAATAAAGTAAAGTGTGCCATCAAGTTCGTGAGAGCTTTAATCACTAGTTTTCTCATAACAAGTTTAATTTGGAAGGTAAACAAAAGCATGAATATACTTGGAATAGCATAAGCTAGTAGGTAGGTATGGTGGACTCTTTGGAATAACTTGGTTTATGGAGTTGGATGCATGAGTGGAACTTATACTTTGTTGTGGAGGCTAGCAAAAGACTAGGAGCGACAAACTAAGAGAGCAATAATGGCCATAATCATGCAGAGCGACAAAACATCATTGATCAAAGCATAAAGTGATACTACAAGTTGAAAACTAAAGGATCATAAAGGCTATGATGACTTGAGATAGTCATAACATGGTGTGAGCATGTGCCAAGTCTACCCAAATAAAGCATCAAAGGAGAATACCACTATACTATGCTTTAATATGCTAAAACAACGCATGATTCATCCAAGGCACATTACGCCATGTCAATTGTTTATAACAAGTCATGCTACAGCAAAGAATACTAAGCATAAAGCCAAAACAATATCAAGTATGGCATGACAAAGCATAGGCCACAGTCAAAAACAAGCTCTTTTTACCACATAAGTATCAACTTTCCTACTCTTTTCCAAACCAAACCAAACTATTTCAAACCAATGTATGAAAGAGGGGGTCCAACCAATTTATTCAGAAAACTAAGCAAACAAAAGCAAACGAAAACCAAAACGAAAACAAAAAAAGAAGACGCTCCAAGAACAACACAACTGTGCATGAAACAATAAAAATGAAGCGTGTGGAAGAAACCTGGAATTTTTATTGGTGAAGAAGGGGATGCCTTGGGCATCCCCAAGCTTTGACGCTTGTACTTCTTGGATATTTCTTGGGGTGACACGCGTGGCATCCCCAAGCTTGAGCTTTAGTCCATTCTTCATCTCATTACTCATTCCTTCCATACACCTGAAATTTTTCCTTCATACAAAACTTCACACAATCTTTATTAGCAACATTAGTGCACTTAAGATAAATAAGTCTTAAGGTTCAGTTCTAACACCAAATAAATTTCCATTACAACACTAGCTACTGTAGCACTTCCCTCAAAAAGCTCAATTCCCCAAAAGAACTCAAGAAGGAACCAACAAGAAGCAAATGAAGAAAATGGCAGAAATCTGTCAAAACAGACCAGCAGGTAAAGACGAATTTTTTCGAAGACCTTCTGTTGCTAAAATCAAAAAGTGTTGAACTAACGAAAGTTAGATAGAAACTTGGGGTAGAAGCACAAAATTTACAGCTCAATCCGACATACAGATCTCTCTCACGAATTTTAACGGTGAAGCACAAAAATCTGTTTCGGGACAACAACTTTCCGAATCATTACTTCTCTCTCATTAGAGGTTTATCTTGGCACAAAAAGCAAATAAAAAGGATAAGGAGAGGTTATTACAGAGGTAATAACTTCCAAGACTCATCTAAAACTTTTGGGTTATCTCCCAATAAGTACTTTTCTTTAACGCCTTTAAGTTAGGCATAAGAAGCAAAGAAAGAATCAAGTGTTCTCAAATGAAGAAGCATTAAGACCAAATTTTGTTTTCATAGGAGAAGCAAAAGAAATCTTTTCTATCTTTTTAGGGAAGTGTTCTATACCTTTCTTGAGTGGGACTTGATATTTAATGGTGCCTTCTTTCATAACAATGATGGCACCAACAGTTCTTAGAAAAGGTCTTCCCAAAGTAATAGGACAAAAAGCATTGCATTCAACATCCAAAACATAGAAATCAACGGGGACATAGGAATTGTTAACCATAATAAGAACATCATTAAGACTCCCCATGAGTTTCTTTTTAACATTATCATCAAGTGGGACATTCAAATAGCAATCTTCAAGAGGAGGCAAATCAAGCATATCATAGATCCTTCTAGGCATAATAGAAACACTACTATCAAGATCACACAAAGCTTTGAAATCAAAGTCATTCACTTTCATATTAATGATGGGTTCCCAACCATCCTCTTGTTTTATAGGAATAGAAGCTTTATGTTTCATATTTTCTTCTTTAATCTTTCTGAGAGCATCAGTAATGTGTTTTGTAAAAGCCATGTTCATAGCACTAGCATTAGGACTTTTAGCAAGCTTTTGTAGGAACTTAATAACTTCAGAGATATTGCAACCATCAAGATCAAAATCAAATTTATCATCTAAAGTAGTAGAACTATTACTAGCCTCAACACTAGTGGTGGTAATAGTAGAAACACTAATGTTTCTAGCAATTTCATCTTCTCTTTCCCACTTAGCATGTAATTCAGCTAATAGTCTAACATTTTCATCAATTCTTACTTGTATGGCATTAGTAGATGCAAAGGGATTCTCATTAGTTTCAGGTTTAGCAGCCATTTTACTCAAAGTAGATTGAGCTTCAGCTAAAGATGTTATATTTCTTTCAGCATTAGAGAGTTTTTCCTCAATAGTTTTATTGAAAGCAGTTTGTTTACTAATAAACCCTTTAAGCATAACTTCAAGTTCAGAGGAGCACTCTTATTATTGTTGTAAGAATTTCCATAAGCATTACCATTGTTGGCAGGATATGGCTTATAATTGTTGTTACCAAAATTGTTCCTATAAGCATTATTACCATACGCATTGTTGCCAAAAAATTTATTTCTTATGAAGTTCACATCAACTTGCTCTTCTTGAGCAACCAAAGAGGCTAAAGGAACATTATTTGGATCAATATGGGCTTTCCCATTAACAAGCATAGACATAATAATATCAATCATATCACTCAAGGAGGAAGTTTCCTCAATAGAATTTACCTTCTTACCTTGTGGAGCACTCTCAGTATGCCATTCATAATAATTAACCATCATATTGTCCAAAAGTTTTGTTGCAGCACCCAAAGTGATGGTCATAAAGGTACCTCCAATAGCAGAATCCAATAGGTTCCTTGAAGAATAGTTCAATCCTGCATAAAAAGTTTGGATGATCATCCAAGCAGTCAGTCCATGAGTGGGACAATTCTTTACCAAAGATTTCATTTCTTTCCCAAGCTTGAGCAACATTCTCATGATCAAGTTGTTTGAACTTCATTATTTCACTTCTCATGGATATAATCTTAGCAGGAGGATAGTATTTTCCAATAAAAGCATCTTTGCACTTAGTCCAAGAATCAATATTATTCCTAGTTAAGGAATTCAACCATTCTTTAGCTTTTCCTCTCAAAGAGAAAGGAAACAATTTCAGCTTAATAATATCACCATCTATATCCCTATGATTTTGCATCTCACAGAGTTCAACAAAGTTATTTAGATGGGAAGCAGCATCTTCATTACCAATACCAGAAAATTGTTCTCTCATAACAGTATTGAGCAAAGCAGGTTTAATCTCAAAGAAAGTATTTTCAGCCACAGGTGGAGCAATAGGTGTGCTCATAAAATCATTGTTGTTGGTGCTAGTGAAGTCACACAACTTAGTGTTTTCAAGAGTAGTCATTTTTTGGGTTTTCAAATAAGAAAGCAAACTAGTAAAACTAATTTTTTTGTGTTTTTGAATAAGAAAGAAAACAAGTAAAACTAATTTTTTTGTGTTTTTGAAGAACAAAACAAGCAAACAAAGGAAAAACAAAACTAAGAAAAACAAAAATAACAAAGTAAAGAGATTAGTTATGAGGGACTCCCCTTGTGAAGATAGCCTTGACTCCCCGGCAACGACGCCAGAAAATCGCTTGATGGCTCAATGCATGCCGCCCAGAAAATTGCTTGATGGCGGTGTTGATGTAGAGCTCGTTGGGAACCCCAAGAGGAAGGTATGATGAGCACAACAACAAGTTTCCCTTAGTTATGAAACCAAGGTTTAATCGAACCAGTAGAAGAAAGGAAACATCCCAAAGGTGTTACTAGCTGAGCTTTGGCAGGGCACACTACCGGTGCTAGTAGCAACGTGGAGACCTACACAACACAACCACAGAACTTTGTCCCTAACTTGCGATGTGGTTGTCAATCTCAACGTGTTTTGCAGGAAACAAAGTATTAAACGTATCGAATGGAAAGAAGTAAAAGTTTGCAGAAAGTACACACAAAAAGTAAAAAGTTTGTAGATTGTATGTGAAACACAAGGACAGGGATCCATAGTTCACTAGAGGTGGCTCTCCTTGGATAGATAACATGATGGGTGAACAAATTACAACGGCGCAATTGACAAACACCGAGAAAGCAATACATGCATATACTAATCATCTTGACTCCTTTGAGACTTGATTGGGCATTACAACATAATACATAGACCGCCATCCAACTGCATCTATGACTAATAATCCACCTTCAGGTTATCATCCGAACCCCCTCCAGTATTAAGTTGCAAGAAACAGATTATTGCTTTATGAACTGCGTGTAAAGTAAACAATACGATTGTTCTATGAATAAAGGATTGTTGTTTTCTCCCTAGTAGCAACAGCACATCTAGTACCTTAGAGATTTCTATCACTTCCCCAGATTACCAGAGGCATGAACCCACTATCGAGCATAAATACTAACTCTTGGAGTTGTTGGCATCTACTTGGCCAAGATATCTACTAACAATAGAAAGCATGCAAGATCAAAAATAACAAAGACATGATAGAATCAATAATCAATCTGAAATAGCATCTCAATATCCATCAGATCCCCGCAAACACAACATGCAGAATTACAAATAGATGATCTTGATCATGAACTAGCTCACAAGATCTAGACATGAAAGCACAAAGGAGGAGAACCAGCCATCTAGCTACTACATGGATCCATAGTCTAAGGATGAACTACTCAGGCATCACACCTGAGGCTTGCATGGTGATGAAGAAGGCCTCCAGGGTGAATTCCCCTCTCCGGCAGGGTGCCGAGAAGAGCTTCAGATCCCTCCCGATCTAGCTCACAAATAGATGATCTTGATCATGAACTAGCTCACAAGATCTAGACATGAAAGCACAAAGGAGGAGAACCAGCCATCTAGCTACTACATGGATCCGTAGTCCAAGGATGAACTACTCACGCATCACACCGGAGGCTTGCATGGTGATGAAGAAGGCCTCCAGGGTGAATTCCCCTCTCTAGCAGGGTGCTGGGAAGAGCTTCAGATCCCTCCCGATCTAGGGATGGAGATGACGGCGGCTACAGACTCTTTCGTGGATTTTTGACCGGGCCCTTAGGGTTTTCGTCCCGTGGGTGATATATAGGCGGAAGGAGAGGCCGAGGGGTTGCCGGGATCGGCCACACCACCCCCTGGCGTGGGCCAGGCCAGGTCGCGCGGCCAGGTGGTGTGGTGGCCCCCTGGCCCCTCTCCGTCTCGTATTCTGGCACTTGATGACTTCTGGAAAAATAGGCACTTTGGCTTGTGTCCCGTCCAATTCCGAGAATATTCATTTTCTGACTTTCCTGGAACCAAAAACCGTAGAAAATAGGCAGCTGGCACTATGGCTCTTGTTAATAGGTTAGTCCAAGAAATCATATGAAAAGTACTCCAAAGTTGGAACAAAACACAAGAAAGTGGATAAAACCAAGCATGGAACATCAAAAATTATAGATACATTTGCAATGTATCAGCTGGTCATGTGGATCAATGTGGTTCAGGAGAAGAACACATACAATGCCACTATCGGATCTGTCTGGTTTAGGAAAAAGAACACATGCAATGACACTAGTGGATCAGTGTGGTTTCGGAGAAGAACACATGCAATGACACTAGTGGATCAGTGTGGTTTAGGAAAAATGACACTAGTGGATGAGTGTGGTTTACGAGAAGAACACATGCAATGACTCTAATGGATCAGTGTGGTTTAGGAGAAGAACACATGCAATGACTCTAGTGGATCCATGTGTCAAACCATGGTCACAGAGACCAAACAATATATAGGAAATAAAGCAGCTTCCACATTGCATGTTGCACCAGTGTGAAAGAAGTTGCACCATAGAATCCACTAGAGTGTGTGTGGTCATGTGGATCAATGTGGTTTAGGAGAATAACACATGCAGTGACACTAGTGGATTAGTGTGGTTTAGGAAAAACAACACACGCAAGGACACTATGGATCCATGTGTCAAACCATGGTCATAGAGACCAAAAGCACATAGGAAAGCATCTTCCACATTTCTTGTTGCACCAGTGTGATAGAAGCTGCACCACAGACCCCACTAGAGTGTGTGTGGTCATGTGGATCAATGTGGTTTAGGAGAAGAAAACATGCAATGACTCTAGTGGGTCAGTGTGGTTTTGGAAAAAGAACACATGCAATGGCACTAGTGGATTAGTGTGGTTTAGGAAAAATAACACATGCAATTACACAAGTGGATTAGTGTGGTTTAGGAAAAATAACACATGCAATGACACTAGGGGATCCATGTGTCAATCCATGGTCACACAGACCAAAAAACACAAAGGAAAGCAGCTTCCACATTGCATGTTGCACCAGCGTGACAGAAGCTCCACCATAGAATCCACTAGAGTGTGCATGGTCATGTGGATCAATGTGGTTTAGGACAAGAACACATGCAATTGCATTAGTGGATCAGTGTGGTTTAGGAAAAAGAACACATGCAATGACACTAGTCGATTAGTGTAGTTTAGGAGAAGAACATGCAATGACTCTAGTGGATCCATGTGTCATACCACGGTCAAAGAGACCAAAAAACACATAGGAAAGCCGCTTCCACATGGAATGTTGCATCAGTCTAGCTGAAGCTGCACAACAAAATCAACTAGAGTGTGTGTGGTCATGTGGATCAATGTGGTTTAAGAGAAGAACACATGCAATGACAGTAGTGGATTAATGTGGTTTACGAGCCAAATGCATGCAATGACACTAGTGGATCAGTGTGGTTTAGGAAAAACAACACATGCAATGACACTAGTGGATCAATGTGGTTTAGGATAAGAACATATGGAATGACTCTAATGGATTAGTGTGGTTTAGGATAAGAACACATGCAATGGTTCTAGTGGATCCATGTGTCAATCCATGGTCACGCAGACCAAAAAACACATAGGAAAGATAGCAGCTTCCACATTGAATGTTTCACCAGTGTGACAGAAGCTACACCATTGAATCCACTAGTGTGTGTGTGGTCAAGTGGATCAGTGTGGTCTAGGATAAGAATGCATGCAATGACACTAGTGGATTAGTGTGGTTTAGGAAAAAGAACACATGCAATGACACTAGTGGATCCATGTGACAAACCATGGTCACAGAGACCAAAACCTTATCGGAAAGCAGCTTCCACATTGCATGTTACACTAGTGTGACAAAAGCTGTAGCACCGAACCCACTAGAGTGTGTGTGGTCATGTGGATCAATGTGGTTTAGGAGAATAAAACATGCAATGAATCTATTGGATCGGTGTGGTTTAGGAAAAAGAACACATGCAATGATACTAGTGGATCAGTGTGCTTTAGGAAATATAACGCATGCAATGACACTAGTGGATCCATGTGTCAAACCATGGTCACACAGACTAAAAACACATTGGAAAGCAACTTCCACATTGCATGTTGCACCAACGTGATAGAAGCTCTACCATAGAATCCACTAGAGTGTGCGTGTCATGTGGAACAATGTGGCTTAGGAGAAGAACACATGCAATGGCATTAGTGAATCAGTGTGGTTTAGTTAAAAGAACACATGCAATGACACTGGTGGATCAGTGTTGTTTAGGAGAAGAACATGCAATGACTCTAGTGGATCCATGTGTCATACAATGGTCAAAGATACCAAAAACACATAGTAAAGCCGCTTCCACATGGAATGTTGCATCAGTCTAACAGAAGCTACACCACAAATCAACTAGAGTGTGTGTGGTCATGTGGATCAATGTGGTTTAAGAGAAGAACACATGCAATGACACTAGTGGATTAGTGCGGTTTAGGAAAAAACACATCAAATGACACTAGTGGATCAATGTAGTTTAGGAGCAGAACACATGCAATAAAACTGGTGGATCAGTGTGGTTTAGGAAAAACAACACATGCAATGACACTAGTGGATCAGTGTGGTTTAGGAGAAGAACATATGCAATGACTCTAATGGATTAGTGTGGTTTAGGATAAGAACACATGTAATGACTCTAGTGGATCCATGTGTCAAAACATGGTCACATAGACCAAAAAACACATAGGAAATAACGCAGCTTCCACATTGGATGTTGCACCAGTGTGACAAAAGCTGCACCATAGAATCCACTAGAGTGTGTTTGTTCATGTGGATCAGTGTGGTTTAGGAGAAGAACGCATGCAATGACACTAGTGGATTATTGTGGTTTAGTAAAAAGAACACATGCAATAACACTAGTGGATCCATGTGGCAAACCATGGTCACAGAGACCAAAAGCACATAGGAAAGCAGCTTCCACATTGCATGTTGCACCAGTGTGACAAAAGCTGCAGCACAAAATCCACCAGAGTATGTGTGGTCATGTGGATCAATGTGGTTTAGGAGAAGAAAACATGCAATGAATCTAGTGGATCGGTGTGGTTTAGGAAAAAGAACATATGCAACGACACTAGTGGATCAGTGTGGTTTATGAAAAATAACACATGCAATGACACTAGTGGATCCATCTGTCAAGCCACGGTGACACAGACCAAAAAACACATAGGAAAGCAGCTTGTAGATTACATGTTGCACCAGCGTGACAGGAGCTCCACCATAGAATCCACTAGAGTGTGTGTGGTCATGCGGATCAATTTGGTTAACAAGAAGAACACATGTAATGACCCTACTGGATCATTGTGGTTTAGGAAAAACAACACATGCAATAACACTGGTGGATCCATGTGTCAAACCGTGGTCACATAGACCAAAAACACATAGGAAAGCAGCTTCCACATTGCATGTTGCACCAGTGTGACAAAAGATGCACCATAGAATCCACTAGATTGTGCGTGGTCATGTGGATCAATGTGGTTTAGGACAAGAACACATTCAATGACACGGGTGGATCAATGTGGTTTAGGAAAAAGAACACATGTAATGACACTACTGGATCCATGTGTCAAAGCATGGTCACACAGACCAAAAACACATAGGAACGCGTATTCCATGTTGCATGCTGCACCAATGTGACAGAATCTACACCATAGAATCCACAAGACTATGTCTGGTCATGTGGATCAATGTCGTTTAGGAGAAGAACATATGTAATGACACCAGTGGATTAGTGTGGTTTATGAAAAAGAACACATGCAATGACACTAGTAGATTAGTGTGGTTTAGTAGAAGAAAACATTCAATGATTCTAGTGGATTAGTGTTGTTTAGGAGAAGAACACATGAAAGATCCGTGTGTCCAACCATGGCCACACAAACCAAAAAACACATAGCAAATAAAGCAGCTTCCACATTGCATGTTGCACCGGTGTGATAGAAGGTGCACCACAGAATACACTAGAGTGTTTGTGGTCATGTGGATCAATGTGGTTTAGGAGAAGAACACATGTAATGACACTAGTGGATCTGTGTGGTTTAGGAAAAAAGAACACATGCAATGACACTAGTGGAACAATGTGGTTTAGGAGAAGAACACATGCAATGACACAAGTGGATTAGTTTGGTTTAGGAAAAAGAACACATGTAATGACACTAGTGGATCGATGTGTCAAACCATGGTCACAGAAACCAAAAACACACAAGAAAGCAGCTTCCACATTGCATGTTGCACCTGTGTGAGAGAAGCTGTACCACATAATCCACTAGAGTGTGTGTTGTCATGTGGATCAATGTGGTTTAGGAGAAGAACACATGCAATGACTCTAGTGGAAGAATGTGGTTTAGGGGGAAAACACATGCAATGACACTAGTGGATCAATGTGGTTTAGGAAGAAGAACACATGCAATGACACTAGTGGATCCATGTGTCAAACCATGGTCACACAGACCAAAAAAAACACATAGGAAAGGAGCTTCCACATTGCATGTTGCACCCCTATGTTAGAAGCTGCACCACAGAATCCACTAGAGTGTGCGTGGTCATGTGGATCAATGTGGTTTAGGAGAAGAACACATGCAATGACACTAGTGGCTCAGTGTGGATTAGGAAAAATAACACATGCAATGAAACTGGTGGATCCATGTGTCAAACCATGGCCACATAGACCAAAAAGAGATAGGAAAGCAGCTTCCACATTGCATGTTACACCAGTGTGATAGAAGCTGCACCACAGAAACCACTAGAGTGTGTGTGTGGTCATGTGGATCAATGTTATTTAGGATAAGAACACATGCAATGACAATAGTGGATTAGTGTGGCTTAGGAAAAGAACACATGTAATGACACTAGTGGATCAGTGTGGATTAGGAGAAGAACACAAATGCAATGACGTTAGTGGATCAGTGTGGTCTAGGAAAGAGAACACATGCAATGACACTAGTGGGTCAGTGAGGTTTAGGGTAAGAACACATGAAATGACACTAGAGGATCCATGTGTCGAACCATGGTTGCATAGACAAAAAACACATAGGAAAAAACCTTCCACATTGCATGCTGCAGTAGTGTGATAGAAGCTGCACCACAAAATCCACTAGAGTGTGTGTTGTCATGTGGATCAATGTGGTTTAGAAGAAGAACACATGCAATGACACTAGTGGATCAGTGTGGTTTAGGAAAAAGAACACATGCAATGACCCTAGTGGATCAGTGTGGTTTAGGAGAAGAACACATGCAATGACACTAGTGGATCCATGTATCAAACCATGGTCACATAGACCAAAAACACATAGGAAAGTAGCTTCCACATTGCATTTTGCACCAGTGTGATAGAAGCTTTACCACAAAATCCACTAGAGTGTGCGTGGTCATGTGGATCAATGTGGTTTAGGAGAACAAGACATGCAATGATACTAGTGGACCAGTGTGGTTTAGGAAAAAGAACAGATGCAATGACACTAGTGGATCAGTGTGGATTAGGAGAAGAACACATGCAATTACTCTAGTGGATCCATGTCTCAAACCATGGTCAAGAACATTAAAAAACACATAGGAAAGCAGCTTCGACATGGAATGGTGCACTGGTTTGATACATGTTGCACCACAGAATCCACTAGAGTGTGCGTGGTCATGTGGATCCATGTGGTTTAGGAGAACAAAACATGCAATGACTCTAGTCGATCGGTGTGGTTTAGGAAAAAGAACACATGCAATGACACTAGTGGATTAGTGTGGTTTAGAAAAAAGAACACACGCAATGACACTAGTGGATTCATGTGTCAAACCATGATCATACAAACCAAAAATCATATAAGAAAGCAGCTTCCACATTGCATGTTGCACTAGTGTGACAGAAGCTCCACCATAGAATCAACTAGAGTGTGTGTGGTCATGTGGATCAATGTGGTTTAGGAGAATAACACATGCAATGACTCTACTGGATCGGTGTGGTTTAGGAGAATAACACATACAATGACACTAGTCGATTAGTGTGGTTTTGGAAAAAGAACACATGCAATGACACTAGTGCATTCATGCGTCAAACCATGGTCATACAGAAGAAAAAACACATGGGAAAGCAACTTACACATTGCTTGTTGCACCAGTGTGACGGAAGCGCCACCACAGAATCCACTAGAGTGTGCATGGTCATGTGGATCAATGTGGTTTAGGAGAAGAACACATGCAATGACACTAGTGGATCAGTATGGTTTAGGAAAAAGAACACATGCAATGACACTGGTGGATTAGTGTGGTTTAGGAGAAGAACCTATGCAATGACTCTAGTGCATCCATCCGTCATTCCTGGTCATAGAGACCAAAAACACATAGGAAAGCAGCTTCCACATGGAATGTTGTATCAGTGTGATAGAAGCTCCACCACATAATCAACTACAGTGTGTGTGGTCATGTGGATCAATGTGGTTTAGGATAAGAACACATGCAATGACACTAGTGTATCAGTGCAGTTTATGAAGAAGAAGACATGCAATGACACTAGTGGATCAATGTGGTTTACGAGAAGAAGACATGCAATGACACTAGTGGATCACTGTGGTTTAGGAAAAAGAACACATTCAATAACACGAGTGTATCAGTGTGGTTTAGGAGAAGAACTCATGCAATGACACTAGTGGATCGGTGTGGTTTTGGAAAAAGAAAACATGCAATAACACTGGTGGATCCATGTGTCTAACCGTGGTCACATAGACCAAAAACACATAGGAAAGCAGCTTCCACATTGCATGTTGCACCAGTGTGACAAAAGATGCACCATAGAATCCACTAGAGTGTGCGTGGTCATGTGGATCAATGTGGTTTAGGACAAGAACACATTCAATGACACGAGTGGATCAATGTGGTTTAGGAAAAAGAACACATGTAATGACACTAGTGGATCCATGTGTCAAAGCATGGTCACACAGACCAAAAATACATAGGAACGCGTATTCCATGTTGCATGCTGCACCAATGTGAAAGAATCTGCACCATAGAATCCACAAGAGTGTGTGTGGTCATGTGGATAAATGTCATTTAGGACAAGAACATATGTAATGACACTAGTGGATTAGTGTGGTTTATGAAAAAGAACACATGCAATGACACTAGTAGATTAGTGTGGTTTAGTAGAAGAACACATTCAATGACTCTAATGGATTAGTGTTGTTTAGGAGAAGAACACATGAAAGATCCGTGTGTCAAACCATGGCCACACAGACCAAAAAACACATAGGAAATAAAGCAGCTTCCACACTGAATGTTGCACTAGTGTGACAGAAGGTGCACCACAGAATCCACTAGAGTGTTTGTGGTCATGTGGATCAGTGTGGTTTAGGAGAAGAACACATGCAATGGCACTAGTGGATCAGTATGGTTTAGGAAAAATAACATATGCAATGACACTAGTGGAACAATGTGGTTTAGGAGAAGAGCACATGCAATGACACAAGTGGATCTGTGTGGTTTAGGGAAAAGAATACATGCAATGACACTAGTGGATCGATGTGTCAAACCATGGTTAGTGAGACCAAAAACACAGAGGAAAGCAGCATCCACATTGCATGTTGCACGTGTGTGACAGAAGCTGCACGACATAATCCACTTGAGTGTGTGTTGTCATGTGGATCAATGTGGTTTAGGAGAACAACACATGCAATGACTCTAGTGGATCAGTGTAGTTTAGGAAAAAGAACACGTGCTATGACACTAGTGGATCAATGTGGTTTAGGAAAAAGAACACATGCAATAACACTAGTGGATCATATGTCAAACCATGGTCACACAGACCAAAAAAACACATAGGAAAGCAGCTTCCACATTGCATGTTGCACCCTTGAGACAGAAGCAGCACCACAGAATCCACTAGTTTGCGTGGGCATTTGGATCAATGTGGTTTAGGAGAAGAACACATGCAATGACACTAGTGGATCAGTGTGGTTTAGGAAACACAACACATGCAATGACACTAGTGGATTAGTGTGGTTTAGTAGAAGAACACATGTAATGACTCTGGTGGATCCATGTGTCAAACCATGGTCATAGAGACCAAAAAACACATAGGAAAGCACCTTCCACATGGAATGTTGCACCCGTGTGATAGAAGCTACACCATAGAATCCACTAGAGTGTCTGTGGTCATGTGGATCAATGTGGTTTAGAAGAAGAACACATGCAATGACACTAGTGGATCAGTGTTGTTTAGGAAACAGAACAGATGCAATGACACTAGTGGATCCATGTGTCACACCATGGTTAAAGAGACCAAATACACATAGGAAAGCCGCTTCCACATGGAATGTTGCATCAGTGTGACAGAAGATGCACCATAGAATCAACTATAGTGTGTGTGGTCAAGTGGATCAATGTGGTTTAGGAGAAGAACACATGTGATGACACTGGTGGATCAGTGTGGTTTAGGAAAATGAACACATGCAATGACACTAGTGGATCAATGTTGTGGGCTCCCCAGATTAAACATCCGAGAAATCCCAGTTATGCATATTTCCACGTTCCCATGATCAGTGAGCCATGGAACATAACCGACAAGTATCATTACAACATCCAAAACATAACGAATTACAAGACTTAGATAAATGCCATTATGGCTACACCATCCTTAGCAGCAGAATATCATCATGCGCAGAGCCCAATCGTGCCTCAACCTACAGGCAACTAACTTGGAAGATAGCCTAGCTCGCTGGACGCCAGAATCTTCCGAAGTCAAACCTCTGAAAGTATGGCCAAGTAAATAGCTAGGGACAAAGCCGTGAGTACTTTGAATGTACTCGCAAACCACCAGGATAAATGACATAAGGAAATGCAAGTCTGGCTGTGGCGAGATAGCTCTATCTGGGGTTGTTTTTGAAAAGCCTAGATTACCTCTTGTAGTTATGGCATCTCCATATCTTTGTTGAAATTTTTTTTTGAAAGCATGCCTTTGTTTTATAAGTCAAGACATCTCCATATCTTTGTTGATAAAGAGTTTTGAAAACAGTTTTGGAGTAAAAACCCTCTGTAAACCTCTCGACCACCTCTGGTCAAAACACAGCTGCGAACTCGGGTTTCCCCAGAACCTTCATCCATCTTCATCCTTGTTTCCCAAATAAGCACAGTTTGGGTACTCCCAGCCAACACCTTTACAACCGTCCTTGACCGTGGACACGGCTATTTGAATAGATTTTACTCTGCAGAGTTTGCGCACTTTTCCCACAAGAATCATACATCCACCGGGATACAACCACGGCCCACTACCAACTATAGATTGGGGTCTGGATAATCAAACCTAACCTTTTACATGTCGACCCTAGCAAAGGCTACTTTTCGTTTCGAGTTTGTTCTCCCCGGCAACGAGTATGTGGCTCCCACCCATAGTCCTGCCTTCTGTACACACGCATACCCAAGCCGCAACTTGGCGTATACCTTAATCTGGTGACTCCGGTTCCTTCCGTACTACCTAAGTCATACCGTCTACGTGTGACCCAATTGTTGCACCAGCCTCCTGCCAGAAATGGCTCAGTCTTGTCGAAGCAAGCAACAGGCTTCAGATCCGAGATCTAGTAGCGCTTGCCAGGAATTCCAGGGATCTCTCCCTATAAGCATGGTACAAGCTGCCTCGGCTAATGCAGACAAACTACGAGCTAAGCCCCAGCACCTGGGGTAATTTGGTTGCACTAGTAAAAATTGTTCTGGTAAAGGCGTAGAACATCCTTTCACTTTCTTATTTCTCATCATCACCATTTTTGTGGTTAAAAATCTCCACTGGGAATGATGCCTCTTCCCAGGGGTTTTACAAAGCCGTTTTGAAACATTTGTAGTGGGGTAAGCCCCCAAACCGTTTATTTTCTCAAAACCGGGGTTTTCAAGGAGGTAGGATGCTAACCATCATACTCTCGGTCTAAAGGGATAAAATCATAGGTTCATCGGGGTGGTGCCACGAGGGACACAAAGTCATAACTTGGAAGATCCAAGTTATAAGAGCAGTATTTGTAAAACAAGACATGCAGGTAGATAATGCAATTTATAAATAGGATACAAAATAGGTAAAAGAGAGTAGGACATATATCAGAGTTCGGGAATGGTGGCTTTCCTGTGATCAGCAATAAGTCCTTGGACTTCTTTAGATAACCAAGAACCCAACAATAATAATACGAAGTCCCTTCCTTCTGGTCGTCATACACTCATACTATCGTCATCATCGAGTATACATGCAATCAGACAATTCCACAATCACAAGGCATCCATGCAACAAACCATACAGGAAACAAACATTAGGATTACTATTGAACTCAGTAGGTTTTGGGGAAGTTGGGTTCTATTGGTGGAAATTACTAGATTGCCATTGTAGTGTTTTCTTTTGGGAATATAGATGTCTAGGATAAATACTATGAACTTGGAGTGTGGTTCTAGGGTCATTGGGCTACCAAAGGGCATCAGTGACATCCTCAGATGGGTCTTGACAAAATAAAACCAACACAAGTGGTTTCACTTGATTATCAAATACCTAGATTTAAATATGCTTTTTATAGTGGAATAAGCTCTAGTTTGTGGGAATAATTCTCCAGAATTGATCTGGAGGTCCACAAATTATTTCCTTGGATGGTTCGGTAGTGTTTGATGTACTAAACCACCTGGAGTTGGAGTCAAGTCTGAACAATTAACAAAATGCCCTTAATAATTCATCAAAGGCAGTTTCTTAAGGTTTTTCTCTTTTTCACCAAATTAATTCTATAGAAGCTAATGAGTTGATTCCAAGGGTATGTGGTAGATATTCAGAATAAATTTCTGTAGAAATTGGATTCACTCTTTTTGGAGTTGTCAAACTCCTGGAGTGAGTTATTTAGTGAAAATACCACCTCTAGAGGTATTTAAATCACCAAAATTTAACCAGAGCTTAATAAATTATGTGCTGCTAGGATTTGATAGATACTGGTACTATGATGTACTGGGAGGTGGAATTAGGTCAATACCACATTTGGTTTGACCTAGAGAAATTTCCTAAGACAAAAAATGGTTGTTTTTGTTATTTTTGCTATGGGCACAATACTATTCACCTTGGCATAGGACCTATGCTGGATGATAGGTATTGCAGATATCTTCAATAGAGCCTTGGTTCTCCCCAAATGGGGACATAAAACTCTCATAGGAAATTAATTAGTGCAAGGTACACCTTGTTGCAGAATAAAACTCTAGCCAATAATGGAAATTATTTTTGGCTAGGTGATGCCTCTGTATGTTTGAGAAAACATCAGAGAACTACCAGAAATTTAGATCTTGACCAAAATATGGTGGTTTCCCTTTTTATTTGGATTTAATCCTAGCAGCAAGTTTTCTAGAAATAATAGACCAGCTAAAAAGAAAAGGAAAGATGATGCAGTGGGCCGGATCTGGGGAGGTACTGGGTCGCAGGGGGAGAATCGGCCCACGGTGGGTAGCGCGGAGCGTGGGAGCCGCGGCTTGAACCTGCCAGGCGGGGCCTGGCGATCAGCGAGAGAGGGCGGCCAAAGGGGTATTGGCGGATCTCGGCCGTTCGATTAAGTCGCGAGGGATGGCCTACGCTCATCGTCTTCGCACCGACTGAGCGCTAGGGTCAGAACCCTAGCACGTCGGAGAGGGAGGCGGGAGCTCACCAGAGGGCTTGGGAGGCAACAGGGAGGTTGCAGGGCGACGCGGTCGACGACGGTGAGCCTGGGGAGGGGCGGCACGAGGTGGTTTGACGCCGGGAAGTAGCTCACGCGTCAGAGGCCGAGGGTGACCTCGTCGGAGCTGGACGGTGACGACGGAGGAGTGGTTCCTGGGCAAGAATAAGGGTATTGTTAGATGGAGAAGGAGGAGAGGGTCACCTTGAGGTGACATGCAGGAGGAGAGGAGCAGAGATGAGAGCTCCTATCTCGATTTTTGAAGGAGGCCGGGAGCTCCTCTTCTTCCTCTTCCGGGCAGATCTGAGCAGGGGAGAGGGAGTGGAGCGTAGGGGAGGTGACTGGGCGGGGAGAGGGGGCAAATGAGAGGCAGGGGCTCGCTGGGGGAGGCCTCTGGCCATATATACTAGGGAGGAGGAGTAGATGATGTAAATGACATAACTGGACATGGTGGGGAGGGAATGATAGCCAGGGATTGGTCCAGGGGACGGTGGAGAGGGGTAGGAAGGGGATTGGGTCGGACAGAGAGGGCTATGGCAGCTGGAGTAATTAAATTGACAAGATCCTTGTAAGATTGGCTTGACTCTCTCTCTACTAGTACAAGGGTAAATGGGAAAGGCTGAGGTGGAGCTACAGTGGTGTCGACTTGGGGTGTGTCCTGGTGCTGAGGAGATGCATTGAGCTAGTTTTTAGGAGATTTGGAAGTGGTTTGAGTAGTGGTTTTCTTAAAGGGCCACTTTGATCAAAATAGGTGGTTATGAAGGAAATCCAAAAACTTGCATTGGAACAGGGGAGGAAATGGTACTGGTAGATAGGTGAGGTCAAGGTAGACTCCTAAGATTTAATTGGGATTTTTGTAGAGGAGTTTTAGTCCACTTAAATCCAATTACCCAAAGAGGAGAAAAGTGATTTCTAGAAGATCATTTGATCTTTTTACATTGGGCAAGGTTGGTTTCTGGTTGGAGAGGGTCCCAAATGTGAGTACACACCTAGGGGAATTTCCCCAAGATTTATTGGGAACTAAAAGTATTTAAAACATTTATTTTTCCAAATCAGCCATTTAAGAAAATGGGCAAATGGAAATAATAAAGCTTCTCAAAAATATTTATTTTTGAGGTAGGAAGATAGGGTATGATATGTGGAACTCACTTGAGCCAAAATTTTGGGAAGTGTTTTGGCAAAAACCAAACTTTCCTTTATGGAAGGGGTTTTGGAGGGTTTTGTCTAATAAGATAAAACAATAGATTTGGGGTCATAATAATTATGGATAATATTTGAGAAATCATGATGATCAAGGTAGATGATGTAGATAAGGTGTAGCAATCATTTGCAACCTTGTGGAATGGAATTCCAACTTGAATTAGATGGAGGAACAAGGTATTGAGGATCTAGGGTGATGTTATTTTTATACCACCAAAACATGCTTGCATCTTGGATCTCAGAGCTCACCTTGGTGCAAGGGATAGATGGGAGGGTATACCAAGTCATATAGATGATCATGGAAGAAGGCGTTTGGATTAAATGCATTTGAGGTGATCTATAAGTGATGGCAAACTTTGTCGAAATTAAGGCTGTCATGCAAAATGAGTCATGAGGCCTTATAAACCAAGTGGGTTTAAGCAGCATAGAGATCCACTTGGAACAATTGAAGTAGGTTTTGATAGAACTATATTAGTAGATCACAACCCTGCATAGAGTTGGTCCATAGGAAGGTGGATGATGGTGTGAGCTTCTACCAAAGTAGGCATGATGACCAGTTTTACAGGAAATGTTATTTTCTTGTCTGCAAAACCAACAAGGACAAGTGGGTTGGAGGAGGATCTAACCAAGGAAAATTGTGGGCCTTGGTAGTCCTTATGATGGTTAACAAGATGGTTCAGGTGCATTTCAAAAAATGCACATGGTTTGAGAAAAAAAGGCATTCAAAAAGATGATGTTGAAACTGTTTCCAGACTTAGTCAAATTTGGCAGTTTTGAGGATTTTGACTAGAGTATGACAGGGAATGTTCTTGGAGGGGTGGCCAAGGTATCAGAGCATCAAAAAGCGGATGATATTGAAGAGTAGATTGAGTAGAAAGGTTCCATGCTTGAGATTGGTCTTCATGAACTTGGAAACTTCTAGAATGGGAATCTTCATAATTGATCTGGTTAAGGGTTTTAGATGATCACCTAGTATCTAGTGAGTTGATCTGGCTTAGTTATCTTGCTTAGGATGTGATGATTTGGAAACATATTGATCCTAGTAATGAGCTCCGAGAATAGCTCATACTACTTCCTAAGCAAACAAGTCAATTAGTATATCAAGGCAACTCATCAGACATCAGATCAAGGCAACTCATCAGACAGCAGATCAAGGCAACTCATCTTATAAACCATTCAACTACTACTAGAGTTACCATCAAGCTTAGCTTGAGGTAAGTTTGGGGCATTTTGAAGAGGTTGGGTTTTGAATAGGATAAGAATCCTTGGTACCTCTACCAAGAGTGGAAATCAAAAGCTTTCGGAAGTGGTTTTGGGAAAACTAGATATAAGGTTAGTTGAGGCTTCTGTCTTGAAAACATAAGGAGGTTATATTTTACTTTTCTCCATAGTTTTATCCATAGAAGCTACTAAAATAGATTTGATTGCATAAGCATCTTGGCTCATGTTTTGAAATGCCAGAACATTTGAGAATATGTAAACTGAGCCAGGATAGTTTTTGCTAAGTAGCTTTTGTCAACTGATGGTGAGTTAAGGAGTACTATTAGATACACACCCATATGAACAAGCACAAACAACAAGCAAGCACTACACCAATGAACAAGAAAAAATTTTGTTCCCCCTGATTTTTGCATTCTGGACAACTAATCAGGGTTACTGAATTTGGGATGTTACAGACATTTCCCCCTTAAGAGAATCTCGTCCCGAGATTCGGGAGAGTAAGATTAGGGGATTTGTCTCGGATATAGGGCTAGGTGTTTCTTGCGTACTAACTTGTTGGCTTTGTCTTTGAGCAGGGTCACTTCGACAAGGGGGTTGAACTTCAACGTCCTGAAACACGAGGGCGGAGCAGACTTCAACTAGGGTTGCAAGCAGTGACCTTCCATCTGTCAGGGTTCACGGCGCCTGTCCTAAGGGATTATTGAATCCAAGTCTGTGTCTTCGGGTCCAACGGTTGGAGGTTCTTCTGGCAGAGGTTATTCTATTTTGTGAAAAAGACACAGTCTTTCCCCTTAGGAATAGACTGGGGTAGATCGGAGAGTTACCAGTCGGGGACTTACTTATGAGGGTGACAAGAGATGGTTCTTAAGGTAGCGGACATCGACTTAAGAGAGGGTAGCATCATGGGTGTAGTTCCAGGGGAACATGGGCTAGTTTATTACAGGTTGCACTTGCCGATGTTCGGGGAGTCCTAGAGTGGGTTAAGGAGCTTCTCTCTCGATCTTTACTTCCCCGGGGTGTTACCGCCTATAGAAGTGCAGGAAATCTTTAGTCTTGAACTGCGGGGCTGCGAGAGGTATGATGGTCATCCTTTTTGAAGGTGGGGACCTTGGTGCCTTTGGGCTTCACCTTCGTGGAGGTCTTGGCGGGTTTACCCTCGGGGCATTCCCGGATGAAGTGACCGGGTAAACCACACGTGAAACAGGTGCTTTTCTTTCGGCGTAACTGAGTTGACGATCCGCCGATGCTGACACCTGGAGGTTGACTGGCCTTGCCAATGAGGGGATATATTGGGAAATTGATGGGGACATGATCTTGGCCTTCACAGAGGAAAAAGGTGACAAATCGAGTTGGGCACACTTTGGTCGAGTGAGGTTCTCCGCAGTTTGGGCAGTGGCCGGAACACCTGCTGGCTTGGTGTCTTCCTTCTCCACAACGGCCATAGGCCTTCTTCGAGCTTCCTGTCTCCATGGCCATCTTGGGGGGGTGGTTGGGGTTACGCGTTCCGGGTTGGGTCAAATGCAACGTCTTGGGTAAATCACGCAAGAAGAGAACAATCAAGCAAGCATAGCAATTCAAGGAAGTTATTACATACCAACCAATTCTGCACCCGGGGGTGCCAACAGTACTTAAGCATGACAAAACATGTTCAGGGACGATACATGACTCTACCTTATTGCTAAACGGGCGAGTACCGCAACGCGGGTGATTACTTGGAGGGTGCATCCGGGGAGTCGTGGCTGGCTTCTTGAAGATCAGCGGAGGTTTCCTACGCCTCTTTGATGGGCTTGAACCTACAGAGGTATTGACTGGCAGTGGTGCACTTCCTGCTTCTCTTGGGGGCGGCTTCTCTCGAGGTTCCTTAAGTGGCGGTTTCTCATGCTTGATTCCTTTGCAGGGTTTCCAGAGCTTCTCTACGGGTGAGAATGGCTTGCAGGCGACGGAGCTCCATCTGGGAATGGCGATATTCGTCAATGACTACTATTAACACCTCATTGCTAGAGTAACTGAAGCGGGTCTGAAAGGATAGAGCAGGGTACGCTAGGCTAGGGTCTTGAGATCCTCCGGTGCAGTCGACATTTCCCTTCATGGGGAGGTAGAAGGTTGTGGGCTGCCACATCTCTGGGAGGGAGCTACGGATGCGCATCAAAGCTTCTCTGGCTACCAAATCAACAGCCAGTGCGGGACTGGGCATCTGTGGTCCTGCGGAATAGATAGGGCTTCCATTGGTTCCTGGCTTGGTTAGTACGATAATTTGTCCCACATAATTTCCTGATTCCAGTCCCTTGTGGAGGGTGTAGGTAGGTTTCTGCTGGTAACTGCAAAGTTGCATAGAGTCTGAGAGTAGTCGGGGAAATCCAATCTTCCGCCACTCTTCATCAATAGGTTCCATCTACTGAAGTGTTTAGGGCCAAGTTGGGTTAGTGACAAGTGTGCATGATTTTAGGATTATAAAATCATATTAATGCGAGTAGTTTTCAAAATAGTGGGGGGAAGACATAAGCACTTTTGCAAGTATGCATCTCTTCTCCTTTGTCCTCTTAGAAAATAGGTTTGTCGTTCCTTGTCTAACGTCCATGCTAACTATGGTCTCCTACAGTCAGGATGGCTCTGATACCAAGTCTGTGGGCTCCCCGGATTAACCATCCGAGAAATCCCTATTATGCATATTTCCACGTTCCCATGATCAGTGGGCCGTGGAACATAACCGACAAGTATCATTACAACATCCGAAACATAACGAATTACAATACTTACATAAATGCCATTATGGATACACCATCCTTAGCGGTGGAATATCATCATGCGCAGAGCCCAATCGTGCCTCAACCTACAGACAACTGACTAGGAAGACAACCTAGCTCGCTGGACGTCACCTGAATCTTCCGAAGTCGAACCTCTCAAAGTCTGGCCAAGTAAATAGCCAGGGACAAAGCCGTGAGTACTTTGAATGTACTCGCAAACCACCAAGATAAATGACATAAGGAAATGCAAGTCTGGCTGTGGCGAGATAGCTCTATCTGGGGTTGTTTTTGAAAAGCCTAGACTACCTCTTGTAGTTATGGCATCTCCATATCTTTGTTGAAAAAGAGTTTTTGAAAGCATGCCTTTGTTTTATAAGTAAAGACATCTCCATATATTTGTTGAAAAAGAGTTTTGAAAACAGTTTTGGAGTAAAAACCCTTTGTAAACCTCTCGACCACCTCTGGTCAAAACACAGCTGCGAACTCGGGTTCCCCCGGAACCTTCATCCATCTTCATCCTTGTTTCCCAAACAAGCACAGTTTGGGTACTCCCAGCCAACACCTTTACAACCATCCTTGACCGTGGACACGGCTATTCGAATAGATTTTACTCTACAGAGCTTGCGCACTTTCCCCACAAGAATCAATACATCCTCCGGGATACAACCACGGCCCACTACCAAATGTAGATGGGGGTCCGGATAATCAAACCTCACCTTTTGCTTGTCGACCCTAGCAAAGGCTGCTTTTCCTTTTGGGTTTGTTCTCCCCGGCAACGAGTATGTGGCTCCTAGCCATAGTCCTGCCTTCCGTACACGCGCATACCCAAGCCGCAACTTGGCATATACCTTAATCTGGTGACTCCACTTCCTTCCGTACTACCTAAGTCTTACTATCAGCGGGAGACCCAATTGTTGCATCGGCCTCCTGCCAGAACAAGCTCACTCTTGCCGAAGCAAACAACAGGCTTCAGACCCGAGATCTGGTAGCGCCTGCCCGGAATTCCAGGGATCTCTCCCTATAAGCATGGTACAAGCTGCCTCGGCTAATGCAGACAAACTACGAGCTAAGCCCCAGCACCTGGGTAATGTGGTTGCACTAGTAAAAATTGTTTCGGTAAAGGCGTAGAACATCCCTTCACTTTCTTATTTCTCATCATCACCATTTTTGTGGTTAAAAATCTCCACCGGGAATGATGCCTCTTCCCAGGGGTTTTACAAAGCCGTTTTGAAACATTTGTAGTGGGGTAAGCCCCCAAACCGTTTATTTTCTCAAAACCGGGGTTTTCAAGGAGGTAGGATGCTAACCATCATACTCTCGGTCTAAAGGGATAAAATCATAGGTTCATCGGGGTGGTGCCACGAGGGACACAAAGTCATAACTTGGAAGATCCAAGTTATAAGAGCAGTATTTGTAAAACAAGACATGCAGGTAGATAATGCAATTTATAAATAGGATACAAAATAGGTAAAAGAGAGTAGGACATATATCAGAGTTCGGGAATGGTGGCTTTCCTGTGATCAGCAATAAGTCCTTGGACTTCTTTAGATAACCAAGAACCCAACAATAATAATACGAAGTCCCTTCCTTCTGGTCGTCATACACTCATACTATCGTCATCATCGAGTATACATGCAATCAGACAATTCCACAATCACAAGGCATCCATGCAACAAACCATACAGCAAACAAACATTAGGATTACTACTGAACTCAGTAGGTTTTGGGGAAGTTGGGTTCTATTGGTGGAAATTACTAGATTGCCATTGTAGTGTTTTCTTTTGGGAATATAGATGTCTAGGATAAATACTATGAACTTGGAGTGTGGTTCTAGGGTCATTGGGCTACCAAAGGTCATCAGTGACATCCTCAGATGGGTCTTGACAAAATAAAACCAACACAAGTGGTTTCACTTGATTATCAAATACCTAGATTTAAATATGCTTTTTATAGTGGAATAAGCTCTAGTTTGTGGGAATAATTCTCCAGAATTGATCTGGAGGTCCACAAATTATTTCCTTGGATGGTTCGGTAGTGTTTGATGTACTAAAACACCTGGAGTTGGAGTCAAGTCTAAACAATTAACAAAATGCCCTTAATAATTCATCAAAGGCAGTTTCTTAAGGTTTTTCTCTTTTTCACCAGATTAATTCTATAGAAGCTAATGAGTTGATTCCAAGGGTATGTGGTAGATATTCAGAATAAATTTCTGTAGAAATTGGATTCACTCTTTTTGGAGTTGTCAAACTCCTGGAGTGAGTTATTTAGTGAAAATACCACCTCTAGAGGTATTTAAATCACCAAAATTTAACCAGAGATCAATAAATTCTGAGCTGCTAGGATTTCATAGATACTGATACTAGGATGTACTGGGAGGTGGAATTAGGTAAATACCACATTTGGTTTGACCTAGAGAAATTTCCTAAAACAGAAAATGGTTGTTTTTGTTATTTTTGCTATGGGCACAATATTTTTCACCTTGGCATAGGACCTATGTTGGATGATAGGTATTGCAGATATCTTCAATAGAGCCTTGGTTCTCCCCAAATGGGGATATAAAACTATCAGAGGAAATTAATTAGTGCAAGGTACACCTTGTTGCAGAATAAAACTCTAGCCAATAAAGGAAATTCTTTTTGGCTAGGTGATGCCTATAAAGGAAATTATTTATCAGAGAACTACCAGAAATTTATATCTTGACCAAAATATGGTGGGTTCCCTTTTTATTTGGATTTAATCCTAGCAGGAAGTTTTATAGAAATAATAGACCAGCTAAAAAGAAAAGGAAAGATGATGCGGTGGGCCGGATGTGGGGAGGTACTGGGCCGCAGGGGGAGAATCGGCCCACGGCGGGCAGCGCGGCGTGCGGGAGCCGCGGCTTGAATCTGCCAGGCGGGGCCCGGCGGTCAGCGAGAGAGGGCGGCCGAAGGGGTATTGGCGGATCTCGACCGTTCGATTAAGTCGCGCTGGACGGCCCATGCTCGTCGTCTTCGCAGCGACAGAGCGCCGGGGACAGAACCCTAGCACGTTGGAGAGGGAGGCTGGAGCTCACCAGAGGGCTCGGGAGGCGACGGGGAGGTTGCAGGGCAACGCGGTCGACAACGAGGAGCCTGGGGAGGGGCGACACGAGGTGGTTTGATGACGGGAAGTAGCTCGCGCATCGGAGGCCGAGGGTGACCTCCTCGAAGATCGACGGTGACGACGGAGGAGTGGTTCCTGGGCAAGAATAAGGGTATTGTTAGATGGAGAAGGAGGACAGGGTCACCTAGAGGTGACATGTAGGAGGAGAGGAGCAGAGATGAGAGCTCCTAGCTCGATTTTTCAAAGAGGCCGAGAGGTCCTCTTCTTCCTCTTCCGGGCAGATCTAAGCAGGGGAGAGGGAGTGGAGCGTAGGGCAGGTGACTGGGAGGGGACAGGGGGCAAATGCAGGGCAGGGGCTCTCTGGGGGAGCCCTCTGGCCATATATACTAGGGAGGAGGAGTAGATGATGTAAATGACCAAATTGGACATGGTGGGAAGGAATGCTGGCCAGGGATTGGTCCAGGGGACGGTGGAGAGGGGTAGGAAGGGGATTGGGTCGGGCAGAGAGGGTTGTGGCAGCTGGAGTAATTAAATGGACAAGATCCTTGTAAGATTGGTTTGACTCTCTCTACTAGCACAAGGGTAAAATGGGAAAGGCTGAGGTGGAGCTACCGTGGTGTCGACTTGGGGTGTGTCCTGGTGCTGAGGAGATTCATTGAGCCAGTTTTGAGGAGATTTGGAAGTGGTTTGAGTAGTGGTTTGCTTAAAGGGCCACTTTGATCAATATAGGTGGTTATGAAGGAAATCCAAAAATTTGCATTGGACCAGGGGAGGAAATTGTACTGGTCGATACGTGAGGTCAAGGTAGACTCCTAGGATTTAATTGGGATTTTTCAGAGGAGTTTTAGTCCACTTAAATCCAATTACCCAAAGAGGACAGAAGCGATTTCTAGAAGATCATTTGATCTTTTTACATTGGTCAAGGTTGGTTTCTGGTTGGAGAGAGTCCCAAATGTGAGTACACACCTAGGTGAATTTTCCCAAGATTTATTGGGGATTAAAATTATTTAAAACATTTATTATTCCAAATCAGCCATTTAAGAAAATGGGCAAAAGGAAATAATAAAGCTTCTCAAAAATATTTATTTTTGAGGTAGGAAGATAGGGTATGATATGTGGAACTCACATGAGCTAAAAGTTGGGGAAGTGTTTTGGCAAAAACCAAACTTTGCTTTATGGAAGGGGTTTTGGAGGTTTTTGTATGAAAAGAAAAATCAAAAGATTTGGGGCCATAATAATTATGGATAATATTTGAGAAATCTTTATGATCAAGGTAGATGATATAGACAAGGTGTAGCAAGAATTTTCAACCTTGTGGAATGGAATTCCAACTTGAATTAGATGGAGGAACAAGGTATTGAGGATCAAGGATGATGTTATTTTTATACCACCAAAACATGCTTGCATCTTGGAGCTCAGCGCTCACTTTGGTGGAAGCGATAGATGGGAGAGTAGACCAAGTCATATGGATGATCATGGAAGAAGGTTTTTGGATTAAATGCATTTGAGGTGATCTATAAGTGATGGCAAACTTTGTTGAAATTAAGGCTGTCATGCAAAATGAGTCATGAGGCCTTATAAACCAAGTGGGTTTAAGCAGCACAGAGATCCACTTGGAACAAGTGAAGTAGTTTTTGATAGACCTATATTAGTAGATCACAACCATGCAGAGATTTAGTCCATAGGAAGGTGGATGATGGTGTGAGCTTCTATCAAAGTGGGCATGATGACCAGTTTTGCAGGAAATGTTATTTTCTTGTCTGCAAAACCAACAAGGACAAGTGGGTTGGAGGAGGATCTAACCAAGGAAAATTGTGGGTCTTGGTCGTCCTTAGGATTTTTAACAAGATGGTTCAGGTGCATTTCCAAAAATGCACATGGTTTGAGAAAACAAGGCATTCAAAAAGATGATGTTGAAACTGTTTCCAGACTTAGTCAAATTTGGCAGTTTTGAGGATTTTGACTAGAGTATGAGAGGGAATGTTCTTGGACGGGTGCCAAGGTATCAGAGCATCAATAGGTGGATGATATTGAAGATTATATTGAGTAGAAAGGTTCCATGCTTCAGATTGGTCTTCATGAACTTGGAAACTTCTAGAATAGCAATCTTCAGAATTGATCTGGTTAAGGGTTTTAGATGATCGCCTAGTATCTAGTGAGTTGATCTGGCTTTGTTATCTTGCTTAGGATGTGATGATTTGGAAACATCTTGATCCTAGTAATGAGATCCTAGAATAGCTCATACTACTTCCTAAGCAAACAAGTCAATCAACAGATCAAGGCAACTCATCAGATAGCAGATCAAGGCAACTCATCAGACAACAGATCAAGGCAACTCATCTTATAAACTATTCAACTACTACTAGAGTTACCATCAAGCTTAGCTTGACGTAAGGTTGGGGAATTTTGAAGAGGTTGGGTTTTGAATAGGATAAGAATCCTTGGTACCTCTACCAAGAGTGGAAATCAAAAGCTTTTGGAAGTGGTTTTGGGAAAACTAGAGATAAGGTTAGTTGAGGGTTCTGTCTGGAAAATATAAGGAGGTTATATGATATATTTCTCCATAGTTTTATCAACAGAAGCTACTGAAATAGTTTTGATTGCATAAGCATCTTGGCTCATATTTTGAAATCCCAGAACATTTGAGAATATGTAAATTTAGCCAGGATAGTTTTTGGTAAGTAGATTTTGTCAACTGATGGTGAGGTAAGGAGTAATATTAGATACACACTCATATGCACAAGCACAAACAACAAGCAAGCACTACACCAATGAACAAGAAAAAGTTTTTGTTCCGCCTGATTTTTTCATTCAAGACAACTAATCAGGGTTACTGAATTTGGGATATTACAAATTTGGTTTGGGATAAGAATACAGGCAATGACACTAGTGGATCAGTGTGGTTTAGAAAAAACAACACATGCAATGACACTAGTGGATCAGTGTGTTTTAGGAGACCAACACATGCAATGACTCTAATGGACCAGTGTGGTTTAGGAGAAGAACACATGCAATAACTCTAGTGGATCCATGTGTCAAACCATGGTCACACAGACCAAAAAACACATAGGAAATAAAGCAGCTTCCACATTGCATGGTGCACCAGTGTGATAGAAGCTGCACCATAGGATCCATTAGAGTGTGTGTGGTCATGTGGATCAATGTGGTTTAGGAGAAAAACGCATGCAATGACACTAGTGGATTAGTGTGGTTTAGGAAAAAGAACACATGCAATGACACTAGTGGATCAGTGTGGTTTAGGAAAAATAACACATGGAATGACACAAGTGGATCCATGTGTCAAACCATGGTCACACAGACCAAAACCACATAGGAAACCAGCTTCCACATTGCATGTTGCACGAGCGTGATAGAAGCTCCACCATAGAATCCACTAGAGTGTGTTTGTCATGTGGATCAATGTGGTTTAGGAGAAGAACGCATGTAATGACACTAGTGGATTAGTGTGGTTTAGGGAAAATAACACATGAAATGACACTAGTGGATCCATGTGTCAAACCATGGTCATAGAGACCAAAAACACATAGGAAAGCAGCTTCCACATTGCATGTTGCACCAGTGTGACAAAAGTTGCACCACAAAATCCAGTAGAGTGTGTGTGGTCATGTGGATCAATGTGGTTTAGGAGAAGAACACACGCAATAACACTAGTGGATCGGTGTTGTTTAGGAAATATAACACATGCAATGACACTAGTGGATCGGTGTGCTTTAGGCAAAATAACACATGCAATGACACTAGTAGATCTATGTGTCAAACCATGGTCACACAGACCAAAAAACACATAGGAAAGCAGCTTCCACATTGCAGTTGCACTAGCGTGATAGAGGCTCCACCATAGAATCCAATAGAGTGTGCGTGGTCATGTGGATCAATGTGGTTTAGGAGAAGAACGCATGCACTGACATTGGTGGATCGATGCAGTTTAGGAAAAACAACAGATGCAATGAAACTGGTGGATCCATGTGTCAAACCATGGTCACATAGAACAAAAAGATATAGGAAAGCAGCTTCCACATTGCATGTTGCACCAGTGTGACAGAAGCTGCACCATAGAATTCACTAGAGTGTGTGTGGCCATGTGGATCAATGTGGTTTAGGATAAGAACACATGCAATGACACTAGTGGATCAGTCTGGTTTAGGAAAAGAACACATGCAATAACACTAGTAGATCAGTGTGCTTTAGAAGAAGAATACATGCGATGACTCTTGTGGATCCATGTGTCAAACCATGGTCATAGAGGGAAAAAACATAGGGACGCAACTTCCACATGGAATGTTGCACCAGTGTGATAGAAGCTGCACCACATAATCCACTAGAGTGTGCGTGGTCATGTGGATCAATGTGGTTTAGGAGAAGAACACATGCAATGACACTAGTGGATTAGTGTGGTTTTGGAAAAAGAACGCATGCAATGAAACTGGTGGATCCATGTGGTTTAGGAGCAGAACACATGCACTGACCCTAGTGGATCAGTGTGGTCTAAGAAAGAGAACACATGCAAATACACTAGTGGATCCATGTGTCAAACCATGCTCACATAGACAAAAAACACATAGGAAATAAGCTTCCACATTGCATGTTGCACCAGCGCGATAGAAGCTACACCAATGAATCCATTAGAGTGTGTGTAGTCACATGGATCAATGTGGTTTAGAAGAAGAACACATGCAATGACACTAGTGGATCAGTGTGGTTTAGGAAAAAGAACACATGCAATGACACTTGTGGATCAGTGTGGTTTAGGAGAAGAACGCATGAAATGACTCTACTGGATCCATGTGTCGAACCATGGTCAAAGAGACCAAAAAAACATAGGAAAGCGGCTTCCATATGGAATGGTGCACTAGTGTGACAAAAGCTGCACCACAAATTCCACTAGAGTGTGTGTGGTCATATGGATCAAATGTGGTATAGGAGCAGAATGCATGCAATGACACCGGTGGATCAATGTGGTTTAGGAAAAATAACACATGCAATGACACTAGTGGATCCATGTGTCAAATCATGGTCACACAGACCAAAAACACATTGGAAAGCAGCTTCCACATTGCATGATGGACCAGTGTGACAGAATCCGCACCATAGAATCCACTAGAGTGTGTGTGGTGATATCGACCAATGTGGTTTAGGAGAAGAACACATGCAATGACACTAGTGGATCTGTGTGGTTTAGGAAAAAGAACACATGCAATCACACTAGTGGATCGGTGTGGTTTAGGAGAAGAACACATGCAATGACAGTAGTGGATCCATATGTCAAACCATAGTCACACAGAGCAAAAACACATAGTAAAGTAGCTTCCACATTGCATTTTACACCAGTGTGATAGAAGTTGCACCACAGAATCCAATAGAGTGTGTGTGGTCATGTGGATCAATTTGGTTTAGGAGAAGAAAACATGCAATGACTCTAGTGGATCTGTGTGGTTTAGGAAAAAGAACACATGCAATGACATTAGTGGATCAGTGTCGTTTAGGAAAAGAACACATGCAATGACACTTGTGGATCAGTGTGGTTTAGGAGAAGAATACATGCAATGAATCTTGTGGATCCATGTGTCAAATAATGGTCACAGAGACCAGAAAACACATAGGAAAGCAACTTCCACATGGAATGTTGCACCAGTGTGACAGAAGCTGCACCACATAATCCACTAGAGTGTGGTTGGTCATGTGGATCAATGTGGTTTAGGAGAAGAACACATGCAATGACACTAGTGGATTAGTGTGGTTTACGAAAAATAACACTTGCAATGACACTCATGGATCCATGTGGTTTAGCAGAAGAACACATGCAATGACCCTAGTGGATCAGTGTGGTCTAGGAAAGAGAACACATGCAATGACACTACTAGATTAGTGTGGTTTACAATAAGAACACATGTAATGACACTAGTGGATCCTTGTGTCAAACCATGGTCACATAGACAAAAACACATAGGAAAGAACCATCCACATTGTATGTTGCACCAATGTGATAGAAGTTGCACCACAAAATCCACTAGAGTGTGTGTTGTCATGTGCATCAATGTGGTTTAGAAGAAGAACACATGCAATGACACTAGTGGATCAGTGTGGTTTAGGAGAAGAACACATGCAATGACTCTAGTGGATCCATGTGTCAAACAATGGTCACAGAGACGAAAAAACACATAGGAAAGCAGCTTCCACATGGAATGGGGCACTAGTGTGATAAAAGCTGCACCACAAATTCCACTAGAGTGTGTGTGGTCATGTGGATCAATGTGGTTTAGGGGAAGAACGTATGGAATGCCATCGATGGATTAGTGTGGTTTAGTAAAAATAACACATGCAATGACACTAGTGGATCCATGTGTCAAACCATGGTTAGACAGACCAAAAACACATTGGAAAGCAGCTTCCACATTGCATGTTGGAGCAGGGTGACAGAATCCGCACCATAGAATCCACTAGAGTGTGTGTGGTGATATGGTTCAATGTGGTTTAGGAGAAGAACACATGCAATGACACTAGTGGATCTGTGTGGTTTAGGAAAACGAACACATGCAATGACACTTCTGGATCAGTGTGGTTTAGGAGAAGAACACATGCAATGACTGTAGTGGATCCATGTGTCAAACCATGGTCAAAGAGACCAAAAAAACATAGGAAAGCGGCTTCCATATGGAATGGTGCACTAGTGTGACAAAAGCTGCACCACAAATTCCACTAGAGTGTGTGTGGTCATATGGATCAAATGTGGTATAGGAGCAGAATGCATGCAATGACACCGGTGGATCAATGTGGTTTAGGAAAAATAACACATGCAATGACACTAGTGGATCCATGTGTCAAATCATGGTCACACGGACCAAAAACACATTGGAAAGCAGCTTCCACATTGCATGATGGACCAGTGTGACAGAATCCGCACCTATGTGGTTTAGGAAAAAGAACACATGCAATCACACTAGTGGATCAGTGTGGTTTAGGAGTAGAACACATGCAATGACAGTAGTGGATCCATATGTCAAACCATAGTCACACAGAGCAAAAACACATAGGAAAGTAGCTTCCACATTGCATTTTACACTAGTGTGATAGAAGTTGCACCACAGAATCCAATAGAGTGTGTGTGGTCATGTGGATCAATTTGGTTTAGGAGAAGAAAACATGCAATGACTCTAGTGGATCTGTGTGGTTTAGGAAAAAGAACACATGCAATGACATTAGTGGATCAGTGTCGTTTAGGAAAAGAACACATGCAATGACACTTGTGGATCAGTGTGGTTTAGGAGAAGAATACATGCAATGACTCTTGTGGATCCATGTGTCAAATAATGGTCACAGAGACCAGAAAACACATAGGAAAGCAACTTCCACATGGAATGTTGCACCAGTGTGACAGAAGCTGCACCACATAATCCACTAGAGTGTGGTTGGTCATGTGGATCAATGTGGTTTAGGAGAAGAACAGATGCAATGACACTAGTGGATTAGTGTGGTTTACGAAAAATAACACTTGCAATGACACTCATGGATCCATGTGGTTTCGGAGAAGAACACATGCAATCACCCTAGTGGATCAGTGTGGTCTAGGAAAGAGAACACATGCAATGACACTACTAGATTAGTGTGGTTTACAATAAGAACACATGTAATGACACTAGTGGATCCTTGTGTCAAACCATGGTCACATAGACAAAAACACATAGGAAAGAACCATCCACATTGTATGTTGCACCAATGTGATAGAAGTTGCACCACAAAATCCACTAGAGTGTGTGTTGTCATGTGCATCAATGTGGTTTAGAAGAAGAACACATGCAATGACACTAGTGGATCAGTGTGGTTTAGGAGAAGAACACATGCAATGACTAGTGGATCCATGTGTCAAACAATGGTCACAGAGACGAAAAAACACATAGGAAAGCAGCTTCCATATGGAATGGGGCACTAGTGTGATAAAAGCTGCACCACAAATTCCACTAGAGTGTGTGTGGTCATGTGGATCAATGTGGTTTAGGGGAAGAACGTATGGAATGCCATCGATGGATTAGTGTGGTTTAGTAAAAAGAACACATGCAATGACACTAGTGGATCCATGTGTCAAACCATGGTTAGACAGACCAAAAACACATTGGAAAGCAGCTTCCACATTGCATGTTGGAGCAGGGTGACAGAATCCGCACCATAGAATCCACTAGAGTGTGTGTGGTGATATGGTTCAATGTGGTTTAGGAGAAGAACACATGCAATGACACTAGTGGATCTGTGTGGTTTAGGAAAACGAACACATGCAATGACACTTCTGGATCAGTGTGGTTTAGGAGAAGAACACATGCAATGACTGTAGTGGATCCATGTGTCAAACCATGGTCACACAGACCAAAAACAAATAGGAAAGCAGCTTCCACATTGCATTTTGCACCAGTGTGATAAAAGCTGCACCACAGAATCCACTAGAGTGTGTGTGGTCATGTGGATCAATGTGGTTTAGGAGAAGAACACATGCAATGATACTAGTGGATTAGTAAAAAGAACACATGCAATGGCACTAGTGAATCAGTGTGGTTTAGGAGAAGAACACATGCAATGACTCTACTGGATCCATGTGGCAAACCATGGTCACAGACATTACAAAACACATAGGAAAGTAGCTTCCACATGGAATGGTGCACTAGTTTGATAGAACCTACACCACATAATCCACTAGAGTGTGCATTGTCATGTGGATCAATGTGGTTTAGGAGAAGAACGCATGCACTGACACTGGTGGATCGATGCGGTTTAGGAAAAAGAACACATGCAATGACACTAGTGGATCGATGTGTCAAACCATGGTCATAGAGACCAAAAACACATAGGAAAGCAGCTTCCACATAGCATGTTACAGTTGTGCGACAAAAGCTCCACCACATAAACCACTAGAGTGTGTGTTTTCATGTGGAGCAATGTGGTATAGGAGAAGAACACATGCAATGACTCTAGTGGATCAATGTGGTTTAGGAAAAATACACATGCAATGACACTAGTGGATCAATATGGTTTAGGAAAAAGAACACATGCAATGACACTAGTGGATCCATGTGTCAAACCAAGGTCACATAGACCAAAAAACACATAGGAAAGCAGCTTCGACATTGCATGTTGCACCCCTGTGACAGAAGTAGCACCACAGAATCCACTACAGTATGCGTGGTCATGTGGATCAATGTGGTTTAGGAGAAGAACACATGCAATGGCACTAGTGGATCACTGTGGTTTAGGAAAAACAACACATGCAATGAAACTGGTGGATCCATGTGTCAAACCATCGTCACATAGACCAAAAAGAGATAGGAAAGCACCTTCCACATTGCATGTTGCACCAGTGTGACAGAAGCTGCACTATAGAATTCACTAGAGTGTGTGTGGCCATGTGGATCAATGTGGTTTAGGAAAAGAACACAAGCAATGACACTAGTTGATCAGTCTGGTTTAGGAAAAGAACACATGCAATGACACTAGTGGATCAGTGTGCTTTAGGAGAAGAATACATGCAATGACTCTTGTGGATCCATGTGTCAAACCATGGTCATAGAGGCAAAAAACATAGGAAAGCAACTTCCACATGGAATGTTGCACCAGTGTGATAGAAGTTGCACCACATAATCCACTAGAGTGTGGGTGGTCATGTGGATGAATGTGGTTTAGGAGAAGACCACATGCAATGACACTTGTGGATTAGTGTGGTTTAGGAAAAAGAACACATGCAATGACACTGGTGAATCCATGTGGTTTAGGAGAAGAACACATGCAATGACCCTAGTGGATTAGGGTGGTCTAAGAAAGAGAACACATACAATGACACTAGTGGATCAGTGTGGTTTAGGATAAGAACACATGCAATGACACTAGTGGATCCATGTGTCAAACCATGCTCACATAGACAAAAAACACATAGGAAATAAGCTTCCACATTGCATGTTGCACCAGTGTGATAGAAGCTGCACCGTAGAATCCATTAGAGTGTGTGTAGTCATGTGGATCAATGTGGTTTAGAAGAAGAACACATGCAATGACACTAGTGGATCAGTGTGGTTTAGGAAAAATAGCACATGCAATGACACTAGTGGATCTATGTGGTTTAGGAGAAGAACACATGAAATAACTCTACTGGATCCATGTGTCAAACCATGGTCATAGAGACCAAAAAAACATAGGAAAGCAGCTTCCATATGGAATGGTGCACTAGTGTGACAAAAGTTGCACCACAAATTCCACTAGTGTGTGTGGTCATGTGGATCAAATGTAGTATGGGAGCAGAATGCATGCAATGACATCGGATCAGTGTGGTTTAGGAAAAATAACACATGCAATGACACTTGTGGACCCATGTGTAAAAACCATGGTCACACAGACCAAAAACACATTGGAAAGTAGCTTCCGCATTGCATGTTGGACCAGTGTGACAGAATCCGCACCATAGAATCCACTAGAGTGTGTGTGGTGATATGAACCAATGTGGTTTAGGAGAAGAACACGTGCAATGACCCTAGTGGATCTCTGTGGTTTAGGAAAAAGAACACATGCAATGACACTAGTGGATCACTGTGGTTTAGGAGAAGAACACATGCAATGACAGTAGTTGATCCATGTGTCAAACCATAGTCACACAGAGCAAAAACACATAGGAAAGTAGCTTCCACATTGCATTTTACACCAGTGTGATAGAAGTTGCACCACAGAATCTAATAGAGTGTGTGTGGTCATGTGGATCAATTTGGTTTAGGAGAAGAAAACATGCAATGACTAAAGTGGATCTGTGTGGTTTAGGAAAAAGAACACATGCAATGACATTAGTGGATCAGTGTGGTTTAGGAAAAGAACACATGCAATGACACTTGTGGATCAGTGTGGTTTAGGAGCAGAATACATGCAATGACTCTTGTGGATCCATGTGTCAAACAATGGTCACATAGACCAAGAAACACATAGGAAAGCAACTTCCACATGGAATGTTGCACCAGTGTGACAGAAGCTGCACCACATAATCCACTAGAGTGTGGTTGGTCATGTGGATCAATGTGGTTTAGGAGAAGAACACATGCAATGACACTAGTGGATTAGTGTGGTTTAGGAAAAATAACACATGCAATGACACTGGTGGATCCATGTGGTTTAGGAGAAGAACACATGCAATGACCCTAGTGGATCAGTGTGGTCTAGGAAAGAGAACACATGCAATGACACTACTGGATCACTGTTGTTTACGATAAGAACACATGTAATGACACTAGTGGATCCATGTGTCAAACCATGGTCACATAGACAAAAACACATAGGAAAGAAACATCCACATTGTATGTTGCACCAGTGTGATAGAAGTTGCACCACAGAATCCACTAGAGTGTGTGTTATCATGTGCATCAATGTGGTTTAGAAGAAGAACGCATGCAATGACACTAGTGCATCACTGTGGTTTAGGAGAAGGACACATGCAATGACTCTAGTGGATCCATGTGTCAATCCATGCTCACAGAGACCAAAAAACACATAGGAAAGCAGCTTCCACATGGAATGGTGCACTAGTGTGATAAAAGCTACACCACAAATTCCACTAGAGTGTGTGTGGTCATGTGGATCAATGTGGTTTAGGAGAAGAACGTATGGAATGCCATCGATGGATCAGTGTGGTTTAGTAAAAAGAACACATGCAATGACACTAGTGGATCCATGTGTCAAACCATGGTCACAAAGACCAAAACACATTGGAAAGCAGCTTCCACATTGCATGTTGGACCAGTGTGATAGAATTCGCACCATAGAATCCACTAGAGTGTTTGTGGTGATATGGTTCAATGTGGTTTAGGAGAAGAACACATGACACTAGTGGATCTGTGTGGTTTAGGAAAAGGAACACATGCAATGACACTTGTGGATTAGTGTGGTTTAGGAGAAGAACACATGCAATGACAGTAGTGGATCGATGTGTCAAACCATGGTCACAAAGACCAAAAACACATAGGAAAGCAGCTTCCACATTGCATTTTGCACTAGTGTGATAAAAGCTGCACCACATAATCCACTAGAGTGTGTGTGGTCATGTGGATCAATGTGGTTTAGGAGAAGAACACATGCAATGATACTAGTGGATTAGTGTGGTTTAGGAAAAATAACACATGCAATGGCACTAGTGAATCAGTGTGGTTTAGGAGAAGAACACATGCAATGACTCTACTGGATCCATGTGTCAAACCAAGGTCACAGACATTAAAAAACACATAGGAAAGCAGCTTCCACATGGAATGGTGCACTAGTTTGATAGAAGCTGCACCACATAATCCACTAGAGTGTGTGTGGTCATGTGGATCAATGTGGTTTAGGAGAAGAACAGATGCAATGACAATAGTGTATTAGCATGGTTTAGGAAAAATAACACATGCAATGACACTAGTTGATCTGTGTGTCATACTATGGTCACATAGACCAAAAACACATAGGAAAGCAGCTTCTACATTGCATGTTGCACCAGTGTCACAGAAGCTGCACCACCAAATCCACTAGAGTGTGTGTGGTCATGTGGATCAATGTGGTTTAGGAGAAAAAAACATGTAATGACTCTAGTGGATCGATGTGGTTTAGGAAAAAGAACACATCCAATGACACTAGTGGATTCATGTGTCAAACCATGGTCATACTGACCAAACATCAGATAGGAAAGCAGCTTCCACATTGCATGTTGCACAAGTGTGACAGAAGCTCCACTATAGAATCCACTAGAGTGTGTGTGGTCATGTGGATCAATGTGGTTTAGGAGAAGAACACATGCAATAACACTAGTGGATCAGTGTGGTTCAGGAAAAAAGTACACATGCAAGGTACACTGGTGGATCAGTGTGGTTTAGGAGAAGAACACATGCAATGACTCTAGTGGATCCACGCGTCATACCATGGTAAAAGAGACCAAAAAACACATAGGAAAGCCGCTTCCACATGGAATGTTGCATCATTGTGACAGAAGCTGCACCGCACTAGAGTGTGTGTGGTCATGTGGATCAATGTGGTTTAGGAGAAGAAAACATGCAACGACTCTAGTGGATCGGTGTGGTTCAGGAAAAAGAACACATGCAATGACACTAGTGGATCAGTGTGGTTTAGGAAAAATAACACATGCAATGACACTAGTGGATTCATGTGTCAAACCATGGTCATACAGACCAAAAATCACATAGGAAAGCAGCTTCCACATTGCATGTTGCACTAGTGTGACAGAAGCTCCACCATAGAATCCACTAGAGTGTGTGTGGTCAGGTGGATCAATGTAGTTTAGGAGAAGAACACATGCAATGACTCTAGTGGATCAGTGTGGTTTAGGAGAATAACACATGCAATGACACTAGTCGATCAGTGTGGTTTTGGAAAAGGAACACATGCAATGACACTAGTGCATTCATGTATCAAACCATGGTCATACAGACCAAAAAACACATAGGAAAGTAGCTTACACATTGCATGTTGCACCAGTGTGACAGAAGCTCCACCATAGAATCCACTAGAGTGTGCGTGGTCATGTGGATCAATGTGGTTTAGGAGAAGAACGCATGCAATGACACTGGTGGATTAGTGTGGTTTTAGGAGAAGAACACATGCAATGACTCTAGTGGATCCATTTGTCATACCATTGTCACAGAGACCAAAAAACACATATGAAAGCAGCTTCCACTTGGAATGTTGCATCAGTGTGATAGAAGCTCCACCACATAATCAACTAGAGGGTGTGTGGTCATGTGGATCAATGTGGTTTAGGATAAGAACACATGGAATGACACTAGTGGATCAGTGTGGTTTATGAAAAAGAACACATGCAATGACACTAGTGGATCAATGTGGTTTAGGAGAAGAACACATGCAATGACTCTAGTGGGTCCATGTGTCAAACCATGGTCACAGAGACCAAAAACACACAGGAAAGCAGCTTCCACATGGAAGGGTGCACTAGTGTGACAAAAGTTGCACCACAAATTCCACTAGAGTGTGTGTGGTCATGTGGATCAATGTGGTTTAGGAGAATAATGCATGCAATGACATGAGTGGATCAGTGTGGTTTAGTAAAATGAACACATGCAATGACACTAGTGGATCCATGTGTCAAACCATGGTAACATAGACCAAAAACACATTGGAAAGCAGCTTCCACATTGCATGTTGGACCAGTGTGACAGAATCCGCACCATAGAATCCACTAGAGTGTGTGTGGTGATATGGATCAATGTGGTTTAGGAGAAGAACACATGTAGTGACACTAGTGGATCTGTGTGGTTTAGGAAAAAGAACACATGCAATGACACTTGTGGATTAGTGTGGTTTAGAAGAAGAACACATGCAATGACACGAGTCGATTCATGTGTCAAACCATGGTCACACATACCAAAAACACATAGGAAAGCAACTTCCACATTGCATTTTCCACCAGTGTGATAGAAGATGCACCACACAATCCACTAGAGTGTGTGTGGTCATGTGGATCAATGTGGTTTAGGAGAAGAACACATGCAATGATACTATTGGATCAGTGTGGTTTAGGAAAAAGAACACATGCAATAGCATTAGTGAATTAGTGTGGTTTAGGAGAAGAACACAAGCAATGACTCTAGTGGATCCATGTGTCAAACCATGGTTACAAACATTAAGAAACACATAGTAAAGCAGCTTCCACATGGAATGGTGCACTAGTTTGATACAAGCTGCACCACATAATCCACTAGAGTGTGTGTGGTCATGTGGATCAATGTGATTTAGGAGAAGAACACATGGAATGACACTAGTGGATTAGTGTGTTTTAGGAAAAAGAACACATGCAATGACACTAGAGGATCCATGTGTCAAACTATGGTCACAGAGACCAAAAGTACATAGGAAAGCAGTTTCCACATCGCATGTTGCACTAGTGTCACATAACCTGCACCACATAATCCACCAGAGTGTGTGTGGTCATGTGGATCAATGTGGTTTAGGAGAAGAAAACATGCAATGACTCTAGTGGATCGATGTGGTTTAGGAAAAAGAACACATGCAATGACACTAGTGGATAAGTGTGGTTTACGAAAAAGAACACATTCAATGACACGAGTGTATCAGTGTGGTTTAGGAGAAGAACACATGCAATGACACTAGTGGATCAGTGTGGTTTAGGAAAAAGAACACATGCAATAACACCGGTGGATCCATATTTCAAACCATGGTCACATAGACCAAAAACACATAGGAAAGCAGCTTCCACATTGCATGTTGCACCGGTGTGATAGAAGCTACACCACCGAATCCACTAGAGTGTGCGTGGTCATGTGGATCAATGTGGTTTAGGACAAGAACACATGCAATTACACTAGTGGAGCGGTGTGGTTTAGGAAAAACAACACATGCAATGACACTGGTGGATCCATGTGTGAAACAATGGTCACACAGAAGAAAAACATATAGGAAAGTGGCTTCCATGTTGCATGTTGCACCAGTGTGATAGAATCCGCACCACAGAATCCACTAGAGTGTGTGTGGTCATGTGGATCAATGTTGTTTTGGAGAACATAATATGCAATGACACTACTGGATTAGTATGGTTTATGAAAAAGAACACATGCAATGACACTAGTAGATCAGTGTGGTTTAGTAGAAGAACGCATGCAATGACTCTAGTGGATCAGTGTGGTTTAGGAGAAGAACACATGAAAGATCCATGTGTCAAACCATGGCCACACAGACGACAAAACGCATAGGAAATAAAGCATCTTCCACATTGCATGTTGCACCAGTGTGATAAAAGGTGCACCACAAGATCCACTAGAGTGTTTGTGGTCATGTCGATCAATGTGGTTTAGGAGAAGAACACATGCAATGACACAAGTGGATCAGTGTGGTTTAGGAAAAATAACAGATGCAATGACACTAGTGGATCGATGTGTCAAACCATGGTCACAGAGACAAAAAACATATGGGAAATCAGCTTCCACATTGCATGTTGCACCTCTGTGATAGAAGCTACACCACATAATCCACTTGAGTGTTTGTTGTCGTGTGGATCAATGTGGTTTCGGATAAGAACAGATGCAATGACTCTGGTGGATCAGTGTGGTTTAGGAAAAAGAAAACATGCAATGACACTAGTTGATTGTGGTTTAGGAAAAAAGAACACATGCAATGACACTAGTGGATCATATGTCAAACCATGGTCACAGAGACCAAAAAACACATACGAAAGCAGCTTCCACATTACATGGTGCACCCTTGTGACAGAAGCAGCACCACGGAATCCACTATAATGTGCATGGTCATGTGGATCTATGTGGTTTAGGAGAAGAACACATGCAATGACACTAGTGGATCAGTGTGGTTTAGGAAACACAACACATGCAATGACACTAGTAGATCAATGTGGTTTAGTAGAAGAACACAAGTAATGACTCTAGTGGATCCACGTGTCAAACCATGGTCACAGAGACTAAAAAAACCCATAGGAAAGCTGCTTCCACATGTAATGTTGCATCAGTGTGACAGAAGCTGCGCCACAGAATCAACTAGAGTGTGTGTGGTCAAGTGGATCAATGTGGTTTAGGGGAAGAACACATGCCGTGACACTAGTGGATCAGTGTGGTTTAGGAAAATGAACACATGCAATGACAATAGAGGATCAATGTCATTTGGGAGAAGAACACATGTAATGACACTAGGGGATCAGTGTGGTTTAGGAAAAACAACACATGCAATGACACTAGTGGATCAGTGTGGTTTAGGAGAAGAACACATGCAATGAATCTAATGGATCAGTGTGGTTTAGGAGAAGAACACATGGAATAACTATAGTGGATCCATGTGTCAAACCATGGTCACATAGACCAAAACACACATAGGAAATAAAGCAGCTTCCACATTACATGTTGCACTAGTGTGACAGAAGCTGCACCATAGACTCCACTAGAGTGTGTGTGGTCATGTGGATCAATGTGGTTTAGGAGAAGAACGCATGCAATGACACTAGTGGATTAGTGTGGTTTAGGAAAAAGAACACATGCAATGACACTAGGGGATCCATGTGCCAAACCATGGTTATAGAGACCAAATTCACATAGGAAAGCAGCTTCAAAATTGCATGTTACACTAGTGTGATAGAAGTTGCACCACAGAATCCACTAGAGTGTGTGTGGTCATGTGGATCAGTGTGGTTTAGGAGAAGAAAACATGCAATGACTCTAGTGGATCGGTGTGGTTTAGGAAAAATAACACATGCAATGACACTAGTGGATTAGTGTGGTTTAGGAAAAATAACACATGGAATGACACTAGTGGAGCCATGTGTCAAACCATGGTCACACAGATCAAAAAATACACAGGAAAGAAGCTTCCACATTGCATGTTGCACTAGCATGACAGAAGCTCCACCATAGAATCCACTAGAGTGTGTGTGGTCATGTGGATCAATGTGTTTTAGGAGAAGAACACATGCAACGACACTAGTGGATCAGTGTGGTTTAAGAAAAACAACACATGCAATGAAACTAGTGGATCCATGTGTTAAATCATGGCACTACAAGAAAAGTTGGCTTTTACAACGGACGATTTCCGTGGTTAAAGGCCCGTTTTTCGTGGCTAAAAGTTATCTATGACGGATGTCCTTCATGGTAAAAGCCCCATCACAAAAGAATCTACCACAGTTTTTTCCTAACCGTGGCTGATCACAACCTTTAGCCACAAAAACTTGTTCCGTCGTAGATCTGTTTGCCAGCTGCGTTGACTAATGACGTCATGCAAACTGCACCGTGGCAGCCACCGTTAGCGGCCAGTTACCGTCGTTAACAGACATAGAAACTGTGGCAGAAGCCAGGCCCAGCCATGGCATGCTAAATACAAACTAGGCCGACCCATTAGGGGAGCCCAATAAGAATATGGCATGTTACTGTTTTGTCCTACACTGTTTGAAATGGGCCCAAAGTTGCAGCTAGGATTGGCCCGTGAACTTTCAGGCCCAATTATGTTTCGGCCTAAAGAAGCCCATGATGGTCCAACACTCTGTGGCCCATTAGCAGCCTGCGCCAAGTCGCTCCTGTACATTTAAGGCATGCGGGCGGCCCATCACTGTTTATCATAGCCCATCGTGGGCCACCTACTGATGGCCTTTGTCTGAGATGGCCCATTACTGTTCATGCCTGTTACTGTCCTGACATTTCACTCTTCCGGGCTTTACCTGTTCAGGCCCGCAAGTGGCCCTTTACTGTTCTAGTCTAGTAAACGTGTGGGCCCCTTACTGCCCTCGCCTGGAAATTTCTCGGGCCATTACTGTTCTGGCTTGTCACTATTCTGGCCTTTCACTATTGCGGCCCTTTACTGTTGAGGCCGGCTACTATTTTTGCCTGATACTGTTCTGGATTTCACGGTTTCTTGCCTATTACTACGAAGGGTTGTTTCTATTACGTCCTGCTACTGTTAAGGCATGTTACTGTTATGGCTTGTTACTGTTGTGACCTGTTACTCTTACGGCATGTTACCATTAACGCATGTTACTGTTACGTCCAGTTACAACATGTTGGTCAACCCATTACATTTACGACCTTTTACAGTTTTGGCCTTTTAAGAAGCCCATGCCAATATCATAAAACGTCTATATAATCTAGCATTTTTTACTGTTCATCATCGGCCGAATACACGACAGGCCAATAACAAAGCAGAATAATGTTCCCTAATCGACCTGCCTGGCGTAGTTACCGTAATGACTACCGCAATGTGTGGATAGCATCAACTAAATGCATACATGTCCTATGCGAGTTATCTAGATATTACATCATCTACAAACTTCTTAAAATTATTACATATTATCAAATCAAGGGAAAGAAAAATTGGCATTTGAGTTGACAATCAAGTTGATAGCAGAGTCCTCAATTGGTCACCTGCATCTTCCTTTGAGTGGGACAGCTACATTGGAGGAGACATGATCTTGAAGCCCCCTCTTTGGTGGCGATAGCAATAATTTCACCCTGAAACTAAGTAATAACAAGTTAATACATCAAACAAGGCAAACTACTCATTTGACTGATATGACAGGAGCTATGTTCTCGAGTTTACAACTGGTCAATGGTTCAATTATTGACCAACACATCAAACAAACAAGACAAGCAAGCATGCATTAAACAAGTGTGCCTACCGTGAAACGAGCAATCAAAAAATGTGTGTGTGTGGCTTAGAATTTCAGCAAAAATAAACTAGCCAGGTCATTTCAACAAATATATATGGAAGAAGTTATATACCCTAAAATGCAAGAGACGTCGGGTGCCTCGGAATTTGCGCTGAGACACAAAGTGGCATGCAATTACTGTCATAGCGAAGAATGAACCAGATAAAAATTATAACTACATCATACGAGAACTTGTAGAGCAAGAATGCAAACCACGAGTGAACTATATATTGTATAGGATAGTTATGTCGTGACTTAGGACAAACCAGACCCAGAACCAGATGCAAGATATAATGGCTTCGCTCGTGCACCTGTAGAGCAGGATAGACTAGCATTATACAAGTGTGCCTAGAATGAAATGAGCAATCAAACAAAGTGTTTCTTAGAATTTCAGCAAATATAAACAAGCGAGGTCATTTCAGTAAATATATATGGAAGCAGTAGCATCTCCTGGAATGCATAGTCACTAGGTGACTCAGAATTTGCGGTGAGCTACACAATGTCATGTAGTTACTGTCATTGCTAAGAATCAACTAGATAGAAATTATAATGGCATCATAAGAGAACTTCTAGAGTAGGAATGCAAACCACGAGTGAACTACATAGTAGAGGATAGTTATGGCGCTGTCAGGACGAACCAGCACCAGATAAGGAATTAATGGCATCCCTTTTGAACCTGTAGAATAGACTATGCAAACCAACATGTTCATTGTTCCATTTTGAGATATATCAAGAAAAAGGAAATAGTTAGTGATGTAGCTTTTGAAGAAGCAGATGGCAACAACAAAATTATAATCGAATTAGTACGAAGAGTTTAAACGGCTACTACAAGATAGCAGAACGATGCCAAGAAGGAAATAATAGAAGGAACTGATCTCAGGACGAACCAGATAGATTCAGGAACTATAGAGCAGGGAATCCACACTAATATTTTCCGCTAACTTCAGATTTTGCAAGAATTACATGGTAGCAGAAAATTACTGTTGTATGTAGTAGCTAAGAACATGTGTATGACAAAATAATAGACATGTCCATGACTTGAAATTTGTAGAGCAGTGAATGCAAACCAACATGTCTAATGACCTTGTATGTACTAGCATGAAGAACAGGCATGCGCACTGACTTGTATGTACGAGCACGATGACAAAAATGCAGTTCACTGTGATAGGCTTGAACCTGCTATACTTCTGACAAAACAAAAACGAGTTGTAGATTTGGTTAACCTTGGTCACAGAGGCATCTAAGCATCATCGGTACCGTGCGGGTGACATCTAGGTCATCAAGGGTGCTACTGTTGAAGTGGGTATTGGCATCGGGGAAGAAGGTCTTGGGCGGTCGATGTCAGCTTGAGCGCGGTGGACGAGAGCGTCGTTGAGGAAGATCTAGTGTAGTGAACGGCGACGGCTGAGCAGCTGGTCTAGAGCGGTGGACATGGAACTCCCTGAACTAGATCATGTCCGGTGTACACCGGTGAAGTGGATCCGGTGCGGTTGGATAGATTTCGGCGGCCGGGAAGCAGAGCTTGGGCGGTCGATGATGCCATAAGCGTGGTGAATGACACCGCATCTCCGGTGTAGTGACAGAGAGACTCGGTGAACTAGAACCGATGGGTGAGCATTGGTGAAGCGGCTCCACGGCGGTGCACGAGACCGCCTCTCAAGCCGGTGCGCGTCGTGGTCGTGGAGGTGAGGGTGTGGGAGAGAGGGGCTGGGATTTTTGGAAGGACCAGCGGGAAAATCTAGGCAAATCCGGACTAAGGAGGTGAATAAAACATAAATTATGATCGTGCCCCCAAGCTACCTACTTTAGCTTGCCCATAGGGTGTGAGGAAAATGGGTAGAATCGGAATTTTAAACTCAAAAGTTTTTGAAACTGGGGGTGGGAAATGCTTGTGTGCGGGCGTTGTAGGACAAGATGCACCGGAAGAACTTCAAAGATAGATCAAGGCAAACCATGAGTAGATCAAGCTCAACAAGCAGCTGCCCAACCCCTCTGGCAACACCGTCTAGGCCTGTGCCTCTCTTGATCTGCTATTTCTTGCAGGTGCACTTGTCTATACCTCTTTGCCTCAGTCTAATCTTTACCCCTCGTTGTCTCTACAGATTTTGCATTTGCTGCTAGCAGGAGATATAAGTCAGCTTCTCCATTCCATCTACATCCTCCACCTCGCCATGCCCGGAGCCGTGACGCCGAGAGCTGCAGCTAGTGGTGATTATGCGGATGAGCATGGCGAGTTGTGGCACGTCACATAGAGGCAGCAGAATGGGAGTCACTATAAATCGGCAATATGTGGAAGATATGAAGATATGTAGGTAAGCATTTTTATGTCTTCTTAGGAGGAATTAATTGTGCAAAATGCTTATACTACACGGGAAGAGAGAGAGGACAGAGCAAGTATATCTCTACTATCTCTACTACTAGTATAGTGTAGCAGTTTTGAATTTGGATTTACCACACTCTTCTCAGATTCCGGCCAAAACACTTCCGAACATACAGCATCCATTGATTTACAGTGTAAAACTATCATCTACTGTTCAGCAGGTAGCATCAGGAATAATCCAATGGCTGTCCTGCACTGGATTCGTCTCCCCTGCATGCACACACTCACGGTCCACCTCGAGCCTGTGCACGCAAACCTTCTAGGAGCTAGCCGAGTTTTCTAGAGAAGTACGAACGCTGCACACTTGCAACCTAGGTGCTCTGATGCGAGTTGTTTTTAATGAGCGTAACTAGCTAGGATTCGACGTGACACAAGGATTTTATTGGGAACCTCCTATGACCAGTAAGTGAGCATGAGCAACCTGGCCAGGTTGTCTATTCTCGTAGGCTCTCTCTCGCGGGAAGTTTCCAATCTATCTAATTCTTTGATGTTAGTCCATTCAAATCTGCTTTCTTTGTGAAACAGAACTTAAAGACTGACATGGTTATATTCAAATTGTTAGAGTTTTAATCTAATCTAAAAAAGACAAGTTTTAATATTTATATTTTTCTTAATTGTCTGACTAACCACTCCTTATCTCCTATGTAGAACACATTTAAAGTAAAAATTCGAATTGGATAAGTAGTTAGTACACACGAAGCACACCCTTAATATTTTTCCCACATCTAATCACGAACATATACATACTCAAATTGAGTTGTCCATAATAATGGTCTATCACTTTGTACTATAAGATTATACTTCTATTCAATATATGTTATATATATTGCCAAGATATCAGTTGATTATTTTTAAGTGTGTTTTTAAAAACTATAATCTTCAACTTAAATGCCTTATCAAGGTGCAAAGCACGTGCAGCTAACTAGTACATAGATAGTGTTGTAAATTAGGTCAATCTGTCTATTCTACTGCAAGCAAAGAGGCTCTATAAATGTGAAGGTGAAATGAATTGCTCTGCTGCCATAGAATGTATATAAGCCATTTTAGAATGTGGCTTATGTTGATGGTTGTACCTTCTGTATATCTAAATGAAACAAGTTCTGTACAAAATGAGTTCTGTTCATGTGCATTGGTAAATTCAACATTTATTTACACCAAACCTGATAAATTGTACCAAACCTCTGCTTCATGTATTTCACACTTTGTAGGTTTTGTTTATGCGCAGTACTTATTTATAATTGAATTGCCACATTGATTTCCTGTAATTTTAGGTTTACCCTTCATTGAGACTAAACTATGGCAGTTACTTTTCCACAGGAGCTTCACAATGACGAGATAGGATGTAGGGGGTGTATGGCATAGCTTGTCGGCTAAACTTCCTACTAGTTTATAGAACAATTCATCAGCATTTCATCTACAGAAGCAATTCTTCAGTCTGAACTTAACTATTCTACACTAAAGAAACTACAGATCTCCATGGGTGGAATGACAGTTTTCATATGTTGTATAGTTTCAAAGCTCATGTAGAGAAAACATCACCTGGTACTGTTGTTGACATCGATTACGAGGTTGTGAAAGGTAGAGAAAAGGTCTCGACGGGGTTAGGTATAAGCAGGCAGATAAGATATGCTTCAAGAGATGTTTTGTCTGCCTGATGGCATGCTGGAAGGGGTTCCTAGACGGCTGCAGGCCATACTTGGCAATAGGCGCAACTTCTTTAACATGGAAGTTCAGGGGACATGTTGCTTCTACTTGTGCTTTGGACGCGCATAATTGGCTTCTACCCGTAGCTTATGCTGTTCTTGAGGGTGAATCAAATGAAAGTTGGACATGGTTCATGCAGAGACTATGGGAAGTAATTGGTCACCCTGAAGGCTTGGTGATACACACTGGTGCATCCGAGGGTCTTGAGAATCTTGTTGATGCTGTGTTTCCTGGGGTTGAGCATAGGGAATGCATGTGGCACCTCGATACTAACTTCACGAAGACGTTCGAAGGAAAGATCTTTGAAGAGGACTTGTGGTGATCAGCATACACATACATCCCAAGCATGCATGTTACTTACTTGCAGAACATGTATGTAGTTCCAAAGGTGAAAAACTACCTTGAGGAACATCACACCAAGCTATGGGCCAGAAGCAAGTTTGGTGACTTAAGCAAGGTGGATTTTGTATGCAATAATTTGGCAGAGAGTTTCAATGATAAGATTTCGGGCATGAAGACACTTGGAATTGTTATATTGTTGGATGCAATAAGACAGTGCATAATGGTGAAGATAGATTTAAGGCAAAGAATTTGTGCAAGAAAATTTTTAGGCCATAAAATAGTTCCAAAGGTGGTTATGTTACTGAATGCAAGAACCAGGGCAATGAGAGCCATAAAGATAAGGGCGGTCAGAAGTTCCAGAACATTGGCTGAGGTTTATGCAGAATACAAGCGTGGAAGTGAACAGAGGTACACTTTAGACATTGGAAACAAGACTTGATCATGCAGGCAGTGGCAGATTACTAGTCTGCCATGTCACCATGCAATTTACTTCATCTTAAAGCTTAGAGGTAACGGATCTGAAATAGAGAACTATGTCGACAACTATTTCTCCGTGGACAAGTTTGCTGCAACTTATGCAGAAAACGTACCACCTATGGCCGATGAAAATGATTGGGAGATTGTCGATCCAAGGTTCAAACTTCAACCACCAGTTCTTAGGAGGCCACCTGGGAGGCCTAGAAAGCTAAGGATTGTAGCCTCCACCGATAAAGGTCCAAGGCTTGGTGCTAGGAAAAGGAAATGCAGACGTTGTGGCGGATTCAGCCATATCAAGAGGTTGTGCAAAAACCCAGTTACACATTCTATTGTCCCTGTTCACACCCCGGTGGCAAAAAATGAGGCTTCTCAGCCAGAACTGGCGGAAGAGCAGCGCGAAGATGGTGATGAGCACTCGGAGGAAAACGTACGTAAGCAGCCAATTTATGAAGAAGTGGAGGTGCCGGCGAGAAAAGGGTGTGAAAAGAAACAAAGGGTAAGCGGAACAGGGAGGAAAGGGCAAATAATGGAGGTGTATTAGAATATGAAGAAGTTGTCGGGGTGATTGGGGATGTTCTTGAGGATCTTTCGGCTAACTACACGAGAAATAATAAATCCCTGCCAATTTCATCTTTGTACGATTCTCCGGATGAAAGGTAAGCTTAAAAATTGTTTTATTTGCCATTTTATCATTTTTTATCCTCGTCAACTGATGCTTAATGCAGCGTGGGCTAGCAGACTGATAAGAGGAGCAGAAACATGCAGACACAGTAACGTCCTATGTTGAATTGTATCATTAAAACTAAACTAGCCGTGTCGTCTTTATTTATATCTTGCGCGTGCAACATGTCTATGATGGGGTCATGTGGACCAGATTACATTTTTTAAAAATATTATTACATTAATTTTTTGCCTGTGTTTGGACGCGGCTACTAGTTCCCATCTCCCTTGCATTCCCATCTCCTCTAGCGCACTCCAGAATTATGGCTGTGCCATCAAGTAGCAGAGTCAGCGTATAGTCCCATCAGGTGTGAACGCAATGACTTTGTTTGTTCAGAATTTGACGACTTTTGATTTGTTTGAAAGACAGAGAAACCTAAAACATGTATCTAGACATGTTTTGGGTATAGACACATTTATTAAATAACTAAAAAAACTAAGTCAGTTATATCTGGACAGGAGTAGTACACTATTACAACACGCTCGATCCCTTCTCCACAGGCGCACTCCAAATTACGGCTGTGCCATCTAGTGCTGGGAGCAGAGTCAGCGTATTATCCCATCAGATATGCCAGGAAATGCGCGAACTTTATTTCAGGATCGGATGAGTTTCGATCGACTAGTTTCAAAGACAAAGACAACTAAAACATGGCCAACATATATAGATTACGACGATAATCGACCATGACTCAGGTGACCCAGATCCAAAGAGCGCATTAAGATACCGTACATAGATTTAATTTATGCTTAAGTGTCCCTAATCGACTATGACGCTCCCGCAGTCTCCATCATTGATGACGTTGTCCGCGTCGCCGCCAGCCTCCTCCGCGTCGGAATCGATGCCGACGTTCCCGGCAGCGTTCCTCCTCCTCATGGATTCTTCACGGTGTGCTGCATCGATAACGGTGGAGGTCGTACGCCCAGGCACTGCCCAGACGCGCTGCCTCCCTTCGGGGTTGCGCAGATCCGGGTGGATCTCCTGCCGGTGGGTTCCACACAGCTCAATCAA